>JABWDB010000025.1:0-1200000 GCA_019614645.1 Stratiolaelaps scimitus | reverse complement strand
AACGTCCAACCTGAGATATTGACAAAGATCAAAGAGCTCAAACCGAAAGCTGCGATAGATATCGAAACTGCACCTCTCGGCAAGGACGCAGCACTCTAGTGTAATCTAACCGCGCTCGAACAAATTGAATGCATATGATCTGACATGGAATAAATTTCAACTTTGGATGAAACATGAGTGTTGTTGTCGTGTGGCCAGACCTCTAATTTCAATGATGACGTGTAGAACATACTTTGATAATAATAATCCTGATGAGGGACGGCAAGCCTCTTGGCAGCATTCAGTTTCCTTCTGGCCGAAGGGCACGTATAGAATATATAACATCCTTACTACACGTCAGGGGCGGGGGTTGATTTGCAAGTGCACAATAATGTGTGTGTGACGACTCATGGCATTGCTGATTCGTTCAAAACAAAGGCATATTTACATAAAGGTCGACATCATAGGCCGCATCATACCGCAATGAATATAGCTATCAAAATGTGTACTACTCTTGGAGCTTCTACTGTAACGAATATCACCGTGGGAACTTTGATCAGGGAGTTTCGTTCAGGAAATTTCAACCTCGAAAATGAAAACCCTCCCGAAGAACGACCTCCTGCAGTTGATAACGAGGTACTGACCACAATGCTTGCTGAGCAGCTAAACGTAGCAGAACAACCCTTTAGAGATAATTTGCACGCATTGGAGAGGGTTTATAAACTGCAGCGAGAAAACCGGTGCTATTTTCTGAACCGAATTGTCACATGCTGTGAGGAATGTGTCCCTTACGACAATAAAACGAGAAAATGTTACCGGACATTGAAGGGAGGAGCCACCCCAACGCATCCAAGGAGAGAAACCAACCAAAGAAAGGTTCTTTTGTGTTTTGGTGGACCACTCGAGGCATTATTTATCATTAGTTCCTAAAGCTGTAGAGGTTATTATGGGCCAGATATAGTTTTCCCAACTCGAGAGAGTCGATGCTGTTGTCCGTCGTAAGCAAGCTAGGCCTCGAATCAAGAAAAGGCTTTGCGACAACGCCAGACCACACATTTCGAGTGTGGCGCGAGAGGTGACACGCCAAAGGGTGTGACACGCCTGAAAGGGGAAGTTGTGCCGCACCCACCCTGCTTACCAAAGTTCTTTGCAGTATGGCCATTATTAGTTGCACCATGTTCATCGAGATGCAGCACCCCGCAAGCTTCTCCAAAATCTTATCCCATTCTCCAAAATCCCATTTGGCTGGCAGGCGACCCTCACGCAAGCAGATATTGAACAGCACGGTCCAACACGGGAACAAGCTGGCGCTTCTGCTTCAAGTGCTCATTACGTATGCGGTCAGGACACGTCGCCGAGTCTATTTAAATACGTTCTTGTTGGCAGACAACGTCAGCCTCGGCCCCCTACTAATCCCCCCCACCCAAATCCCTGGAAATAATTCCTAATTGTAAATTTGTGAATAAATTGCTCTAAAGATCTCATTCAAAGTCCAGCTAGACGTAAGCTTCGAATCTCGGACAACTCCGTCCTTGGATCCTTCCTCTGCCGCATACAACATTAACAACATCTGGCAAATAGATGGATATATTCTCCCGTAGAGAAAAGGATAGCATAAAATATTAACTATGTCAGAAGTGGGATTCGAACCCACGCCCGGAGAACCGGACTGCGACCTGAACGCAGCGCCTTAGACCGCTCGGCCATCCTGACTTGAATAATGTCGAATTCACACTTCTATAAGTTTGTAATTCTTTCTGATAACGATATATTGTTTCAGGTGAATGTTTCCACGATATATTTCAATAAAGGGAATCAATTTTTGTCGGTAATACATTTCGGATTTGAATTTTTATTGCGTTTATCATAATTACGATCATCTTCCCGACTGATTATGCACGTTATGTGTGGTGTTCATTACCGCACGTGGCGCGAAGACTTCCCGCACTCTCCTACACATCGTCCGAGCTTTAAGCACGCGTCGCGACACAGCGACGGAACTCAGTATTCGATCAATGGACGAGGCCGGCGGCTGGCCGCGCGTTCCGAATGTTTTGTTTGATACCGTCGTGGAGGAAGCGCTCATCAGCTGAGAGTCATTGCCCCTGTCGACAAAGGGGATCTTGGTGTCTCTGAACAACGAACTCGTGGAGATAGTTTACCATGGCTCTGGTGCGATGTTCATTGCCGTGGCGTGCTCTCCTGAGCCACCAGCGGAGCCTTGCATCGTTACCGAGGGAGTCGGACACGCCAACGGCCGAAGTCGAGTCCAATCCTCCGGAAGGTGACAATTTCCGTAAACTTGAGCTGAGCAAACCTAAAGAGGAGCGTAAATTCAGAAAGAAAGATTTCTCCGAAGGCCTCCAGCCAGACCGGTACGTTAGTGGTGGACACTATTTACAATGACGACCCGATCAGTGGAGCATTTGATTGTCGCGTCCCATCGACTGGTTGAGATTCTAATTTCGACCCAAGTATCAGCTTAATGTAGTGCGGTTACATTTCAGCCTATCGACTGCTCATTACGAATGTAAAGACAAGTTGGTCAAAGATGAGTGGCGGCATACGATTTTCTATAATATATCTGCTGATGTGAACACAATTTCGTTTATCGCTAACTCAGCTGCACAGCGACGCGCCTTTCCTCCTGTTTGTGCATGAATTAGCTGTTTCAATACTGAATTAGCTGAGTTGTGCTTCGGCGTTGAATGATCGTATGATATCTGCTTGTCATATATTTGTAATACGCTGTTGATTTTATTCTTGGCAGCACAAAGGTAGCAACACAAAAGAATGATGGTAGCATCATCGTCGATAATACATATATCCACATACCCTTCGAGCGATGTACATATTTTATATGTCAACCAGTGTGCAACCAGCCCCAGTGCGCGGTATCCCGCGCGGAGGCACGCCAGGCAACTCACCTATTTCTCCCCCCTTGACTCCGAGACGCCAGGAGACCATGGCCCTCTCACAGCTAATTCCTCTACCACAGGCTGATCACCAGGAACAAGGGCGCAGGGTCCTTCCCTTCTTCTGCAGCGCCTTTTCCTCACTCTGAGGTAGAGAGGCAATGTCACCGTCTCCTTCGGGGCTGGCCATCACCGCCTCGGCCTAATACCCTCCTGATCCACAACTACTTCGATAATTATTGTATATTTCGTTTTTGTTTAACTCATTTTAAATGAGCTTCCGATTAGCCAAAAATCCAGTCGAGCTTGGTCTCGTCATCGATGGAAACTCTATCAAACCTATATTTAATAACGGTACTGATATTAATGCCAATATTTGCAGAGCCACCCGAATGCCGGTGAACCAGGATTGGCCGTCGGTTTGGCCAGCGGCCGCTTCGTTCAAGGCTAGCGTTGTGCCGCTTCCAGTACGACAAGGCTATGTCGAAAAGCGTGCAAGCCCGCCGGGCAAGCACGCCAATCTCGAGCTGATGAAAATTCCGAATTTTTTACATCTCACACCGCCTGCCATTGCACGACACTGCGAGGTAATGATCTGTAGTGGTGTTGTTAACCACACAAACTTTGCTGAAAAGCTATACAAAGGCTATTCGGGAAGACGGTAAACGTTGATTATGGTTTGTCGGCAAGAAACAAACGATATTTGGCATCGTGTTTAAGTCGAACCACTTAAAACCACTTGATTACCTGCAGCCATTAGCTGTAGGGAATTCGCCGAGCCTAAGGTAAATCTAGTCTCGTTTAAGGATCGACCGGACATTTTATGATTCAGCACGCCCGGAGAGACATTATTATTTCGAGTAAACGAGTGAAATGTCTGATTCCAATATATATAATTGACATAGTAAACTGGATTTCGAGCGAGTCGCATCTTATGGGATAGAGTTGTCGGGGGCAGAAACGAAGCGTCCAATAAGTTATCTCCAAGTTACATATGCGACTGACGACGGAGTGAATGTTATGTGTATTCTAGCGCCGACTCATTCGAACTGCAGTTATAACTCTCACAGATTCTGCACTTGTGTGGCTGTTGCTTATAGGCACTCAAAAAGTTTTGCACGAAATGGCCCGAGGCATTGACCAAGGAGAGGAGCGCAAACTGGATAACGATCACCACGTCTGATTACATTCATTCAGGTGAGGTTAGGTTAGGCAACGTCGCCCGGCTAAATACCTGCTATATAGTACACCTTTGAATATAGGTGTCATTCTGTCCTGCATTATAGATTGAAGAGAGATGGCTGTAGTAGTAATCGACCGACGGGTAAACACGAGAGGAACTTGGTTACGATTATTATGAATAGTGGAATCGCCCTCTTGTTTTTCTCATTTTCGTGTTTCAAACGTGCCTTGTTTCTTTGTTGGGTGCGCTTTGCTTTTACAGGCCCGTCGATCCGTGACGAGCGGTCCCGTATTGTGTCCGTCAAAGTTAAGCTCTCGTCGCTGGACCTGGACGATCACGCTCGCGATAAACTTCTGCGCCTTGTCGGACATAGGTTCGTCTCGAATATATAGAGTCAATCCTTCCTCTCTAGGCAGAACCGACCTTTGCTTGCTGGGCGCGGGAAATGTCCAAAGCTCTTCGCCGGAGCCGTCTATTTGAGACGTTCCGCCTGAGTCAGCGACCGGAACTATCTTCCAGTGTTTTTTGCCTTAAGGATCTTTGAGATATTTCACGTCGTTTTCTCATTGGCTACGCACATACACCAGCATACGAGCGTACGTGCGTGATTGCGGTGTACGTTACTCGTGCACTTAAGCGATTTGAGAAAACAAATCAAAATTGCTTCTTTAATTCAATCGTTGCTCATAAACAGTTCGCGCAAAATTGACTTGTTCACCTACAATAAATTACCTCGTGTCTACTGTTGGCAACTACATATTGGCTAACCACCGCTACTTCGCTAACTTGACCACAGTCATTTGAGCAGACTGCTGGTACGAAGCTGCCTGTCGTATACTTATACTGTGTATCATCAAACGTACAGGTCACATATGATGCTATTATTCCGATTATTAATTATATTAAATATTAAGCTCATAAAATGATAATATTATGCTCCTCACATGTGTTTATACAACTCAGGTACAACCCAGATACCGATGAGATCGTGATCGTCACCGATCGGTGCCCATTGCGTCGACAGAACATCGACTATTCAATGTACGTGCTGACGGCATTGTTCCACGAGAGCTGGGTGACCGAGCCGTGGGAATTAACTGAGCGACAGGAGGCGGATATTTCTTACTTCGAGTTTGAAGAGTCCCGCAGCGAACGGTAGGTTGTTAGCGAAACATTACAGAAGTACACTAACCAGATAGGGGAACAGCTGAAGGTCAGCCCAAAAAAAAAATGAACGAAACAGAGCTGAATCATTTATCTTAGCCTAGTCCCCAGTAAATGTTAAGTTTTATAAATGTATCTTCTGCCCCGCGTCGGGAGATACAGTTCTAAGCGCTAGGTTGGTAGACGGTAAAGGTTGGCGGCGCTATGTCGATTTAAGCTAAAACAATCAGAAAAAGACGAGTATATAAGCAGAGGTTTATGCATACGGTATAGATATATGATCTGAGGCAGGCGGTATTAGCTCATGTCGAGCTGTATGAAGTAGTGCTTTGTATCAGACATGGTATTGAATTTTTTTTTACCTTGCTTTAACAGGTACGCTACAGAGTATGCGTCGCGAGCAAAGGACGTCTCAGAAGACGTAATTTCGGAGTACGGCGAGACTTTAGCCCGTCTTAAAAACGAGGGCGATAACGCGTACAATCTAGACGCGTATAAGAAGGCCGTCTGTGGACTGATGAATCTGAAACCGCCTCAGTCTGAGCTCGTGTCGTAGATGATATCATGTTATGCCAAGATTTAGTGGCTTTTTATCACAGTTCTATAATTTGTTTAATACAAGATGCAAACACATATACATACACACACTGACAGATATAAGGTGATATACATAATTGTGGGCGAGCCAACACATAGTGGTAATGTTGAAATAAATACATTTTATTAACAAGACTTAACTTGAGTTATCATTTCCCATCATCTGCACATTTATATATATATATATATATATATATATATCTGAAGCCATGTTTGGAGTGATCCATCTGAATTTCTGAGTGTAATGTTTGTGTCAATTCATTTATATTGTAGTATCGCCACCAATTTCTGCAAGCAATGTTACTAAGCATTTAGTCGATAGCGATAAATTCACACCAAATCCAGCAAGCGTTAGGGGTTGCCGCTCCAATCAGAAACCCGCACCTGCTCTCTGTAAAGACCACTCCCAGTTGTTCAACCCGAAAAATCATCCCGGTTGCATCTTACGGTGTGAACTTAATCTCGGAGGATCTGCTTGTGGAAAACCTCGAAATTCATCAATCGTATCAAGGCAACGTTCCTCAAAAGGGCGCCAGGGCTCCACACTCTACAAGAAATCGAGTGGTGTACTTGTTCACAGACTCCCCCCAGCTCATCGAAGAAATACGTCGTCGATACGATCTCAGGGCCACCGAGGTCTACAGAGTGTGCTGTCGCAGGTGGGAAAGCAAATTCGCGGAAGTTGACCCAGACCTGTTAAATACGGGCGCAATGAGAGACTCGACCTGGAAGCAGGTAAACTGTGCAAATCGTCACATCGTGACAAGATTCTCTGCACGGTTTCTATCATGTTCTGTGTGTGGAACGTGGTTTCCATGATCCGAGCGAATCCTGCTGATGCCTCAGATGCGGAGCCTCCTGCCCGCGATCCCATGCTGCAACCTGCCAGCACGTCACCTCGCTCAACAACCGGCGCGAGATCGTCAAGCAGCAGATGACATGGATGAACGGCGCTCAATCCTTCTATATATAGTTTTTTTTGCAGTCGTTTTTTGCAATACGCTGTTCTCACCATGTTATGCATGGAGCAGAGCTCTACCACGAGGGACCAACTCGAACGGTTTGTGTAAATTTTGCGATATGTTTGCGCCAGATATCATCACGTTGGAGAATGCGCTCGATCAATATCACCCAGGACCCATCTGGTCGGCCAATAATCATAAACATGTTTATCCTTGGATATGTATCTACCCTTTTCTACAAGTGTTACGGTTTTATCACATTTTCGCTGTTATGCCATTGTACGAGGTATCGAGGTGTAGATAACACAATACCGTGTTAATAAATGATGAAGTGCAACTAAAATAAATGAATGATATATAATCTAGCATAATAGCTGTACTGCTACCGTGTATAGAAGTTGTCTGACAAATGTACAAAACACTGAACTTATAATTGTGGTTCATCAAACGATGATATAGCATAACGACACATTCACACCTTGCCTGCTGTCATCTGCGACTTTTTACGCTACGTGTAGTTACAATACGATCATGCTTCTCTCGCGAACGATTCGGACGGTTATTCTGAAGCCACTGGCACCTGTTCAACTATAATCGAGATCGACGCAATAATTGCCACGGTTCTCGAGTGACAACAATCCGAGCCCCTTGGTATAAGCGGACAGCGTAGCCAATTCGTATAGATTTCGAACATTCCCGCCTATTTTATCTACCTGTGTCAGCAATCGCTTGGCAGCTTGCTGCTGCTGCTACGTTCTCGGAGCAAACTTCAGAATCGCTTCAATCCAGCCCGACGCTGCTAGTCCGCTGAAATCCACTCGGCGAACGCTAAGCTCCGAGTCTTTGGCGTCGCTATTGTATCTATCTGCTGCTGTCGCCGGACAAAAACTCCATACAAGAATCATCACTGTGCTACGTCTAAGATTTCAGACTGGTCATCCAGTTCGGTTATTACCCTTAGACTGCAATTGAGTAGACATATTTGCCAAACTAAGAGATATTTGCCAAACTAAACAGTTACTAATATCTACACCACTTTCTTGTGACCTGCTGGGACTAGCGCTAAGGTTTCAGTCTAACTTCTATTTTCTGCGAGATGGACGAGATATGCACCTGCCCTGCACACGGTTGAGACACATACCAAGATACCTGTCCCCTCAACACCCGCCGCGCCATCGGCGATGACGGGACCACTTCGCTCTAGCAGACTCAACCCTCGTCTGTAGATCTATCTGAGCGCTCGAGTTTCTCTTGACCTCGAACCGCGCGTGCAGCGAGTTAGCTGCTTCGAGTCTCCGCTGCCGTCATCTGCTGGCCCTGTAGCAGCGCCAGCAGCAGTAGCGGCGATGGTCCGCTCTTTAGTTCCGTCTAGCATCGACGCCGGCGGTCGCGGAAGCGGCGGCCGGTCGTCCACGAGCCGACCGAGGCCGTTTGGGGAAAGGACGCAACAGCAGTGAGCAGCCGTAGCGGCACCTCGTACGGACAAGTCAGCAGACACTATCTCTCTCTCTCTCTCTCTCTCTTTCGCTCTCTCAATCTATATCTTTCTCTCTGGTAACTGCGAGAGGAGGGGGCTCGCCAGCAACCAGCAAGTACCATAGCACAGTACTGGGCACTGAGTATTGGGCGTTCGCATGCGCTTGCGTATCTTTCCAGCCGTTCATGTGAGATCGACTGGCTGACTGACCGTCTGTGGCGTTTTCCGTCGCTGCGAGTCTCTTTCTGCTACTACGGCTGCTGTCACTGCAGCAACAGGGATAATAGAGACCACTGCTCCCACCGCCCTGCCTCGATCAAATTGCTGTGTGCCTGCTGACGCACTGAACGAAGCGAGCAAGCCAAGCTGCTCACCCATCAGCCGGAGGCGCTTGCCGACGAGGACATCAACAGCCAGCGCTGGTTCGTACAGCAAGCGAGCGACCAAGCAGCAGCAGCCGCCACAGCCGCCGCCGCCGCTCCTGCTTTGCGAAGACGACAGCGGCAGCGACGCAGTGGTCGACGCGTGTTGGCTCCTATGCGGATCAGCCTGATAGATATAAACAAAAAAAGCCACACACCAGACAAACACGAACAAATCTCATCGGTGCGAGTGCCATTTGTCTATGGAGTGACGTCGCTGCCGAGTTCCGCTCGTGAGCTCGAAGTCAGGCGTTAGAACGACGACATCGGCGGCGGCGCCAACAACAATCGTTAAGGAGCTGAGCAAGGCAAGTTCCCCTCACTCTCACTCATTCAACTGCTGCTGCTGCTGCTGCTGTCCGCTGCGTAGAGAGCATAGCAAGGACCAGACATTAGCCCCAAGCGACTGCGACGAACGGAGCACCGAACGAGTGGGGCAGAAACAACGATACAACGACCTGCCGGCCACCGTCCACTATTGTCGCTGTCGTCGGCATCGAGGTGGCTGGTCTTGCAGACACCACACACACACATACTCATACACATACACACACACACAGACACCCAGGTACGCAGAGACGCGACCACAGCAGTGGGCCCCTACGGCGATACGAGAGGCAGACGAAGCGCTCCGTCGGGCACACGCAGATCACAGCGGAAACTGCGAACGCAGGTAGTTACAGCAGCCATAGCGGCTCAGAACTGGTATCACCCGCGCACGCGCGCGCCCTCCTCCAACGAGCAAGTTGTAGTTTAACGTGCACCTCCTTCTACAAAGGCTATTGGAACAGTGGTTAGTGACGGCAGCTAGGAAATACAAGCATAGCAAGTGTATGGACTACCCCATGTTGCCGTGGTTTACTTCGTTGCTTGCCTCGCTGTCGGATTAACTAAGTGTGCGTGAATAGCCATCGGGCCAAAACGAACACGAAACGATTAGCGAAAACGTGTAGGGGCCGTGTAGTAAACCTGCTGCAGAGTGTCGAAGAAATAAGCTCGAGGTTGCGAGGTTAGTTCGCGCGCGCGCGCGGTGTCTCCCCACCCCCGCCACCTAGGGCCCCATTCGTCAGCAGTGGAACCGTACGTTGGTTTTCTTGGCGATACTGTTCTTTTGGTAAGCGATTGGCAAGTGGACGGAAAAGACGCCACGCACGTGTACTATGAAAGGTTCCGGTTTGCGACAATGCGCCGGTAGATTTCGTCTCGAGCACATTGAGCATAGGCCCAACCTAAACATGCTAACACAATTACGAGGAACGAACCGCATGACCCGTGGACGATGGGGCAGGTGCCGTTTGAGAGTGTAGTGCTTTTGTGAGTACTCACTGAACGACGTCCTCTAAATCCCTATGGAAAGTGAGTGAGAGAGAGAGAGAGACGCCGAATGGAGCTAGTTTCTGTGTTGCTGGCGTTTTGCTGTGGATGACAGTGTCATGTTATCGTGGTAGATGTAACGAATACTTATTCATTTAAACCGAGTCATTCGTGATGGCGGATTATTGGTTAAATGTCACCAGTTATTTGAACACTCCCTGTTACAGCTGTATCCTCCACCAGCTGTGAGATCTGTAATTTCTAGAGCGCGCTAGATACAGACCAACGACCAAGAAGAAAAAGAGGAAGTACGCGTCCCTTTGCGGGCATTCCCAGCCGTTCCCTTCTGTTCTTATTCAACATTCGTACAGTTTCACGTCGGACTCCTAAACCTACCAAAACTCAGATCGAGCGCGAGCCTCGCGGGGGAGATATTCGCCAGTCAGTGTAGCCCGGCGAGTTCCCATGTCCGTCTACTACGATCATTTTAGCTGTACCAGCGGTATAGGTATCATGCCGATGTCAAACTACAGCTAGGGTCAACGCGGGATATAGGCCGCGCCTGTCGGTCTGCCTGCCTGCCTGCCCCGCTCGATGTTATCGCTTTCCAAACGAACGTGAAGAAATACAGCTCGTCCTCCGCGTCGCCCGTCTCCGAAACAAGAAAATCAGTGGAAATTATATTATACAACCAATAGCACCGCTAGCAACAGCCGACCACTATCTGGCCTTTGTGGCCTCTGTTACACGTCTGCTTTCTCAGCTGAGTTGAGCCGAGCTTAGCTACTGCTCTGGTTGCTGCTGCTGCTGCTGCCGCTGCCGTTGTTGTTAGTTGTAAACGGCAGGGAGACGCTCTGGTGCTGTGTGCTGTTGTTGTTGTTGTTATTATGTTGCCCGTCCTGTCACCACGCTAGTTACTGAAACCCGTCTCCTGCTGCAACAACAATAACAGCAGCAACAACAACAACGACAACAGCAGCAATAACAGCAACCGCAATTCGATCGGTGCCTGTCTGGTAGAGCCACAAAAATAATAACTATTTGTTATAGGGTAGCTGGTGTCGCTATCAAGCGTTCGCTCCTTTATTTGTTTGCCCCCGACGGGGCACCCGTTCCCCGTTGCTGGATCGCATTCTGTCTGCTTGGTTCTCTCCTGTCCTTGCTAACAATTTGCTGCTGCGGCGGTTGCGGCGGCGGCGGCGGCGGCGACGGCGGTGGACTATCGAGTGAATTTTGTGGAGCGCGAGCGAGCGAGCTTTAGCCTCGAACTCGGTAACAGCGGTCAGTGTCTCCATCTGTTGACAGCTGAGCGTTGTTGTGCGACGAGCTGAAATTTATTGATATTCGAGTTATTCGGTGGTGTATTGATGTACACTCGGATTGCTTGAGCGTTCACCGGCCTATGTTCGAGTAGCTGTTCGACTCGTGCCTTGAAGACGGAGAAAATGATGCCGGCCCAGCCTCGCTTCATGGTGCCTTTAAGTGGAATTATCTACGAGTGACGGTGTTGATTCAATGTGGACCGCATGAAAGTCGGGGCGGGTGAGCAGATTTGGGGTGGACGAAGCGAAAGATTTTCCGAGTTTTTCGTATTTTTATCTTGTCCCGAGGTCGATTTTCGATTTTGAGAACGGCGATAGTCGAAATCGCGATGTCAGCTGCTGGCAGCGATCTATTCCACTATCTATTTCGACGACAAATGGCCACCTCGACGAGGTGGTAGATATGTAGATATATAGATTGCTAGATGGACCTTTGTACGATGGACACACAACGCTGGCTGCTAGTCTCCACTGCGACATCTAACCATCTTGAACCTTGTCATTGCAGTGACACTGCCACAGCTGGCGCCGCTGCGAACGGTGGTGCACTTGGACCAAGCCGGAACCGCCTGCCCCCAACGACATCTAGTTGCCGCTCGCGACCAGAACCAGAACACTAAGTGGGACAGACTACACCGACAAGAATAATTCCACGGTAATACGTTGTATCGCTCGAAAGGTGTGAGGTGGATATTCCGAAACGGATGCGAGTTGATGCTCAAAGTGGCCATCTATCCGCGAGCGTGCGCGTCTCCAACTGCGGCTCCGGAGAGCGTTTGTCTCTCGGTGTCTCGACGCGACCATCACATGTGTGCATTTGCGACTGACTAAGAGACAGAGAGACAGAGAGGGGGAGAGAGAGAGAAGTCATTCGAAAGCAGAGCGAGGCGTGTATTGCTGCGAGTATTGCCGTGGGGAGCCAGCTAGTGATCAGGTCAGTGAAGAAGGGCAGATTTGTTACCGGCGCCGATTTGTGGCCGTACGACAAAAGCGCGAAACATGGTTCTCGTAATGAAGTTGGCCTCTGGCCAGGTGGCCATGCTGAAGATGACGGCGGCTAACCATGGTGCCCAGGTAGCTGCCCTGCACCAGTTGCAAAAGCGGGCATTCAGTAGCAACCAACGTCAAAGGCCCCTCCTCACAGGTCAGTGTAATTGACTAACCATCAATAATTCGATTGATTGCTTGTATCATCATTGCTATTTTTTTACATGGTTTTCTCTGCTAGTGATTCGGCGCAGTCGGACAAGAAGCTAATCTATTTGATCGAGTCAGTTGTCTACACGAAGATCACACAATTTGGCGGTTAAACCTGTGTAGATATTGCAACAACAAGGAAAAAGTGATGTTCCAATCAAAATTCACCCACTAATGCATGGACAAAATCACCCTGGCCAATATCTATCCAGTTCGCCTTGATGTACTCAAATAAACGAATTGGATAAATATGCAAAATAATTCAAATATACATATGTTCAAATCTAGATATTACATTTGTCGACCCATTGCTAAGCTATATCTCAGCGGTGTGTGTTGTTGAGTGTGATTCGCACCCTTCGCCTCGCCATGATGTCGACAAGCGATGGTATTGCGCCGCTTGCATGTGATTTCAGCATAGAAGCGTATCGAACAGATATGGTGTTTATGCATTTAAGGATGATTTGCTACAATGGAACACAATGTCTGTCACTGCAACACGCATACACACGCTAGCATCACGTTACCGTTGGCTATCGCGTAGTGACTAAATATCATCATATGTAATAGTATAATTATCACAATCTCCAGCGGCTTCTTGACGTTAGGGACTGTCGTCTGGTTGCATAAATTCGTTGTCGTGACGGGTATCTTCGTACGCAAGCAAAACACGAACAAAAGCCCTCTGCCAGCCATCATAGACGGCGATTCAGCTCACTTGATCGATTTCGCCATTTACAGATACAGTCATTATGACGGAATGGGCTACATGTCGCCGTTCAAGGAAACAATTTCTGGTTGTGGACGCTATCTGTAGCTAATTACGGATATTCTCAGGGAAATACGAGTGACTGGGTATATAGACAGTAGTAATGCTTGCAAGCTTTCGCTTTGTTTTTTGAAGTAAAGTTTCACGACCACAAAGCGCCGGTTAGCGCTTAACGTCACAGCAAGACTACAAGCAAACTGTTTAGATATACATGTTATATTAAGATTCTTAATCATGTGCTGTCCAAACGCTCCTGCGAATTTGAGATTGTGATCAACGTGCGTCCAGACACGAATCAATCATAGACACTTACTCAAACATCTATTGTTTATTAAATTTATCCAAACATAGAATTATTTGGACTTATTTCATTCATACATTGTTGTTATTTTTGAACATTGATAGTTTTATCTCAGCCACCACAGGGGGGAAATACCCGCGATCGAATGCTATTTGTTTCACATCAAATTTTAATTCCGACACTATACTCTCAATGAAGTGTGTGTACCACGCTCTCCATCGCAATAATAATAATAATAATAATAATAATGATCTCGTCAGTCAGCGCTGTGAGTCTTGTTGTCTCAGCAATGGCAGCAGTGTTGACTGGTAACGCAGTTTGAGTGAATCTATAAAGTGTTGCAGGAGGGCTGGGCTGGCGGCCAGCCGCAATCAAAAGTCCATTTTATCAACTCAGCTGGAATGATCACCGCGAAAGCAGTGGTCGGATGTAGTGCTTTATCCAACTACCGCAGACAGGTCGAGATCTGCTCCACTCCCCATTAGCTGGGAGCAACAGATTGTATCATAGAGGGTCAATGTAATAGATGCAGGCAAATAGGACCAGGAGCCAAGGATGGGTTATTTTTAGTGGATCCACCTAGCTTTTCCTGGCTGAGTCCCAGCTGTCTTCTTTTAGTCGAATCGATGGCCTCGCCACCGCTCTGTAGTATTTGTTGACGCTTTACACTGTCGTATTATAGATCCAATACAACTCAGTGCAATCTGCCGTTTCGCATCGCATAGCTAGCAATGAGAGTATGTATGCGTGGTTATGTGGTAGGAGCCGACCCCGTGGTGGCGGCGTAATGTAATCGTTTTGATTAACTCCTCGTTGAGCGTTGAAGTTGTTCGACGGCGAACAGCCGTGTTTAGTTCCAGTCGGGCAGTATTAATGAATAATATCGGTACAATGGCGTGCAAGCATACACAGGGCTACGGGGGAGGGAGAGTTGATTCTGGTGGAAATTTCGAAACATTCGCTAAGTGGTAGCGATTTGGATTTAAGACAAAAAGGCTTCGATTTGTTTTCGAAAAAATAATCGGCAAAATTATTTGGAAAATTGTAGTTTGCAGATTCTCTACTGGGAGCAATGGTAGACGTTTTTGAAAATCATAATGGTACAGTTTTTGAAATTCGCAGATGGTACATTTTTTCAACATTGGAATAATTGGTAGATTTTTGAAAAATAATCAGTAACAAATCAAACTAGCATCGCATATCGCATTGAGCACGTTACATATGAAGTTCTGTCCCATTAAACGATTGCCTCCGTAAAAGACGATTGTTTACACCGAACTCAACGTTATCACCGACCTTAAGAAGGTTACCTTAAGAAACTGGTTGACCAATTTTCAGAATCATCATCATCTTTTCCAGGCGAGAAGTTGACCGGGAACATGGAACTTTTGCGAGCGCAAAAGGCTGACAATCCCCGTATTGCGCTGTTGCTCGTATGGCTCGCCGCTAAGCGAGCCCATCTGGAGGATTACTTCAGGTAAATCCTGATGAAGCGTCCCTCCATCCTCATTCGTTTCTTGACAAAAAATGGGGGGAAAAACAGCAGAATATAGCGTCGCTCCGTTGGTGTCTTCTGTTAATTTAATTCTGTTCTATTAAATGCATTCGCCCAGCGGTCAGTATCGTAATATCGCATAGTTTATGAAATTCTCTGTCCCAAAACGGTATTTTACGACCACGAGTTAACATCGAACGATCCGTGTTTAATTGATATCAGCAATTCGTCTGTTCAAGCGAGCTAGCCCAGTGCGTCGATATTGGACCAAAGCAGTTGTGGCAAAAATATGCTATGCTTCTTATCTTAACTCAATAAATCTACGAAGTGAATGAATCTGCGTGGATTAGTCTATACATTTGGCCCGTTAAGGGCTGAATAGCGACTGGCCAGGTCTACGGACGGCAACAACTATGTTTTCCTCAGCAGTTCTTTATCGCTATCGTAAGCCTTGTTGATATCGTTGTCCGGTTCATCCCTATTAGGGTATCTGCTTTAGAGATCGGCTATAAGATTTGACTTTCCAGGAACATAGTTAGCGCACCTCATGAGTTCGCGAAATCTGGAAAAAAAAGAGGAGAAGAAAAAATAAATGCGTTTCAAGTTGAACATACTGCCAAGCAGAGTTACCAGGTAGAAGAAATTTGGTTCAGCAAACGGCCTGGCGTTCCTCAAACTCTACGAATCAGTTATATTCTTTATGATTTTTAGCATCGTCGATAGCAACTTCATAACAATAGGTGCCTAACCTGAGCGTAAACAAGACACCTATCCCCGTATGATGTTCCTGTATCAATACAATACAAAAACAAATGTATCTATTTATTCGAATGGGGGCTTCTGTTAACTTTTTATAAAAAGTTCTCATCGAGTTTCTCTCTACCTTGTTCTAAACTTATTTCTTCCTTCGATCGATTAAGATTCAGCAATACCCCGTACGACCATTACAGCAGTACCCAGCTTCATATGAAGGGAGATAATATGCTTCTTGTTCTTGTTCTCACACCACAGGTTCTATTTGGACAACGGCTTCGACGTGCTATGGGTTCGTACACATCCACGTCAGCTTATCTTGCCAGCCTCGGCAAACGGTTCACAAAAGATCGCCCAGGACGTACTTGATTTTCTTCTTGCCGAGAAGAGCAGATGTTACCAGAACATGATGTTGCATTCGTTCAGCATGGGCGGTTACCAGTGGGGTGAATGTCTCGTCAAAATGCGCAAAGACCCGAAAAAGTATGGACGGGTCGAGCAGATCATGAAGGCACAGGTATGTTTGTTCCTCCTCCTGCTGCTGCTATATTGTACTATATTGTAAATATTTCATTGTATAGCGCCGAACGGGCTCGGATCGAGTCCGCTTAGTCCAACTTGTGGAACACGCAGATATAATTATATTAAAATACAGAAATCAACTAGCACTAGAAATTGGTTACTCGACCAATATGTCAACAGATTATATATATATATATAAATTTTTGTATTTCTTGAAGGTTTATGACAGCTGCGTCGACCTCGAAGGGATACCATCCGGCCTTCCAGGCGCCCTAACTCGCAACAGAGCGCTCCGATTCATCGGAACTGCAGGCTTGTACACCTACCTCGCTATCGGATACCCCTGGGCTACGCAGCACTACCGTAACTCGTCCAACACTTTCCGTCAACGACCGGTCGTTGTGCCCGGACTATACTTCAACTCCATGATCGACCAGGTAAACCTCTCGCTTGCCAGACCAAAATGCCTTTTTCGATCGCGACCCCTATTCAAGGGCCAAGAAGCCTTGCGTTATGTCACTGTGCTGGACCATTCAATGTCGTAACATGCTCCTAAGCGCCAATCTTGTCTCAACAAAACTACAACTGTCAGCCCTCTGAACTAATTCTGTAGAACGTTTGTCGCAACTTTTAGCAGGCTATGAATCAGTGGCACAATACAATATACAATACTCTTAATTTTGTTACACAAACAAAGCGCGTCTGTTTTTGGCTTTTTCAGCTAGCTCTGCATAGCCCTGCGTAAATTAGTCGACAATACTACGGTGCGATTTTCACTGATAGTGGATTAAGGGACTAGTGCCTATCCCCCTTATTGGTTTTGTTTTTTGAGTTCGATGTACAGTCCGTGTAGTAACGTATCCTTTGATCTGCCTGCATATAGGTTAGCAACCCACGCATTGATCGCGACGTAGTTGAAGGGTGGCAATCGCTTGGCGTCGACGTGAAGTTGGTCACTTTCAACGACACGAAGCACGTTCAGCACCTCGGCAAGCATCCGGACAGGTGAGCTATCATAGATTTGCACGAATATATATATATATATATATATAGATATATATATATACGTGCAGAACCACACAGGTTCATATAATCTAGCTCGCTATATTTACTATGGGTATGATAGAGAGATACGGCATTGTGCGTGTGCAAGCAACAAAAAAAGGTTCAAAAAGAGAACAGAAAGAAAGCTTGCTTCATCATCTTTGAGGCTCTTCATTTGTGATACTCTATTATATTTTAATTTATATTCATCAAATACTCCAGCTACCCAAATATGATAAATGCCGTCTAAAAGTGGCCGATGCTGATGATGATAATAATGGCCAGCCAGATATTACCATTTTCAAGGCCACTTGACGCATTGCAGGCGTGCGTCATTGAGCTTACGTAAGCTCGCCAGAGGCCAAATATCCCTTTGCTTCTCTATCTCTCTCTCTCTCTCTCTGCACCAGTGATAGTTGGGCATCCAGCCAAAGAATTCATAGCCAGTCACAACGGCACGAGGCAATGTCAGCTGTCCGTCTCTCTGGGTCTGCTGACGTCGTCGCTGCGGAGGGACCGCTAAAAATAACGGCACTAGAACTCGAACCGTGCCGTCTTTTGGGGCTGTACCCGCCAAGTAGTGTAATGCAGCCGGCTTGATTGCGTCTACAGAGATTGGTTCTGCCTAGATCGCGCCTGCCTTAAGGCCGAATGTCAACAAGTGGACAACAGGAATACAGTAAAGGTGCTTCGTAAGAGAGAGAAAAAGACAAATAGGGAGAGAGAGAGAGAGGGAAAACGCGTTTTTATTACATATGAGCCAAGAAAACTATGGGTGAACTGGATAGATGTTGCCATGCTGTCAAGACACGCACGCCAAGTGGCGAGCAAGCCAAACGCGTCGAATCGAGCAAAATTAAACTCATTATGTAGTCTATTAGTAGAGCGTATACCGAGCTACCTGCGTCACATATCTTATTCTATTATCCCCATGTAAATTGTACACGTCTAAACCTAACACGTTGAAACGAAGCAATAGTAGATCAGGTAGGCACTTAGCCGCTGGACGTGTCTTTTGCTGCTCTCAATCCCGGGCTTTCGTGAGGGCAATGTCGTCTCCGGTTATTGTTTACTGCGATGAGTTATTCATTTCGACAGAGACACAGTCTCTTGGTTGTTCTTTTCACATTTGGTAAAAATGTATAGAAAAACACATTTTGGTATACTTGCACTCGTAATTGTTTTTCATTGTGGAAGTTTGTGAAATTGCAAAAGTGCTAAAAAATGGTACTGAAATCTTCGATGTACCCTACACAGAGCTTCACCATACGAAATGACTTCCGCTATTTCCGTTATACGAATCACGATGCATAATCGAGCTGTATTCGTCCATTACGCCAGCCGTTCTTACGTTCGGTCCGTACCGAATTCTCATTCTAGGTACACCGATGAGCTCGTCGCCTTGATGAACAAAACGATGCCTGGCCGAGGCGACTGGACTGGCGACCAGGTCAAAGCTGATATCATTGCAAGACAGCAAAGCGGCAAGGAGACACCCATGCAGGCGAAGACAAGACTTTAGAATCGTTACGTTGCAATCCATTATAGATACCCCCCATGTATTTTGTCGAATGTTCCCAACACTGTCACATCGCCAACTCCTCTCGACCTTCCGTTCCGGAATACACCAAGTGTATTCTGCGCGAAACCGAAATGTCAGCATAAACTGTGGTCAGTACAAACGCAATACTCTCTGGTGCTTTGATCCTCGGCCGATTTGTAACGCGGATCCAAATTCATTCGATTGAGTCAGGATCAGCAGATTTGGCAATGGGTTATCGACATTTGGTGGCAAACGTCAATATCGATCATGATCATGATTTCCCTTCATCACGCGCGTCGAAGAACTTGACAACTCTTTTCTTCCATATTAAAATTAAGCACGCGCCAGTACCAGGGGGCAAGGCAGGGCGTGACAGTGTTTCGTGGAAGAGCAAGTCACACTCAACAGGCGGCAGAATGGTAATGGTGTTGAACAACGGCCTGGAGGGAATGCAAGGATTGATTTACTGTTGCAACTCAATATAATTATAATTATTATTATTATTGTTATAATTACCAGAGTAAATGACTAACGTTCATGTACATGCGCATATAGATATGTACCAATAAAGAGAATAAAAATTAAGAGGACAGGAAGATCCTCTGAAGATTCGTGGATTAATTGCACACGGATCGACTGGCTGTTGGCCGCTGTGTCGGCCACGAGTTTACTACGGCTGCAACATAAGAGTTGAAAACGACACAGAAAGGCCCAACGCAGACATACATGTATTTTCATATAGAATATAGATAATGAAATAAACAAACAAACACAATATCAGAGGAAGAGAGTAGCAACAGAGGAAGTCGGAGAAACGGTCACCTCTCGCTTACACACACACACACACACACATATATATTATAGTAGTTTTATCCGTGTGATGATATTAGGTGAATGAGAGATATATTATTCAAATAGATACCGAAGGATAGGTTCGTATAATAAAAAAAAAATTACATTAGTCAACGCATACAGTGCATATTGTTAATAGTAATAAAACAAGCAGCCTAATACAGAAGGATGCGCTCACTCATGAGACGTCCTCATCAGACCTTCAGCGTCGTCGAAGTGTCAACTATTCGTTGGCAAGCTAGAATACATGCAAAAAAACATGAAAGGCAAATTGAGGCGGTGCTCAACAGGTTGACCACCATCTAAACTTGATCGTGTGAAAATCGTCAATGACCAAGCGAATCAATTGATAGGTGTTTGATCAGTGCTGACGGGTGACGAGTCCATTGGTCGGTATCGGCTGGTCCTTTAGGGCACCGAGGCGAGGAATAGCAACGAACTGTTTGTACCGGTAGTGAAGCAGAAAAATGAGGAGCGCAGCGAATAGAGGCGGGTGATGAGAACGCTGAAGGGGAACACACAAAGTGGATAAATTTGTACTACCGAAATTCAAGTTATATATATATATATATACGTAACCAATGTATGATTGTGTACGATTAGAGATAGTTACGCCAGCTGGCTACTAACAAATAGACGACGATAAAATAAACACACCGCAATATCCGTACGAACTGTAGTAGAGATGACACACATTTTAATAGGTGGTAACGAAATAAAGACGGTCGCCATGCAAGTGACCATATATATATATATATATATATATATGTATATATATATATATATATATATATGATAATCTAATTCTAGTACCACAGGTGTCTTCATTATGAGGTGCTTTTGAGTATATTGATATATGCCGGTAGGCAGGGAAGACGCGCGCAGTAAATTGTGCGCTGTCTCTATTCTCTCGGGAGTTGTCATGGTCGAACTACACAATTGTCGTTGATGAGCTCACACATATACTCACATTTCGGACATAGCCTTCTATGGGTACGACGCTCGATGGATTCCCGATATTTCGGCAGAGCTCTCGCAGCTTCCCATACACTATCTTCGTTTCATACGTTGAGTAAAACAGCATTCGTCAATAATACCGTCGTAAACAATATTAGCAACAATCAACAAACTCTCTACTGTTCTACTTACCTTTGTCCACGCTACGAATTGGAGTCGTTTATTGAGTGGGAAAGCCGGTCTCGATCCCAGTAATTCTGCTTGTGTGTGCGACTGCGTCATCAATAGATTAACATCCCAAGTGCTACGCTTACTGTGTGATGAACAACTTAAAATATCGTACAGTATTCTAGTTTTTTTTTCTGTTCTCAGGAGCCATTTCGACGGGGTTCATCAAATTCCTTTCGGACAGGTTCACATAGGGGAATAACGCAATATATAATGAGAAGTTATTCATCAGTTTCATTGTATATAGCACAATGAGCTCATTATATACATATATGAAATGCCTGGCCTATTTCCCGCGCTGTCGTGTCAATTATACGTTATTGGCTTCGAAGCTGTACAGCTTTGGTGTAGACAAGCGCACGGCCAGATGTATCGGCGCATATCTGACTAACAGATATTTTCCGAGTTCGCCTTGATACCACCCTTCGTGACTCTGGAACCTATCTTTCTTTCAGGTGGTCGCGCCGTGCTCAATTCTATGCTATTTCGAATGCTTGTTCTAGGGCTGGTCTCTGTGATCAAAGAGAATGCCTCCTCTAAGCTTAATGCAGACTATCTTAAAATACATCTGTCGGTCGAGATGTCATTCAGAAGTTAGAAGTTTGCAACCGACTGGTTCTATCATCTCGAAATGATGCCACCTGGACCCCATGATAATCTCGCTACCAAACTGTCCTGGCGTTGATTCGGACATCTCTGTAGCAACGTGCCCGGGATTTTAGAGTTACCATGAATCTGAAACTAGACGCCCCTGACCATATTACTAACATTGTATAATCAGCAAATAGGCTTTGCAACACAATATTCCGAGGAAATATCTGTAGAGAGTCCGCGACAGACTTTATGGTTGGTGTCCAAACGTTCCACCCCACTCGATTAGCACAACAGACATTTGTCATTTGCATCTTACTGCAGATATTAAAGTCTATCAAAGACCAACTAATCGGAGGGGTGAGACAGCGGCGCGTTCACACTTTAACTACCCGCATCGAGCGAACTAGTCATTTATTTTGCCGGCGTTTACTGTGATGGCAATTCCCTTA
Organism: Stratiolaelaps scimitus; assembly: GCA_019614645.1. Lineage (NCBI taxonomy): Eukaryota > Metazoa > Arthropoda > Arachnida > Mesostigmata > Laelapidae > Stratiolaelaps > Stratiolaelaps scimitus. The sequence goes on along the minus strand of JABWDB010000025.1, from coordinate 1,177,961 downwards.
AATGAAGGTGTATTTGTATTGTATATTTAGACAACGATTGAAATTTATAAAATATTTTGAAAATAAAAATTCATTCGTTTCTTGAGCATTGTACAATGGACAAAAAACTGGATTGAGAAAAAAATCGATATTTCCGGATATGGTGTCTTTGAGAAAGCGGTTGATAAGTGCTGAAAATGTTAGTGTATTATTTCGTATTATTTCGAACGCAATACAGGTGGTTTAAGATTTGTTTACACATGTTAGGAATTGAGGGAAGCTTAATTAGATCACGGCATAACCGTCGCAGGGAGACTGGTTGTAGTCGCGGTAGGTCGGACGGCGTCAGCCACTCGATCTACGAATATATGTATATATATATGGTTTATTGTATATTGTCATAGGTTTCCATATTGAACCCCACTCCTCAAATACTGACCACGAGACCCTTTTGTGTACAGACCTTTTTACCAGTACAAGACGATTTTTTAATTCGCGACGTCAAGGTCACCACTACACGGCACCATTGACTTACGATATGCGCAAGGCATCCATCACTTTGTCTCTATAGAACCCACAAAGCCAAATCTAGATAATTAAAAGGACCTAAATGGGAAAGCACTCATGCTGGCATGTCACCGTTTTACAGAACTGCTGTTCAACTGCGAAAATAATATAGAAATAGCAACGTTAAATGCATGTATAGACCTAAGCCGAAAACTGCATCTTTCTCTCTCCTGTTGCGGGTTATATAAACATCAAAAACTCACTAAAACAAGCTGGCGTTGTTTAATTACATCTGTTTTTTATTAAACTTATTTCAAAGAAAGCCGACCTTGCCTTTCACTCAGCCCTGCTCGCTCTCTATTTCCTCTAGCGTCCTTTATCGCCTTATCAATTATATAATAGCATCTCATTCATCTTCATGTACAGTTCGTTCCATAAATACACTTTTGCACTGGGTGGAGGAGATAAGTTTAAGAAAAAAAAAACACACAGGGGAATACTCTTTTTCAAGGACCCCCCACCTCAGTAGATCGTAAGCGTTTCTCAGTAAGAAACGGCGCATCGAAGTGAGCCAGCTAACCAGACTAGATATATCATCATGGCTTCATCCAATGAAGTTCATGACGACTAAATGCAGGACGACGTGGGCGAAGATGAAGTCACCGAATGCACGTTGAGTGGATAAACCTAAAAATTCATTTTTGTTCGCTGGATTCGACTGCAGCCGAAGGCACACTGAAACACAGGAAATGAAATGAATGGATACAGAGCGCTGTTAGAAAATGTAAATTGCATACGAGAGAATTTCGTGATATATAAATATATATACATATATATTTATTTTATTAAACATTATATATATATATTTTTTTTTAATTAAGTCGTTGTAGCAATTTCATGTATGCATATTATATTAAACGTGTCATGGGTGATTAACAGAAGTGCTTCTCAGGTTTGTCATGCTTCTATCAAGTTAATACCTGATCCCCGGTAATCCATACAAATAAATTTGGTCACATTTTTTTGCCAGAATGTGAACAACAGAGTGAAAGCGGTTATGTTGTATATACTCTTATTGAAAATGATTTCTAACACAGTCATTTGAGGGTTCAAACTGATTAGAAAAATATGTTTCGTCATAATCCATACGACCTGAAGATCAGTTATATATAGCCAAGAACCAAATTAAAGACACGCAGTGAATGTAAAGAAAACCCCGCGATAGAACTAACATTCTACGAAATTGACACATATGTAACGGGACCGTGATACGAAAGATTGCATAGCTTTCAGTGCAGCTGAATATTTAAACAACTCAGTCGAAAAGGGTGAAATTGATTTAGTCGAAGATTGCTTAAGTTCCTTTATGTGAAAACAGTACCTTATTACTGCAAACTACTAAAATCGAAATTTTGATATTTTGAACAGTCCATCCTCTATGTTCAACTATTTCGTACATATGTGGCATCAGCAGAAAGCCAAGGCTCCCGTTAAGTCATTCGTTGAGAACGCCCTATTTATTCTCGAGTTCTTCCCCTTGCCGAGACTTACCTCCCAGGACAAACGAGGCCACACAGCTGATGAAGCCGGACAGGAATGAATTGAACGGAAACGTGCCAACGAGACAGCAATAGGCGAACTGTACGACGCCAGTCAGGAACACATAGCAGAGGTAGGCGTCGATAAGTTTCAGTCGACGCGACGTGCTCGACTGGTACTCACTGTAGAAACGGCCCAACACCTCAATGAGGTTGGTGCTCTTCGATGATCCGCCCTGTGTCATTGCTTCGCCTGTTGATCGGTGTCAATCGTACGTAGCGAAACACCCAAAAGCCAACCTGGACAGGCAGAGGCAGATAGCGTTCGCCGCAAAAGCTACTCAAAACTCCTCGAAGTAGCCACAACACCTAAGCGCGCAACGAACACAGCGAGACAGCCGCGAACAGTGGCCACGGAACGTCAAGCACGGCGGCGCGACAGACCACAGAACATCTACCCAACCGAAACAAAACACCAACCCCGGCTCTTCAGCTTCAACACTGACGTGGCGAGACGCTTCCGACGGCTAAGCGGTATTCGACGGGCTATGGGATATGGGCAGGTTGTCGACTAGCAGACAATGATTATTTTGTAAATAGCTAAAGCCAACAGGCAGCAGACGCCAAGCGAATCAAGGCGCAGTTTTAGAGCGTGCAAACATATGACTGAGACACGGAGTGAGGTTTCTTTGAGTTAGCGGAAATAAGAGAATAATCTCATAATAATGATTATCCCCATCCGCTGTTTCACTTGTGGCAAGATTATCGGTAACAAATGGGAGGCGTATTTGGGCCTTCTGCAGGCCGAATACACCGAAGGAGATGCCATGGACGCGCTGGGTTTGAAAAGGTACGTCAGCAGGAGAACCGGCGACCGCCAGTTAATTATGAGTTTGTTTGAGTTTTATTTACAGTTCAACTGTGGCTTCTTGCTTTGATTTGAGATCTTTAACTTCCCCTTATATGTACTACGATGCCTATCTACATATGACATATATTTAATATGTTGTTTTTCGACGTCATTGTCATTGAGTGAAACTGAACACCATGCACGTGTCATGTGTTCGGCAACTCTCCGAAGTGTGTGCAATAGAGATTATGTAATTGAATTGAAACACTACTTTATTTCCTCAAAAGGAGGATGGATATCGTAGTTAAAATGCATAGAGTATACATGAAATCATTATATTTTCAAGACGTTCACTGGGTTTTAAGTGTAACTTGTGTATTTTATAAATAAATATTACATTACATTTCCCAGTCAATATACTTAACCTCAAACTATATCGTTCGTTGAAGTTGGGTGGAGTACAACAATGATATAACATAAAATATATAAGAGTATTTACTCTTTTGTAGGCTTTCCCGGTTGAATATTCCTTCAGGGGAAATTGTAGTTAGAGTTCTAGATGGTCTCACGGAGCTATGGTACCTCTTTATCACATATCTTTCTGTGGTAAAGTTCACTTTGATTATATTAAAATAAGTTTTTAGTGGAAACGCCTAGACACTGAGGCTGATCTCCGGTCCACACGTCATTCAGCTTATATCTTTTTGCAAAGAAAACGAGAAATTAATTGTCATTCATAATCTATGAATTATCTGATACTTCGCAGTCTGCTTTACAGCTAATTCAACGGTATCTTCACATTGCTGTTTACATTGTCTACTAAAATAAATATATAATGATCTTGTAACCTCTGTACAGCCAAACATCTACTAATTAGTGTCCAATATCGTGGGTTTCAATGTGGAAACATTTCAGGTACTGCTGCCGCCGTATGCTGCTGGGCCACGTCGACATGATTGAGAAACTTCTCAATTATGCCCCCCTCGAGAAGTAGACTGTAATTGGCATTACTAACGCTCACCCAGACCATTTCGGTTTAGCATGAAAATGACCCTGTCGTCTACCGCTTGCCGTATCGGATAACGACACTCGTCGCATCGTCCGCTATGAGGCCGTAATTCATGGTCCGTATGATTGGCGCGGACACTTAGGGCCTACTTCGATTAGGACAAATAGAAATATTCAAAATCTACTACATCACGTAACACCCATGCGGCAGCGTTTTCGGAACGTTTAAAACATCGTGTGGTTGATTTTCGTTTGTAAATAAACATGCATACAGCTCGATGATTGTTCGTACAGACGTTGTTGGTATTTATTTAATAGGCAACGTTGCTTCTTGGTATTTTGTTTTTAAATTTACCAAGAAACAGTTATGTTTTAATCTTCTTATTATATTTATATTTTATTTTTAATTTTAAACAATTATATTTAGTTTTCGAACCAATGTTGCTAGAATGGGAATCAACATTAGACATAGTAGTGTTTTGTTACGTCGTAGAACGGTCGAAAAAATCCCTCTTACAAATTTGTTGTATAAGAAATATTAAATAAACGAAATTAGTCAGAAATGTGTACTGGTTACACTGCGTCTACCGCGAACGAAGGTAGACAAACCAAACAGTTGATCAAATGTTTCTAAAGTTTGTCTTTTCTCTCAGAATGCTTATAAAAAATTTGTTTCCTAGCCTTAGTGAAAGGTTAGGTATTTGAGGCGACATTGAAATATAGTCCTATTATCATACAAGACATGATCGAAAATAGAACGCTATTCCGTCCGAAATATTGCAGTATCCTTATTATTAAAGTGGTGAAATTTTAAGCCACCTAAAATATGATCGTTAGGAACACCTAGCATTATGAAAATCGTTTCGAAAAGTTCCAGAAAACATATTTTCAGATGTCAGAAAAAGAGATCTTTAAAACAGAGCGACAATATTGCTTATGACATCGTATGTCTCCGAGACAGTTCATATCCAAAAAGCGGCATTGATACAAATTCATCTCAACGACCGATATCAAATCTTCCTACCAAAAAAGGATAACATTTCGTCTCTTTTCTCCTGTCTCACTTCATTTTTCTTTTGTTCCTTGCATTTGTATCATTATAATGATGATAATACCAATTATTATCAGTGCTACTATGAGAATTGTCTTATTTTATGGTTAAAGCTGAGCGGTTATTGTGTCCCGTGAACGTGTAAAAATTTCAAGAAAAACTCCCGGTTAATCCCTTTAAGAAGAACCTCTTCCATATAAATATTTACGGAGGTCCCCCTTTCCCCAGTTCCCGAAGCGGCCCAAAATAGAAATTGCATTGACCCTCCGGATGTCTAAAGAAAATCATTCCATTAAGAATTAGGTTAGACGTGGCTCTCCTACAACCGTCGTTAATTTTTCTCGTAATATCCGTAGAAAGTTACTGCTATTATTATTATTATTCTTATTAGTATTATGTTTTTCACCGTTGTAAACAAAACTGCTGCCGGCCCCCGTTGCCTGGCACCGCACGCCGAATGATCCCACACATCATTTCGTCATCATCAGACGTCGCGAGCGAGGAAGCAATACAGGGAGGGTGTCCGTGCTGTGTTGGCCACGATCGGCAGCAGCAGCAGCAGCAGCAGTGGTCGTTCTGCATCTGGCGCTGAGTGTTGGGTTAGATTGAGTACCAACAGAGAGTAACAGTAGCCTGTGTTGTTTGAGCCCGTGGTGTTTCTCTGTATAGATGTTTGTGTCTGTCAGTTGTTGAGCCTCTACCCTCGCAGAAGTGGTGGATTGGACGCAGGGTGGGTGGTTCTAGTCCTGGTAGTTGTAGTGGTCACAGCAGTAGCAGCCGCAGCAGTGGCTGACTGTGTATACGAGTACGAGCTTGGCTCGGCCATAGTACGGGTTGTGTAAGTGACTGTGTTTGTGAGAGAGAGACTGTGTGTCTGTGGGCCGCCGGGTTTCTAGCCGGCCTCCACCGCCCACTTGAGCAGCAGGGCCCTCAAAGATATTACATTTCGCACACTGCGTGAGCCAAGCCAGGGGGGCAGCTGGACCGAGCGTGTTCCACTGAAGGAGCATACCACCTGATCATCCGTCCGTCCAAATATCGTCCAAACAGTTACTGCTAATTACTGTGGTTTGGGTTCGTCGAACGTTCGAACGTGTCTGCGAGGAACGGCAACATCCGTGCTTATTCATCATGGCCACCGAAGTCGAGGAAACCGTCAAGCGAATCCAGGCACAAAAGGGCGTAGCCGGTGAGTACGAATATCTGAACAGGTAGATAGAAGTTGCGGTGCATGATAGGTTCAACACGACGGCTGCTCAGAGCGCCAGAGCCGGAAATAGGCTCTTTCCAGTGAATTAAAAACGAGCTGTTCTTCCCAGTCTTCCATACAACCTGCGTCGACCCTGTTGCGCTTCGCTTCTCGGATTATCTAATTCTTCTTTATACCCAGTGTTGACAGTTGAGGCTGGATATCATACGCGAATTCCTCAGTTCAGTACACACACACACCCCACACCTCTTACAGCTGAGCGCCTGTCGATGAACTACAAATGGAAGTAATGTTTGTGGCTGATTATGGCTTGGTTGAGTTGTACGGATGTACAGCAGATGTCAGCATGCAATACGTCTCGATATAGATGATTAAATAACGGGACCGAACATGTTCGATGTACTTGGAGAATTCGTCTAAATTTGATTTGTTTCGGTGTCAGTACCAGTTGCGTCAATGAATCACCACCACCACCATAACTATTGACAGCTAAGTTTGTGGAATTGTTTGGAGATTTGGGCAACAACAACAATGACAGAGCTAGGCTTTGCTTACGAAGCCAACATCACTGAGACGACGATTATTGTACATTTTAAGATACACAACAACAACAACAACAATGAAATAAGAGCATGCCTCTGTGTAAGTATTTTAAACCACTTTTGTTTTCACAGAGACGTGCCCGTCTGAGTTGTTGTAAGTGGCGGGTTAACATCTGCTAGAAGCGTATATGTCACCCATTATATTGAATCAAACGGGATGTCTTCCAAGTCGTGGGGAGCGGGCGATTGAGAAACGTACCAATCGCGCTATTATATATGGTTAATTAATGTTCGCTTGTTGCTTGGTAACTAGTAGATAATATTATCTATATCTGTGTACGTTATATAAAAGGGAGACAATGACGTTATAGTAAAAATATCTCTGTGTTATAATACCCAAGTTGATAACATTTCATGCAAGGTTGGACCACGGTGTGATGCAACCATTAAATCCGTTGCCACTGGCAATGAGAGCTGCTCTTTGTAATAATAATAATAATTATTAATGATGTCGTTCCGTTAAGTGTTGTTGCGGACGATATTCTTGGGTTGACATTTGGGCAGCGTGACCTTGTCGTACTTAACATGCTGGTGAACTATCCATTCTGTAATGCGCAGCACCTTATATGAAGTGAGAGAGAGAGTGAGTCAGGCTACTTGTCGAAGCTACCTGATCGATTTTGTCCAGCATAAATACAAGGGGGATGGGGGTGGCTTCGCGAAGTAAATTGTTCAAGAACAAGCTTTTCGCTGGGTCGGCCGGCCGCTCCATCGGTCGGGTAGGACTCGGCGAACTCAACCGTATGTGGAACGAAAACGTTAATTATTGGTGCAATTAACTTTCGAGGCGGATTAATTGGCGAAGACCCAATAATATATCTCCACTTGTTATCTTCTTTGCCGAATCATTACCAAGGAAAAAAGTTTTATGAAACCTAACGTATTTCTAAGCGGATACCTTTCTTATATATCTTACATCAAATATTTGAATTAATCGAGGGTCGAACATTATACACATATTTTTTTTCTTTAAAAATTACCTTTTGCTTTGAGGTGACCTTTGCGACAACGTACGACCGCCATCTGTAATTGGTGTTTAGTTTTAAATAAAATAGATAGAATTGTATTTTAATAAAATGATGCAGACACCCTTTCATCTAGCGATGCTATTCAATGTCGCATTCTCACCCCTATGATAATCCATATCATAATATAGGAGTCAGTAGTCGTCAGTTGTGCTTAGGTCAATGCTATCGCTGGTGGAGGATGACGCTTGAAATACCTGTTCCGGTTGCACTTTTCTTACGCACTGCGTTCTACCACTTGCAAATGACATTTCCACATATGAGCAGGCGTCATCGTTACGACACATGAAGGCAATCCAATACACTCGACCCTGGATGCGTCAACGACTACTCGGTACGCTACGGTCGTGTCCGGCCTCGCAGATTCAGCGAAGGCAGCGGTTCGGGAGCTCGACGCCGCCAACGACCTCACGTTTCTCAGGTGCGTGTGTGTGTGTGAGAGAGAGAAAGAGAGAGAAGTCACTGTTGCAACACGTAACTATTGGAAATATGTAAAAATACAACAGGCTTGCTCCCGGACTGGCTTTAACATACGAGCGTTCATCTAAATATGAGAATCCTTAGGGGAAAAATTGTGTTTTCAAATGTTTCCGTGTGCGAGAGCGTTGGGACGAGTAAAGAACAAAAGTTAACGGACGTTGTTACGACCCTATGTCAAATGATGGCCATTTACACACACAAACAGCATATTCTTACTGTCTTTATTTGCCCTTTGTTTCTGTTGCAGACTACGAACAAAACGACACGAGTTGATGATTGCCCCAGACAAGAACTACATGCTGATCGTCGTTCAAAATATCGGAGCAGAATAGCGCCATAAAGAGCAATTATGTCATTAATTATCATATAATGAGACAAGGAAATGGGTTGCCGACGCTGTGCTTCAAACGCAAGCGGCTAGGTTGTAATCTATCGAGAAAAAAAAAGAAAAAACACATGACGAAATAACACCACTTTAATTAATTAGTAAGATTTACGATGATAAGATTACAACCAATGCAATGTCGTCGAAAAACCCACTCACTCATTAGCGCGATTTTCCAATTGCAAGGACATACTGCATACACCCGTATTACAATTGTCATGAAATCGACGAAGCGTCCACGCTTTACACGGCGATCAACATCAATTCACTGTGCATCTGGCGACAACGGTAGCTTTTTAGTCCTCTTCTTGTTAGGTGCGCAGCGATTTAATGATGAGCCCGTATGTTAATGTAGTGCTATTTATTCTATTGTCGTCGCGCTCCAGTACGCTCGAACGAGTGAACGCTAGATGCAATTGCGTTTATGGTACGCGGGACTAAATGTAGAAAGCATGAAGCTGCATATATGGGACTGCTAGAGAGCTTTATATATATATATATATATATATATATATATATATATATATATATGAAGCCACAAATGGAAAGTACACTCGATGCGAGATGGTGTGTTTAGAAGAAGTCAACGGGAATCTTGTACACCAGGGATGTTATTGACGTGGCATTGGTCGTCATGTGGGGGATCAAGATTGAAAACGCCTAACGGACGACGCGAGGTGATGGCGTGTGATTGCGAGGCCTTGGATAGTATGGAATAAATACGAATGACTTCCGACTTTGTTATGACGATGACGATGAAAGAGTGGGCGAATTGACGGGAAAGCGCCGGGACACAGGGAAGTTGTATCATCTGACTGAATGAGTAAGTTCCCGACTCGAATTTCGACGTCGTTGCCGCCAAAAATACGCCGAGCAGGAATAGGTAAGACAGAATGACGCCGGCTAATCGCATATAGAAATCGAAGCGACGTTATAGCTTGCGGATATATGCCTGAATGAAATCTGTGATGAGGTCTGCAAAAGAGGAGATTGATGTTGATAACGATCGCATTGCAAAGGATAATTATGATCTGTACACGCTATGGAAATAAATTCCGTTTTCATACTGTGCTAATAACTACCGTTTGTTTTCGAGGAGACAAATAACAGAGGCGTTACAGGTTATGTTTCGGTTCGTTCTAGGTTATTCGCCTTATTGAAACACCCCTTAAGACTGATCGAACCTTTCAGTTGTCCTGGCGATGTAGAGGTAGGCAGAGTTAACACGGTCGCTAGTTATGGTTAGTTCGTAATGGTCGCACAACGTTGAACCACACTCATGCGGGATTTCAATATAGCGCTTTGAAGGCTAGATCCCCTAAGCGTCTTCTGATGTCAACGTATACTCACCATAGCAAAAATAGTAAATATGGCTCGACTATGAGGTTGATTTATAGCGTTTGCGTGTTGTGTAGAATATCGGCAATCGTCATAAGGAAGACAAACAAGAAACCATTCAAAAGATTGAAGTCATTTTATTTAAAGACATAAAATGACGCAGGCGCGACATTTTAACAAAAAAAAAAACAAACAAACAAACTATCGAGTTTGGACCCCACCACAAACCGCACAACAATGTTTACCCCCTCCCCCGTTTTCTTGTCCCCACAACGGCACGTATGTACAAATATTAGGATAAATTAGTGTACAATATTTTCTCATTACAGCTTTATCTACCTATTATGGTATATGGCGTGCCTAGCTCTCTGGCAACATGCGCTGGTCATTGGGTCTAGGTTTACAGCTCTACCTAGTACCCATCCAATGAGAAATCTTCCAACGAAAGGAGCTGTAACTCACACAGGCAAAAGGTCACACATCGGTTGTAGGACGCACTACAAGCTAGAGAACTCTGCAATGTCAACCTTGCAGCAGTTTGAGGGCCAGTTCCTCATCTCCCCGCAAGCCGAGTCCAGTGTCTAGCTCTTCAACGCCGTCCTCTACACGCCGCCGCTTGAGACCGAATTTATCCTTGGTCTTCATCTGCTTCTTGGGAATATGTCGAGCAGGTAGTTCACTTTCATCGTCGCTGTCGGCCTCGTCAGAATCGCTGCCATCCTCATATTGATTCAAGGGGCGTTTTCTGACACCACCCACAGGCCTTCCATTGCCGAACTTATCGTCTTCACTGGTGCTTCCATCTGACACAGCGTCGTTTTCAGAGCTCCCAGATTGGATGCCGTCACCGCCCTGCACTCGACGCCTATCTCCGAGATATCGGTCAGCATTCATATCTTCTGACCCGCTCTCGTCATGTACCTCCGATGCACTCGAAGAATCTTGGTCACGATACGAATGTTCTGCTGCTTCATCGTCCTCCTCCTCATCCTCAGAATTTCGTTCGTCGTCATTATCGCCACTTTCGTCACCTCCACGTCCAAGATCGAGTACAACATCGCCTCCGGTTGCCGCGGCCCTCCGCTCGGCCTTCGCCTTGAGCCGATCCTCGCGATGTTTCCTCTTGATCTTGTCACGGTAGACTTGCTTGTCAATTCGATCCTGTTCAAGCATCAGCTGCTTACTTAGCTCGAGATCAATTCCGCCAGCCTCGTCGGCGCCTTCCAAAGGTTTTCCTAGCACTATCGTCTCGGTATCGTCAACTCGCTGGCCCTCTTCGTCGAAAACGACCTTCGTATTCGGCACAATGTGCTTCTTCTTGAGGACCTTCTTGGCGGCCTGAACCTTGGTAATAATCTTGTTTGCCTTGGCTGCCCTGATATGTTGCTCAAGTGACTCCAGTGTAAGCGGGGATTGTTCTTCATCTTCTTTATCATCGATGTCAGTTCTATCTTCCTTGATACGATCATCACCAAGAAGCGGCTTGCCCTTCTTGGTAAAGATCTCTTCGTCACTATCGATTCCCGTGTCAAATGAGAACTTCTCGATTTTCTTTGACAGTTGTGCCTTCTTCGGCTTTGCAATGCCACCTTCTTGTGTTTCGCTCGCCTCGCCATCTTCGCTGCTGTCCGCCCCTATCCTGTCTGGCCCACTCTCCTAAAAATTGTGGAATCATCATTCATCACAATAAAATAGTCAGTACACATATATGAAAACAACTCAATCCAGCATCAGTAGTATCATACACCAAAAAGCTTATGAATATGTCAACTCCTGATGGCACTCCCAACGAAAATGCTTTGATAGATAGCTCAAAGTCGACCCAAAATAAAAGCTTAATTATAATCAGCTCTCAAATCATTTTCTCTCTAGCTAATACTCGTACCGTTTGATTCGACATTTTAATGCCTTTTTCTGAGAGATACTTCTGCAGGAAACGCGCCCTAGGGGTGACGATAAGGCCAAGACTCCGCGAGTACAGATCCAGGTCGAGTTTCTCCACACGAAATATGCCTTTGTCCTTTTGCATAAACACATATTTGAGATAACCGACAAAACACCGCTGTGCGGACGCTTTCAGTTCGGCGTCTCGGGCGCACATCGCTTCCACCTTACGCTGAATGTCGTAGAATCGCCTTGGGTTTACCCTGGAAATTTGTAGTTGACAACAAGCTCGTAGGTCTGTGAACTCGGACGCTCGCCGCCGCATGACTCGATAAACAATGAGGAACGAAATTGGCTAAATTGGACTTTGACACGGATCGTTTCGCTTAGACCGTTCATATACTACCCCAACTGTAAACGAGGTTGATTATTATACAAGCATCTGTTTCCCAGATTCGTCGAATGTTTTTATTTTTCATTCATTTGATCTTCATTGTTTGATTTGTTCGCCTAAGTTCGTCATGCGCCGTCAGGCTAGGCCTGTACACGTATCTGATAAAAATGTGTCGTTACGGCGAAAAGCAGCAACCGATATATAACACTTACGCAATTTTATTGATGGGAATCTTTCGCCCTTCGAGTCGTTCAACCATTTTCGTCTCCTCTGATGGAAGAAGAACCAACAACGCTTTGCCGGCATTCTCGAAACGAGCTGTCCGACCGACCCTAAAGCAGTAGAAGAACATCAAGATTTACACAGGGTGAAAGATTCGTAGGTTGTTCTAGGCGCAGGTAGAAACCGCCAACAAACGATAAAGAAACGCTTCGAAATGCTCCGATACATGAACCGATACACTGACACATAGCCATGCTTTGTATGGAGGATGTGAATACAACGACGATTGTGTCCACCATTTAATTTCAGATATCATAGGCCACCATAGTTCGGTGCTTACCAATTTGCCACATGTATCATGGGAACGCTCCACACAAGGATATAAACAAGCATATTTAGCTAAAGCGGAACGCGCCTCCGGTGACCAAAGGTGACCGATGCATGTGTGCCCACACTCGAGAATACCACTAACGCCTAAATAGGTAAATGCTCACATATCATTGCAAAAAGCCTGACACCCTAGCGCGTCTTCTTGCGATAACCTATGGCAGACACTGGGCAACTAGTAGAGTCACCCTCAACTTACACTATTTCATCAAATACCTTATACTTCATATATTCCACACCAGATAGCAAACAGCACTAATGCCATATACACATATCAACTCGTACCGGTGAATATAGGTTTCTGGATCCTCAGGACAATCGAGCTGGAGCACCCAGTCCACCTTCGGGAAGTCGAGACCCCGTGCCGCCAAATCGGTCGCTAACAAAATAGCCGACTGTTTCGAGCAGAATTCGTCATATATTAACAAACGCCGAGGCTGAGACATGTTGCCGTGCAGATGCATCACAGTGGTTCCCGGTCGTAGACGCCGAATTACCATGTTCATATATTGGACCTGCTTGCAACAGGACATAAACACGATCACCTTCTTGCTCTTGTGGTTCTTCAGAAAAGACCAAAGAAGGCTAAGCTTGTCCTGAAGCTCACAGACGAGATAGTCCTGATGCAGCTGATCAGGTGTGACCTGTACGGACAATAATTGATTCTCTCTTTTTACCGGTGTTATATATATATATATCTAAAGGGCATTGTTTCTGACAAAGGTAGGTAGAGTGTCTAAATAATGGAAGATTACCACTAATGTTGGCAACTATACCACATTTTTGGAGCATGTCTCGCAGTGTTTTCAGGCAGCGCGAGAATGCAGAACCAAATGGACCAAATGGTTCGCCGCCAACAGGAAACGAACTCATTACACACTGATATATGTAGGTATAATAATATAAACAACTTCTAACAAAACATAAATAATAAATATGCAAGTTGCTAACGCAAACCATGAGCCTCAACCCTTGGAGTCAAGCCTACCTGTTCGGCCTGCTCATGGACAGAAACGTAGCAGGGATTGTTTAATGACAGCCGGGCAAGATCCGTGACCGATTTTGTTTGGGTGGCTGAGAAGAGAAGCGTCTGTCTATCTGCGGGAAGATTGGCCAGGATCGCGTTCATATCCCTCTCGAAGCCCATATCTAGGATGCGGTCAGCTTCGTCCAAGACTAGGTTGCGATCAACCGTAAGAATAAATCGTTAGAAATAGGTGCACAGTTTATAGAACGTCATGGTTTTGCTACTCTTGGGAGTTGCGGCCGGGGATTTGAATTCGAGACGAACATGAGGAGGCCTCATGAGGAGGGGCAGTTATTCCAAATTTCCAAACAAGTCTACTACAGCCAACTGCCGAGTGACGATAACCTTTGCCAAGCCTCTCTCACTTTCCTCGCTATGTAATTTAAGAAAATAGAGAGAGAGAGAGAGAAGAATCGAGCACTATTCGAGTTGTAAATATAATATATATATATATATATATATATATATATCAGGGTGCCCGGGAATGGGGAGATCACAAAGTTTCACACAGAGCATGAAAATCACTATGATGATAATCATAACCATAACAATATTTTGTATGTATATATTGAAGGCCGTATTTTTTTACAAGTGTAGTATTTGACCACTCGGCACTGTCATGCGAGTGAGACTGAATTTTTTTTAGCTTACCGAGGATTTTCAGATTCGTCGCGTCGAGAAGTGGATTTTGGTCCATATGCTGGAGCAAGCGGCCGGGAGTGCAGATCATGATATTCGTGCCATGTATCCGATTGCGCTCGAAGCCCACTTCCTGTAATAACGAAAAAATAGGGGTTCAGATCCACAGAAACGTGAAGTTCCTGCAAACAAAGCTAGGATGGCGCTTGGCCAGGACAAACGGAATCTAATGGCACGTTTCGCAGCGGTACAAAAACCCCGTACATGATCATTCCGCTGGTTTTTATATTTATGATACATATATAGTTTCATGTGAAGCTACATACGGATTATTCCTATGCGAAATGACGTAAGGTGCTGCGCTGGATGTATCACCAATGAAATCACATAAAATACTTAAGCATTTTACATTTAGCAAATAGCTACCCACAATGCACGCCTCCTGTCGTTACAGAGGCTGACGGCTCGTGTCGAAGTAATTCTGCATTATGAGACAGCACTACAAACTTACAGTTCCACCAATAATGAGTCCTGCTGAGAATTCATGTCGAGCGCCAACCTTCTTTAATACTTCGAAGATTTGATAAGCGAGCTCACGGGTAGGTGTAATTATGAGGGCGCCTAGGCCATCCATTCGAGTCCACCTCTCCCTGGAATAAAGGCAGCTCAAGTTAGACGGGGCGAAATATTTCCGTTCGTTCGGGGGATAACAACTCAGCAACTTAACTTACGAACGCATATGGGCAAAACTATATTGAAAGTCGTTTTGAGAATGAGCCTTCTCCATTTGATTGTCTACCAACCTGAACAGTAACTCCAGCACAGGAACAAGAAACGCAAGCGTCTTGCCTGAGCCTGTTTTGGCTGCTCCCAATACGTCCCTCCCGGTGAGAGCAAGAGCCAGTGTCTCCTTTTGGATTCGGGTCGGTTTCTGATAGCCGCACCTGTCTAGGGCGGCCTTCGTGCGTACGGACAACGGACCTTCTCTAAAACTCTCCAACTTGTCAAAATCAAACTGCAAAAAATGGAAACACGATTATTATTCTGTCGCACATAAAGTCATATTGACTAGAGAAAAGTTGTGTTTCTTCAACGCTATCAGGAAAGTTTCGTAGGGACCGGTGTCTGATTGCACACAATGTACAACTGTTCCACTATCTCTTCATCGTAAATAGCCCACAATGCAATAAAGACCTAAGAGGGGACAGCATCATCTCAACTGACCATCCGTTTGTTGCCCCAAGATACCGTGACTGGTTAAACGACATCAAGCGAACACAGTAGATTCGATACATACACATCATAGCCATAGGGAATTTTCATACGTAAACATATATACATATAATGAATATATATATATATATATATATATATATATATATGCAAGTTCTAATATACATATACGCTTATACTCGAGTGTATAAACTAATAAAAGCTTATTTATGCCTCGTGTACCACAGAATATTATTACTATTATCCGTATTCTAACGCAAGCCGCCTTCGACTGCCCCACCGTTTCGTAGAGTTGCTGAAGTTGTTTAATTTCGCTTCGTTCGTTGTCACCTGTAGCCACGCGCTTCTTGAACGGCTTTCCACGTTCATTCCTCTCGAACTTATCATTGCGCCGTCCGTTTCGGGGTCGATCGCGAACACCCCCTTGTTTAAAGTCGTCACGGCCTTTTCCGTCACTGGCAGCGCCGCTGCGGCCACCACCTCCTTCAGTTATTTTACCTTTTTCAGCCATCTGTGTGACATAGGATATCGAGCACCTAGCAAAATCGCAGCGAAGCCAGGAGACGTTCGAAGATCTCGCACGTGCTTGAGTTATGGCGGCTGCCCGCCCGCCAACATAATTCAACCGAACTCCCAGGATAATACGAGGGAATAACTAAAATAATACTCACTAGCAGAATGCGTACGATTGGCAAGTATGTAGAAACTAGGTCGACCTTAAAATGTTCATAAGTATCAGTAGAGACTGAAAAATGAACGATCATTTGGCATGAAACCAATTTACACACTCCGCCAAATTGGCGGAATATCGCCACGGCTGGTTAATATACATACCTCCCTTTCGATGCACGGTATTCTAGTGTTGTCGCGTTCATTGAGCATATTGCCGCAGGTCCTTGTCATCATAGCTAACAAGTAATATTTGTCCGGTGGTAGACTATCCTGTGTACTAACGTGGTCTCACCACGAATACGGCAGCAGCAGCAGCAGCAGTTGTGCAAACGAATTCGCTGTGCCTTCAACCCTGAGGTGGTTGTGGACAATATTTTTGTATTACCGTGAGATCGATTGCCGTCGCCACGACGTCCCACAGGCACGCTCTGCTCATTGCGCGCAGGTATGTTGAACCGTCACAGTAGATATAATTCGCTTCTCGGCCTTTTGGCTAAGATCAAAGTGTAGTAGATATAATTCGTAGACGTTAGCTAGGTGCATCTCGCCCGCTGAAGCGAGTCACAAAAGCGTCCGCTACCAGCAGGGCAGATATGATTGCATGCATGACAAATGCATTTGGCGACGAAAGAAGAAACTATAGTTTGTGATTTATTGATGGTGCACTGAAAGTGAAAAAAAACTATGTATATACTACAATTTCATTGGCTAAACCGGTAGCCGGGGTCGTCTTCAAGGCATAATGTCGTGCTGTTGATGTTGATATGGTTTCTGGCTGCTGAGGAAAACCCAGCGTTCAATTGGGATGATTGAGAAACTAGGCTGTATGTATCGGAAGACCGGCGGACCATCTGCATGCGACCGTGTTAGTTATGCCCGGCTGCATAACAAATACAAGATAATGTATTAGCTTATCAAACCAGTTCGTTCAAAAACTAAAAAATATATATATTGGGCAGTGCGTATTTCATATATATATATATATATATATATATATATATGAAATTGCAGTTGTGAAAATGAACCTTAAGTTAATCAGTCAGGTTTCATTAGCTAAGAAACAAAAACAAAACAATATTCCCAAAATGCCCGGGGGCGAGCGGCGGGCATAGCTTGTATGATTCCGCTCGCTGACCCGTCGCCATTGGCCAGTGAACCTCCCCTCTCCATCGAATGTAATCATTGCATCAGAACTGATGGAACAGTGACCGACAAGCGCGGTGACGCTATTGAGGTAGTCGTTACTTTCGTGCAGAGAGGAGAGATCGGTGCTGAGAGTGCCGGTGCCCATAGGAAAATTTTGTCTATTGTCGTCTTTTCGAGTGGGAGGACAAACGGCTGGCGATTGTCGCGTGAGGATGAGTTTTGCTGAGCTATCGTCTTCCTGTGCATTGACGAGTATTGAGACGTAAATATGCTTTTTGTTTGATGTGTTCTGTGTATTCTGGCAATTGATTGAATAATGATGATCTTGCAATTAATCAGTGACCCTGTGTGTATATCACTGAACCATTTGATGAAATTGAGTGTAGATATTATAATAATAACAACGGCCGAACTCGGAAAGCACATTGTAACTATATTTATAAACTTACCATACAGTTTGTAAAAATAGGTATATTATAATACTACGCAACCCGTGAGAATAAAAGAAAGAAGATGTATATACTAAAATTATTACCAAATGTTAGTTTCTACTATTTAATAATACCCCACTATTTTTGCAACCAATTTATTAATTGCTGTTCTGCAACTCTTCATCATTGCCGAAAGTGTGCAGTGCTTGTTTGAGCCCGACGTATAATTGCGAAAGATTATGATGAAATAAATAACTAATCCAGTACGTCACATCACTAAACTTTGGCTGTTTAACTAAATAGCTGTTGACGGAGGAAAGGACGAGAATGGTTTAGCGTCAAGAATACACAGCCCACGTTAATCGACTCAGTAGGATTTATTGCGTTGCTGCAACAGACACTTTGTGTGTTGTGAACTTGCAATTTCAAGTGAACTGGTCACCAAGCATAACTGATGGGAGATATTCCCTGCGTACACTATGAAGGCAGCGGGCGATGTCTATATTAGAAAATATACGATTATACAATGCCTTGCTCAAGTATCCGCATCAATGACTAGATGTCGGGAAAGGAAATTTTTTTTTATTTAGATTTGGAGTATTTCCAATAACTTTCTAACATTTCCATTCGAGTCCAGTTGAACAAGTTCAAGCGTGCGCAAATTCGAGCCCCGCCACTACGCCAATAGAAGCGACAAACTGGCATTGGCTGCGGCAATTGCCCGACATGTGTATGGAAATCTTGCCGACTTGCCCCGAGTTGAATTGGATGCTCCGAGTTGATTCACCAGGCGGCTCCGTTAGGGGGCGCTACCTGTCATTTTTGGTGACTAACTTCGTTATCGTTTTTTTTCTCGCCCCCAGGGATTGCGCTTATAAGTGGATTCAACGGTCGATGTCGCACACAATTCATGCGTTTGTCGATCAGGCGGTAATGGGTCGGATTCCCCCGTAATGATCCGGGCTCCATTGTGGCTATTGGCAAGAAATTATCTCCACGTTGATCTCGGAGCTGTGAACAAGCTTCTCTCGGTAAAAGTTGCGACTGTCCCTTTGAAGACACTCAACACATCCACCATGACGCGACCTGTTGGAGTTGGCCACGTCACTCGCGGTAAGACCTGCAAATTTGTGTTCTGAATTCTCCCTTTTAGTGGGGCTTGATCAGATAGTAGACTTGTATCTGCACATATATTATTTTCCATTTTTTCACTTCTTTATATAGGTGTCTCTTAATCTCTTTTATATTTCTGTACACTTGACTTTCTGTACTTATATGAGAATACTACTCAGCCAGTACTATTCTGTACTGGCTGAGACCTACCACTCTCCCAAACTGGGAAAGATGGGGCATAGAATCTGAAATCAGTATATATATATATATATATATATATATATTAAGTCGTTACGTATAGCCTGATGATATATATTAGATATATATATATATATTTTTTAAAGATATGTTATGCATACATATACAGTGTAGCGGGCGAATAACTATATGCTAATTAGCTTAAATACTCCGGCTGTAGGCCGATACACTGGAGCGAAGAAAGACGCGAGGAGGCCCATATCCGGAGGCCACATCGCCGTATGTACAGATGACAAACCGGATGACAGAAGTGGAGACCGTTAGTGCGTAAGGCCGTTACGCATTCAAACACAACCGAGCGGTTGGGGGCTGGGGAGGGGGGAGGCTAAATAATCATATCTAGAATATAATAGCGCCTGCTGTGATAGATATTGATTTTCGATTCTTGTGTCAAATTTCCTGCTTTGCAGACTCGAAGAGCGTCGAGCTGGCTCGAGCCGTACTCAGTTCCGAAGGTGTGGCGGCAGTTCCCACAGACACGGTCTATGGGATCGCCGCGCTCGCACAGAGCAGCACAGCTGTCAGGAAACTATACGCAATCAAGAAACGGGACATGCAAAGTCCTATAGCTATCTGCGTGGCGAACCTCGATGAGGTCTATAAATGGTCGCAGGTATGTATTATATATGTACATTTTTTTTCGATTGCTGCACGTCGAGATTAGTTTGCACGCGTCTTGGGCTTTTAGGGATAAGAACGCTGCTTGAGGATTGATCATCATTTGTGTATACATCTTGTGGAAGATCTAAGTAAGATTTTGCAGCCAACATTTGACGTCGACGGTACTACTGCTTTCGGCATTTACTCAAGAGGGTCTGGATCATTTGGGGAGCATATATATATATATATATATATATATATATATATATATATATATATATATATATATATATAATTAAATTATCATCATTACATTAGTTATTTTAGTATTGTCTTTTGTGTCAGTGTATTTATGGTGGAGTTCAGGGGATCCACGGAATAGACTGTGTGCTTTATATCAGTCACAAACTTTCGAATCTATAGTTGTGTGTATTCATATGTTTGCAGTATGGGCGCAGGGGGAAACTTTACATACGACTCGTGTCGAATATCTAGGAATATGAAACGTGCTTTCAAGGAATCTGATATATTATTTTTATTATCTATGCAGCATTTAATCTGTTGGGATATGCTTACACCTGTTATCAGTGCACAGGCAACGTGTGTGGGGCCATATCGAAAAGCATTCTCGCCTGCGTTCGCGTCATGTTTCAATTGTGTCTTTCGTTCGCATGTCATAATTGACTTCTTATTCTCATACAGGCACGACGTGTCCACTTACACAAGTGCATTTACATAGGATATTAAATAGATGACACCATATTTAATATTTATTTTGGTCTGGCCAGTAGCTATTACTGGACTCGTGGAGGAGCAATTAGGAACAATTTTATTTAATTTAATTTAACGAACGTCTAGCAACAATTTAGTTATGGTGCTTAGTTCAGCGTTCACGTGGTGTACGCACACAATCGCGCGTCCATAAACACACAGCTGATTGCCCGCTTGAGTATCATAATGCAATCGTGTGCTTGTCCAGATCATACAGCATATTTGGTAATCTCAATGACGATATAAAAACATTAGTTTGTTTTTATTGCAAAATGTTCTCGTACCGTTCGCTTACTGTGATACCCAATCGGCAAAACGAAATTGATGACGCTGTTGGCTCGAACGTTAAAATATGATCTGTAGCGACGCAAACGATAGTTGTTTTTATATGACTGAAAAAGCGGCGCGGACGTTCTGTAACCACGAGGTTACAGCATTATCACCATGCTGCCGGGGTTGTCTTGCTATTTTCTATTAGCTCCTCCCCGGGCTTTATCGAGGAGACCACAATTGCGCGGACCTGTATCAGACCAAGCGCACACACACACGTTGACATTTTACGCCATCATCTTCTCCTAGATAATTTGTTGTGTTTGTTAGCTTTTCATTTTTATCATGAAGTACACACATAACGAGACACCGATGAATGGACCGCTGGATACAAAATAGTGGCAGTGTCGGAGTGGTGATCGTTCGGTATTCGTTCGCTGATTTTGATTGTTTTATGTCGCTTATTGAAAAGAAGGAAAACAAATATAAAAAAAAAAGTCGAACGTCGTTAGATGGTGTTTAGATGGAAATGATCTCAACGTCATCATCTCCTGAAAAAAAATGGGTGATTCACAACACTTATGGCGGTGTATATAATTCTCAATCAAGAAAGCGCACCGGCTATCGTTAGTCCTTATATCTGATAGAACTTACTGACGATTACGAACTCTACTCTAATCGTGAGCAAAGTGATGCCAATATGATGTTAATATTGAGAGTAGTATGTATGTATTGCACGATAATCGTAGACATTGCCATATCACTAACAAGTTATGAGCCGGTAACCGTCTTCTCTAATATCTATTGTGTTTCGTGACGTAGAATAATAATAATAATAATAATCTTGTCTATATGCACAGCCTTATTAGAACGTAACGCATCGGAGATCGCTAATTTTATCTCCACACACACACACACACACACCCACATACACAAACACACACACAGACACTCAGTAACTCACTAATTTGCTCCAACCTCTCAGCATAGCTATTCTCATCGCTATCCAAGCTAGAGTCACCTCCTTTACGCGCATCGTATTCGAAAAGTCGGTGCTTGTCGTGAGTAATCGCCGTTCTTGTAATATTATAGTAGCTAGCACACACACCTCGTTGCCGACGACACCATAGGGATGCCACGGCGCTGACAAGCGTAAGGCTTAAGTGGCCTGGGCCGCCTGACCCCGTCCATAATGGGTACTCCATTCATTTTATTGTCGCTTAGCCATCGTCTATAGTTCTCGCTATATACCCTACCTAGCTCCCTCTCCAGCTCTCTCGATCGAGTCTGGAGACGCGGCCGGGCCGAGTGTTCGGGTAGCTCGCACATGGTGAATTCGAAATGTTCCCCAAAATAGACCACGTTATCTCGTTAACATTGTCGGCCGCCAGATCCACCGAGCAGCCAGAATGCGCCTGCGGTGTGGTCGTTCGTGTATGCGTCGCCGGCGACGGAATGAGAGAGCCACAAACATACATATATAACTCTGATGGTCGGGGCTTTGAGCGAGTCCGATTATGCCGGCTCGGTGGTATTCCTTTATCGCAAACAAAGTAAAGAGACTTGGGCCGAAAGTCACAACAACTTTCACTCTGGAGGTGTGTACAGCACAAGACGATGCGTACGAGACGACGGTGAACCGGTATCTCAGCAGAAAGTGGCCCTTTTCAGACGTTGTTGGTCGTATAACATACCATAACATTTGCGGTTGATTTCCGGAACTGCAATTTTAACAATGCTTAAGTTGTCGATTAAAAAAAATACGAGTAAAAGTATGAGTGTATTATCACCAAATTGTTCATTCAATTACGATTTCACAATTATAATAGATTATCCTGTCAACAGATATTCACACATTCACATATTCAAATTATTTACAGTTCACAATATTCAGGTTATTTGATTGATATAATGATGGGCGTATGCGGACTTGCGGACGTGGCAATGCCCCGGGGGTGCGAGCCGTTCGACCAGGTTTGTTCTTGGAAGAATGAATGAACCTGCCTCGACAGTTGGCAGAATGCCAACACTGAGACCTCGGGATGAGTTCGCTTGATGAATTGGTTTCATAGGTGGCAAATATTTCTGTGATCTCTTCTGAAGCGCTCGTTCACTTGACTTCACGTGGCTCCCACAGACTCCTCCATATCATCAACGATTGAATTTTCGTCCAGATGGACGCTCGCGCACGAAGCGGCCACTATAGCTTTAATTTTGTACCCACATTCTGTCTAAATACATACTCAAGGTCTCTCTCGCAAGCCAAGTGCACAGTTAGTCATTGGTATACGTTGTTATTTGAATCCTATCAGATACGCGACGTCTTGTCGTTGGACAAAACTGAATTACAATCTTCAAGCCATGTTCTGGATAGTCGAGTAGCCTATGGCTATTGTGGTGATTGTTTGTCGTCATCAAGACTAGCCGTTATTTCTAACTACATTAGTAACAATTTGAACTGCATTGATTTCAGGTGACGATCTCGCGCGAGCTGCTCGCACAGCTACTCCCAGGAGCGGTGACCCTCCTTTTCACGCGGACACACCTGCTAAATCCCGAGCTCAATCCGGACACGAGCCTGGTCGGCATTCGAATTCCCGATTCGGCGTTCATCCAGTAAGTAGACTCAAGCTCCATCTTTGTTCTAATTGCCGCGTCTACATAGTGTCAACCCCGTGGGCGATTTCGACTTGCATTGACTCTAGATTGCTGCAACAGTCACCGACGCTGATCTTTGGTGATTCCGAGGTGACTGCGTCTACGTTGGGTCCGTGGTATGCCTCATTTTTTTCGTATTACTTATCGACGATTGTGTCCGTTGTAGCATGTAGCTCGTCCGTTGACGCTTCGAGCTTTCCGTTTCGATTTGATCCCGTTGGACTGATCTGATTTGTCGAATCGTCGTGTCGCAATGTAGTGTGCCCCATTATCCCATTAGTTTTCCACGAGTGTGTCTTGTTTGCGCTATCGGCGACATCGTTGAGCGGCGGGATCCACCAAGTTCGCTGCAATGCCGCTGACGACGACGACGACGACAGAGTGGGCGTCACTTTCCGACTGTTAGAGCTGTTCCAGCCTCTAGGTGGAAGGCGACGCCTTAGGGCGTAAACTATCATTGTTTTATCCTCTCTCTCTCTCGCTCGCTCTTCCTCGCTCTGTCTCGTACTTGCCTGGTCGCACAGCCTCGATAGCTCAGTTGTCTCATTGCTCGTATTCTCCCTGGTTGCAATCATATGTGCGACTGCGTACGTGGAAAGGGTGGGGCCACGCTGGATTCCAAGGAAGAAGGGATGGTCGCTTCTGCTGCTGCAGCAGCAGCAGCAACCACCGCCGCCACCAGGGCAGCATTCGCAGAGGCAGCAACCAGCTCGTAAGAACGCGGCGCCGTAGCGATCTATTTGCTCTCCCTCTCTCTCTTTCTCTCGGCCTCATGCCCACCCTACCTCTGCGCTTTGGTCTCTGAGAACACGGTCGTGGCGCGTACTTTTAACTTACCGAGGCGGCGGCGGCGGCGGCAGCAGCAACGCTCCGGGGGTATTCCGGACTCGAAAGCAACGCTCACCGTTGGACGGGAACTACACGGGAAGATGGGCGTACGACGAGCATTCGACCTCGCCAAGTTCGTACCAGCACTGCGTTGTGCGAAGAGCACCGTGGGAGAGGCAGCAGTTATCGAGGAATACATTTCTCGCTTGTCGAGAGGCTCGGCTCTGTGTCAGCAGAACTATGACGAGCCGAGGGATCGGGGTCAGTGTCTGCCGTCGGCCAGCAGAGCACGCCTTACCTGTCCCGCTCCAACTCAACTATACACCTGGTCCAGTTCTCGTTAAGAGAGAGCGAGAGAGAGAGACTCGCTAGAACTTGCTGCGCGTCTTCGAACTCGCAACGTTATCGCCCTCGGCAGCACAACTGCGCTGCCGCGCTGTGTCTGTTGGCTGGGTCTGGAGTAATATGGTGGTATTCCAAAAAGAGTCGACGGCAGTGAGCCATTTCGCCTCGCGTTGTCCTGCGTCGCTTATGGTTAGTGAAAACGGAACGACTCACAGACGAGTGCTACAAGATGTGGAAGCTTGGGGCGGCTGTTGTTGGTAGTGGGGATCCCCCAGGACAGATTTGTGGAAACGTATTCCCCTTCCCATCATCATCATGGATTGGGGCAGTTCTTCGAAGTTCTCATTCTGTCCGGGAAGGTGCACGAGGTCCGGCAACGTAGATTGATACCTGCCAGAAGAGGTACGGTGATGCGGCGGTTGGGGGGAGGATTCGTCAAGATGGTATAGGTAATGATGCAAGGAGGCTGTACGGAACAAAATGTGCGGTGTGCAACCACCGGCCAGAGTAATTTCTCAAGGGGCGGTATCATGGCAGAGAAGCAAACGTCCGTGGTGTATTCACGATGTTGGGACTCGTACATTTGTAGCAGCATTTTGATGGGCATTTGATGGGAACTTTCCCAGTTTGCGTTCGTTTACAACTTTGGGATGTCTTTCGTTGGCGTTGGATGCAGATCGACTGTATATACAGCATGTCCTCACTAAAAGTCTATGGATGCGTAAGCGTGGGTGTGTTATCGAAGGCGTTTCGCCGTGCTGCCGAATTAGCTCGGAAGAGTCAATAACGGGCGAGTTCCGATGCGGATCTATCGGGCGGCTTTCGAAGATCCCGAGAATCCCATGAGCCCCCTCTCCCGTCAGGAGAATCTTGAAGCAATGGTACAGACCGATCGTACCGAGGCCTTAGAGCGAAGGAATATGTCGAGCCCGGTAGCCTGGTGGTCCACTCTTGTGCGCCTGTCTTACAACTGGAAGAGACACGTAGGTGCACGGGTTCGACCCCATCCCGCCGTTTTACGAAGCAGTACCGTGGACGTCAAATGCTGGCTGAGAATCAGCCCGACAACATGCTATATATATATATATTGAATCGGACCGCGCTGACTTGTGGTCTCGTCGTCGACATGCGACGATGCAATGCTGCGAGCTACTCGCTCTTAGCCTTTTGTACTTGCCGATTTCTTTTAACGTCCTTGTCGGACTCCAATATAAATATATATATATATATATATATCCGGCGAATAGAAAACCACCATGGAAGCCACCATGGAAGTCACCATGAATATATGTGACACCATGGAAGCAATACTGTGAACTTTGAATGTTGGCTGTGGGTCAGCCCGGAAAATTTATTTATTGAAATGTATGTAATAAGGGGATGTGTGTCTCATTCCAAGAGATCGTATCTCATGATTACCTCGTACCGACCTGCCACTCGGAGTAAGCTTTCGATTAGATCGGAACGATCCTACCTTAACCGACCCTGTGTAGAATCAGATCGAATCGTGGACGAAGTCGGATTGATCCGAACGAATCAGGCCGACAGAGACATTCGCGAAAATAATAATGGAACACTGCGAGCGATCAAATCGAATCTATCTCCGGTGAACAATATGATGATATTAACGATCCAAGCGAAAAGTTGAGTCAGACCTGCGTCAGGTTATCAGACGAGCACACACTAAGGCGCTCTCCGATCTATACACAACTATTCGAATTAATTTTCTTGCTTTGTGAAATCTGATCAACACAACTTGTTGTATGGTCGCTCACGAGATCAGAGTATGACGTGGATTGACAGACAGAAGCCGATTGCTAAGGACACAATTTACTGCTGCGTACGGGAAATTGTTATCGAGGTTATTTTCCCTGTTTAGGCAACCGAAGCATCGAACATTCGTGAGTGAGTTCATCGACGAAACGTGTTCTAGAAGCTGCTATATCGCTGTTGTATGTGTTCAAAGTCTCAACAGAGATTGGACGGGCTAATCGCCGCGGGACAACAACGGGCTTAAGTGGCCTTACATTGGGGTTGCATGTGCTTTAAACATTGCTCAAAATGACGAGAAAATAGTCTTCTTATCGATTCACTGAATGCTCGCATTGCTCTTAATATCCTCCCGATGGAGAAGCGGCATCAATTGGGACAAATGGCGAACGTCGCCTACCAGCAGCTAGCGCTGACGACTAGCCAGAGAGAGGACAATTAGCCAGTTAGTCTCACTAGCCGTAGTCGGTAGAAGTGAGATGTACTTCGTCGTCACTTCTTCCCGTTATTTGCGGTGGTCCGCTACAATTCATTCCTAGTTTTAATCGTCCGTCACAACTTTTGACCTGTTCTCGGCCATCGTGGGTGGCCAATTAGCCAGACAATATTTAACAAGGTTTAGCAGTCATCTCGTGCCGCTTTGGTCGAATTGAAATTATTGCCCATTTGAACATGGAGACGATGAGACCGATGCCAAAGGCGAAGCTGCCTGACAGCTGCTTTATTATTATTATTATTATTATCATCATCATCAGATTGTGCATTGTAGTTACCATCGTCACCATCATCTCCAGTTCGATGTCAATATCTAAATTTCCTTTAAACATCTTCGTTGTTCTTGTTTTCAGAATGCTTACACAGGTGGTTGGATCTCCACTTGCTCTAACCTCAGCGAATGTCTCGAAGGCAAGATCGACCCTTAGAGTAGAAGAATTCATTGATCTGTGGCCTCAGCTCGACGTCGTCTTTGACGCGGGTCCTCTCTGTCAGTTGGGGAGCCCCCAACATGAGCAACGTAAAGGCTCAACTGTTGTCGATCTCAGCATCACAGGCTTCTTCAGGATAGCCCGCATTGGCTGGTATGTTCAATACATCTCGTTATTAGCGTTTTTCACCATTAATCTTTATTGATCGTATTTGAACACTGAAAATGCTCGTACCTCAGTAATGTTCATTACCCGTCTACCGTCGAGATTACATGTGTGTGTGTGTGTGTGTTGCATGCGGTCAAACAAACAACACCCAGACCTCATGAGGATTGGCACAGCCCGTGCCAACAATGGACCACCACCAGCGATGTTACATCGTTTATTACAAAATACCGAAAAGACAAACTCGAGTGGGAAATAAGCAGCCTTCACTAACCCCCTCCCGCCTCCCGTGACTCCCCCAAGGATATATGTTCAATAGGTAGTTGATTTTTTGTCCTCGGCGCTCCGTCCACTCTCCGTCGCAAGGCCGAAGCGCAGCCTTCATCCTGCCTCGAAGCTTTAACTAATAGGGTTTCCGAGGCCAGACGAGTTAGCGCGACGGAAGTTGCCCTCACCGTTCGTGACCGGAAATGGCCGTTCAGTGGGTGCGCAAAGTGCCGCTGGACAGGCACGACAGACTCACAGCCAACCTGTATCTGTGTTTTATATATATATATATATATTCTCTCTGTATGGCTAGATGCCTATGCGATATGGGCGTTACACGTACGTGTGTTTATGTGATCGACCAGCTTCTTAATAGGTCTATGGGCGGTGGTGTTCTCCCGCGGCTTCATTATCAGCTGCATTAACGCGTTCGACTTTTAATGTTTTTCAGCTGTTACAAGTACACGAGGGACGTTCTGCTGCAGAGCGGCCTCAAGGAGTGGCGCGGCATGATTTGCTAGCTTATTATAGGAGTTGAGAAGAGACATTAGTGCTTGTTGACAAAATGGTGAGATGGACGAGAGCATGAACGGTGCCATGCAGCGACAACAACGGATACCGGAGCTAGCCAAGTACCCACCTCTCGGTTGGTCGTACGAACTGGAGCAGCGTAGAACGTGTACCTCACTACGCCGTTGAGGAGGAAAACTTCACACTTGGTGGTGGTTCTTGTTATTGGTATTGTTGGAGACAAAGTTCCAAGATTAATTTGATCTTTCCTTGCCTATGTGGCTATGGAGCAGGCACTGTGGACAGTGCAGCAGTGGTTGTTACTAAACACCACGTTAATTGACACGCCGGTTGCGGCGAACGGAACTGGGCAAGGCAATTGCCCGAGTTCGGTATAACCGTTTTGGGCGGATAGAATAACGGTGTAACAAAATGACACAATTCAATGCGTGCGATCGCCTGCTGAAAAACATTATCCACCAGAGAGAAGAACATTGTCTGTTCGGCGCACTATGCCAACGAGAATATAATCGCTGTCTATAGTATTAATTTACGCCTTGTCTCTATCTCTTCTTAGTTTGTTATGTACAGAAGAGCTCGATCCCAACGGGAACAATGTTCGCTAATTATCTAGACAGCGATTATATTCTCGTTGGCATAGTGCGCCGAACAGACAATGTTCTTCTCTCTGGTGGATAATGTTTTTCAGCAGGCGATCGCACGCATTGAATTGTGTCATTTTGTTACACCGTTATTCTATCCGCCTAAACGGTTATACCGAACTCGGGCAATTGCCTTGCCCAGTTCCGTTCGCCGCAACCGGCGTGTCGATCTCAGCATTTCATTGATCGTTGCACTCAGATGCACCATGGAGATATCCTTCCTTCGTGGGTCTAAGGATCAATGTATGTAATAGTACGGCCAACCGACCTCTATAGGGGGAGCTTACAAATCGACAAGGACACTACTCTTATGTTATGTGTGATTGTCTTCAATACTATAGCTGCGATAATGGGAACCATATGTTCGTAGCTCTTCTGGAGTAATTATGCTGCCATGTATGCATCTATATATATATATATATATATATATATATATATATATATATATATAGATGCATACATGGATAAATAGTCTTGAGCATAATTACACCAGAAGAGCTACGAACATATGGTTCCCATTATCGCAGCTGTAGTATTGAAGACAATCACACATAACCTAAGAGTAGTGTCCTTGTCGATTTGTAAGCTCCCCCTATAGAGGTCGGTTGGCCGTACTATTACATACATTGATCCTTAGACCCACGAAGGAAGGATATCTCCATGGTGCATCTGAGTGCAACGATCAATAAAATGCTGAGATCGACTGCGATCAAAAAACAAAACTGTCAAAGGCGAGATGTTCTTATCGCCGCATCCATTCCTGACCATAAATCCATGGTGTATGGAAATGGGTGTGTGTGTGTGTATGTATATGTCAACGTATCTATAGCGCAAATTGGTGCAAATCACAGATCCAAGACGCAACAACATATGTGTGTTTGTGTGTGTGTGTGGTTTTGACTGTTGTTCGAATCGGTCGAAATTGTTTATTTTTGGACTTATGAATGCGTGTAGTCTATACGTGCGTCTTTTTTCTGAGTCGCAAATCGGTGCGCTTGCACTCGCTGTCCGTTAGGTTGTTATGATCATCGAAATGATGGCATTGTTTCTTGGAATATTTTACTGGAAGTTTGACATCGGCTCAGTTCAACGTGACGCGCGTTTAGCTTCGAGCAAAATCCATTGTGGATATAGCGCATTCTGCTGTGTTAGGGGTGTCGAGGACACGCACAAATCTAGCCGTGGAAATTTTATTCGATTTCTGGATTCTCGATTGCTTGCGTCGTTGTGGTTGTAATCTGCGTGTTGGCTAATGGTCTCACAGTGAAGTGGATTATCACGAAACGAAAAGCTCGAGATAGCGTCAAGACAGAGAGAGAGGGAGAGTTCAATTCTACAATTAAGGAAAATAAAAGGAAAGTCGAATGGTTCAAGATTATGGGAGTGGTGATGCAATACGGAATGTTAGTATCATTATAGTTGGAATACGATGAAGATGAGACCTTGAAAAAAAATACGCCGGACAAAGGTAATCAGGATGCCCATCAAAACGCAGCGGATGAGATCTAAACAGATTGGAAAGAAGCGGGGAATGTTGAGTCGGAAAAAGAGCACACAACAATTACAGGACTGATGTATGAAGTGATACGAACAGGACTGATGATATGAGGAGATGAATGATTGTTTGAAATAAATTTTATTTTGCTTGACTATGAATCAATAGCTGTCGGTGTCTTTATTGGTGCGTGCGAATCTCTGCCTGCTTGTGTGTGTGTGTGTTAATTATCAGTAGCGAGAGAGAGAGAGCGCGTTTATACAATTTTTTTCCATATTTATGCTCGCTCCTCGAATCTACGTCGAAGGAGGGCCAGGGAGCGCTTATCAGGTACGATTTCTCGTCACGTGAAGCCGATATGCTAAGCTTAGCTATGCTAACAACTTCAGCCTCACGTGTGTATGTGTGTAAGAGCCATATCGTAGTGGTTTTTCCTTGATACTTACCGCATGTAGACACTCCTAATGCAAAAGGGTAGATTATCTAGATTCCATTTTACTTTGATCTTATTTCGTATTCTCGTTTTCTGCATTTTTACTTCGGCTTTCTTTCACGCTATTGGAAGCGCCTCAGGATCGAGCTACACCACCTCATCCGTTTCAGTGCATTTATATTTGTGACCGACCGAAAATTTGATGCCAGCCCGCCTGGTCTTTACTCAATAAGAGACAAATGGATTCGGTGTCTTTGAGTAACTGATTTAGTTGAAGGAGAATTTCTTGATCTCAGCAGTATGGCAACATTACGGTGATCGATGGTCATGGGCCAAATGTCGAGCTATGACTGTAACTAAAGAACTATCGCGAGTGTATCTTCCATAGCTGTGTTCACTATCAAGCATAATCGTACCGATGATGGCTCCATTTGGTGAGTTCAACATACTCTCTACGGGATAGTACGAATGATATAGGCTTGCTCAACCTCCGAGCTCCTATGGTTCGTTCTTCGTTTACGATCTCTCATTAAAACTAACTCGTAGATTGATTGGCTGGTTGCAAGCATTCGGTCTGATCAGTCACACCGTCAGACCGCTATCTGTTATATTTCAAAATTTCCCCCTCGTTGTTGTTTTGGGGGCCATGTTATATCCGCCAATTAATTATCATCGTCATCAACAGTCTCGAGAGCTTTAGATGTAGTGGATGTGTTACTTTTTTTGCCTTTGGAAAGGCAGGATGCGTCACTAAGCTAATCGTGAGTCACTACTTTGCCGCATACAATCCTGTCACCGCCCAAACCCGGGTCTTCCCCCACATCCAGGGCTCGGAAATTACCAGCTGTAGGTAAGCTTTCGTGACCTATAGCTGTTGCAAGCTGACTACATAATAATCACAGTAAACCGGTCAGCTCGCCTCGTTTTCTGAAAGTTTTGCCCTGATAACCCTGCAATATCTCCAATGAATCCTCTCGATCGACACTCACAATCGAGTACACGCGTCAACAATATCATCGAATGACGACGCAGGCTACCCCGACCTAACCGAGCGTGCCGTTGATTGCGATTGCGACCTCGTAGAACTTTCGTCGAGCGACGCAGAACGAGCAAGCAGCAACGAAAAAGGAAATAGCAACGAGAATAAATACGAAGAATACGAAAAAAAAATGAGAGACCTTTTGGTTTCTATAGATTTCTTCCTTGATTTTAAATATCGAGTATCCGCTCCTGCTTTATCCGTTTGCTTCGATTCTCACGAATCGATACTACACATAGTCTCTCTCTCTCTCTTGCTCTATATATAAATTTATATGCGAGTACGGATAAGTGAGGTTTACGAAAAAGGTTACTCCGGAACTTTGTGCGACAGAGCATGACTCCTATCCTACCCTATGTAATCCCCTGTCTCTCACAGCCACAGGCGCCAGCCGACAACGCCGTTCTTTGCCTCTTGAGAAAGAAACTGTTTACTGGAATCTGTCGTCGTCGTCGTTGTCGTCGTCGTCGTCGTTGTTGTTGTTACTTGACGTTGTATACTACCGCTGGAGTTACCACTGCTCGAGTAGATGGGACTAAATGTGCGAGTCTCGATGGAGTATATGCAGGTCTCTCTCTCGCTCTGTGTGCGTGTGAGTGTGTATGGGCGTCAGCTCAGACCGAGAGCAGCCTCTCGAAGCAGCCTCCCTTGGAATCTCCTCGCTCGACTTTGTGAGCTCTTCGAACGTTTATTTTCTCTTTCACTCTCACTCTGGCGATATCTCTCTCTCCTTGCTCCCTCTGTCTCTTGGTCGGCTACACAGAGGAATAGCGCGCGGTTAAGTTGACTCCTAGCGCATCCTACTGGTAATGCCACCGTCGCTCCTGCTCTGCGGCGTTGATATTCGCTCTGTCTCTCTCTCTCTCTCTCTCTCTCTTTCTCTCTCTAAACCTCTTCGGGTTCTCTTCCATCGACAGGATCGCGTTTGGCGTTCCCTCGCTCCCTGCCGCATGTAACAACCAACTGGTTGACTGCTCCGAGGGAAACACAGCTACGGTAACGATTAAACTATCTATCACGGCTGGGTAAGGTGGCTTCTACTGGGAGCGATTGGGTCAAGATTCGTTCGGCGAGATCTCGTTCCCGGCAACGGGGGAGACGAGACGACGCGGGTTGTGCCATGCTGTTTAGCTATGGTCATGCCGATTCTTCCATCGACGCGAGCTGGTGTGAGATAACGGGTGCTCGCCAACTCGTATTAGCTTGAACGTGCCCTGTAATCGCTCTATGTATTAGTAACAGCAGCAGCCGCAGTAGCAGCAGTGTTAGACAAGGCAAGAGAGCAACAACACCTCCAGGTTCAAAAATAAGATAAAAGCAAAAAGGGCAGCAATATCCGAATATCAGCACAGGACAGTCAGCGAAGGTCACTCCCTGTGCGGACGTTCACCATTTATGGGCTGCCTCTGATAGGGGTTGTAGCAGTAGAACTGGTTTTGTATTATAGCCGGCAGCAGTAACAGTCATGGTGTTAACAAGATTGGCTTTCCAGCACGCTTCTAGGCTCGGCATCATCTTAGCCCGTTGGTCACGGCCAATCAACAGACGATTCCAGAGCTCAAAGAATGCAATAGACACTCATTCCTATGGTCTGTGCTGTGAGAAACAACCGATCTGATCTGATCGTTTACTTGCGAGTCCGGTCGCTGTCCACCGGCGCGACCACCACTGACGCAGCGCCTAAGAACGGGCAGGGCATTGACGAGATGAGGGATCGTTAGATAAATATGGTGGGATACAGCGCTTGTTTAGAAAGCCTGTCGTCCGAGCAGGCTTTGAGGTAAAGCTTGGAAGCACCATCGGAAGATGGGAGATTTTGTTTGAATATATCTATGCATGTGAGTAAGTAGGCATAAGTTAAATGTGCACGCAACATAAATAATTAACATATATATATATATATATATATATATATATATATATATGCTGTATTGTAAGATATGTATATATATAATATATATCTTACAATACAGTATAAATTCTCCTATATTTACCGAAGGGTTAGCGGATTCTTTTATAGATGCATACGGATTATTAAGAGCTATGCCTCGAAGTTATACATATTTTTATATATGTTTTATGTGAGAGAGTTTATATATGCGTTTTTTTTTTCTACCATCGCATACGCGGCACGTTCATGCACAATAGTGCAGGTCTATTCGATTCGTTCAATTAGCTTCGCTCGCGGCGGCCAGATGTCATCCGCTGGAGATCTTTTCTTTGCTTCGAGCTGCTAGCACGGCTACATTGACATCGACTTTTCTCTATTCTTCTGGCTCTGCAAATGCTTCATCTGTGTATCCGCTATCGGGTGAACAGTTCAGCCAGCCCATATTTGTTTACGTCTCTGATGCTGAAATCGTCGGTTCTAACATTACTTCGGCTACTCGTCTGGCCACTTGACAAGTGGATTTGAAGCTGTGAACAGCCGCTAGATATCCATCTACTATATATATATATATATATATACAATTCTCCTCAAAATAGAAAGAAGAATCTCCCGATCGGAGTTGAACGGCTAGGCGACGCCTTCTGCAACTGAAATCAACCGCTGCCCGCGCAATGTTGGTTCATTTGCGATGACGTCTGCATGCGGTGATACATTTCCGCTATCTACGGCCTGCCATGCTATGCTGAGTCTTGCCATAGCAACTAATGATACTTCTACTGACGACTGACTGAAGCTCTCTGAACCCCTCTGGCCCCCGAAGGTGAAACGCTGTTCGAGCTACACTCGTTGTTGAACTGCGGCATCTTCGAGTTCTGTACACTCGAAGCAGCAATGATGGCAGTGCAGTGCAAAACACCAATGTTTGTTAAAAACTCCGCTTGACTCGACATAGATCGAGCTCCACCCGGATGCAGGTCCGGGACGATCCCCTATCTAGGCGTACACGACGCGCGCACGCTAATGAAGAAGAGAAGCAAGAACAGAGAGAGAGAGAGAGAGAGAGAGAGAGAGAGAGAGAGAGACAGTGAGAAATACAGTGAGGGAAAGGATGTGAGAATAAATGGGGCAGGACGCCGTTTACCGAACAAATCAACGCACGAACACAGGTACGAGAGGACGCTGTTGCAGGGAGCTGCAGTATAACTGGGTGGTGGAGGCTGTCTGAGCACCGAAACAGGGCGATATTTCAAAAGGAAGGAGGTCAGAGGGAGAAAGAGAGGAGAGATCTTTGTTGTTATCGTGACACGAAACTGAGAAGCGATTGTCGTATGTTGCGTTCGCGTATCGTTGCTGGGACTGAAGACATAGTTTGCAAGGCGTGAAGACATAGTTAAGAAGCACTGTCGAAAGGCAGAAATACCTATGTACAAATAAAAAAAAGTTATACATTCCATAGGTTAGAAATAGTAGGTTATATCCATTGTGCAAGTACCCTCATTCACCCACCCACTCACTCCATATGAGCGCGAAGTGAAATGCCCACCACGTACATATATATATATATATATATATATATATATGTAGACTTCTGTTGTTGCCGGCGAACGGCGAATCTGTATGCCGCAGTATTCAACGACGCATTTCATTCGTCATCAAATTCCTCGTACCTTCTATGATCGCTCGACACGGCGGCGAAATACCCCGATAATTGCACCTATCTAATTAATCGCGTAACGAAGCGCGACTTCGACAACGCAAAATGAGGTCACATTTACACTACCAGCATCCATAATCACCGAAAAAGTGTTTGTGAATGTGTCATTCAGTAGAAACGTCTACACTCTCTTAGCATGAAACCCGCGAAATAGCCGATTCTCCGCTGTCTCGAATCGAGTGTTGTGTTAGTCGTCGACATATCATAATATGCCATCAATTCCAAATACCGAAGTCACAGTGAAGGGATCCATTGGATAGCCATACGCATAGTCCACTATTTGACGACCACCACTATTACATTTAGCTGGTCAGTCCATGCATATCTACTATACGTATACATATATATCACGCAAGAAATAAGGAGAGAGCACATAGTCAATCTCTATATTATGAATAGATTCTTTCATTTAGCCAATCACAGCACTCGTTGCTGTCACCGAGCCATCGATCTTGTTCTATAATATCTACCCATGTATCCCGTGTTCGTATCACCGTAGCGAGCAAACAAAGGTGGCCACGGCGGCGTCGGCGGCGGCGCCGACGGATTTCGACGTCTCCCGGCCATCCGTCGCTCAATCGGCTTATCCGTAAACGATCCAACAGGTGCGTTTGCTAAATGATACGATCCACATATTTAGTGTGCAGTCGATATTCAGTAGCTAACTACGATTCGGTGTATCTGCCAGCCAGCCAGCCTGCTTGCATATATCCAACGGCTCCGGAGGCGTCGACCGGCAAGGGGACATCAAAGCGAAGTCAATGAGCCCCTTACTTCACGCCCTCTCTCTCTGTCTGTCTGTCTCTCTCTCTCTCTCTCTCTCTCTCTCTGTGTACGTTGAACGAAGTCGAATAAGCATTGAGCATACTTCATCTTCGAGATGTACATATCTAGCTGACTGTGCTGTGTGAGCTGTTGGTTTTGCCTTCTGCTCCTCGGTCGTACGCCCCTTCATCGTTGCTCGTGGTGGCTTGAGTAACTCGACGGACCCGAGTGCCCGGCCGGTTAACGCATGTTAATCCATCAGCGGCAACGCCGACCGAGACGACGAGCCGAGAACAGCAGTTCGTTCATTAGAACAGTTATAAGAAGATGGAACTCGGGAGACGGGGGAGGGGGGGGGGTCACCGACGAACAACGAAGCGAGCCTAATTGACTGGCTGAATGACTTTCATTCTTTTAACGGCAGCAGCCGCATCGGGACAAGGGCCGGCGTCGGCTCTCCATGCCACGAACAAGCGTTCCGCCGTTCAAAGAAAAAGCCAGTAGACACACTGCTAGAGTCTCTCCTGTTGTCCTCTTCGACACAACCAAACATCGCTGCTGTACAATCTATTATATTAGTTGCAGAACGTCCGTGCGGCCGAGGTAGCTACGGCTGTGTGCCATGATACACATTCATTGTGTCCCTGATGCTGCCATACTTTGATTTCTTGTCAGATTGTCGTTGTCGTCACCTGAGGCTGAATATTGCCGGTGACGGTTGCTCCGTCTCGCACTGTGATAATCATACCATTATCGGCACTAGCGACGGCCGTGGTGATTATTATAGAGAGATCTACATAGAACATTCGAAGACACTTGAATGAACAACAACAACAATCAAACGGTGGTGGGATCGGCTGCTTGACGCAAACTGGTGCAGCTTCTGGAGATTGGTTTCCTTGCCGTTGTAATAGAGGGAATAGACTAGCGGACAGTTGTTACTGTGATGCTATATGGATGAGTTTTCGTTATAGGAAGCATAACGACACATTGTTATGCTGGCTGTGGGTCAGCGCGGAAAAAAATTGTAAAAAACGACACATTGTTACGTTGTCTCGCAAAATTTCGATGAAAGGCACCGGAAATAGCGGTGAAGGAAGATGCATCAACTGAAAGATAGCATGCGAAATCAAGATATTGAAATTAAATTGATGGC
Source organism: Stratiolaelaps scimitus (assembly GCA_019614645.1). Classification (NCBI taxonomy): domain Eukaryota; kingdom Metazoa; phylum Arthropoda; class Arachnida; order Mesostigmata; family Laelapidae; genus Stratiolaelaps; species Stratiolaelaps scimitus. Next base: position 1,140,317 of record JABWDB010000025.1, on the reverse strand, counting down.
ACGTATGAATTACCTTATTATTATTACTATGAATGTGGTACAGAATATCACACTCGTAGCAGCAACATGACCATGTGTTCGAGAGTGATGGCTGCTCAGCTTTTTGGAAGCATGCAGCCTCTCTCGTCGGAATCTCCCACAGACGTATATATATATATGTAAATGTCAATCAACTTCCACTAATAACTAAACCACAGATTAACAAACGGCCGCAGACCTTTAGGCAGCATCCTGTGGTAGATGACGCGTGCACTGGCACTTTGTGGCTAACCCGGGATGGTCCCACTTAGGATTGATTGGATGCAAACCCGTCCGTCCGTATCAAGACCGCTCTTCGAGAGAGAGAGATTAAGCCGGGGCAATGATTCCCGTATAGTTTACATAGCTGCTATCTAACAGACCGTCACAAAGCTGAATGCTTATATTGCTACGATCCGAGCCATCAGAGCAGATCCGACGGCTACATCATCTGTTCCCTTATAAACAACTAGCGCAACCTACCACCAGTAGAATGCAGGCAGTATGACTCACGTCTGTCAGCAAGCGTCACCCTTCCCATTTGCTAAAACCCTGTACGGCAAACTTAACCGGTCTCGAGGTTGTTATCATGGTCGTCGTCGTCGTCCGCGATCGTTGTTGCATCTCTCAATCAGTCGTAGCGCACCCGACCCGCTCGTCCCGTCTTCTTGCTTCGCTCACAGTCCGTTTTATCTCTCTCCCTCTGTCTCTCTCTGACCCGCAGGCGTCGTCCTCTGAGCGATGTTATAATCCACATCTAAATATATTCTCATCACCGTAGCACCAGCGCTCGGGCCAGCGTCGTCTCTGCCGCCTTACAACCTTGTCAGCGGTGACGCGTTGCGTCTTAATAGAGTTTGTCTTGTCTGGCCGAGTGTGTTTGTGTTTTTTATTCACTTCTTGTTTTTTTTTGCAGCAACAGCAGCAGCAGTAGTCACCGCTGCCGTCCATCCTGTCGTCGCGTCACCCCACACGGACTCCTCTGTTCTGCTGCAGCTTTTGCTACAATATCTATATTATTATACTGGCTGGCTGCAAAGGTCCCATCTCTCTTACATAGTATATGTCCGAGAGAGGTCCAATGTGTAGCCCGGTGGCGGCTTCTGCTTTCTCTTATGCACCCAATCGAAGAAACATAGCAGACCAAAAGGCTCCTTCCGGCGTCGTCGCCGCCGCCGCCGCCGCACACATCTACTTCTTTAGCAGCAGCAGCAGCAGCTGCTCTTGCTGCCATGAGATGGCTGGAAAAGGCCACTCGTGAGTTAGCTTTAACCTAACCTGTCTCTGTCCATAATACACGCCGTTTGTCTCGAGGTGTTCCGTTACATTCGCTGTTCGCATACATACACAATTACGCCTGAGTGAGTAATCTTCATTCGGGTTTGTTAAAAATGAGAAAGCGCTAACAAACATTGGACAAACTTTCGTTGAACGTCTCGTCGTCGTCGTCACTCGATGATATATGCGCGTCTGTGTATTTCTGCTGTATCTAGCGTTTCTTCTCTTCGCCCGATTGTCATAGCCTCGGCAAACCTCCGAGGTTGCTGGAAGGGCGCATGTGTCGCTTGACTCTGACCGCATAGCAACCAGCTGAGCATGGGACGAAGCTGAGATATCTTGTTTTGCTGTTGAACAAAACAGACACTGGTAGGCAGGGAGGAGCCAATGAGAAGTAGCCAATGAGTAGTAGTAGTAGTAACGGCGTGCTCTGTTGTTTTCCGGTGGCTTTCCGGAAACATCATTAGTGGTAGCATATGCGTGCGCGTCTGTCAAGAGCGAAGAGAATTCGTTTAACGTGAAAACGAACTATGGATCAAGCGAAGCTAATATACCAGCCTACCACTGTCAATAGTTCCTTAGGCGGGACAACTGCACGTATATACAGATCGTTCACGTGACCGCGTAAGTGTCGAAATGCAGCTGAAGAATTGACGACGAGACTCAGCGGAATCGATACGCCGTGAGCTAGGGATCGATATCACTATTGAACGTTTCGTAGTGCCGTTGTTGTCTAGTCGGACGCGCGTCAATCAGACAGAAGTCAGCCTGAGAGATCTATGGCGAGATCCGTTCGGGAAATTCACCTGTTTCAAGCAATCGTGTGTTTCAGCTTTGTGACAATCTGTTTCCGTTACTCTTCGTTGTTTTTCTTTTTTTTGAACGAGGGGAGGACGAGGTCTCCTCTGTCATAGTTCTACTACACTTTGCTGTCTACGTGCCTCATATGCATGTATCAGCCCTCATATTGTAGTTCACTCAGCCTGTGCCCATACGCTCAGCCTACCCCCCTCCAAGTGACTACGACTCACTCGTGACAAAACATACATGGGGTGAACCGTAGAACGCGTAAGGTGTTACATACAATTCTAGCTTTGTTCAGTAGTTTGAGATTGTTACATGTCATCGTAACATCTGATTACTCGACGAGTAAAAAAGGGGTTGAGATTCGATCTTTACTCTTCGGGGTTTCATCAAAATGATCAAAATTGTGACCAAAATGTATCTCGATCACGTCGTGAGCAATTTTCTCGATTCGGATTCACGTATGTCGCACCTGCAGTCGGCGTTGTGTTATATTTTCTTCAATTGATGGGACGGTGACGAGGGTGCTTAGCACCGATCGGATAGAGCCGGCCGTCGAACCAATCCACTGCATCGAACAGTGCTTAAGCTATGCCTCATCGTTGACCTTTACTCGTGTTTACAGTAACACGACATACATGATCGACATAGCATCCAATGCTGGTACTAAATTGCGGACGCACCACATCACGTGCATTTTACTATGGCTGGATAATTGAACATTTGATCAAGTGAATATGAACTCAGTTTCTTCTGCCTGTTTTTACGTAACTAACTAGCTTTATGAGTATAACACATCCGCGGCACAACTCAGTACAGTTATTCAACTCGTACCTTTGCAATTCCCCGTCGCTACCGCAGCGTGACTCGACAGGACACCCAAATCACGTACATACGTATCGTCTATCTGGCACCGTATGTCTAAGTGCGTTACATTATACTTTTTTTATAGTATTTATTCGCATTTAACTAAATAATACGACGACTCGAGCAAAGCGATACCGTCACCCCGCGATAACCTCTCCCAATCGGGAGGCAGACCACCCAATTGGGCCATCAGTCAGGGCTCAGTCGTTGTTCATTTATTAGTGTTTTTGGAGGGTCTGCGCTTACAACCGGTGCTACCATTATGTGTGGCACCGGCTTTCCTTTTCACAAACCTCCACATCTCCTTTGAATGCGATAAGTGGCAAAGTCGACGCGGCCTGCCTCGCCGTTAGCCGTTTTATTAACGTCGACCAGCCCACCCCCCCCACCCCCCCGAATGAAAAAGCCGATAATCGCCGTTTACGCACCCACTTATGACTGGCTCACGAGACTGTTCGGCTGTGTTTGGTGCCGCTCGGCTCCGAATGACTCTCCCTCTGACGCCGGGCTCCACCGGACGATGATGATGATGAGCGGCATCATGTTGACAACGACAATTGTACATATAGTGCTGTAGTTATACGCCACTTTGGGTTAGTGTCAAGAGCGACTGATCTTCCTTCGTCGATCTGTCTCTGTATCTGTGCCGGTATCTTGCCGGATCTTGGAATAACGAGTTTGTTAGAAGAGGGACCCCCCGCGATTGATATGTGAATCCTGTAGCGTCCTGAGTCTCAGCACGGATACTCATGACACGTGCCTTGCCTCTCTCTCTCCTGTTATTTTCTCTATTTGGACATACATGAAGCATATCGTTCTCACCTAGATGTCTACTTCAGGATATTATACTCGACAATAGCAATGAAGCGGCAAGCGGCAATTACCTATTTGCTTAACGTTCGCCCAAGATGTCATGTGTCCGCGCGTCTTTATTGCATTTTGCTTGCTGGCCTCTCGGCACATCGGGAGAGATCACAAGCGGGGCGGCTGGAAAAAATGTCCCAATCCCCTATCGGCCACGGGAGCTAGTAACGCTTACTCAACAGTATATGTATATATATATATATATATATGTATCTGTCACACTTACATGTGGGCTCAAACGTGGCAGGAGATGCAATCGGAAAGCTGTTTCTATGGAGTGAAACACCGGTGGTCTCACACGTTGATCGCACCGATAAATGGTGACCGATCACTCGAATCGTTGCTCCCGTTCTTGCCACATTACTATTGTCATTACTGCAGTCTACTATTAAGAGCAATGTTTAAGACTATCCTTAAGAGACAGTGGCAACGCAGTTATTGTAAACGTACCGAAAAAGAGAAGCCGCGTTCCCATCCGTGTACTGTATTTTGATTGATTTACCTTTTTTATTTTATTTTAAATCGATTCATTCGTTTTCCTGCATTACCTGTTTCACTAGCTATGACTAATTGTGTTGGTGTTGAGAGGTTGTTTATGCTGAAACCAGTGCCGAAGCTCTACCCAGCCTGTAAACCCCAAAAAGACATCGTTTCCTGTAGCTGAGCCTCCGCTGTTCTCTTTTTCCATTGCGGAAAGGTTTCGTTACGATTGCTGTACCTAGAGCTATATATTTTTTTATTTCATTGTTATTCTCTATATATACGTGTATATATATATACGTATATATATATATATATATATATATATATATATATATATATATATATATACAATTTTGCAACAGTGCGTTAAGTAACGCTCACTCAAGAAACAGCGAAACATATGCTAGCTCGGGCGCAAACAGCCAGATTCGCCCCCGGCTTATTGCCAAATGCTACCGACATGACACATAGATTTTATATTATATATGAGCTAGATGAGCTTTGTAAGGGTACGCGTATGATCGAGTAAGTGACTGTCTGTGGACTGTCATGTGGAGTAGAAGTAGAAGTTGTTTTTTTTCATTGTTGTTCTAACTGTCACCATAAGTCATCGCCACCACAAGTCCTTCGTCTCGTGTTTAGTCCTTCGTCTCTGGTTTCAGTAAGAGAGATCGCAAGACGTTCTTGCGGCCAGAACGGCTGCAGACGGCGGAGTATTAGCGAGTATTATAGGAATATTATCTATAGCGTATTGTTAGTCATTGTCCACCTGAAAGCGAGTAAAAACGCCGGTTTATAGCTTGGTTCCATCGTAGAGTTGTGCCTGTTCCCGCTGCTGCCATCGAGAAGTCGAGTGTATCAGGAACAATAATAATAATAAGTCGGCGGAAGTCCCCCAATGATGGTGGTATTCACACAAAGGCAAACGCACACACAAGCTTAGATTGAACATTGCGACATTCCGGTTACCCGCTGGCCAACTAACCACTGGATATGGTTAACGAATGGTGATACTTTGTTTGGATCAGTAGCTTATGGCAATACTGTATAATCAGAAAGAGACAAGCTATGCTGTTGGCAGATATACACTCATAACGGAGTTACAACACATATACCGATAGCTATATATAATAGCTTAGTTATTAGCATGTATTACACAATGTCAATTAATAATGGAGGGGACACTTTTGTGTGGTTTCCTTACTTGTTTATCGCCCATTTTGACGTCCGACGTGTCATCGCTAGTGGATACTAAGCCTCGCTTTTACAACTATTTGTTATATGATTGTTACATATACGTTTTTGTCATAATATCTATCGAGTGACTATGGATACACACACATATATATATATATATATGTGTGTGTATACTAATTGTATCTAATCTAAATAGTTCTCTATAGAAACAATAACGAACTCGTAATTTTTTACGTATACATTTTTGCATGTATATAAAACGCTTTATTTGATTCGGTTTGAATAATCCTGGTTCTTTGTTGGTAGGGTGGTGTTTTTTTTCCATTCACATTTCTTATTGTGCCGTCGCGCGTTTAAGTGGACGCAATCGATTTCATTTAGCTCGCTCAATATATTCTGTTGATGTTCATTCTGTTCATGTTGTTGTTTTGTTTTGTTGATGTTGGTTGTTGATGGCTTTCGTTTCTTTTCCTATTAATTTATTATATACGTGCATTGTAATGGAACTATACAGAAGGACACATAAATAGTAATAATAATAATATTTGCAATAATAATATTTATTATTATCCTTGTCCCACCCCGGGGGAACAGCGTGCGAACAATTTCATTTTGCGCACGGCTCTCCCGTCAATTCGGTGGAGAAGGCGGGTCGATTCGACGAAAAAAGTCAATTCGGTGTGTTTTCGGTGTATTCTATTCCCCCATTCGTCCTCATGATCATAATTCTGTTATCATAATTCGTCCGACGAATAGCGTCTTCAATTCAGACCACCGTGATGGATGATAAAAGCTTACATCTTCATTCTTGGTCAATCGGGTCGTTTTTGTTGCTTGGATTCAAGTTGCGTGGTTGTTTTTTTCATCATTTTTAATTATAATATAATAAAACCCATTGTTGAAATTATACAAAAAGAGACACTCGAAGGTGTAGCATACCGCGTCTGCTAGCGTCTTTCGTCGTCCTCTTATTTATGCTCTGTATTCTCTTCCTATCGGCGTTCCTCTCTCTTTCCTCTCTCTTTCCTTTCTCTCTCCTTTCTCTCTCTCTCTCTCTATCGACGTCCATTCTTTCCTCTGCATTGTGTCATTATTATTATTATCATTATTATTATTATTAATCTTATCGTCTCTATGTTGGTTTTTCACATATGTCGTATGCGTTCGAGGGAGTGAGCCTCTCTCGTTCTCTGCCCACACTCGGTGCTGTTCATAGTTCTTGTCCATCTTACACCAGCATCGCCTTACACAATCTCTCGTATTCTCCTCATTCTTGCCGTCGCCCTCACCTACACGATTGAAGGACCTCGACGCGTCGACTCCTACATCTCTGCTATTCCGACACTGCTTCGTCTACTTCGTTATTTAGGGTAAGGTAACACCTTCGTTAACAGTAACTCAATGGGAAGGTGGCACCGGGGCACCTATGGTCTTCCGCTCCCATTCGTCGGTCGTTCAAGAGAGATGCGGGAATTGGGTGCGGAGCTAGTTCGAGGGGTAGCTTTGGGGGGGGGGGGGGGGCGATTGTTCAGGGGGTCGGGGATAGGGGTTTGAGGGGTTGTATGAAGGAAGAAGGAAGGGAAGCAAGCAAGCAAGCTTGGGCCACAGATAATAATATTAGGCTCGGGCGGTGGTTGACGGGGTAAGAGAGCGAGAGAGACACAAAATCACAAACACCTCTCAATGCAGACAGAGCAGAAGCGGTGTTCACACACCCGTCCCGGTTACCCATTGTTGTGCGATCGAAGAGGAGGTGGTAAGCGCAATGTGAGCAAGTGTGCAACGCCGCCCTCTGCCTTATTATTTTCGCTTTTTATTTTTATTTCTTTTTGCTCTTGGGATACGGCGGCATTTGTGATCATTTGCAGATGTTGCTGCTGTTGTTGTTGTTATTGTTGTTGTTGATGTAATATTGACATGTTGTTTGCGATGCTGTTATGTCGTTGTTGCCTCCTCGGCTATTGTCATATATCTGTCTGTTTAGTTATCTTTTTATATAATAGTAAAATTGATGATTAAGACGCCACATGCCATGTGGTCTTCTTTTGTCTTTCTCTCCCTCGTTTATGCGTAATTTGTCTGTCTGTCTGTTTTGCTGGCCCTCTTTGTTCTCCTTCTTTACTCCTTCTTTTCCTCCGTCTTGGCGGAGTCCTCCTTCTTGTCATCTCCGGCAGCGGGCGCTGATTCGTCGGCCTTTTTCGCCTCTTCGGCGGGCGCGGCGGCGGCAGCTACTTCGTCCTTCTTCGCGTCTTCTGTCTTCGCGGCAGCCTCGGCCGCGACCTCGGCGACCTGGCCATCGGCGCCGGCTTCATCGTCTTTCGTCTCCTCGCCTTCCTCCTTTACGGCGGACTCGTCCTTGCCGTCCTTCTTCTTGTCCTTGTCCTTCTCCCGGAACGAGAACATCTTCTTCAGCTTGTTGAACGAGAAACGCTTGCCCTTCTTTTTGGCCTTCTCCTGCTCCTTCTGTTCGTCGGTCTTGTCCTCACCGTCCTTGGCCTCGTCACCCTCCTTCTTCTCGGAGGTGGACGCCTCGGCCTGAAAGTGTGCCGGGGAAAAGAGAACCATTATAGGTATAACAATAACAGCGATACTGTATAATATTATACAATATAACCACCATGTAGAATCACCGATATGAACGGGCTGCCTATGTTTACATGGTTTCGACACATGTTCATTTATATGTCATGTGTCGTAGCTGTGCGATTTGATCATTTTGCAGCAACGATTACGATTAAGGACTCTATGCTCTTATATTACTTTATGTCTTGTATAATAAACTATTATAAGAGACCTCTGAGGCAATTTCTGTCGAACGATTGTTTAATCGTCGTTCCAGTTAGACTCCAACTGGCTGATCTATCTGTTTATATATATATATATATATATGATGACGACGATTTTTGAATCGTCGTCATCGTATACATTTCAGACACAAGAGCATGGTGTCAAGAGTCAGCTTCCTTGCTTTCATTGACCAACGAAATGACGCCGAGTGAAACTGGCAACGAAAGAAGCAGTCGTCATAAATCGAAAGAGAAAAACAAGCCACTTGAGCTCGAGTTATAGCTTTCATCAATATGATCTTTGTTTATGTCGGACAAAGAGTGTCGACACTAACACTATCGGGCCCGGAATTCGATCGCGCCCTGACTTCCGCTCGTACAGCTCGACACCAGTTGTGATCTCTACGCAGCGATTTTGTCGGCGAAATCAAATTACAATCGAAACAAGATAACCGCTCGGTATCAAACTTATTAATCATATGAATTTTGGCAAGCGAACAAAACAGCGGTACACAACAACGTCTTCCACGTGTGTTGGATAGAAAAAGAGGAATTACAAATTAGTTCGTGGTGTTGGCGGAAATAGCTTAAAAACTACTAATGTTCAGCGTTTTCAATGCTACAATCTATCGTACAGAACGAAACGCTCCCTGCTCAGAGAAACGGGCGCAGTTGACGAAAGTGACGATGACGTCGTTACGGTGGCCTAAAGAACATGTTATCATAAATGTTTCGGCATTCGATCGCCGCTGGAAACCGAATCAGTGTACTACTTACGGGAGCATCTCCAGGGCTGATACGGCCATTAGTTTCGACACCGTCGCTGGCCTTGTCCCCGCTGGCGTCGACCTTCTTACCGTTGAGGTTCTCGATCTTAAGAGCGGCCTCCTTACCCTCGACGACGGGCTTCGTGGCGTTCTCCCCGACTTCCGGCTTCGCGCTGTTCGCTTGCGCTACCTCGACGTTCTCGTGCGTCATCGTGCCTTTTAGTTATTGGACTTGTTCGACCACAAACTGAAATTGGAGAGATTGCACATCACACGTGAGAGAGAGAGCGGCAACAAGAAGAACAAGATGAGATGATTGTGTCAGACATCACCCCCCTTCATGTAAGAGACGCACGTCTTAACATACAGACAACTAAACACATACACACACACACAAACAGACACAAACACTCAGGCAAAGAGCGGCAGCACCAGAAACAACTACTCTAAAACGGAATAAACAATGTGATGATTGGAGGAAGCTCTTCGATCTCATCACTTTTACCGTTGCCGCCACCGTTTGTACGGATTGGGCAGCATCTCATCATTGAATTGAATGGAACTGACCCGCCTAGCCACCGCTTTGCCGGTACACCACAACACTAGCACAATAGTGCCGCTTCATCTAACAGACGATCAACTCCAACGGTCGAATGGTGCCTATTCCATAGGCTGGCGATAGATGAACGCAATGCACCTAGAGCTGCGCCTGTTCAGAGTTATACATCGTCGTTCACGCGGCCCGGTTTTTTTTGCAACGTAAAAACAAAAGAAGCAGAAATACAAACAAGTGACCTTGGGCGTAAAAACTTCGGTTGCACAACAACAAACACAACACGCGTCTTCCATACGCTTAAGACTTACACGAATCAACAGTGGCACTCTCTCTTGCGAGGCGAACTTGCCGGCACAACTTCACGAACACACAACGGTCCAACTAGTGAGTGAGATGGCGCCCAAGCTTGGCCACATCCAAGATGGCGCAGAGGTTCGAACCTCCCCGCCAAAATTTGAATCCTGACAAGCGCGGGAAATAGCGACCGGCGAACCCTAGCCAGGCCGGCTTGTGCGAGACCGTCCACAGAGGCGCCTGGTGTGATAGCCAACACTGGCCTCAGTCGCGGATCGTCAGTCATTCATCCGCCAGCCATCAACTACACCAACACCCCCGTACGATTCCTGGGGCGAATCTCTCTCTTCACTCTTGGGCTCTTCGAGCAAGTTTTGAGAGAGAGAGAGAGCGGAGGCCGTGGGCGATAACAACTATCTCGAAGACACTGACTGACACCACCTCAGAGGAGGGAGATGTACAGATGTGGTCATAGCCAGCTCATCATGATATATCACGTGCACAGGCCTACCGGGTAGGCCTGCTTTACGGGTGCTGTTCGTTTAGAATATCCGGGCTGGACATGAGCTGCACGCTGGCAGACGTTAATAACGATCACGCACACAACGATAGCAACGGAGGAGATATACTAAAACGGAGGAAAGTACGAATTAGGTGACGAGTAACGATGCCACATGACGAATGTGTGACGGTTTCGTTGTAGTGGACTCGAGTGAAAGCAACGTACCACGTAAATAGGAAACCTGACAGCCCGCATGGCATTTCGTCCATGCTCATCCGTGCGCCGGGAGATGCAAATGCGCGTTGTGCCAGTCAAGAAACGAGTCATTCACTTGACGAGGAAGCAGAGGACAACATCTATATATATATATATATATATATATATATAGCAAGCAATTCGAGTAGATCTTCTTCAGATTTTGAAGTTAGTTATGACTGTGCTACAGCAGTAACGAGTAAAGGCAGGAGACAGCCACGACGTCCATATGGGGGTCTTACAAACAATGTACTTCCAGCGATGTGAGATATGACGCTCGCGATAGTGCATTGAATAAAACAAGCGAAACCTGCTAAGATCGCTGTTGTTGTGGTCATTGTTGTCATCAAAATCGCAACGGAAGGGGCCCTGTCACTGGTCTGTATTGATAACTTCGTCGATGTTATGGAGGTTCCATGTGCACTGGCGTATGCACAAATACAATGTATTCGCCATAACAAACCGCACCCGCTACAATAACAGCAAGAATCACAATATAACAACGATGTGACATTATATCAAATTCAATGAACAGTGACGTGCGACAGCTATAGCTGTTACTGCCACGCTGCTCCGTATGTGCGCTCACCGTGCAGCGTTTTCCCTCAGTTAGAAACACTATCTAGCTTGATAGCTGCATCAAGTGATACGGTTATTAGTCGGAATATGAATTGTTTTCAATGTCAGGGTCAAGCGTTACATTATGATTGTGATAGTTGTTGTAACGTAGCAGCGAGGGGACCAACATCGTTACCATGGTTAACTACGAATCAAAAAACGGTAATGTCTATTTCGGAACATCGACGAAACGAACGAAGTCAGCCTTGCACCATCCTTCCACACGTAGCGAATTCATGTATCGATTTACATTTATGTGGATACTGCATAAATGGTACCATTTCGACGAATGCCATTTCAATGGAACACCTGAGGAGATGATCGTTTGAGTGTCGAGTGACAGCGGCGGTAACGCCTAACTACCATCACAACATCGTCGACACAACGACGAATAGCACAGTTATAAGTACACGGCCACTCGGGACATGCTGGTTATGATCTCGGGCACGCACTGAGACACACGAACGAACATGGATTGTTTCATTGACGTATTTAACCTAGAATTGCGCCGGCTCACAGACGAGCGATCGTTGAGCCGCAGAATTGTCGTTGGCAATACAGCGTCAAGATATATATATATATATATATATATATTATTTAATTGGACCTATGGACGAGTGCATTTTTTTTGTTTCGTTCTTCAAAAATATACAGTGGACAATATTGAAGCGCAAGCGTGCGCAGTTTCCCAATTTAGTGCTATTGATGATTAGATTCATCGATTGTGTCAGCCTGCTGTCGGCGTGCGGGGCGGGGGCCTGACGATGATGATAATAAGGGAGATCAATAATAAGAGAAACAGTGTTGTCCCCGTCTGCCTGCGATACGGGCCATAGGTCCACAGCGACGATTGTGGCCATTCGAACGAAGCGAGAAAAGAGAGAGCGCGCGCGGTCGACGGAGGGATCCATTCCTTGCGCTTGAAATGCCGGACACTTTTGGCTTTTGAGTGGTTTGGATGCGCTATTGCTGCTGTTGTTGTTGCTGCTGCAAGTGCCAGCTCGATAACGGCAACACACTTGACGAGCTTAGCTTAGCCGATATGGTGACGCGCTTCTTTTTCCCTACGATTTCGTACAATACGATAATGCTGTTTGTGTTGCGGGTCCCCGGGGGCGCCTGCCGCCGGGAGCTGAGATAAAACACACGCGCATGTTGAGATACCAGCAGGAGAAGAAGCTGAGATGGCCGTTATTAGAGATATTTGGCTCACATTTGGCGATTGGAGGGGTCCGGACGCACGCAGACAGATAGATAGTTAGATGTACACACAGGTTGTCTAGATGGTTCATTGGCTGGCTGGCTGGCTGACTGGCCATACTGGGCATATTACTGTTGAAAGCCTTTGCGTTCAGCGTGAGAGGCGAGAGTAATCACTTGACTACTGTGGAGAGCACCGGGGGATGTCTCGGGCTTACTCTTCGGTATAGAAACGCCAGATGCACACGGATGACGGTTTTGAAATCTAATAGTAAACTCATGGAGGTGATAGGTACATTGACATTTTGGAGCGAGCGAGAGAGAGAATGCTTTCTGTTGGCATGACCAAACACATAGATAGGCTAGTAATGACTATTCCTCTGTACGGACGTCTCTCTCTCTCTCTCTCTTGGCAGTGTGATTCTGTGACGACACTCACCAATACCGCCAATGCACTCAAATAGTGCTCCAAGCTAATAGTTATTCTGCGTAGCGAACTGCGCCATCTAAATGTTTGTAAGGGTCTCAAATCGAGACAGGGTGCTGAGTGGACAATACCGATCGAGAAGATATTGTGAAACTAATGCCTGGAAAGCGTAAGTATACTATCATTACAGTACTACAACAACTATGGAGACTGCATACTCCCGGGAATTAGCCACGCATCCGTCATTTTGCCACTATAATTTCTTCATTATCTAGTCCGGTAATTCAATTAGGAAGCTGTAACAGTGAGCCCAGGACAACAGTTTACAATTTATATACCTTTCATGGGTATGAAGGAGATACGAGTGGACCCGAAGCTGGATATCACAGCTTAATATATATATATATATATATATATATATATATATAATCTAGCTTCTGTGCCAGACCTGTGTTCCGGTGATACACAACGTTGTAGCAGTTATCTCGGCTGTTATGCGTTCGCGATCGGTTGCTCGCCGCATATTGCGTTGCCTCAGTCTAACGCAGGTCAACTGGAGAAACATCTATTTACTTGGGGAGGGAGGATAAATGCCATTCATCAGATAGACAGCCGGATGATGGTCGATGTCGAATCTTACTCGCCTCTGGTTAGACTAAGCGTCTCATCATAGGGCTTCTTCACTCATTGGCGAGCTTGTGCATCAGTGCGCTCATTTCTGTAGCCTGAGTTCGAGTGCCCCTAAGTGCCCACTCCCCTCTGCCTCAATCACACGCTAGCTCGAACTGTGATGGCTGCCAACATTGGACCGAATAAATGAAGCAATGAATCGACTTTGGTTGTTCCCTCGAAACAACCAACCAGCCAGCGGCTGCCACAACGGGACAAGCAACCACAAGAGATCGAGTCAATGAGAGAAAGAAATCGAATCGCTGACGAGGGCTTCGTTTTCTTCTCTGTCCCATCGGATCGTCTTTCCTTGGTCAACGGACACCCGCTAAAACAACAACAACAACAGCAGTAGCATGGAACAGATAAGGCAGCCTGTTATATTACGACAATTCCACTTCGTCCGCTGCGTGAGTGTTTGTGTATAAATGAATCGCCTAATCGACGTGGATGCAATCAGTCCATACACATTCTTCAATATGCTATCAATTAGACAAGCAATCTAAATGAGCTTCCGTTGATCGGGCAGTGGGAAGGGAGGGCATTAGTTCGTATTTTGGCAAGAGCCTTCTACCTGACTACGCAGGGTGTCAAGCGGCTTGGCGAGTGGCTGGTACCGATAGCTAGCAAGCGTGGGGTCCCCGAGGGGAATCCAGGAGGTAGAAACACATCACATGGTTTTAAGTGGCCATACGAACGTCGTTCCGGATTATGCCACAGTCACTATTTGATTTTCCATTACCTGATCCTCGCTCCTGACCTACTACTTACTAATAATAATGAATAATTAATAATTATATTAATAGATTCTATTTGTCGTTCATCTCACACTGTGGTGCTCTTCCGCGAAGAGCGGCACAGGTTTGCCATATTCATTGCGGCCGTCGCTCCCGTGGCCGACGGACTTTAGCAGGCGTGCTGTCGCCTTTCAGCGTCTCCTATCGAGCGTTCTCTAACCGTTTCGTAGCGCGGCTCTGACTACTTTCTTGCGCTGGAACGCCGACGACAACGACGTCATTGTCGCTCCGCGTTCGACTCGCGGTGTCGGTGTTGACGTCGCCGTTCGAGTACATATCATTAAGGCCGAGGCGGCAGAGGCGGTAAACCGATCCAACGGACATGAACAGACAATTATGTATTTGCTTCGTCCTGGTGTTGTTGTTTTTTTTTTTGTTCTGATTGCCCTCGCTACTCATCCTTGGTCTGCTTTCATAGGAAGAGAATGATGTGTGCGGCGGCGAAAACACGCACACCGATCCGCGTACACACGCCGGCCGAAGCCAACGGGGGAGTACCTCATCCAGCCCTTGTCCATCTCTGTCTAAGTCACCCTGCCGAGTTGTCGTCGTCGCCGTCAACCGATCAACTCGGATACGACTATAAGCGTAACAGGGCCGGCGTTGACAATATCAGCGGCCATATCGGTTGTCTCTCGCTCTTTCCTCTATCCACTGTTTCGTGTATCCGTGTCTCCGTGTCATCTCGGGTGTGATGTCGGTTGCCGGACGCGCAGACACGCAGGCAAACAGATCTCGCTAGATCTGGACAGATCGGACGATTTGTGGCACATCCAGCGGTTGGCTAAAGCTGGCATCTGATCCCTGAGGAGAACGGGAATCTCAGCGCCTGATTCTCCGGCAGATGAGCATGCGTGTGCGTGTATGATAAGCATAACAGCCACCGTTCGTTCGGCTTGGCCGTTGGGGCTTGGCCTGGCCCCGCCCCAATCGGGGGCGGGGCCAGGCCAAGCCCCACGAGACCCTGTTACGTCAATGAAGATTGAGTCAGATCGAGCATCACAGAACCACGTGCATGTTTCCACGTGCATCCATAGCGTGGAGTAAATTCTGAAGAACTGAAGCCCGAGAAAGAGAGAGGCGTTGGCTGGCAACGATGACGATATTGTTGTCACAAGCCGCAAACGCAGAAGACAGAGGCAGACGGGAGTCGTCTATACAGGATTCATTATACAAGGCGCTGTATGTGTAGTCTTTAGCTGGATGGACCTCTCTCTCCGTTGACGAGTACCTGTGATCGCCACGACTGATCTACATATCTACAAAACAGATTCAAGGCTCTTTCATTCTGGCTTACTTCCCTCTCTCTCTATTTATCTATATATCTGTCTGGCTGGCTGTGCCCTCATCGCACTCGAGGCAAGCTAAAGCGAGAAGTGGATTCGCGACTGGCTCTCCAGAGACCCCCGTCAAGCACATCTACTACAAATGTGATACGAACCTAAAACAAGCTCAAACGCGCACTCAAACAGGGCTACACTGACGACTAAGTCTGCATACAGGCAACGACTCTGCGGAGATTAGACCAATTGGGGTCAGAGGGGATCAGGACGATGATCGTGTCGTCAGATCTCAGCAGGTATCAAGCTGAGCTTCTCGGCTTGAAGCAATCTGTGGCGATCGAACGAACGAAATCGAATTCGAAGCAACAAAATCACTGTGTCGAAGAGCGAGCAGTGCCCATCACCAAAAGCTCAAAAAAACACGGTCATTAGTAGCTGCAGGTGCGCGATTGACGACAGATGATGGGCGTGGGCTCGCACGTATACAGGTGCGATACAGGGCTCTTCTGTAGACCATTCGCTTTCGGTGTTCGGCTCAATGCTCAATACTTTGTGCCCTGTGCAATCATACAACTATGTAGGCCATACGGCATAATACATTGGTGAAAATCCTGTGGTTTTTGTCAAAGGTGGCCTTCTTCTATAACGGTTTTCATCATCGACATCGTCAGACATTGCTCAGTTGTCTCTAGGATCCAGCAACTCTCTGAGCACTCTTTCTCTCTCTCTATGTATATATATATATATATATATATATATACATTACTACTAGCTGCAGTGGTTACAAGTGTAGAGGTCCATACATGGTCTCTCAAGCATTTGGCGTTGCTAATGAACTCACGCATAACACCCGTCCGGCCACTACCGCTGAACACGGGCACAGCTCAATGAGTCACCTCCTCGAGGCAGGAACAAAACGGAACTCACCAAGAACAGCACTCCAACACATCATGCTATATACATACACACACGCACACATACGATACAATAACAGCGCATCTCATCTTAGGCACAGCACAATGTGAAGCACAACCGCGATTTCATCCATTGTACGCCCTTCTGCTTGGCGTTGCCATGGGACCTTGGTCAACTCATGTTAACTTAAGGAGAGGTGTGGCTTCCCGGTAGCACGGTCTCTCTCTCTATTATTCGCTCTTGTGGATATTTAGCGCATTGCAGTTATGCAGCGGAAAGTGGTGATACCAGTGTGCAGAACGATACCGTAACGCGCGACAAACGACTAACACTGGAGCAGCACACGTATTGTGAACTTATTAACTAGCACCGCATATATATACATACATATATATATATATATATATGCGATTCTCACTCACTGCACTGTTGCTACTGGAACGATTGTAACTTCTGGACGTTATTTTTCAACTTTTCCACTAGTTCTACTACTGCTTCTACTACTTGTCCTACCGGGCCCTTCTATTTGCGTCACGAACCTTCGTTCTCCTTTTACGCCTTGACACCGCGTGTGCACGCCCGGCCCGCGTTCGAACGATCTGTCAGAGACTGTCGGCGGAGTGAGCACTTTTCAGCGGTTGCCGGCAACGCCGTGCTCGGCGGTGCCGGCGGCAGCTGCTGCTGCTGCTGCTGCTGCTGCTACGTTTGGCTGGCAAGCGGAGCGGCAGCAGCGGCGACGTCCATAGCCGCCACAGCCAACCATCGCGCGGCATAGAGTAACACGATAGCGTAGGAGAGCGCCACCAGCAGCAGCAACAGCAGCGGCGGTAGCGGCAGTCGTCGAGAATGTGCCCTATGCGGGCGGTATCGAGACGGATGGCACTGTCGCCTGCTCGGTCCGCCGCCGCCGCCACCGCCGCCGCCCGTTCAACACTCGAACGGGGCGACGCAGCGAACCGATGACGTCATCCCGGCCACCGAGCCAGATATTTCAAGTACTATTATATATACTGAATACGATGGCGGGACTACGGCAGCGATCGGCGATCGCTGTGTCCGTGGATGAGTCACGCTCTTCGCTGGAAGCTCCGGAGAGTCATCGTGGATGTGGCGGCGGCGGCGGCTGATGTTGTCACTGTTGCTGGAGAGTGTGGTGGACAAGGCGGGTGTCAGGCTCTGCCGAATGGTCACTTGTTGATTTGACATGTGCTTGCCACCGTTGCCCGCCTGTTGTTTCTTGGTTGGGGAACCGTCGAGGCAAAGGTGGTAGTTGTTGCTAAGGCGAAAGGCTGGAATGAGCCTGCTAGCTAATCACACTAATGTGTTTGCCGATCGGCCAATGTTCGCTAAAACGACCCAGGTCGATTGCGTGGGTTCTGCTCGGCGGCACACGAATCAACCATCGAGATGAGCAACATAGAAGTTTGCACACGTTTCAACGGTAAATTGCCATCATAAAATAGTATCCATCTGGCTAAATCAGCGGCACCGAGAGAACCCGTTGTCTCGTGGTCAGCCTGTCGCTGTTCGACAACAACCAACAACAGATTTATTTATAGCGCCTAGACGTGGATTTCGCCACGAATCAAATCAGTGTTTGCCGCTGCGCTGGGGCAAACTCCGGACCACAAACCATCATCATGTTGACTACGGCCGGCTGAAGATTCAGGGCTCGCAATTTCCCGCATGGCAGGCAAGCTCTCTCTCTGCTTATTATCGAGTGTATCAATCCGGTAGATGGACAGATATGGATAGGTAAACGGAAATAAGATAATTACAATCACAATTTCACGTTGTAGCGTTAAAGAGGCATTAATCACCTTTCGGTTCATTTGCACAAAGAGAGTTCAAAGGGATCATTGAATCCTATCCGATTGAGCCCGTTACCCAACTCGATTCTTAGAATACAACAAACGAGACTATCAAATATTTTATCACGATCACGGTATATGCGTGCACTCTTTCTCTATCTCTCTCTCTCTCTCCCTCGCACTCCACCCCTGTTGGTCAGGTGAATCTACAAATTGTTGGCCGATTGCTGCAGGTCACCTACAGCGGACGAAATCAGAAGTCTACGAGCGGCTATGCGAACGGCAAAAAAAGTCAAGCCTTGCTGAGCCTTGTTCTGATAGCCAATCGCACTTTGGCATTCGACACAGAGAGAGAGAGCGCATTGCTACATTGCTCCACTCGACATGAGGAAGCCTAATAGACTCTAGCCACATCGAAACTGCTCTCGGTAACGACTTACGCAGGCGTCACCGTCATGCGACAAAAGAGATGAATTCTTCCAGGTATTTTTCTCATTGTAATCATTTGTTGCTGTTACTGCTGTTGTTACTATTGTTTTTGTTGCTGACGCTTACTGCTTCATAACACCATGATCCGCTTTTTTATTCATTGCTTGCACTCTGCCTCTGTATTTTCTCGCCTATGGCGTCCGATCGATGATCAGGAATATTCTAGCGATCGTAAAAATCTGTTCCGATCGCGTGCCGTCGCCACGACGTGTTTGTTCTATGGTATTTATAATAGGTAGGGACCAGCTTCTCTCTTCGTTTGCTGCTGACCAATCAGCAGTTGGCGGCCGTAGTATGAGACGGATAAGTTCATAGCCAGCGATCAGCGCAGCCCGGCGCTACTGCCTGCCGTTCAGGCGTGTTGTGATGGTGGTGGACAAGATCATGTAAATATGGTCGACCTAGGTAGACCATTCGTCGCCCAGCAGGCAACGGTAGATTGCCTGGTTTCGGTTGATAGTGCAGCGACGGAGCTCGCCGAGCCACCGCATCCACCCGATCTCCATTCCCGATTGCCGGACTCCGTCATCGATCCGGTCCGATCTATCCGATCTGAGTGGAGCGCTCCGAAATTCTTCCTCCGACCGGCAAGTTGGTAGACTGGCCGCTGACGACCGTCGGACACGAGTGGATCTGTTTGACCACTCGGACGAAGGCGTCCCACGGGAGAGGCGCGATACAGCGATAACCGAGAGAAACAACAGATAGAATAGATCGATCAATGGATGGCTCTCCTGGCCCAGCTAGGTGGAAGCATTTGTCTTCATTGGTCGGCACCGTAACAGCGTCTGCCGCAGAGGTAGCGCCTGACCCGTAACCGAAGCAGGATCCTACGCTGGACCGGTTGCATGCATCTCTTTCCCCTTCGAAGAGCGACGCCCGAATCGCTGCCGCTGCCGGCTAAACATTAAACTTCTAGCTGTTCAGTCGCTGGACGCTGGCTGCTCCTGCTGCTGCTGTTTCTACCGGCTGGTGCTGGTTGTGGTAGCCAGGTAACCCGATCACAGCGAGTTGAGTCGATTTCGTTGGGCGCCGAAAGACGGAGAGAGAGAGAGATAGAGCGAGAGAGAGAGAGAGAGATCGATGGGAGCCTGTATTTCAAACGAAAGTCACTTTAAGCAGCTTCAAGTAGCCGAGACGGGCCGAAACCGCCGCCGTTGCTATTGCTAGCTGCTGTTATGACGATACTGCCTCGATGTCTGACGCTGGCTCTCCGGCAATATTTCATGGCTGATCTGGTAGTGTGTCGACGGTGATGATGGCCGCGGCGGCGGCGGCGGCGGCTGCTGCTGCTGCGCGAACCCACCGGAAACCAGCTACCGAACGGCGGGAAACTGCTGGTCGAAAGTATCCGAGTAGGTTTGACACCGTCGGATTGATGGGCTGACCTGACCCACCAGAGACTGTGTGGCCACCCAAGACTGCCAATGCAGGCGGCGACAAAGCCGCCATGCCATGGCACTGAGTCATTATTGTATTTATTATATAGCTCTTGTCCTCTGCCGTCAACATCGTCATCTTTCACCATACCGTTTTCACTGTGTTCAACTGCAATTGATCGCGTGCTGCAGTGACGTGTGCGGTTGCTGCCATCGCCGTTCGGGGTCCCCACAGAAAAAAATAGCAGTAACCTCCCCGATTCGGCGATTCACTTTCAGTCGATTAGCCTTGACTTATAGGATGCTGCTGGCCCATTGTCACCCAAATGATCAAACTGGTCGCCAACGGGTACGAGACAGCTTGCCCTCCTGACGGAAGTGGGCAGAGAAGTCGCATTCGCCACCAGAGTAATGCAAGTCTTTTTTCACACAAAAACGATGAGAAACACTGTGTGCAAGGGGGAGAGAGAGATAGACCCTCGCAGTGTGGACACATCTGCTGGCGGGGTGGCTGGCGAATAGTGCTCACTGGACGCAGAGAGTCAACGTAATATTCCCTCGAACAACAGCCATCAACTGAGCCTATATCCACTTCAGTGGCACTCTTTTACTACGGCCTTTCCCTTCTATGCGATTCGTGGCGAATCTGCACTAGCGACATTGACAGTAGTTCCAGTGAGTATGCTCCCATATATATATATTGTCTATTGCTATTGAGCGTTTGTTTGGGTGCGTCTGCTGAGCGCAGCATGTCGAGTTGAGTGTCGCTACGGCGTTAACAAGTATCCGTCACCATATCACTTCTAGCGGCGCCGCCGCCGGCACCGAGACCACTTGTTGTTCGTCTTCCACAACTGAGGCGGGCCTTTTCCGCCATCGTCGTAGTCCACCCCGTCACCACCGCCGCCTTCCGCCAGGAGGAAAGCGCTTTCTATATTTAGACTACCCACTATACACAGACACGCAGACACATATACATATATACAGATTGTAGATAAATGCATATTCGTCAGCCAGCCAGCCATACAGCCCACGGCCTATGGCGTATGTGTCGGCGTTCTCGCCCAGCCCGAGGGGGAGTGTACTGCGAGACATTCAGGCGGCATCATTCAGCTGGCCATGCAGTTGCCGCAAGCGGTAATCGCTTGGACAAGAGGCGCTCGGGAACTGGCAGGACGCTGGCAGGATACTGTGACAAGGCAGACGCATCCAGGACGAGGTGGTGGTTCTAGCGGCAGGCGGAAACCTCCTCCCGCATATACCTATAGCGGCAGGACAACTCCGACGACGCTGGAAATGAGATTCCGTCGGCACTTTTAGCGCATTGCTTTGGGGGACCCTGACTGAGCGCCGCAGGGCGTTGTCCGTTGTCAAGGGATCTACACAGTACTTACAGCCACTAGTGCTAGAAGTTATAGTAGTAGTTGTACTGGATAGTGTCTTGATACTCTCTTGTCTATCCCACCAGGGTAGGCTGGAAGTAGGACGACCTCTGGTGACGTGCGTGTCCGCGTGAGACCTCTGACTGCTCATGCAGACAGACAGAGAGAAAGAGAGAGAGAGAGAGAGAGAGCTCGGCGAAGGTGGGGCGTAACTCGGACGACGAGCATTTCTTGGGGAACAAATCTCTCTTCTTGGGAGCCGCTCTCGTAGAAAACCGATAACGATTCGCTGCGTCCGTCTGTCGTTACCTTCGATGGAAAAGTGCGAAATATATATATATATATATATAGACCGAAATCACTGCCGATCTCGTTTTGTAATGTATTACCTTAACGAAACATGCCAATTAATGACGCGATTTATCTATACGGACACACAGTCACATCTACCGATGTTGTCGTCTACGTCTTTTGCTGTTAAATAGAATCATCGGCTGATCATTGCCCTGGTGGCGCCCATAGTTGACGCAACGATCCACGACAGCCGCAATTCAAGCTTTGAACGGTGTCATGTTTTTCGCTTGTTACGCCTCGCGCGCTTCCCACGGGGCAACGGGCCAACGGGTTTCCGACCGCTTATTTCCTCACGAAGATACAGGAAGATGGCCAAACCTATCAGTCTTCGCTAGCCATAGAAATCGTGGGCGACAAATGGCCACCCTCCATCTGAAGCAAACAAGCGTAGCTACGGATACGAGGAACGACGACGACGACGTCGTGTGTGTGTGGCTATCAGTATAAGAAAGCTCGCTTCAAGCTGTCGGGTGCAATTTGTCGTAACTCGTTTGCTCTTGCCTTCAGTTTAGTTGTTCGTCGCCTAGCCCCGCCTCGATCTATGGTATAGGGTGTGTGTCAATGGATTGTTTCGGAGGCTTTCGACATCAAATCGATCTCTCACGTATAGATCGATCCATGTGCCTCTCTCTCTCTCTCTTTCCATGAGATTCTTCAGAGATGGTCGGTCGCGTCCGCCTGAAACATTCATTGCTCAATACCGCTCATGGCGGCCAGT
This sequence comes from Stratiolaelaps scimitus, assembly GCA_019614645.1. Taxonomy (NCBI): domain Eukaryota; kingdom Metazoa; phylum Arthropoda; class Arachnida; order Mesostigmata; family Laelapidae; genus Stratiolaelaps; species Stratiolaelaps scimitus. The sequence goes on along the minus strand of JABWDB010000025.1, from coordinate 1,117,604 downwards.
TCGTTAAAACCTGCTGCTGCTGCTGATGCTGTTGCTACTGCTGCTGTAAAGCTGTCACTTGGTCGTAATTTGATGTTGGCTTTGTCTCCGAGTCGTCATCGCTTGTTATTCGATCGAATATTGTTGTAGATTCTGCCGTGACACCAACACCAGCCACCGCGTCAGGCAACCAAATGTGAAAGGCCACGATGTCGCCAGCTCCAGCGATCTTGTACGGCTCTCAGGGCTTTCTTCTGCCGTCGAGGCCATAAACATCATCAGCTCTCGTAACTTTCCCTAGAGGCCAGAGTGCCATGCGGAGCAGTAGCCCCATCCCGGCCGTCTCCCTTCACCGAGTCCGGATTAGCACCGACGACACTCCACAATGTTCCGAGCGTTTCGAATACTTTCTCCTAGTGTTTCTCTTAGTTGTTCATCTCTTGGCTTCTGCTAATCTTCTACTTATACTGCGATCCTCTTAGGGCCTGCTGGTTTTCGTAACTTTTCTCGTTTTTTCTTTTTTTTTTTTTGGTTTTTGGATTTTTGGGGTTTCTTTTCATACCTAGATATATCCATCTATCCACCATCTAAGTATCGGCTCTCGAGAGCAGCGTCTATATATGTCGCATAAACGTTTCTAGCGTTCCGGTGTTGGAAAGGCGCGCCCGTCTCAGGCGGCAGTGTTTCTCAACGCCGTTTGTCTCTCTGATGAGGGCACCACTTTCGAGTCGACGCGATTCGCGATTCTACGATATGTACGAGTCGTATACGAGTCTGGCTACGAGCTGGTCGGAGTGATTCCGACGCTGACACTGGCAGATAGACACTATTACCTCTATAACGAACACGACTACATACTCACGATACGACTGATACTATACATGTTGCCATTCGAACTTGGAGCCACGTGAGACCATGACCGGTCTGCCGCCACCTGAGTTCTACCGAATCGCTGGAAGTGTTCGACTGCTGCCGTTTGCAGCAAAAGTAGCTGTTGCTGAGCCGAACACAGCCAAAGCGAAATCGCTTGATTGACTAACGTCTGACTTATGCCTGCGACTGGTGACTGTGTGCGTTTGTGTGTGAGAATGCATTCGAGATGTCCTCTCGTCTCGGTCTGAGACCTATCCACGTATCGAATATAGGGCCACATGTCAAACCTGCCAGTGGCGTCCCGTACGGAGAGAAATGTTCCAAATTCTTGTGTTTGCTGTTCAATCGCAGCAGCCACAGGAGCACTGCGTCCGTCAATCTTAACGGGGATTTCTCTCTCTCTCTATCAGTAAACTGTCGCCTGGCACCGCTGCGATCTTGGCCTGAGTCGTTTCGTCTGATTCGCTTCTTCTGAGCTGCCAGTCCCAAAGCAACGGACCGAACACAACGAGGCACAGCGATGAGAGCGAAATGAAGAAATTAAGAACTCGAGAGCTGTCTGTACGACAATCGACCTGCGGAGGTTGTCGTTTTTTAGCAGTTTGTCCCCGTCTCCCCTCCTCGAGGCGTCACAGCATCGCGGTGGATCCGCTCGCTAGCGGTAGCTCGTCTCGGTCGGACTCGCGAAGCGTCTGACCGACAGCGCTCGGCTGGGGGTGCCCACATGTTATGCGCGGCCAGGCTATCGATAAAGAAAGAGCGAGAGAGAGAGAAATCAATGTGTGTCTGCGTCTGTGCCCCGCAATTGCTCCTGACAGGACCCGGCGACTGATCGGACAAAGGATCAGTGAGGTCTGGCCTTCGGATCGGCCGTTCAGAGCGCGCCGAACGAGGCCCGCAGACGTCGTGTTGCTCAATCTGGATTGCGGTGAATGTGAGAAGAGACCTACCGCTTTGTCGTAAGCATGCGACTAAACGAGTTATTACGGCCGCCTAATATAATTCTACTCGGAACACGTATGTGTCTCGAACGCCTTTATAATGATTATGATTACACAATGCACAATACTGTGCGAATATTGCGCAAGCAGCCAAAAGGAGTTCAACCGAAGTGACCCACGAGAAATACAGCGTACATACAGCTGCTCGGCTGGAGGCTTTACAACAGAAGGTTCAGCGAACCATATATATATATATATATATATACATGATCAAATGGGCTGGCAAGCTTAACAGGCCGGATACCAGTCAGCTGGAGTCGATTGGGACACGATCCGAGATCACAATGTTTACAGTCGGAGGACGCTATGGCGGCAGCAGCAGCAACAGCATCCTCAGCCGCCGCAGCAGCCTCCAGAGATCAGAGAGACACAGAAGGCGTGGGTGTCTGAGAAAGTGCACCGAGCCATCGGCTCCATTTCTGTCTGCTGTATATTATTCTATATATATATATATATATATATGATATTTATGTATACATCATTAATTGTTGTTGTTCACTTTGATAAACAGACAATGGCCAGCCTCGGGCCAACATCCAGCGTCCGCCACGCGGTGCTATCTGTCCCCGCTGTATGTTTATGATGTGTGTGTGTGTGACATCCGCTCAGACGAAACACACTACAGAGAAAGGGAAGAGAAACGCCTCTGGCGGACGCTAAAAAATAGGATAACATCGACTAAACGCGCTCCGGCGGGAAGAGGAGCGCCGTTGGACTTCGTGGCTAGATCGAGTTGTGTCGCTGTTGTCGTTATCTTCGGTCTGCCATCGATCGAGATGCGCGCCAGGGATCGTGACAAGAAGAGAATGGAAATGAGATTTAGCGGTGGCGATCAGCGGCAGTTCGGCGCTTTCGTCTTGAGAATCGGGCGACCGTCGACGATAACTGCGACAGGGCAGTGGCTGCCAGGCCGACGGCAGAACAGGCCAGACGACGAACAATTGCCGCAGCGAGGACACGGGAAAGACAATGGTGATGACCAACAGGTCCAGGCCAGGTCAGGCCATGGGCGGCCGCGGCAGCGGCGGCGGCGCCGACGGCGGCTCTGTTTTCAGCGTCATCATCGTCACCACCGGTAAACAGGCCATTGGAGAAAACAGTACAAAAGGGAGGCGATCGATTGGAGAGCTGTCTTCGGAGGATGAAAGTAAGCCACGAAGGCACGAATGAACGCTAACTCTCAAGATCTGCCGACCAATGCAGGACTAAGCTTACGAGCGACTCGTAGGTTGGCTGTGTCTGTTGTTCCTCGGCCCGCGACCGAGACGAGCGGGCGATCATGTTTCGTGTGGCGGATCTCTATTGACTATGCGAGAGAATAAAGATATAGATATATATAAGCAGAGATAAAGCGCGTTTAGAGAAAAGGACTCACAATGCTAATATGCAATTTTCTGTATACTTTGAGCTGGCAAAAAGCCTGTGACGTTGAGGAGGGAAGAACATACCTCAAATGAAATTCGTCCGCTACAGGAGATAACTACATGCTACATATATATATATATATACATTGGAGTACTTATGAACTAATATTCCTGTTTATAATAGGATAATATAAGCTAATAGGCTTTTTGTAACTTTAGAACTGGCTAGCCCGTGTAAAGTCTCGTTTTGGCGAGAAATACAGCAACTGCACTTCTTATACATCAATTCTTATATCAGCACCTTAACAGTATCCCCTCACAAACAACGGCACTGCTGTGAATCGCTTTTGTTGTCCTGTCGATATAGAAGACACTCTGTATGCCTATTGCCAGTATGATGGCACCACAGAAAGCCATCGACGCAATTATGTCAATCGTCAATTCCACATATGAGAGTACCGTTACGTATCACAGCTGGCTCGATTAGCCGTTGTCGTCGCCTGAGCATCTCCGACAATGTGACGCCGCTGTTCGCTTAGGGCGGCCGCGTCCTGTTCACGGTGTTGACTGCGTACGCCCAACGTTCCCCACCGAGCCTAGTCAATCAGAGATCTATATACTGACACTCGGGTAATTCGGGGGTGAATTTGTTGTCAGTGGGACAGTGGTCTCTCTCTCTAACTCTATCGTTCTCTCTCGGCCGCTCGAGGGTCTCGTTTGTGTGTTCGTTTTCTCAAATGGTTGCTACCGATCGAGCAAGCGGCGGCGGGGTGTGATGATGGCGCCATTCGTCTATTCGTGCATTTGCTGTCCGTCGGGCGGCACCCGGCACCGCTACGTAGCCGTTTGCCAGCTGTCAGCTGTGCGCGATCTGCTCTAGATAAATGGATAGATGAATATATAGAGAGGGATGGGTATAATAGAGAGACATAACTACCGCAGCAGCAGCAGGAGCAGCCGCGTCGCCCGAACTAGCGTGTTCATGTGCTGCCAAATTGTTGGTACCATCGTCATTGTTGTCAGCATCATCGCCGCCATCATCATGATCACTCTATGGGTTGTGAGCAAGAGGTAATGGCGAGTGTCGCTCGCCATAGCTGCCCCAAGAACAGCAACAGCAGCAACAACGAGAACCTAGCCGAGCTTTGCACAAGCTTCATGTCCGGTGCTGCTATATATATATATATATATATGTATATATTATATATACACATTATATATATGTATATATAATGTGTGTATGTCCGTGTGTGCGCTCCTGCGTCGAGATGGATATTACTGCACACGGTCTCTCCGTGTAGTGGCGGTGACGCGGGTAGGGGTGATGAACTACGAGAATGAACACACGATGAATGAACGCATGCTTCACTGCTTCGAAGTGGAGGCACTTCACTGCCGTCTGATCGACCACCGGACCGGGATCGCCAGCGTCGGCAAGAGCCAACTATTTAACAGCCGCCTCAGCCCAGTCGAACAGCTAAGTCCACACACACACACAGACCGAATATTGGAACACTGTGCTGTTGGCGCTGCGGCTGGTACCCCAAATCGCCTATAACATAGCTGCCTATGACGCGATAGCATAGGCTATCGAGCAGATAGTCCATAGAGAGTCTACAACGTCTCCACCACATCATGCGATGGTGCTACTCACATGCAACGAAGAACCACCGCAAAGAAAAGGCAGCGGCGCTAGCGACGGCAGCAGCCGCGTGGTGGTAATAGTAATAATAATAACAATGATAATAACAATAGGATTTATTGGTCGATTATACGATGGTCATTTGTCGGAGCGCCGACCGCTGAAGCCGACCGCCCCCCGAAGGTCTTTTTGATATGAACACCACTGCCTCGAGATCGACAGAGCCCTGCGGGCTTGCTATATATATATATATATATATATATATATATATGTATATAAGTATACTACCATGTACATACGAATGTGCTTGGCCTGTTTAGTCATTTGTTTTGTTTAGTCTTACAGAGCAGGAGTGAGGCAATGAATGAATGGGATATAGGAACAATCGAGGGGGATTGATGCCGCATTTGTCCGCTTCGGGTAGATTGTCTCCTCGATAGAGAAGATAATCTTTTTGAAGGATGATGCCATCGTACCAGTTGCGCGTTGTACCGCTCGTACTCTGTAGTGTACAAATGTCGAATAGCGAATAGGTGGACAAGCAAGCACCAGACGCTTCAGCAAGCCTAGATACTATATGTACTGGGCGACATTTCCATCGGGGTGTGGTAGCGCAGTTCCTACGGAGGCTAGCAGGATTTTCGAAGTACGAGACGTTTTGACACAGCGAGTCCTGCTCATATGGGTTATCCTTCAATTTCGTAGTGTCTAAATGTTTCTGTGCAAGTTACACAGCATCATCGCCACCACCACCACCATCTGCATTGTCCATTTGTAGAGGTACGAAACGCACCATTAACTTTCTAGCTTTCATCTGCACTGTCATCTACTGCCCTGCCCAGCCACAATCTCTATCGGTCTGTCTAATCGCCTAATCCCGCTGGCTTAAAACATTGTCATCCACGCTCTTCCACAAGCAGTAGGACAATTGACACTGCCAATTGTTCTTCATCACCAACAGCAGCGGCTCTTGTTGTTGTTGCTGCTGCCGTCGCCGTCGCCGCCGCCGTGTGTCTGGCCAACGGAACAGGCTGGCACGTCGGGGGCCTCGTCGTGCCCTGCCGGATGAACGAACGAATGCAGTGTCCCTCCGCAACTCACACACATACGAAACACGAGCCGGCAACGAGAACGCATCTCGCCTCTGCCTCAGATCGCCTTTCTTTCCCCTTTAACATTACTATTCCTCAACGACAGCGAGTCACATCTGCGCACCCCATGTACGGCTTCGTTCCACATCCCCGAATATGGGTATAGAAACTGGCCGGGCGAGCGGATGACGCCGATGATGATGTTGTTGTTGATGATGATGGTGGTGTTGGTGAAGCCTGCCTAGCCTGCTGCGGTGCACCCGCTTTCCGCCAGGGGACGTGGGGGTGCGGAGGTTTGGGGACCATTCGAGACTCGGACGGGGACAAACCCCATCTCGTTCCCTCCGTGATGACTCAGACACATAGGCATAGACGAGTACGCGCCCCACTGTTCGAGTGGGGTCCGCGTCCCCCCCTGAGCGCTCTGGTAGGAACTCGCTGCTCGCCTGCCTCTCTGCCGGCCTGCCAGCGCTTGCTTGAGCCGCTGAACTGAGCGGCTGGACGCTTACTGGAGAACAAGCGCCACCATCGTCACCCGTCTATGATATTCCCCCTTGTGATTCGGACAGCATTGGGAAGCGAACGTTGTTGCTAGGATGCAGCAGCGCAAACTCCGGCCAGTCCTGACCCTCATCGGAGCCACGGCGGCTCTCGTCTCGCTAAACAGAGCTGCAGGGCTAGCTACTGACTGAGAGCTGGTCGATGCACGCCCGCTTCCATGCCTACCGAGCTGAAGTCGGCAAGGCTTCATTCGAACGACGAAATCTTCGTGCGGGAGCTGCTTGGCCTGGCCGGCGGCGGCGGCAGCAGCAGCAGCAGCCATTACCCCTCAGGTAGTAGTGCTAGCACCACTGGTGTGCGTCGGCCTGGCCCTGTCCAACTGGAGTTTCGAAACGCGACAACACAGCGAGGGTAGCGAGCGAGCGAGCAAGCAAGCCAGCCAGCCAGCCACTCAGCCAGCATAGCATGATCAACGAAGGCAGGCACACGGGTGACGCGCTGGACGCGTTGGCTCCAGATGAAGTGGCCGACCAGGACTCAGTTTAGATACCCCTCCGCTAACCCCCCCGAAGTCCAACCCCCCAAGGCGGGGGATTTCGAACAACAGCCAGCTAGAGCGAGGCCCACGAGTTCGGTTGTCTTCCGCCAGCTTCAATCGGCGACTGCCGGGCCCATATGTGCTGCCACTGTTTTTATCGGGTCTAGTACTATTAGCGTCAGCAGCGACAGAAGACGATCAAGCGGGCGGTAGGTAGATAGTGAAATACAGGAGATTTTAGCCGGCACAGTCAGTTAAATGCTGTTTATAATAGAGGCAAGCGTATTCTGTAAGCAAGTCGGCGAAAAGATCTTCAACAGTACATGACTATGTATTTACATTGTACGTGGGTATAGCTGTCATATTGTAGGCAAATGATGATGATTATTATTATTATTCTATGCTGAGCATTGTATTATTATGTATTATAATTATACCTAGACGCGTTTTATGGAATAGCTAACGGACGTGCCGAGTCGAACGCGGAGTGGACTCAATACCGGGAAAGTCTCGACTAACTCGAGCAAACATCGCTCCAGAACGCTACTAATCGCAGCGAGTCGGTAACTAGCAACCAGCGAGTGTCCCAAGCTGGCTGGCTGATGATGGTGGTGGTGGTGCTGCTGCTGCTGCTGGATCGACTCTGGTTCCTCGACTCCGTTGCTCGCGATACAACAGCGGCACACCCGGTACGAGAGAGGCCCAGCCGCGAAAGATACAATACTCAGCCGTCTCGCTACAAGCCAACGCTAGGCCGAGATCACCAGATCACCAGGCACCACGTCGCTCCTGATGCTGGTACACCAGACGCATCACGGCCACACCACGGCCATTGCTTGAGCCGTGACTCTGCTCTCGGGCGACTTTGCCATCCGCGAAGTGGCTGCTCATCGTCGTCACCGCGGTATATCACTACTGGTTTAGTATTTCGAGTGCATACATACGAGTGTGTATGTGTATAGCAGCTGTCTGTTTCGAGCGGCCGAGCGACGCTGCTGATATATGCATGGGCTACAGCATATATATATATATATATGGGCTACAGCCTGAGGACATACAGTCTCACCGCGATGCACGCAGGACAATACCGAATGTCGTATCTCTCCTTGGGCCATGTTCGCCTGACCAATAGAGCGGAGCGGAACGAAGCCGAGTGGTAGAGATAGATAACCGAGTGGTAGCTATGCGAGAGTGCAGTATCATGTTGGCCTGTTACTGTTGTCGCTGCTGTTTCTGCGGGTGATCTCGAGCCAACGAAGCCAGATCAGGCCGAGAGAGACTGACGGAGTGTCCGCTCGTACGTCCTGCTCATCTTCATCCAATTGAAAGACGAATGCACATTGTTTATATATATATATATATATATATATATATATATATATATATATATATATATATATATATATATATATATATATATATATATATATATATATAAGTGTACCTACTGGAGGGAATTAAACATGGGTTGGGGGTACGGTACGATAGTGACGAGCGGACGACGCGGATGGGAATGACAGGAACTAGCTATGTTGTTTTGCAGCAACTATCGACCCACGTCACCGCTCAGAACGCCAACGGCATATCATGCTGATATCAGGCCATGGCCTGCCCCTCTACTGGAGCTAAGAGCGAATAGGACCGAATGGGAAGCTGAGTCTGACACAGCCCACGCAAGGCCAAATGTCGAGCAGAACGATGTCTGCGGCTAGCTAGATCAGCTGCAGACAACTCAGTCAACTGACGCGTTGTCGTCGTCTGCAGCTCTCGTGTTTTCTGCTGTGTTCTTTTTGCTGGGAAAGCTCCGACGCACGTCCAACTTCGACTATGCACAGAAGTAGTATCCCAGCCGTTCGATTCTGTTTGGCCACGACTGCCGCGCCTGTGAACAGTGACCTGTGAAATGTCTCTCCATCGTACTATTTAATAAACGATCGAGAAGATGAAGAAGAATACGAAGACATCTCGGTGCTTAGCCGTCGATCAACTCACTCGGGCCCTCCCTCCCACCCGCCTCTCGGCTAAGTAACCGGTTATCGTCTCCGCACTTGGAGTGCTCCAACATCTGACTTAGCTTTCGTTAACGCGCTGCGGTTGGAGCCGGCCCAACTCTGGGCCGGGGAAACAGAAATCGAGCGGGAGAGAGAAACCTGCTGCTGTTGCCGTTGTTGTTGTTGTTGTTGTTGTTGGACTCTAACTGTTGTAGAGGACGACCACCCCATGTTCCGACTGTCCCCGGGGCGAATCGAGGCGTCCAGAAGCGTTTCCCTAATAGTCGATCCACTTCGAGTTGGTTCGCTTTGAGCTGGCCGCCGCGATCGTTCTTTACCCCTCTCCTTCGCATGGGATATATTACAGTACATGAGGGGAGCTGGCGCACAGCAGCTAGGCGCCGTTAGGCGTCGTCCAGCTATAACAGCAGTAATATTCTGGCAATGTATGAGTAAACGCTGTTCCGGCTGTTGCTGGTGGGGGGTGGGTGCGCGCGAAGGCCGGGCGACGAGGACCATACCATGATGGATCCAATGGCACCGCAATGAAAGAGGGAGAGAGCAAGAAAAAACATCGGGTCCAACCGATCGACCAGACACGTGCGTCTGGGGACACTTTTATAATGGTGATGTCGAATGAGGGGGGGTGCTTGATTGCTGGATAGATAGAGAGGCGAGGTGGGCTTGAAGGGACAGCTCAGATGAATCGGGTGTGCTTGGGAAACGTGACGGAGCCAGGCCGGGCGACGTGTTGAGCCATTGTATAGTATAATGCATATACATACAGATGTGAATATAAATACTCTCTCTCTTTCTCTCTCTCTCTCTCTCTCTCTATATATATATATACAATCATCAGCCATGTGTCACAGCTTTTATACGCGCAGACGCATTGATGATTGCAGTCAATGAGTCATACGATAGAAAATTATATTTCGCATCTCATATTATAATAGAAGAACAAAAAGCTATATACACCTTTATACATATAGGTAAGCGCAAATGACATATATGTTTCACCCCATGTGTTGAACAATGAGGTCGTCAGTCAATCCAAGAACAGTGCTGGCCTGACTCTGCCTGGCCACGACTCTATTGCACACTGTGACAAACCGAGAGACAGACTGATGGCCTGCAAGGTCCACCGTCTCCATCAACGTCGTATGACAACCTAAATTGGCATAAGACTGTTAGGGGTCGTTCTCGAGGAAAGTTGAAGGCTATTTCTCGCACGTGCCTTATCGTCATTCTACGTTGCTGTTATTTCTGCCGATTTCTACCCATAGCGTCAGTCAGCGGCTGCTGCTGCTGCTGCTGGAGCAGTGTCGCTATTATCTCGCTCACTACGGCACGATATACCACTCTCTACATGGTTTAACATGCGACGATAGCGGCAGCGGGCGTCGTCCAACGAGTCTGTTGATACAAAAACATATGGCATTGTTGATATCGCCGCCGACCTGCTGTTTTGCTGGTGTCGCCGGGGACAGTTCGTCGGCGAGCGAATGACCGCGCGCGATAGTCCATGGTAGCGGTATTAGCCGAATGAGAAGGCCATGCCCGGTCGCTTTTGGCACTGCCTAGCTTGGTCGGTGCTGCTCTCGATTCAAGGAGCAACAGTATGTTGTGTGGATGAACGAAGTTGGGATGGCTGTATACCGAGAGGTATATAGGTGCCATGAAGAGGGATATATCATCATATTAGTTTAGTCGAGCGCGGCTGGTGGGGTCGGATCGGGAGCGCGGTGAGACCGGGTTGAGGGTTAAAGCACAGTCAGTTGAGGCAAGCAAACGCTTCGTGGCGAAGCGTTCGTCGCTGGGAGTGCGCGACTCGTCGGGCGTCCACCGCTGCCGCAGCAGCAGCAGCACCAGCAGCACCACCACCACCACCATGAAGTTGCTGCGGCCGACATCGGAGGGGTAGATCGCCGGGCAGGAAGGCATACAGTAAGCCAGGCAGGGACAGCCGATTGGTCTAGCAAGCTGCCGAGGTGCCTCGTTGCTTTAGGGGGATGTTGGCTGGCGTGGGGTAAGAACACAGGGAATTCAGAAAGACGACAAAGGAAACGAAATGGAGAGAGCGAGGCCAACTTCTAGGGCTTTGCCGCCGGCTCTGACGCGGCTGAAGCTCGTTCCCCCTCGGTCTTCTCCCCACATCCCCCCTCTCTCTCTCTCTCTCTTGGGGGTGTTGCACTGCCGTTGCCTCTGCCAGCTCTGCCGCTGCCACGGGCGCCGCCGGGAAGCACACAAGCCGCCACGATAGCATGCCGCCATGGTGGAGCATGCATAACGGGTCGGGGTGGCCAGAGACAGTTCTGGGCGCTGCCAGACACCGCCGCTATGGTAGGGTGTTACCGTAGGAAAGTCCCAAGTGCCGGTGCGGGCGCCGGCAACGATCAACGAACAGTCTATATACCCTTCGGGGTGGACGAGGGTAGTTGTCGTAACGGGGAGGGGGGGGGGTTGCATAGGATTGGGTTGGGCAGAGCAGTACAGCATGGGCGAGGGCCGCTCGCAGCCGCGCCGGCGGCCATGGGGGTTTGGTCGGTGTCCGCCCTCCCGCCCCAGGTTTCCGATACGAACGAGACGACAACCCCCCTTCCCTCGAAGGCGCCTTTACCACCGCCTTTCGCTTCGAGGCGTGGTCCAACTAGCGGCAACGCAAGCTGACTGTGGACACGGGGGGGTGGTGCCGGCTAACCGGTGGAACAGAAGCTCAATTTTATCAAATGAAATGAAACAGCAACCCTACATGCATGGGCGATGTATTTCTTGTACAAGCGTTTCTGCGATGGGCGCTTATATTTGGAAATCACGACAAAGACGGCATCCGACCACATTCAGATACTCGCTGCTCGACGCGAGGGCAGTCGGCGGAGCCCGGGCTCCGCCCGATGGGTGAGGCCGCACCGAGGGAAGCCATGTCGTAGGGTTAGTGAAATACTTTCGGGAAACTCGGCGTGCAGGCCATGAAATTCAAGCCGTTTTGTCAAATCGTGACACGAACCCGAGCTGACTTGTTATGACCATTTATAACGGTCAGCGAGCTCGAGAACGCTCGGTGTCGGCGAATCTCTAGCTACGGGCTAAGCGGGCGAGCCACGCGGTTTTCGAGTAGAGGTAGAGCTCGAGTGTATGTAAACCGGCTTCGCTTCGCCGGATGGCGCGAACGGGCTGTTGTTATGAGACGTGCTGCAATATTCTCTCTGCTGGACAATGACTCGTTCCGTGAGTCGAAACATGCCTCATCATCTTTCATTCCATGCCTGTATACTGTATTTGGAGATGCAAGAGTTACGTTTTTTGGCTACACCTAAATGTCATCGTATGCACGGCTGTAGCTGATCGGATCTGAAGATCTGACAAGCACGATGGCAAATGTACAAGGCACTATTATTATTATTATGACATTCGGCGCATATTGTTGAGCCTGCCACAGGTGTAAATTCACTGGCATGAGCCGTTGATATTTCGATATCGTTCGCCGATTTCCACAATCGTTAGCCTAGAAACCTAACTAGGCTAAACTCTCCAAACGAACAAGGGGCTACGCCCATGTATGTATATATCTACCTATGGCTATCAAAGTTGGGTTACGCACACAGCGCTGACTAACTATGGACGTCCATAAACTCCAGTAGTCCGTACTTTAGGCATAGTGAACGGAGTAGAACAGGGCAATTTCACACAAAAAAATAAGGCACGATCGAAAGTCTTCTTCGATAGAGATCTAGACTTCCTTCGTTAGTGCACTTTTCACTCGGATATGTTGCCGTGTCGCAGCGTATCTGAGTCAACCTTTCGAGAAAGCTGCTTGCAGTGACGACGCTGCTGCCGCCGCCGCCGCCGCCGCCGCCGACCACTGCCACAAGGGGAACGGCGCATTGCGTAGTGTGGGCGTTTCCCCTTGTTCAATGCCGTGCCAGGACAGGGCCGCATGCATGCAGGTCGGTTGCCGTTGGCGCCAAACTGCAACCGTTTCTACAGCGGGGCCAGGAAGCAAGAGCTATAGGTGCGCTGCCACCGATCCACAGCAGGGCTACCTTGAAAGTTGAGGAGCGATTCTTCCGTCGAAGAATCGGACGACCACCTCAGCCGGGGCTCTCCCCCCCAAATCGTTGTTGGGGGCTGCTGTTGCTTCTGGCGCCACCGTTACCGAGTCCGAAAGCTACCGGTATTAGCCGGTCAGGGTAACACCGTGCCTCATTCCGGTTCTTACGTCTCTGGGTAGCTACTTTATGCAAGCCAGCTCAATGAGTAGCAGTACTCCATCGAAACACTCTGCTCTCCCAGTGTCGGCATGGAGCTGGCGGCCAACGCCCCAGCCGGTAGCGAGCGTTGCAACGACCGGCTGCGCTGGTGCAGCTATGGACTTCAGCGTTGTAATGCGCTAGGGCCAGTGTCAGACCGCCAGCGACGCCACCAGGAATTGCACACGAAGCTACAGACACACAGCTTGGGCAATCCGATCCTCATCATCTGATATGATGCCGAAACTCTGTGCTGCACATAGCGATAAGTTGCGTATCGCAGATTGCCGATACCTAACGGATGAGCGGAAGTTCTTGGGAAAGCTCGGGCTAAATGCTAACATCTTTCTTGGCCTTGCAAGGGATAGCGCGACGTTGAAATCCGTCGCGGCCGCCCCCGCCGAAGGACCTCGGGAGTTGGCTGTTCCAGGACTCGCCGGAATGAGGTACCGGAATGAGGCAGGCCTCGCCGGGGCGGGTCCGTAGCAGTGGTGGCAGTTGTGTCTGTCGGCTGAAATATTGCGATGGTGTACACCGGACTGAACTACTCCACGCGAAAGTAATAATTTCGCCACAGCCGATCGCTGGCTTCCCGCTCCACTCTGCGGCTAAATCGCACGGATCGCTTATCATCGCATTCAATGACATCTCGAGCGCCTCGCATTGGATTTGAAAGCTGCATGAGGACATGAAGACACATGCCACATTCTGAGCTGGACATTAACAATTTACAGGGCATCCTTTTTCTCTCGACGCGGCACGTCTCCTGCCAACGAAACACCGTTCCCCACAGACACACACACATACGAATGCAATGGCAACAATTCACAGAACAGGGAACGCAGAGGAAACGATAGTATTTTGCCGACTTGTGGCGCGCCAGGCTAACCGGCCGGCACCCCAAGCGAACTCAGCTTGAGCCGGCTCGAGGAGAAAGGATCTCGATTGGCCAAGCGTCGTCGAGCGTGGTGGCCAGTCGGCGCCGGCCAAATTTCAGCTCGGTTAACAGCCACCACCGCCGCCGCCATCAGCAGCGTAGCATGGGACATTGACGCCACTCAACACTGGGAACTTTTCTTACGCACTCACGATCAAATCGTCGCCGCTTTTACGGCGCTCACAATAGCGAATAGGATAAATGATCTCTGTACGAACACACCCGGTGTTGCCGGGTGTCAATCGGTCCAATTGTTGTTTGGCCAGTGCATCGGTCTTTGGTTTAGTATCAGCGCTACTTTAATGTTGCATTTGGCCATTGCGCGCTTTGCCATCTCGTTGCAATAACGAGCAGAGTTCCGCTCGTGGTTCCGACGAAGGTCCGGCCTACGGTCGACCGATCCGGAATATTTGCTCATCGCGTCCACCTCTCCCAACTGTTGTTCCTCCTCCGCGGGGGTGAGCAGTTGTAGAGCGGTAGAAGTTGTTAATAAGGTTACACTTCAGCACCTCGACATGATTCGCGTCATTAACATCATCGGAACTCTTTCGATTACCCATCGATGCTCACCTAATGTGTTGTATCGCCGTCACGTTAGTAGCAGCCTCCGCGGTTACACAATAGTATCCTGGTTGGTGCACTCAGATGGACGCACCACACGATTTGTTTGGCTGGTCAGTTCTGTTTTGTTAGTTACTTCGTCGGTTGGCTCCGACTGGTCTGCCTCCGGTGTCCAATCGCTTCTGTCTCGACGGGAGTGGGGGGGCACTTACACAAATCGGGTCCAGACGGACGCCGATCGACAACGATGAACAATGATGACAGATACTACCGTCAAAGTCGCTCACTTTCACCGGGCTGTCTGTCGACGAGTTCGCTTGACGCGAAACTGTGGAGCAGCACTGTAGAATAGTTTCCGCGAGGCAATTTCACCGATATCACCGAGCACGACGAACTCTCGCGCTGTCGGGGATGAATTGACGGACTGAGTCAATCACGGATTGAGGTATTGGTCACTTGGACTAAGTCGGTCTGTTTCGACCTAATAAGCAACACGAAACGGATTAATCATTAACAGACGACTCTCACAGACTGACTCGGCGTTTCACGCTCTCTCTCGCCAGCTCGCTCGACCGCAGCAGCAGCAGCAGCAGTAAGCTTGCTCTCTACCGGCTCTCAGCGTCAAGTCGTTCTGGCAGATTCACTTGCTCGGAGCGTACTGGCTCGCTTCGAGAGGGCCAACGCTTTTTGGAGACAGAGACGCCACTAGCAGCTACGACGAGTCGCTCGCTGTAAAGAGAGAGGATAGCTGATGCCGATGCTATGGCGGTTCAAATGGGCGCGGCGCTTTCTCGCCGCGCTGCTGGAAGCGGCGGCGGCGGCAGCAGCAGCAGCAGCGGCGCCGGCGGCGGCAGCGATCTCCATTCGCGCATGCTCCATGAACAGGGGGCGCTGTTGTAGGATCCGAGGGTTCGTTGAGAGCGACTGCTTGTCATCATCATCCACCACTGATGGTGGGCGGGGGGACCCGGCCAAAGGTGGGCACCACCACCACCAGCAGCAGCACCGCTAACATTAAGAGCAGCAGCAGCAGCAGCAACAACAACAAGGCGAACTACCCTAGAAGTGCCTGCACCACGCCTAGGATAGCTGTGCATGCTATGGAAAGTACGATTGCGCTCGCTCTCTGCACGGTACGATGCGGTGCGGTGCAGAGAGCTGCTGTGGCGCAGGCCGAAGGTTGGCTGGCTGGCTGGCTGGCTGACGATGTACCCCAAGACTGAACAGTAGGGGGCGTGTTTCTAGGGGGCTATCAAATCAGCCTGTATTTCTACCTAGCGACAGTGGGGGTCTATGGTCTGCTCTGGCCGGCTGGAAGCGCAACGATGGGTGGGGTTACAGGGCAAAAACATGCGCAGACACTGGCTGACTGAAGCACAGTTCATTCCAGGAGAACATTCTTTGTGCTCAGTCGGATCTCTGCTAGTGAATCGTTGAAGGATTGAGGCAGAGCGGTGAAACATGGTGCGAAATAGCTAAATGATTGACGATATATATATATATATATATATATATACATATATGTGTGTGTGTGTATGTGTGAGAACAGAACAACTTAACGTGTATGTCTTGTTTTCTGGGTGAAATGTCAATATTTGTCTTCGTATCATACATTTGGAGGAGGGGCGGAACGGGATCTATGAGATATTTCAAGTAGTCCACGAGAGCCTTTCTAATTTGTTCATCAGAATTGCGCTCCCCTGCGGTGGGTGCCGGCATCCGGCAATGACGAGTTGAACTACCCAGTACCCAAACATGGTACTGTCACAGCTACCTGTTATCACAGCCCTAACCGAGGTAAATCGTAGGTCGGACCACGTGAGCCAACCGGCAAAAGTGGTCCACCTCAAGAGCAACAAGTCGGGGCCGGCAAGAACCTTCGGAGCTCGTCAGCGAGCAAAGAGAGCGCTGCTTGCGCTGGGGAGTGAGTCAGGCTAACGGAGGCAGATCGAGACGAAGGATTACATCTCGTCGCCCATCGACGCCAGTGGCGGTGTTAACGGCGGCGGCGGTGGCAAAATTCGGCAAAGTCCGGACCCTTCGAGGAGGATCCTGAGCAGATCCTCCCAGTGTTGATGTACTGCTATAACATCAGGAACCGAGACCGGCGACCGGCGGACCGGCGGCTAACCCTACACAGAGCTCCTGGACCAGAGAGGCTGTGGACAGGGACCTGCCTCTCGAACGAGAGGAGATTGCAGCCACCGCGACCACCACGCGGCAATGAGGCCGGCCAAGGCGAGGCAAGCCGAGCCGAGCTAGCGAACTGGCGTCTGCAATCGCCTTGTTTCACTATTCCGCAGCTGCTCTCTCTCTCTCTCTCTCTGTCCCTACACGACTGAAGCGACGTGTTGCCCGCGCCGTGGAGGAGCAGGAGGGAGGCCAGGGGGCGTTTGTGGAGGGGGCGGGGGCGGCGGCGACGACGACGACAACAACAACAGCAGCGAGGAGTTTGCTTACTTGCCTCTCTCAGGACAATGACCCGCAGCCAGGCAGCCGGCGAACTAGAGAGAGCTAGCGAGCGGATTCACCGGCACGCCCAATGCCGGTGGTGAGCGGTGGAATAGAGTATACGGTGCGGTGGTGCTCGAGCATGGGTGGGGTCCTGCTGCACTCGAGTGCTGATGCTCCGGCGGGCGAGCTCGCTAGCTGGCTGGCCGTGTCTAGCGCCTAGCACGTCTATACGAGCCGACTGAGTCCAGGCATTCGCCGGGCAGCACCAGGGCACGATGGCGGTTGCAGAAGCGGCAGCAGCGTCCCTAGCCAACAACGAACACTTATCGTACAGTATGGCTGGCACGCGGGTCGGCCAGAAGTCAGCGGCAGCAAGGCCGACTATATTGAGCCGGCGAGACGTTTATGGGGTCGAGGGATTCTTTCCACTATACCTACATATTACTACGATCACTACGACTACGAATAGAACTTTTTGCAGGACCCGCCGGGCTTCCATCGGGTACATTTTGCCTCGCGGGCGCTCCCGTCCTGTCGCCTGTCCGACGTTCAACAGCCCCTAGCCGCTGGTCCTGGTCAGGGCAAGTGGTCTCGCATGCGATTACATGGTCACTTTGTATTCCTGCGACGTTGGATCAGAGGGAGGGAGGGAGAGAGAATAGGACTGGGAAACTGAACGAGGCAGGCACGGAAACGGGGCAGGACAGTAGGAAAGGCCAAACGTAGACGGGGACAAAGCAAACGAGTTTGTTGTTGTTGTTGTAGACCTACGGGCAAAGTCATTCAAGAAGTCGCCGGCCGCCAGAGATCCGGCCCAAAGCGATCAAAGCGATCTTCCAATCTTGGCCCCGAAGAGTGCTGATCATCGGGAACTTGACTTGAAAATGGCTTGCTCGCTCGGCTGGAACAGAGATGGGAAGAAGTGGACAATGGGGGCGGAGGTGACTACAACTACAAAACTACGTCCGTGAGTAGCAGCAGCAGCAGCAGCCGCAGAAGAGAACTCAGCCAAAGTAAAAACAATGACCTTCACAACCGCGCTGAGTGGGAAAGCATAAGAGCACCGATCAGCTTAAGAAAGAGTTGGCATTCGTCCAGACGATCGTCGCCGGTGGTCATCTCTTAGTAGCTACTTATGATTAAAATGAACCGAGAGAGAGAGAGCGCTACGAAGGAAATAACAATGGAGGACCGTATCAAAGCAGCCGGCCAGATCCTGTTTCATTTGCAGCAGGCCACCCTGGCCCTCCTAAGCCCTGCAACCACTTTTATAGCGATCTCAAGGCAACTGTCCCTCGAGGGTTTACGAGACAGTCAACGTCGACTTGTCTCTGTCTGCCATGTTGACATAAGCCAGATCTGCATAAGGCTTTGTCCGTCCGCCAGCTTCTTCGAAGGTCTCACTAAAATGCCTAAAAATACACAGCGTCTAAACAACGCGTAGAATGTTCGTCAAGTTCGTGTGTGTGTGTGTGTGTCTAGACTAGCGATTAAGAGCGATGGTGTCCGTTTTCGTTACTGTTATATTGCATCAATCCATCCAATTCAATGGGCACGACAGGAGAGTCTCGGAAGATCGGCACACTTCCATCACCATTGGGTACGGTGGTATATTAGATAGATATCGAGATCGAGGTGGGCTCTGCTGTCGTTGTCATTCGAAGAGAACGTTAGCCGTACCGTTATCCCAGCATGATCGTCTTGACGCCCCTGAGCCACGGTGCCCACGAGCAGTGGTCTTTCGTTGATTATTGTTGTTTAGCCTTTGCCACTACTACTCTGTATCTTTGTCTCTCTCTTTCCTTGGCTGTCGATGTAGTTATTATTCGATTTCGATAGGGGCACAGAGTGCGGCGTAACAATAATCGAACACGACGTCCCGTCGCCTCACGCCTGTGATGCTGCTGTCCAAGTGGCTCGTACGTTGCGTTGCTCGCCATTCGGAGGAGCCGGCTTTATCTGTCTGCTCGAACGGCTTGACTACTGCTGCTGCTGCTGCTGCTGTTGCTGCAACTGCCGCTCGTACGGGCTGGCTGCCATCCGCAACTACACGCCACAACTCGTTTGCTAGAGGTGCTCTTCATTCCGAAAGTAAACAAAAGCGTGTGCCGTCTCACCGTGCCGTCTTAGCGTGCCGGCGAGCGGCCAACAAGCTTGCTCGTTGGCTGGCACCAACAAGCGACTCTCTTCAACTTGCTCTCGGGAGGCAAGTCCGCTAGACTAGACTATCGAGGAGGGGGGGCGGGCGGGCGGCGGCAGACCGTCGAGCAACGAACAGCAAAGCAAGCAAACCGAGCCGCCATTGATCGAGAACGAAGACAACGATGACGACGGATCAATGTTCGTCTTCCTTACCACCATCGGGTAATAGAAATAACAGTAGCGACGCAATTACAGAGCCGATAGGATACACACATAATATACACACGCCGATGACGAGAATCATCGAGAGAAAGAAGTGGCCTACCGCCGACTACGGAAGAGCCGGCAGTCAAGGCACTGGCCAATGCTCGGCGGGGCGCGGCGGCGGCGGCTCCATCGCCTCCGGTTCGGCTGCGACTTTGTCGATGAGAATGATGGTGTTGGTCGCGCTGGCGGCGCCGTCGATCGCGCTCACCCCGAGATCGTGGTGAGCAAGCAAGCAAGCTGCCACCCTGTGCCTCAAGCCAGTTGTTCTTCTCGAAGAACAAGATGGTTAGGCAAGAAGCTTGAAGAAGTACTACCACCTCTCTAACTCCCTCCTCTCTCTCTCTTCATCTCTCGGTGTCCCTATCTGTTGATCTCGGTGTCTCGAAGCATCTCTTCTTGCTCAACCGCTGCGTTACTTATGGCTAGTAAGTATTCGCTCGGGCCGAGAAGTGGACGCATGTCGGGTCAGTTTGTTCGTCCGTTCGCCCGTTGTCCAGCCATCTCAGCCACCAGCAACCGTGGCAAGACGATGGAGGAATAGCTCCACCGCCACAATGATCATCATCGTTCCGTAGTGCTGCGAATGAGTGTACAGAGCCGGTTGCTGCTAACGGGTCCGGTAACATGAGTTGCGATCGATTCCTTCGTCTAGTCATGAGGAGCGTATAGCAAAAGGGAAACTTCGAGAATACGGTCCACATACCGTACAGTAACACCCATAAGGAGTTGATGCTGTGGGAGGGCTATCGAGAGCCAAGCCGCGACGTCGACCAGAGCCAGTAGATAGATACCAACAACGACGAGTGCAGCAAAAGCATACCATAGTGTCCGGTGATGTCGACACTGGCGGCCATCGCCGATACATGCGACTACAATACTTCCACTATTTTGAGAGGCCGTTTCGAGAGGCCCGCCGGCGGCAGCAGAGCCAAGAAATCAGCCTGGTTAGCCGGTAGCGCTCTGTCTATCATTTGGTCCCTAGCGCCGTCCCGGGCCCCAGTTCCACTATCGCATGATTCGGAGGACGTGAACACAAACAGGGTACAAGCGTACGGACACGACGAGCACTTGCAATACGTGGAATAGCAGACGGAACAGCGAGAGGAATAAGCCGAAACCCAAAGGCTTCTTGACTGCTGGTGGCGTCAGACCTGCCCTGGCATCGCTGACGCGGATGCTGCCTGTCTAACGTTGCTCGGCTAGGCTTTATTTGTTTGTTCTGATTTTTCTTCAATTCGCGCAAGGTGATTAGTAGAGGTGCCACCGGTGGCAGCATTGTAGTAGGATTGGCAACAACTCAAAGAGAATTCGGCACCAGCCGGGGCCAATAAGTAACGAAATCTCGGTCCGATCTCGGCTACTCGGCACTTCGTGCTCGGGGATTTAGCCATCAGGGCCGCACACGTCTGGATGGTTAATGTAGGATTATAATATAATATTATATCCCCACGCAACCGGTCCGTCGCGTATTCGGCGCTCGGCCAGTAATCCGATGTTCGCGATAGTCGATCGCGAGCGATGCGATTGAGCCTCTGGTCGGTGTTGCCGCCGTCCAGCGAGACTACACCACTATCGGTTACCACAACAGCACCAGCGGCTGGCAAATCAACCTTCACCCGGCCCAAGAGGCAAACGCATACAACGGGTAAATCTTAGTTAAACAAACCGACTAGCGACTGTCGAGTATGAAGATGAGACTCTGCCGTTCCTCGTCCGCTGCCCGTCCAATGAAGAGACAAATAGAGGTGGGGTGGTGGCTTAGGTCCATGCTTGTCCAGTCTCAATCGTTTAAGCAGGAAGGGACAGGCGGTACAGACGCTCTTGCATATGACATAACACATGCATATACAGACATACAGATGCATATACGCTAGCCGTAAGGCCTAGGGGATACACTCAGCCCCAACCACGCCGTGTGCCTCGGTCCTGGACGATAGCCGCGTGGTGCTACGTAGGAATAGAGGCGTAAAAATCGTAGTGGCAACGAGAGGTCCAGGAGGTGGCAGTGGTGTAAATTTATTGACTGACTGAATGACGGAGTGAGCGATTGATTGACTGCTGCTATCATACAACTGCTGGCCGTTCGTTGTCAGCTCCCCTTTGGAAGTGTATGCTTGAGGCAGCTTGGAGAGGCGGCGCCGGCGGTGGTGGTGGCGATTGCGGGGTCTTCGCCGTGGCCGCTGCCAAGAAGATCTAGAGGGTCAGCGGCCCCGGGCAACATTAGCGTTTCGCAGTAGTCGAAATTCTGTATTGGCTCTGCGCGAGCTCGGTGTTGACTCCCCTTGAGAGAAGGGCGGCTATGATTGGAACGGGCGGCACGCGTTACGGGACGCTCGCTCCCTTGAACAGAGCAGAGCGTTCTATGTGCACCACGTCGAACGTGATCTAAATATAAGTATAAGCAGTCACATTCGCAGGCACGTGAGGCCGGTGCTAGAAAAAGCGACAAGCAATAAGCACATTATACATATCATACATAATAGAACCGGTTGTAGTTGTTAGTTCCACTCGCTCACGGCATACGCACTTCGTTAGATTATTGCTCGAATGACACAGAAACACATTGGAACGCCAAGGGTATTCCTACCTCAAATATACATATATTGATTTCATGTTATTGTGTGTTGTAATGCACCGTTGGCGACAGGGTGTCAGTCCGAGAACGTGATGGTAGGCACACTTTCGACGAAGGCAACAACGCCGAACTGGCATTGCCCCTATACACGGGCTGGGGAAAGGCGCTGCAGAAGAAACGAATGACCCCGAGCGCCTTTGTCAAGCTTCTTTATATCTGGACCAAGCGTATGTCATCGACGTTAACCACATAAACATGATACGTCATCAAATCGTCACCCGTTAGCGGGCTACCTGTCGATCTCTCACGTGTCTCGTTCATGTGACTTACCGTTGCTTTTTTTCGCTACAGTTTGAAATCAAACCGAATTCATTGGTATCTATTATATACAATAGAATGCCATCTATTCGTTTGGTCTCTTTAATCTCGAAATGCCGAAAAATGAGAAGCTCTCGGGTTTCTCTCCATTTACATACTGTAGTAGTTACTTTCTTGTCTGAGACGAAGACTCAGATATTTACTCATTTGCTAATTGATTTGATACAAACTGCTAATCTTTGATGCAAACAGTGCCAACAAGCCATCTTCTTTTAACACTTTGTCATCCCGTTGGACGAAAAAGCTCCCGTCACACGCGGAACCCTCCATGGTTAAGGTCCACGGATGAAGCCACGGTGTCCACCACCAACGAACGCTCTCCTCCATCGGCTTCAGGTCGCCCTAAGCAGCAGCAGCACCGTTCACGTCGCCGTCGGCAACTCCTGACCCAGGTGCTGACTCTACGGCCCGGCCTATGAAAGGCGAATGCATGCATACTTGCCAACGGCGTCCATCCTCTCCCAGCGGCTCCGCCTCGTCTACGCAAAACTGCAAGCGCTTGCGGCTCGTTGCAACCGACGCCGGGTGCAAGACGCCCAGGCGGCAAGGCCAACATCCGAACCTGCACAGCTACCGACCTGCATCAGCGTTGCTGTGCCGCATAGCGTCTCGCCTAAGAAGGCTCTGTGAATAGAGACCATTTAGATTCTCGTGCGAGCGAGAGAGAGAGAGAGAGCGGGCGGAAGAGAGAGGGATTGGAGAAATTGGAGTGTAGAGTAACCTGCTCGCGATGTTAGTCGAAGGTACGTAGATATGGAAGACCATTCGGAGCGCAGCCCCCCGAAACGATGGCAGCTAGCTTGATTAATGTGCATGTTAATGTTCTGGAGAACGTTGCCTGTCGGCCCCCTGGCGGACAGGCCGAGGCTGCCTGGTAGATTGGCCCTGCGTCAGTTGGATATGGTAGCGCGACGGTAGTGGTAGTGGCGATGGCGCCGGCGGCGTCAGGGACGAATGGGAACGCCGTTAGTTTGTGAGAGGGTCCGAGACGATGATAGGCCAAGGTAGAGTAGGACGGAGTAAAGTACAGAGAGAGCAGAGCGGCCGGCCTTGATGACCATCGTGTACTGCACGCGCGTCAAGTGAACGAGGTCGGACCACATCGAGGGCCGTGTCCGGGCAGCAGGACAGGCACAGCCTTCCGCCATAGACCATATGATGGCAATGGGCGTGGTGGCGGAAAACCGCGGCCAGGCAATCGAAGGGAGAAGTCATAACAGAGAAATATTGCGATATTGTGATGCTTGCTACCAATACATGCAGGTCCGCTTGCACAGATGCATCCACTCACACGTAGCGGGCTTATATATATATATATATATGCGCGGATTAAGCGGTTTCTGCAGCCGGTTGCGGGCGTTGGCAGGATTGGGGACCAACTCATCCTCATCATCTCAGTCAATTAGTCAGACGACGACGGCGTCCACCGGTGGCGGGTGGCGAGACCACCATGGCCAACGGATATGCCACTTTGATTGTGTTCTACCCTAAATGCCAGCCTCTGCCAGTTGCAGCGGTTGTAGCGGCCGCAGAGAACAAAATATGATATGAAACAAAAATAAAAAAAAAATATATATATATATGTGATGACACGTACTCTTAGACAAACACTAGTGATATTGTTCTCGCTATTTGAATGCAGGCGTCATGTGATCATTTGATTCCCCTGCGATTGTTGTCCCCGGCCGCTGTCTGTCGGCTGTTGCTGTCAACAGTGGCTAACTTATTGGGCCTCTGTTTGAAGCTGTGGGGACCCCAGTCCATCTCTCCCATCATAGCCTATTCCTCGTGGTTAATCCGCATTATGGTATTACTATGAGAAAATTTTTGGAGGAAAATTCACACGACCCTAAGTACTGCCATTGCAGGATATGTCCTAATTGGCATATTGTAGAACAGCATACAGTCCAAATAGCGTGATTATATTCAAAATGTCGGTGGCACATTTTCGATTTTATATCGGACTTCGCTCATCATCAATCATTATTAGGAATAATTAACAATCCCAAATCGTTTGTCTTTCTTGTGTAATCCCTCTGCTTTCTGGCCGTGGTAATATTCCACGAATCGACTATACACCGCGAAAACACCTAATAACAGCAGCAGCAGCAGTAGCTAGCAAAAATAAAATCAATGTCGGAGGTAACGGTAACAGTCGCCAAGTTGACGGCGGGCCGAGTCAGCTCGTAATTCATCATTCAACAACGATAATTGATCGGCATGATTTGCACAGCAGAGGACATTGAAAGAGAGAGAGAGAGAGCGAGAGAGATCAGCAGGTGGTGGATCGGCTTGTCGAGCCCTTTGGTGGCCTGGTGGTGCATTCTGGTGCGCCTTGCAATCGGAGGAGACGCGTAGGTGCGTGGGTTCGCTGCCCACCGTTGCACATTTGCTCATTTTCAAAGGGTCCGTCTTATGAAGCAATGCTAAAAGCAGTTGTACCGTGGACGTTAAATGTTGACTGAGGGTCAGCCCGAAAATGTTTAGGTGGTGAATCGGCCTATTGTAGTCATATATATCTACGTCTCAGCACGATACGTGACAAGCGTTTGCCGCAGAACGTCAACTGATTCAGGACAACGGTGATGAATGATGCTTCCACGATTCATCGGCGTAGAGAAGACACCGATAACAACGTCAACACGCAATACAAAGTGCAAAATAATTATCAGGGTAGCGATTATGAGAGTCGCCACAAGCGGGTAGACGTCGTGTTACAATCGAATCGAACTCCGCACAGCGATTCGAAGGTAGCATCCAGGCCAACAGGCGACGCTGGACCTGTTCACCAGACAGAAATGCACCCTTTGTAGCTCTAGGTCAAAAAGCGAGCAATGAGCCTAAAATTAAATTGAGTGGTGCTATAAGTTGTTGCATGTGCCACATGAGAGGGCGCCACTCGGCTGTTATAAATATTATCTTATGGCACGGTATGGTATTTAGGTTGTGCTATGGAGACTGACTGAAATATCCGCTTGAGAACGAGGAAGGATCAACGATCGTAAGCGTATCAATGACGGACTTATCATTCAGCTCAACAGCTGTCAAATATATATATATATATATATATATATATAGTTGACAGAAAGAGTTGCGCTGAATCATGTTGTCGCATCTTATGTTTAATGAGATGTAGAGAGTTTATCGGTTCTTAAAGTTCATTGCTTCACTAATTTTATCCAGGTATAGCAAATCCACGCAGCTATGGTGACACCATCGTACGGTGATAAGGGCGATGATCTGATCGATTGGATCAAACCGATTCGACGACAAAATAACAAACAAAAAACCGAACTTGGTTATGACGCTTTCCTGCGAACAATCAAGTTCCTTTTCAATGATCTTCTTGCAACTCGCCCCCGTTAAGCGTTTCATGTCTGCCGCATGCTGCCGGCCATTAATCTACAAAGTGCTGGCTGGGCATCGGCCATTAGGCAGAGGCAATTCGGTTGATATCGTAATGATTAGGAGGATGTCTTTCACTTGGTCGCTCGCGTCAAAGTCAACAACGACACTTGAAAACAAACAGCAGCAGAGTCGAGTAAACACGCGAGGTTATGACCACACAGGCAGGCGTGGGAGGGCATCGTGTACTCTGACTCGCCATGTACCACGACTTTATCGGCCGATGTGTAAATCGTATCGAATACTGCTAACCACCACGAACCAATCGAGGGTATCTCACGTTACCCGCGCGGACTGATCAGCTAGAGGCGACAGCATGAATTTGTTTAGGCCAACAAGCGTTTGTTTTTCGAGACTCAAAATAGCGAGTGGATTACAGCAGGTAGGCGCTGGTACGTGCCAGAGTCGATTTACTCTCTAGCCGTTTAACTGCTGGAAGGAGGGGTCAGCTGCCGGTAAACCGTTCAAGCAACCGTTAACCGAGACATCCAGGTCAGACCGAGCCCACCGAGTCGTAGGATTATGTGTTAAGTCAATTATGAACCTGGATATAAACCAAAACCAACAGAAAATGACTTCACCGTTGTGATATCACTGTTGGGCATCATCATGTCACCCATAATAATAATGAGAGCAAAAAACAACGCAATTCATATTCTTATTGCGGCAAATATGCAAACCTCGTCCCGTGGATATGTGTACACTGGGTGGGCTAAATGTTGATTTCTATTCACAGCTGCGTATATATGGACATTATGCGACAATCGGTGATTCACGGCTGAATGCACTCTCCGTGAAACGTGTTGGGAGTAGTGCAGGGGACGGATTTTGTGGGAAAAAAAATGCCCACCGATAAAACAATCATTGGCGATTATGGTACGTGAATTATTCTCATTTATCCTTCTTGTTGTTGTTGGCAACGGCTGTCGTTTCGCGAAGGGTGAAAAACTCATGGGCCGATCGATAAGGGCCAATTGCTCGGGGACTATTATTGTCATTATATTCTGATATTCGACAAATTGTCTAACACACAATAGTGTCTTCCTGCTAAAAATAAAACCATAGATCGCGCTCTGCACGAACTAACATCGACAGGAGACACCGTTCGTCAAGGTATCAAATTCTCATGAGTGTCCCAATTCAAACACTAGGGATTTTCCCCATGCGTGCACACGCACACACACACACTCTGGAAGCATTAGTTCGCGATTGAACAGCATTCACACAGAGAGTGACAGCTACGCCAATGGACACCGAACAAAACTCCTGTGCTCGAATGTCTATTAAACGGAATCGAGCGAGCGCTCCTGCGCTCTGCAGTCGCGGGACGGCGATTGTCTGTTCAAGAGGTCATTCGCAATTTCTTGCGGGTGTCGAAGGTGGCTGACTTCGTTCGCGGGTTCGGCCATCGTGGGGCGAAATAATCGGTTGTTTCATATGTTGTCTCTCCATCGAACTCTCTCTCTCTCTCTCTGTCTCCTTCGGTTCTCTTCGGCGACAAAGTTAGAGAGTGAGCCAGACAGGAATTTCGGCCATAAAGCCTCCCAGACCCATTCCAGCCGAGCCTAACCTAACCTTGTGCGTGTGCTTTTGTCAGAATTGGATAGGAGGTGCAGGATATGTTGCCGCACGAGCGTGTCACAAGGGCGGTCAGCGCGGCCCGCTACACGATACGTCGGCGCACACTGGCTGGATTCAGATGTCACGCTCTTGAAATGTATACCTCTTCGATATCCAACCAGACAAAAACACGAACTGCTAGAACTCTTAGGCGTATTAACATTAGCGCAGGCTCCACACTGTAGGTCTTTATTCTTTGTTCCGTGTTGCCTACTTGATTTGTCGTTTTACCGCCTGTCATATGCAGTAACTAAGCTCCACGATCCATTCCCTGCTGGGTTGAACGCAAATGGTGTCAGCTGTATGTCGAAATAAATTATTATACAACACTCGGTGATCGACTGTGCCTTGCAACGTACGAGGAGGAGGAGAAGAAGTGTTCTCGTGTTTATCACTTGTTACGTTATTAGCATTTGAGTTTTCGATATATGATATTTTACAATTAATCAATCAATCAATGAGCGCATTCAGCGGTTAACGAGAGGGTCGTTTGCATGTCGTCGTCATGTTGTTGACGAAATGTGACAATGCAAGAACAAGTCGAGCAAATAATGAATGAATGTATATGAATACCTTAATGAATCCGTTCAAAGTAATAAGATGGACTAATATCGACGAGGACGATATTGAATACTTGGCTCTCAGTGGGAGATTGACTACAACGGAGGGTTCAGCATCTGTCTGCGTGGATGCTCAATAGGAAATTTACTTCTGCCTATGGGTATAATTACATTCACATTACTCTTGTTGGTTCGGCTGACTTAATGCACGCTCGAAGTGAACGCGTTGTTCTTGCCAGTTAGATTCAGGAGTGGTAAGGGTCAAGGTTCGCTGTCAAGGTTGCCACAAACCTTTCAAACGTATGGTATGTTTATGCATAGCCGTTAATACGCCTCTTGTCGAAGATCGCTGACGTCAGCGCCCGGATACTCACTCGCCGCTATCGTTACAAAATATATTCTCGATTATATTTATACTATATAGCTGGTATATATGTCCGTGTGTGTGTGTATATGTATTGCTCGATTCGACGCACGTGTCCGCTTAGTCAAAACACCGATGCAGACAAGTTCCGTTGGCATGCATTATATTGGCGCTTACCGCGTCGTTCAGATAGGACGTGTCGCCAGCTTGGCGCCAGTTTGATGACATGACATTTTGGAAATTAGAGTTCACCACAGCCTTGTCTGTTGGTCCTCTCAGCCCCAATTAGAGTCCACTGATTGGTCGTGTCCCTTGACTAAGAATAGGCTGATCTGATTGAACGAAACGAGTTGGCGGAGATAATCTAATCACAAGGGCGCCGCACAGACCCAATCAGAGGATGTCCTTTAACGAATTGTACAGGTGGAGTTCGTGGGTCGGCTTGCACCGCTTTACGCTGGTCCAGACGCAGACCGAGACCCAGCCCATGTTGGAACTGGTGAGAGCATTTGACGACGAGGTTCGAATCCCGTGACGTGTCGAGAACTAAAGCATTGTAAAGAAAATGCAGTTCCGTTAATAAACCGTTTATTAATAAAACCCTTACATTAGCCTTTACGGGCCGTTCTAACAGTAAGAGGACAACCATCTCCTCGGACCATCAGCCTCCGTGATTACAACACACCTAACAATGGGCCGAACGAAGCGAGTAAGCTCAGCGGGTTACAGGCACGGCCGATTCGTCGAATACTACACTCTATCATAGTGTATAGGATGAATTAGTGAGCTGGTGGCAGAGGCGGCTCCGGAACACAACGACAGAGTACACCAAGTCACTTCGAGCAGGACGGCCCGGGCCGACGGGCCCGGAACACAGTGGTGGCTGTCGCAACGGGACGATTGTTGTTGAGGACGGTGTTGGTATATGTATATTATTAGTATATGTTGTACTGCTGCTTATCGACTAAGAGAGGATATGCAGTGGGGGGTACTAGCTATTTTTTTTCTACATAGAGAGAGAGATGGATAAACGGATTGATATGTTTGAGTAAGGAAGAGCACACATTCCTCTGAGATGTCTCAGGTAAATGGTCCTTATATTTAAACAGATTAAACGATTATCACGATACCAATACACAATAGAGCCGCCGCCACCCGAGTTGATACACCACCGCTACTGCTGCCGCCGCCTCCGCGGCCACCATCTAAACAACGAACAATGCTATAGTCGCCCACTACCAATCGCCAAAGTCACCACTGAGTCGTCGGTCGATAACTGATCACGAGCGATGCGGTCTACACGAATATTTATTGTGAATGTGTACGTGATTGCTACTATGCTGCCTCGCTGCAGTCTGTTGTGTGCCGACACGTCGCCCTCTTCCTTCACTTCTTCTTCTGAAGCGAGATACCTTTGTCATGGACTGCGTGATGTACGTTTGCATAAATGAGAATCTCAGCGTCAGGCAGCAGCAGCAGTTTTTAACACTCAGTTATTGCAGACTCTGAGGGCAATTTCGCTCTCACGCGGGAGAGACTCTCACCACGAAGCAATTTTGCCTGAAGTTCACGATTTTCCTAGATTTGTTTAGGACACAGATGATCTGTTCTGTAGAGTTTACATCGACTCGTTCATTGCTGAATGTCCTTCCGCTATGACTGGCATATTATGCAGGACTGGAATCGAGTGCGCACAACTCGATGGGATCTATTCAGTTGTTTCGCTGTGATCGCTGCTCACAAGCTCAGCTCTCGAGTTGACGGCCAATAGAGAATGTAGAAAGTCAAAACCAAATCGTTCTTCAATCCCATCTGATTTTGGTTTCCCAAGTTCAGAGCAGTAACTCCAAATGTCGCTATATGGCACTGCGGCTTTCGTTAGCTCTC
Organism: Stratiolaelaps scimitus; assembly: GCA_019614645.1. NCBI lineage: Eukaryota > Metazoa > Arthropoda > Arachnida > Mesostigmata > Laelapidae > Stratiolaelaps > Stratiolaelaps scimitus. The sequence continues at coordinate 1,087,224 of JABWDB010000025.1, read as the reverse complement.
CTGTCTAGGCGGTTCGTTTCGTTTGTCTTGTTTTTATTGTTGCTATTAGTGCTGTTCTTCTTCTTGTTGTTGCTGCTGCTGCTGCTGCTGATTATTCCAGTGAACGCACGGCGACTAGTGCATCCTTGCCGAGGACAGGCTAACCATTGAGGCCTTTTTCCATTGTATCCGCTCGGTCCACCCGTCGTTAATCCACCGCTTCAGTTCGTTGGCTTGTTCGATCTCTCGCTAGTAAACAGGACAAGAAAACAACGATTTTTGTCCAGATGCGAGTGGCCTGAGTGCCTGATAGCGACAATGTCGGCCTATCACGGCCGATATCGATCTAACAGGCTTTCCTTTCGCGGGGGAGGGACCCCGCTCCATGTTGACTCCGTGCGTTGTTATTATTACAAACAATCATAGGCACCACCACAATTTTTCTAGAGGCACTCGACGTTCCTTAGTTCATTCGACGAGCGTCTCCACACCAGGAGAGATTGAGCGCGCCGTATCACCATGCATTCATAGTACTGGTACCAGCAGCAGCAGCAGCAATCACTATTGTGCTCTCGATTTGTTTTTGAGATGCTTCTGTAGCTGGATGGATAGATGAATGAATTAATGGCTGACTGAGAGGACATGACCAGTAATGGTGAATGCAGTTGAGTAGAGCGAATTTGCTTATTATTATTATTATACCCGTTATCACCACCGTTGTTGCACAAAATGACGGCGACCGACGTGACCCCTCGCACAGTATAACAGTGCGGCATTTGGGGGCAGACATCTCATCAATTGTCACAGCTGAATACGTTTGGACATAAGTGCGCTTCGCCGTGTAGGTGGATATTAACCGAAGCCACATATAATATATTATGGTATTTTAATTTTAATTCAACCAGCCACATCTCTCTCTCTCTCTTTCTCTCTCCATTCGCACGCCCTTTATTGTTCTGCCTGTCGAAATTAAATCGATACGGAAAATACGAGAAACCCGAGAAATAACGTTCTTAAATCAGTCTCAGATGCCTGACCTCGTCGAAAGAGATGGCCACATCCAATATTACATTAATACACATTAACATGTTAATAACATTAACATTGTCTTCGAGGCCAGGACACCAGGAATCGCCACTCACAATTGGCGATAGCAAACCTCGCCTATATTTCCCGCGTCCACCGCACACTCCGGAACGTGTATGTAATTAACACGAGCTCCCGCCGGGGCGTCAGCCTGCTAATTGATCGACTTGATAAAGACCACGCATCCTGATTGCATTTAGACGGATAGGGAGACGAAGGAGGCGTGGGCAAATCGATCCGTTTCGAAAACTGCGCCCGTTAGTCTAAATACAGGTTCGTCGCATGACGCGGACGTTTTGCAAACAAGCCCGCTGCCGTAAGCAAACTCGTCGCGTCTGACCACTCGGATCCGGCTTGTGCCAGCCTCCGGATGTGGCAACCTCAGGGCGAGGCTATGATTGGTGTCAGTTTCTTGGATTCTCGTAGAATTATGGTTGGTAATACAGTCTAACTCAACCGAACGTCTTGGCCGTGTTGGTCATCGGGAAACCGCCGCGCCGACCGATCAGTACGGCTAAAGTATACAGAAGACACCGTCAAAAATGTGCGGACGTTATATATATATATATATATATATATATATATATGTGTGTGTTGTACGTGAATGGTAGGGCTACAGTGATTCGTTTTTCCAATCAAGGACTTCTCAGATCACATAGACGGAGCCAGTGAGTGGGTACTTTTTGTATAAGTGCATAAATTACCATGACTTTACCGTCATTCACTGCTGTTGTTTGCCGATATACTTTCCATGACCCAGCCAACTGTCGCCGTACAAATCGTACTGTAATATGCCTATTCTTTATAACTAAGCCATGACGGAATGGCTGCCAACCCAAACCAAACAGCTAATTTTATTCGCTCGCTCGCCGATCGGTTGATGATCATCATCTACATACTCGATCCAGTCGACTCCGGTGTGACACGGTATCTGGGGAACTGGCGGAGGGTGTCACAACAACGAAAACAACATTGATATATATATATATATATATATATATATATATATATATATATATATATATCGAAATAGAGTAAAATACAGCGAATCCTGCCTGCGGAGGGTGTTCGAGCCGAAACGCCGCACACCCGGCAAGTATAACAGAACCACTGTTCATGTCGCGCGACATTAGCCGCACTCCCTGTAGATTGTCGAGTACCGTAGACTATGCGTTTAGAGAAGGGACGGAGCTGGCTGGTCGAGTTGAGTTTCGTCGATTGCGGTTTGCGTCGAGACACGGCACATATTTACGTTCGTTCGACGTCGTCGCCGCCGCCGCCAGCTCGGCCGTTTTTGCTCAACCCATAGAGGTATAATAGCTAATGGAAGTGATACAGATCGACGTCGGCTACCGCTGGCCTCTCCGTTACACTCATTTTTCTCGGCGTGAGCACACGTCCCGCCGTTCTCCCGTGGAATGGTGGCGTATTTAACTATATTTTTTTTAAGGTTAGGTGGAGCGTTCCGTTTGCGTTGTTGTCGATCGACGGCCATGGTGGAATGACAAACCAACTCGTGTGGTTGTCCGCCCGATTGACAACGACGCATAGCGGCCGCCGGCGGCGGCGGCGGCGGCGACCGCCAGCTCAATCTCGTGCGCAACATGGTTTTGCCATGGGCAGCTGTGAACGGTTCGAGGCATCGACACCAGCCCCGGCTTACGTGCCCCAGCGGGTCGTTTTATTTTCTTCTACAGTTCAGCTAATTGTCCATCCTTAATAACATCCCAACGGTACTTAGTATCTGTTGCTGATAGCTTACGCAATGTTGTATACATGTGTAATTACAAAACGACGCGCGTATTGTTAACCGTCAATATCACAATAAAAGAGACAAGAAAATCAATATATATTATATATATAATAAATCTATATATATATATATATATATATATATGACTAAATGCTCCATATTTCAGTATCACAGCGGCTGGAGTTGTTGAAATCAGTTGCTTTTAAACGAGTAAGCTGGTTCACCCAGAGACGATTGAACGGTGAAAACCAATACTGTCCATTAAGTCGAGCTATGTCTTCGCGAACCGCTGCCTTCTCCCATAGGTCGAAGACACCGAACATTCATTCGACAACGCACCATCTATGCACTCGTTGATGTACGTACCAAAACAGCAGGATACAAGCGATTGATATCATAATCATAGCAACAGTTACTTTGGTCAAATTTGTATAAAAGCTCGAGCCTGAACATATACTACCCTCTGTAAATATAGGTGAATCGGACTTGACTTGACCACCCGTTGATCTGAGCTCTCCGCTGGAAGCCGTAGATACTCAGGATCGCCGGCCTCCATTGGCGTTCTCGTTGCCATGAGACGATATCAGAGACAGCAGATCCTCACAACGATGCTATTTCCTGCCAATTGCCTAGCACAGTGTGACCGTGTGATGACGGGTGAAATTGCTCGCGGCCGCACAGCCGGTAGGTAGCAACAGTGACGTGAGATATTGTCTACGGCTGTGGCGTCCATACAGAGAGACAAATCGAATGCCCAGACAAACGAATGAGGGAGAGGACAGGGAGAGATGGTTCGTCGAAACAAGCGTCAGCGGATCGCTAGCCCTCGTCCATCCATAATATAATAGCTCTCTAGAATCGCTAACTATTCCGATAACAGTGGAGCAACATTCATCACGGAAGGTGGTCGGTCCGCTGGGATCGAGGTTGATCTCGTTGATCTGCTCTGCTCTCTCTGGCTGCCGCCTAACCCAGCTGCTGTCATGGGCTACTACTATGGTCACCACCATCACCACCTCCATGGCTGCTATTGCCCATTGCATATACTGCTGCTGCTGCTGTTGTTACCTCTACCAATGTTTCGGTCCTCGAGTGCTGCAGCAGCAGCAGCAGCAGCAGCTTGTTTGCGTTCGACTTAGAGTGTTGTTGGCCGACGCAGCGGCGACGGCATCGTAGTGCGGTGTACGGTCTGTATTCGTAACCGTAAAGCGGCTACGCCTCATTCTCGTCGCGACGACGGCCATCAACGTGTCCACGGATGATGGTGATGAGAGCTGTCATCACGGTGTTCGTATGAGCGCCATTCGCTTGCACACAGCAGCTCACACGTTCTCTCGCTCATCCGATAGCTGATCGGACACCGATAGATTTGAACAAATACAAATGGTAGCTAGCAAAGCGGCGGCGGCGGCTGCTGCTGCTCTTGTCGTTCTTGTTGTTGTGGCCGCCAAGTCTGGACCAGTGCATGGGCGCCGTACCCTGCGGTTCGGTTCGGTGCGTTGCTCACGTTGCCTTAGCATGGGTGGACTGATTCGATATCGGTCTAATTCACCCGTGGTTTGGAGCTATGCAGCCTATACCGTGGTAGTTTGTAGAACATATTAGTATCGAGGCGAACATACTACAAAGCCTGCCTTGCTTTGAACCTTTGGCTGTATTCATAGGTCGAATGCATCGTATATGGAGGCGAAATAGGGTTGAATGTTTTAGCAGGACAGTGTGTGTGACCATTGTACACATTGGTTGGGAAGATTAGTAAACGGCGTGCAGCAGTCGACGCACCATAGCTACGCGTGTGAGCGACAAATGAATTCATCCGATGGGCGTTACGCGACGATATACCGTGATCACTGCTTGCGTACTCCACGAAACACGAGGGAACGGTTAGACAGATAAGAACGAACTTAGACAGATAAGAACTCGTTAAGAACGAGCGCAATTATCATTGATCGATTATTATCATCATTATTAACAGTTTTCATTATTATTATTATGAACAACTTCTCGAGTGACCTGTTTTTTGGGTTTCCTCACTCTGGCCTTTGTATCTCTCATGCAGGAATCAACCTTAATCTGCTGATTTGTGCTGAGTCCTTTCGCAATCGATAAATGAACACTCGACAGCGACGAACAGCGAGAAGACAAGAATTCCTTCTCAATTACGAACATAGCTTACCTGCAACAGAAACAATCAACAAAAATACACATTTACATTAGCTAAAGACCGTGCAGATGCGACAAACACACGCACACATACATATAGTACACCCTCATGGAGCTACAATAGGATTTCATATCTCGCGGCAGCAGGTGGCACAAGGCGGGTTGAAAATCAAATTGATACGACCATACAACCAAATCGATAACTGCCCATTCCAACAACGTGACCCTGAATTTCTCTAGTTCGAACAAACAGTTCGATCCAGGGTTTAGTTCATTCAGCTGTGCCAGTTCAGTGCAAACGCAAAATGACCAATTTTCTAAACAGCAGCAGTAGCAGTGTGGTGTATAAACTCTGCTCTGTGCTGTTTCTTCTTTTTTTGTCAACATGAACTCCGATGATGTTTGCGTTGCGGCGTACGCCTCATCATTCCCATGATCTCATTTATCATCTGCTGGACTGTACAAGCCGAGTATCTGCTGACATTTTGCCCTGTTCGACCTCTGAGCGCGGCACCCACGGGGTGGGCAAGCTGATACAACGGGAAGTCATTGTTGCCTTCCGTTGAGCTGACAGTTAAGATGGCGACTGTGCGTTCGTTCGAGCAATTCGTTCCGCTTGTCTGATTAGCGAGCCCAATCCCTCGGAAAAGGCGTTGAAGTTTCCCTCAAACAGATAACGATGATAGCATAGTGGTCAAGAAGAAGAAGAGCCAGACCACAGGAACCATACCTGGAAACCTGTCACAGTTTGTTGTCGCTATGTGATCAATGCAGGTATTCGACGAGGGGCGCGTGACCCTATTGATTATATGCCGATAGTGTTTTGAAGGGAAGAACGCTGTGTACTCTTCACGAGGTTGTGTGCTTCAGGAGGTTTACGTTGCGTCACCTAATATTAGACAATAAAGAGAGAGAGAGAGAGAGAGAGAGAGAGAGAGAGAGAGAGAGAGAGAGAGAGAGAGAGAGAGAGAGAGAGGAATAACTTCATCGAGCAGAGTGCTCCTGCGAGCAAAGTGGCTGGAACAGAACTTGACAATGTGCACACATTAAAGTCATTTCATGCCCGAAGACGAACTAACTACTAACAGAGCCCTCAATACTGCTTCGAACTGTCACAGAGAGTGAACGGTGCAACATTCTCGAAGGGAAATACTTGTAGCAGGCTAAGATCAGGAACGCTATAGTAAGTGAAATCAGTATTTTTCAGCCACATTTCGCTCACCACCAACACATGGAGGCAAGCTCCCTCATCCTAGCAAGAGCTGATAAGCTATCCAGTTGTCCTGCCTTCCTGAGACTCCCAGCCTTAATATGAATCGCTCCAAATTGGTTCACAATCACTCTCGAGATATTCTAGCAGAATTTATAATCCTCGACATTATTCGTGTTGACCGTATTAATCATACCGAAACGGTTCATCATGTGCCTAGACGAAGGGTTAGATGTTAGTTGTGCAAAGCATCCATCACTGTTCCGACGGGTATTGAGAAAACCTTGCAACAATCTCGTTGTAGCAGCTGGCCAGACAGTCTCCAGAACGTTGGCCACCAGACCCAAGGGGGCACAGATGAATTTCTTGTTGGATTTCCTCAACGCGGCGACTTAGCGGCCAAGTCTTCTATACGGCAATATCTTGAGGCACTTGACAGCCCACTGCATCTTCTTCGCCGAACGGAGCTCGCATTGATCGAAGCGACGAGAACGTAACTTGCGTCAAAAGTCAAGCATGACGTCTTCGAGTGATGCCTCAATGTGCGGTCGCTCAGCAGCAATCAGCAGGGGCTATGCTGACGGCCGTTCTAGATCGCTTGTGGTACGGTCCGTTACCAACTCACTGTGTCAAATCAACACGGATTGGCTTATTTTCCTGTTCGGTTCCGGCCGCCCCTATCATCGTTAGCATTCCGGGCGAGCGTCGTAATGCCAACGATGAGTCACCTCTTCAGAGTCACTCGTGTTGCTTTTGGCTCTTATGTCAGCACGGTAAACCGAGCGGAAACCGCGCCCGACGGCTAGCTGACCGTATCTCGATCGGCCGCATTCGATGCCAGTATCTGATCCTAGCGGCAGTAGTTGATATTTATCCGCGAGAGGTCTCCGTCACCGGAAAGGCTAGACACTGAGCTGGTTTTATACTACCATTCATACACTGGCCAAGCCTTATCTGTTCGGTCGATACCAATATCGACCGAACAGATGCATGCGCGTGAAGTGTACTTGCCGCTAGTGTTGCTTTCAATTAGCTTGTAACTTCTCGATCTCTGGTTCTGCAGAGAACTGCGGCGGAGTCGATTTTCTCCATCAGCTCTTTCCCCTTTCGCGACGTTTGTGTTTCTTTCTTTTATTTCTTATCCAACTACGAGGGTTATCTGTTATGGTCTCTGTCCCGGCTGTCGCGAACTTTCCATCGACGCCGTCACTGATTTCTCGACGTAGAGATTGCCGTCATTGTTGTCGTTAGTGCTACTGCTGCTGCTGCTGCTGGATAGAATTCCACTGAGTTTTCCTCGCCCGAGGCCTGTGTGTGTGTGTTCACCGAGCCGAGTGGCAGTAAAAAATGCAACTGCTCTCGCTTGCTGTCGAATTGCCAAACGAAGCAGGCGACTGTGCTGTCTGTTACCGTTCATCGTTACCCTCACGACGTCTATACATATCGGTATCGCCGTCGCTGCATCTGTTTTTTGTCGATTTGTATCGAACTTGCTATCGTCGGGGGCACGGCCAGCACCATATTCCTCTCTCGCTCGCTCGCTCGCTCTCAGTGTTTCTCAGCCGGACTGAATCAAGGGAAACTATTTCTCAGGGATTTCTTGCTTGACTGCTCGTTTAGAGGACAATATTTATTCTCCATTTGTTGACGAGGTGACTCGACAAGATTCCTCGTTCGTACAACAACTGACGGACTAAGAAAAGGTCGTCATTCGGCTTCGTTGCCTTTCGCTGCTGGCGGCAGCTACAGCGGAATAATCGTATTAACATGGCCGTGATCACAGGTCCTTCCTATGGACGATGTTATCTATGTGTCTCGATTCGCTCGTAGTCGCTGTTATTAGCGTATGAGTGTTGACGATAGTTATTAATCGGACGAAACATAATACCCGTAGCGTCAACGCACCGAATCGTCGAGCAGCGAACGACGACAATCAACCACAGTGAATCTACGATTGTGGTGGAAGAAATGCGCGATATGCGAGCGCTCTCGAAATGCTGCTTAGTAGTTGTGACCTTTAACTTTGACGAAAAAAAAAACTAGCTATGGCTGCCTCGATGACGGGTACACTGCTTATATAGTAACATGCACAGCTCGCTCCGTTGTAACCAATTGCCATTTCAATCGCGGCATGATTCCCGAACGTGTTACGAAGCCAGGCCAGCGGTGTGGTTAGTCGCATAATGGCCAACTTCCCTGGTTGAATGGTTGGCATCGCTAGTTGAGGCTCGACCGCACGGCTTGTGATCACTTGTGACAATAAATATAGTTAGGAATATTTCCAATATTTGTCTGAATTGTTACTGCACCATAACACGCTGTGTAGTTGTACGTTCGAGACCGTTTTCCAATGTCCAAGTGGTATTATCGGCCTTGTGGTCTATTTGCGTTGTTCTTCGAATGCGTTTCCGAGTAGCTCTTGACAAACCCTTCATGGATCTATCCTCTAGGAAGGTTCGGCGAAATATCAGCCCGTTCCCATGTAGCCAACCAACGTACGTCACAAGCTCGACAAGCATCGCTGCGGCTAATACTACTCGATGTGAGACAAAGCTCATCGATGATCGAAATTAAACGCCGATAATCCCGACGGTACGGATTCGTCCACGGAGCTGCTAGGTTCACGTTGACGTGAACGATCAACAGCTCCATCTAAGTTTCCATCCGAGCTGTGATGTGTCAGCTGTGCCTGTCAGCGGGTATAGGGGATCACTGAACGCAGAGAGGTGAGGCGTATGATTCAATGAAAATAAAATACTCACTTTTTGTGAGCGATATATATATATATATATGTAAACACGTTCAATGCAGGCAATACAAGAGCTCAAGTCACTCTGTACATTATTGTTACCGTATTTTGCATTCACTTTGTCATGATTATCGCAATTGGGTTTTCGTCGGTGATTATTCCGATACTGTGAGTAATTTCGAATACATTTACTCATTATATTCTAGAACGAACTCCCCAAAGTGACACCCACTTACTAGTATATTATCATACTTTCACATATTCGCTATTATCTATTTATTAGTTACTTAACTTTTTTTTTAGGCAATAGTGAATTTGTTGTTTGAAGTAGTGTGGTCTACCTGTCCAACCCTTTTCCGCTGTCATCACCGCGTTCATCTGGCTGATAATAGGCAGCGCCAGCTATCCCTACCCAGTGTGCGCTGAAGAGATCAACAACGATCTCACGTGTTTCGGTTGGTGTGCGTGAGTCCGAGTTCAAACCCACCCCTCTTTACCCCCCACAAACCCCCCAATCCCCTGACTCTCTTTTGCTATCCGCGAACGAGATGCGCATTCATCCTGTTTCGTTTTGCGGAACGATTATTCATGCCGCTTGTTTAGTCACTTCCGGGCCATCTCCGACTTCGAACTTCGCGGAGCTTCGTCCGCACTCGCGGCTCGATGGTCCCTCTCCCTGTCTCACGCGTTCACTTCCGACGCTCGCCACTCGAGTTGGAGCTCGAGGAGAATTCGCGAGCTCAAGAATTTCAAACATGCTGCTCTCCGTCCGTCCCTGCTAGCGCGACGGCGAGTCCCTCGTCTGACCGCCAGCGTCTCGACGTCGCTGGCGTCGAAGAATTTATTCACGCCGCCCTATCTCGGCCCTCGGAGTCACTAACTTGCCATTGTCCTCCTGGGCAGGAACAAGCCTGGGGGCGCTTTATGAAGCACCGCTCTTGGCTTGCGTCGTTCGACTCACCGTTGTGGTGTCCCTTGGGCCACGGCGGCGGGTGACTACAGCGAGGTGGAGGAGGAGGAGGAATACGGCCAGCGCGTACAGCACCTGCTGCTGCTGCTGCTGCTGCTGCTGCTGCTGCTGCTGCTGCTGCTGCTGTTAAAAGCGGTCGGCTATGGGCTTTGCAAGGGTGCACGCACAAGGCGTCCGCCTCCACCACTCCACTACTCAAGTGCGGCGCGCGGTGTGTTCTTTCTTCTATGAAGAAGAAATAACGGTTAAAAGAAAAATTGCCCTCGAAATGCTATTCACTCAACAGCAGGCAATTCCTCTTTGGCGCATATTTGGTCCTTTAGTGCGTCCTGTCTTTTTGCAATCGTCCAGCCCCATTCTTGCAGGGGAGGGTCTCTGGTCCCCGCGGCTAGTGACTTGCGGCGATTGAAGCCTTTGGCGTCGCGGCGCCACGGGTCACTGCGCTTATTCGTGCCGCGTTCAAGTTCTAGCATTTGGGTGGATCTGTTGAACAGACGAATCGGTGCCGACAAGCGGGAAATCCACATATTGAGAGAGTTTATGAGAGTGTCCTCTACATAAACAGGCGATAATCCTGACCAGCTGAGTTTCAGCATTCGTGGAAATATCAAATTCGATACATTTGACCCCAAAGCAAAAATGTCGGCTCATCCTCATGTTACGTTACACACACATATACTTGAACTACTATATAAAACGATCTCGAACGACACGCCGAACGAGTGGTAGATTGGCATAGAGCATAAACAAATTTCTGTTGCCACCAGTAGAGACATGGGGGTCACAATCAACTCTGGCCTTGTCCAGCTAACTCGTCCTATCGGTCCCGTCTCGCGGCCACCAAGCCACTTCATAACCGACCGCTACCATAATAAAAATAATAATCATCAGCATAATCAGGCACCCTCGTAAAACTTCAACTGTATCATCGGCGTCGAGTGGGTGCGCTTTCGGATGTAAACGACACTGTACGCAGTGCCATGAGGATCATGATCCGGGGCTCTTTCTATTCCGACCTCAATGTACGTTGCCGTCGTTGCCGCGCTCGGAGAGTGTCCCTACTGCGTGTATATTGGCCTCCGCGCATAGTCCGAGGTACTTTCGAGGTCTGGCGCGGTCTAGCGCAAGCGGCTATTGCCGACAAGCAGCGGCATATAACGCGGCAGGGTCAATTGACACCGGGTAGTTGGTCCGCCCCAGCCACCTCTACTCGTAACGGCATGCAGACAGATAGACCTAGAGGATAACGCTGCATAGGTGCCCCCCCTCCCCGCCCCCAATGCTGGAATAGCTGTCGTACTGTTGACGAGATAGATCACTAGTCTCTCCAGGAGGTCTACCGTCGAGACGGGGAAGGTTATTTTCACCGCGCGCCGAAATCGACTTTAGTCCACTGGTCGCCGGGCTGAATAGACAAGATAGGGTTGGATAGGGCCAAAGAAGGATTTGAGAGCGAAACTAGAAAGAGGGAAGGAAGAGAGGAAACAAAGTTCATCAGGAGCAGGTGCGAGGTCTAGGAGACAGACGGGTCGCATTCGACGTTAGGGTGACACGAAAGCAGAGACAAAGTGGATTGAAAGGAGGTGCGCACCGCGGCTGTCGCTGGGCGCGAGGCGCAACGAAGCCAAGGGGTAGCCAAGGGGGTAGCCAAGGGGGTAGCCGACCGGGACGATGACCAACTAGGCGGAAGTTGGATGCGTCACGTGTGGGAATGCCACAGCTTCGATGGTGGTCATTGCGTAGAAGGCGAGATGTCCCGGTGACAAGAGACAAGACAAAAGAATGGTTCGTTGGGCGATCAGACCAGGCCAGGCCAGACGGCCACTCTCAGGTGATCGCAATGCGATACTAGAGGATACTAGCGATACATGTGAAAGGCCAATGCAGAATGATAGACCTACTGACGTCAGCTAACAAGCAAAAATTGCTTAGATTTAATGGAGGTGTGCTTATGCTCGGACTTGACGCAATAACAGAGTAACAATTATCCGAAAGTACGATACAAAATACATATCATAGTCTTGAGGCTGCTGGCATTAAGATTGTATATGAGGTAGGAGATAAAGAAATGATAAGAACCTTGTCGGGTCAGACTGGCTGATGGCATGTTTCGCTGACAATAATCATATTAATTAAGATGTATTTCTATCGTATTAATATCGTCGGACTACTAATAATAATTATTATTATTATTATCTATTGTGATGACGAAGATATATATATATTCGACAATGATATCGACGTATATGCAACAAACCTCATAAACAGGGTATGAGCGTGCACACATTTGCCATAACCACATTTGAATGGACATAACCACGTCATTGTAGTATGTCGTGTACAGCGAATCGAATAAGAGAATGAGAAAAATCTTAGTCCGATAAAAGCACACCATGTTCGTGGACTATGTCGTACACGATGATCATGATTACCGGCACCACCGTCGAATTATGTGCATGTATACATATATATATATATATATATATATATATATATATATATATATATATATAGTTGCGTGTGTCTATCATGTATGTGTCACAATATAATCAAACCGCATGGACCGCAGCAACAAACACTTTTGCTGCTGCCGTTGCTCTTGTAATAATACTTATGTAGCATCCGCAGTATTAAGTGGGGGAATCAATGCAGACGTGGTGCTCAAGCCGCCCAAGCCATTTTTCGTCGTTCGCCTTTGATTCCACTCAATCATCAGTACATAATGGGATGGTGGCATCATACAGATGTGTCTCGTGTCATCAGCATTGTTATGGTGGGCAGGCCTGTGTTCTCGTATTGCGCCGCTGTTACCACCACCACCACCACAAAGGCAGCCGTTACCATTACCAGACACGCAAGACGAGATAGGTCATCACGTCCACCGGCTGGTGTTCGATTGGGTCGGAGAAGCACAGGTGGCTTGCCCTCGTGCGTTCGATGCCTCGCGCTGTGAAAGCGTCTCACAGCGGGTGACGTATCGAGACAGGTTCGGCGGTGGCGAGACCGTGGAGGTTGGTGTCAGTCGGCGAGATTAGTGGAAGGACATTGACTTAAGAAGGTGGAGATGGTCGCCAAAAACAAAGACGATTACTGACGCGGTCGTCATTCGTGCTGATACCTCTGGTGAACAAATGCGACAGAAATGAACGAATCTCTGTTCGCGCACGAGGGGCTCGATTATTGCGGGGTGTCCAGTAAAGGGGCAACGTCGATATGTGCACTCGAGCATGCTCGTTGTGGTAATCGTCATGAATGCGATATTGCATGCTCAGCTGGATGAGCTGGCATGTCTAATATGCACGGCTATGCGTGTATTTATGCGTGTGAGTGTAGCAATGTATAAGACAACCGTATCAGAGATGTGACCAAAACAGACGCCTCTCTTCTGTTCGATGTCGCTGGTTGCAGTTCGCTTTGGCCGGGAGTAAGCTAGAGTACTCGGGGACGGCGGGCATAACGGGCAAAGTGGTAACAGGGGCGGCAAGGAAATGATCCCATTGAATTCAATGGGGAACTGGTGGCTGCACAGACTAGCCCAGCATGTTGGCCCGCCTGAACTGGGTCTCTATAACAAACGTCATCGGTCAAGCACTGCAGTACAAATTCTCATGGTTCTCGACCGTTTGCTTCTCATTGAACATATGCATATAAACTGACGGCATGTGGACGCGACGTGAAGCAAAATCGCACTGCGCGAAGTGCTACTTCGTAGAGCGTGGAGGCAGCATTGTCTTAGGCAATCTATCGTATATATATATATATATATAAAGAGAGAGAGAGAGAAAATGAAGTAAGAGAGACCTCAACCATAGTATCAGTGAGTGTAGTTATATACATATAATATAGCCACAGCGTGTGTGGTACGTGCTAGGGTGTGCGTGATAGATGATCATAGATGATATGAGTCCACGAAGACTCTCGATCAGAGCACTTCATACTTCGCCTGCCTTCGCCCGTTGTCGCCCAGTATAGCAACAATCTTTGGAGAAAAATAGACACAGGGCCAGCGTTGGCCAGAGTCGGATTGAAATTCAAATCAAGTTGAAATTGACAATTTAGCAGCGCACATCGGCTGAGAGAAGATGATGATGATAATACCGTATCAGTGGCCACTCACTCGCTAATATTAATTGAATCAAAATGGAATTAAATCAGGTCACATTGAAGAAATGTCCTGCTGATCTGGCGTGCCAGACTCGTTAACGACCAAGACGCCTGTGTTTGCCTCGTTCATTGGTCCATTTTCTGCATCGTCATCCATTTTGGCCACCCGGCTCCGCCACTCATGTTGAGCTCATCACTCAGTGATTTCGCGAATCCCGTGAATTATTGAACCGTGCCACCTCGCTTCCACGAACACGCTGAAGGTGTCGGAACGGCCAACCATAGCTGGGTGTTCGGATCTGACCATCATCATCAACGGCGAGCACTCACGAGCATCACTCACCATTCGCTAATCGTCCTCCTCTGAATGTTTTTCTCTTCTGATGCCGACAATAGCATCGACTTGATGACTCGGGTCATCACTTGTCGTGGGTGCGGCTGTTGCAGCGTGGTCACAGAGGCCACCATTGCTGCTTCCGTTCCGGCGTCACATCTCGTCAGCTGAGCAGGCGCGCGTCACCTATGGCTTGTCGGCGCCGACCCCGACGGTGACGCCGGCTGGCGCACCGACGCACCGACCGCCGTGGTCATCTGACCAGTCACCGTATTGCTAACGTGATGGCGAAGCTACTCAATCTGAAGGAATTCCCCCGTATGTCCCCGTTGTTGTTGTTCGTGGCGGCTTTCTTCGACATCTTTTGTTCTCGTCGTGTGCTATTGTTCGCCGTTGGGCCGGTGGTAGCCGTCGCTCCGATCATCACCGGCATAACTTTGGAGTTACGTGAACAGTGGGCCATCTCGGCGGCGCCCAGACAACGGAGCGGATGAGTCCGGGCGGAGAGAGTCGAAGCTATGGTCGTGGTCGAAGCTGTCGACCACGTGCGCGCATTTCAAGTAATGTACCACTTATCCCGAGGCTACCGGCGGGATCAGCGGCCGAATTCGACGTGACGCCGAGTGAGCTGAAAGATAGCTTCCGGCCTCCGCCTAACACCGAGGCAATCGTGCCGAGCGTTCCTCCAGGCAATTCCCTGGCTCGGAAAGCGGGCCCTGCCGCTCGACCGATCCCTCCTCACTCAGCGGCAGCTCTTAACTGAACAGCGGTTTCGGCGTCGGGGGCCCCCGCCCCCCGAGAGGGGACTACGACGGGGCCAAGGCGCAAACCTTCCGCGTCACCCAACCCCACGGAGATGGCTGCTTCGTTGAAAGTGGGCGAGACCCTTGTTGGCAATGCGATGGCTCTACTTCGTGATGCTGCAATATTCGCCATGCCTGCCATCCTCGTATCGTACGGCCTTCGCTAGCGTTCGTTACCCGCTTGTGAATGTGGAGTCTGAATCGAGGCGGGCTGAGGTCTAGTTCCTCTTCTCCTCGTCGTCGTCGTCTGTCGAATGCGACGACGATTCAAGCTGCCAGGAAGACGTGCTACGCAGCCGCAAGTGCTGCTGTTGTTGTTGTTGTTCTTGCCTCTATTGCTGCTGCTGCTGCTAGTTAGCTTGGTCTCGCCCGCTAGGCTGAGCAAGAGGTAAATTGCTTCACACCAATCACGTGCCACCGACTTACTTCAGCCACCAAACTAATTACTGCTACGATGGCGATGCGTCCCCAGCAACTGCACGATCAGTATCAACCAGCGGTAGACAACAAGACCCGAACGCTGCTCGTAGCCTTTATTGAGCGCCACCAGCGGCCGTGCGCTCAAGGGATCATTTATTGTAGAAAGGAATCGCATCAAAGCAGGGAATACACGATATAACTAACGCGATTGTGGAAAATTCGCACACACACACACACAAACTCAACGAGTCACATCGCTTAGTCAGCTGCGATCATGCAGCGGAGATAGGGAACAAATCAGGGCGATAGCCCTCGGACGAATATCTGTATGTGCATTGCGGAGGTGTCAGAGTAGGCCCGTGCCGCGGTTGTCCGATCAGTAAAAACGGGGATCAGAAGAATATACTAACACGAACCATAATAATCATAATATGTGTCGCCCATCCGGCGCCCGCGAAAGAAGGTGTTATTACTGTACGCTACGCTTGTGGATTTAGCCACGTACGATGCCGTGCCGCTGTGGCAAAAGCCGTGGACCAGGGGCAGGGCACATTTTGGCTGCAGCACTATCTGGCTGACTGTGAAATAACTAACTAGCAGCCACCTGAACGAGTGAACGAAGCCGACCGTCAGTCAAACAGAACTGTCAGAGGCACGGTGACGTCCACCTCTCAAATTGATCTCATATTTTAATTATCGCTTTTGGGGGCCTCTACCTAGAGCTTCTGTGAGGGTAGGTGCCCCTTGCGCCACTGGCCTGGCACTTTCTGGCGGGCATCCCGGTGCTGTGGCCGACAGCAGGCTGTCATACGGAGGGAAGAAGATTAGACTATCTACCATTGAACGGTTGATTACGTAAGTCGAGATGACTCTGAAGATCCCGTTTTTCTCGTGTCGAGCTTCGCGTAAACGCAGGCACACGGTAGCCCGAGGTCTGGCCAACTCCGGCTCTTTGGTTTGTCGGTTGGCCGACCGAGAAATTCACGCAGACAGCACGGTCGGCAACTTCGGAGCGGCAGGTGAATCGAATCCAAGCCCTGCTGTGCATTGTAGATAGCAAAAACAAAAAATCGAAGAATACGGTAGCCGAAGCTATGTCATCGTGTGTAGTGCTGTACGCTGCCTGGTGTATGTTAGCAGAATTCACCTTCCCACGTGCTGTATCAACTCGCCATTGGCATAACAAACGGCATAGCCGCCAAGACAAGTTGCAGAACAGGGGGCTGTTGTTACAAAGAGGATAAACCAACCATAGCAAATTTCGGCTGTGTTGTGCTTCGACATTAGCCGACACGATCGCTGGCGGCCGACACACGCACACACACAGGCATTGAGCAGCATCGCCTCTTTGTCGATACCACCGCATCCACTACCGCGTGTCGATAGGGAGATTGATTCTACAATATAATACGCGAGTGGTGTTGCGGGTCGCTGAGACCAGCGTTGGACAGCGAGGATAAGAAGATTTCTTCCTCCGCTTGTCGGAAAGATGCACAATCAGGTATCACCTGTACGCGCCAATGATATCCGCAGATAAAACACGAATTTTACTGCCGTTGAGCAATATATATATATATATATATATATATATATATATATATATATATGTATAGAGAGAGAGAGGAGGCGAGACATAACGGGGAGCTATCTACCTGTTATTCAGGTTACTTTGTATAGATTTTGCCATTTGGCTTCCTCTACTTGGCCGTCCATTCTATATATTCGAGTATAACCTGCCCCTGTTAGATTAGCGCTCAATTGACTGCGTTTCCAACGGTGAGAGTGTCACTCGCGAATGGCGTCGACTTAATGCTTCGTTACCAGAGACAGCGGGGTTTTCCGATACCCCTTAAACTAAACGTCACGTCAACCTCTGTAGCTGTTCCTCTAGCTACGTTGTTGGTGGTCAACACGGTGTTGCATACGAATTCTTCGGATCCAGCAGACAGAGATGCTGTATTCGGCCATATAACGAACGGTCATACCGATGAACGGGTACACATTTAGGGACCACCGCTGTCGCTAGCGCCGCTGCCGCCGCCTCGACACAAGGGAACACAGGTGTCTGTTGTGTCGATTGGAGACGCTGTGTCGGGAGCCCCACAGAGCCTACACACACACAGACACAACATCTGCTGGACTTCTGCGGTGGTCGACATTACACTGCTGTTCGATTTGGATGTCGCAATGTACCTCTGTACGACTACGAATCATTGTATACCGATCCATAACGAATGGTCGATTGAAAGAGATAGAGAGAGAAAATTGGGAGGTTGATTTTTGTTATCATTCTCTCATTTCGAAGAAGAAGAACAATAGTCTACTCATACATGGATAAAATCAAGTCAAATGGCAGAGCATTGAAGTGGTTGGTCATATTGGCTCAGGGCTACGGCAACGTTTTCAGCGTAAACATTCGGAAGTCTCTGCAGGCGACTTGTTTTGGTGACGCAGCTAGAACCCGCGTATGACTGGATATAGACAATCAATAGTTGCCGTTATACCTGTCTACCTGTGTATATGAGTGGGTGAGTGTTTGTGGTTGTGTCGGTTAATCCGAACATATATATGTATATATATATATATGTATATATATATATTGTTCGGATAGTGAAACGCACTAAACATATTTACATGCCGCGGACTGTTCAGGCTGTTATCGCTCGGGTTCGCCGTGTCGGGGAAATATTTCAGAGACAAGCATGTAATTTGTGTCAATATACATGAACAAACGCATTCTGCTGATCAACAATCATCAATTAATATACAATGTCATCGGATAAAAAAATAGTGATATTAATCACAATTTTTTATTCGATGAATGAGATTTTCATATTTTTTCAAATCTTCTAAACGATTACGTGCCCATGATTTGTGTTATCCCGATTAAAATCGCGACGGGTGCATCCAATGTGGATACATCCAATGCATCCAACAAATTCAGGTATTTACGGCAGTGGGACTTCCAGAATCTTGAACGATTGTAAGGCTGTTACAAGATTGCACAGTACAATATAATAAATGGGCGCTTTTATTAAAAAAAAGTATGCACGCTGAACGGACAATTCTCGGAGATAGTCGCTCTAAAACGAAAACAGTCTGAGACAGGTTATATCGATTGCCGCGTTCCAAAAGGGCACTGTACACAGTATGCTATTGTATGATATATATATATATATATATACATATATATATATAATATATATATGGCCGTGAAGTGTATCACATTGTCATGCAGGAAGATAGGTCACCTTGTGTAAAAAAAAACACGTGAAAATCGTTCAATCAAATAGGCAATATAAATGGACACGAGCGCAAATCGATGTCGGGACACCCATCGGAGTGGAGGGAGCGGACCTCATCGAAGAACGAGATTTTCTTCGGTCCGATATCACTATCGAAATAATGCACACACACACACAGACAGCCAGGCATGTTTTTCCTCCACTGTTCTATACAGCATCGCTAACAAATGTGAACCATACTGCCGTTGGCTGGGTTGGGCTTGTGGCCGGCCCAGCGATGCAGAAGGTCCGCGCGGTGCAGTTTTAATCGTAGTTCGTCTGTTGTCTTGCGTTGTTTTACTTCGTTTTGGTTGGCATTTTCTCTTGGCCAGGGCTCAAAACCTCCCAGACACCAGCCTCGGCCCCTGCCCCCCCCCCCCCCCCGTCAGATGTCGCCGTAGAGACAGTTTCGAATACATTACACTCTATAGCTGTTTGGTATTTATTTTGTTATACCCTCTTGCAGATAAACACAGATAACGGCAACACCGGCGACGTTCATCGGCGCTGACTCCTTCAGCGAAACTGTTCGAAGCATCGCGTCGTACTGTCGAATTCACGAATCCACCAGTGAGCCTCAGCAACCACGTTCACCCGCCGCGTTATCAAACGCCACTCGACGCTATGGTCGCTCTGACCATTTCAGTGCGTTGGTCTTCTTCAATAAAGGCCTCCAAAATCAGACCATGTTCAGATCTCTCTATCTCTCTCTCTCTCTCTGTCTCTCTCTCTCTCTCTCTCTGTGCGTCTGACATGATTCTCAGATCGCTGTTTGATGCCGTTCGACTTCTGCTAAGCGTCCACAAGTGAAGGATCCACCTCGTCAAGTGCGAGCGACGAGATGTCTCGTTTCTCTTTCTCCTGAGACTCTTTCAGTGTTAAATAAATTATGGTTTGTGCCGTTGCCGACCGGATATCGGTCGACAGGACCCTGTCTAACCGGCGCATACACGTATACAAGCACGCACACACACGCACACGTTCTAGTCTGTGGCTGGATCAACGCAGATGCAGCATGTCAACGTCGATAGGAACGCACGTATAGATGGATGGACGGATCGACACTTGATTTCATTGGATGCTTGATGGATCTGTGGCGCCCGGAGAGACGACACTTTGTGGCCATCGAGCAGCACCAGTAGCCAGGTGGAGGTGCCGCCAGCGGTTCGCCAGATCATCATTGTGACAATGATGACTTCGAAAGACGGACGACACGAGGGATTGATGCTCGGAACGACGCACCCCGGTGGCGCGTGACGGCTCCACGTGGGAGCCATACAGGAAGAACGGGGGAGAGCGCTCGTATCGCGACCACTGAACACTGATCGATTTGACGGGACGCAACGGGGGCAACAACACCCCCCGGGCTCGAGCGTCAGGATTAGCGCACACTGAATGTGTGACACTGTTGGAGGTCGCGCCAAGTGACGTTGTTATAGAAACTGGCGGAGTCGTTTGCGCGAGAGAGCGAGCGAGTGAGTTCACTTTCAAAGGACATCTCGGATGAACACGTATAGCAAAATGCTTTGGTGGGCAGCGTGAAATCGCTGTCTGACCGTTGAGTGCTTTGTGTTATAGGACGTATAGAATCATCTCTTTTCGATAATGTGTAAGTGTTCTCTGTTCGCGTCGATGATGGGGTAGGCGTTTTGAAGAAATTACACTTACTAACCATATCATTGATATAACAGCGTGTTAGCAGCATTCACCCGTCGAAGATCACTGGACATCGTAGCAAGATGACACCACATGACAAGCGGTAAACGCGACCACAATTAACGGTGAACAGACAACCACTTTAAGTCATGTCTCGGATAATCAATTACACTAGAATAATTTCAGTAGGACAACAAGTAACAGCTCGTAGGAGCAAGTTCGCTCGCAGGACGGCCACGTTTGCACAGGCTCCGCGGAGCCAGCGCCATCATCCAACCTCTTCCAGATCCCGCGCAGAGAGTCGGGTACGTGCGTGGATGAAGAGGCGGACTCAACAACACGACCGCAGTTGTCTGGACAACATGAGTGCTGCTAGCGATGATGTGATGTCGGACCTGTTCGTTCCTCTTGTCAAGGTGACACCTGCTCTTCGCTGTGAGCGCTCTGTGTCTGATGTGTGTCGGCGATAGGCGCCATAATTGGCGATAGCGTCGCTTCGCCTTGTACGCGAACGCATTTAGCATATGCGCGTGGCGTTTGGGTGATCGAGCCGTCAAGCACCCAATGTGACACAGGACTAAGTATATATATATATATATATATATATGTATTATAGTGAAATATCTAGAATAGCACTGCTATGGTTGGCATGCTAGACGACATTCTTGTCATATTCGAAAAACGTCCTATCAAATATAAATACGATATCATATATACATCAGATATAATAGCTAGCTTGCTGATGAGCCCATATATCTATCTATCTCTCTAACGGCTTGTCAATCAGTCGGCTGGTGATCACTGTCAATCGGCACCCGACAAACATTGTCGTGATCGAGTGTTTGCTTAGAACTTCAGCTACCACCAACCACTTGAACAGAACGCACACAGCAACGTACTTCACATCAGCGTATAGCAAGACACACGCATAAGTGGCCATTTAATGTTATATCTATATACCACCACACAGGTATTGTTACGATGCACGGGGTGGCAGCTAAACACATGATATAACACGTATAACACGGCTGCCGGAGGTGGACAGTTATATGACAAGTATGGAGCGAAAAAGATTCGTTGATGGCTGAATTTTAACAAATACTTATAATAATCATCTGGGTGGAAGCCAATGGAATGGGTCGGTGGACGCTGTGGTCAAAAGTTGTATAGTTGTGTGGATGGAGCCGCCAATATCCCGCAAAATTAGGGCGCAGTTTGATTCTGCAGCGGGCGGAGGTGGCAAAAGTAGAAACATCGTAAATCTTCATTGACAAAAAAAAGTCTATATATATAATATATATATATATGAGTAAATATAATATAAACACATATAATGACTTAGTTATTATTTGCGTATATTCTATATATAAAGGAGTACAAAAGTCGACAATATGTTCACACCGTGATCGTGACATGTCAAACCATCACTGGCTTTACACGAGATTGGACATTATATGAAACGCGCAACTTACAATCACTATGGCAAAAAAAACTACACAGAATCATACAAGAACCGAGTTCGCTATCACCGAAACATCTCTATATCATCTAATCTGCTATTTACTACAATTTACATATATACATACATATATACATACATATATACATACATATATACATACATATATATTATTGTACATATATATTATTTACAGAGAGACACACACACACACGCGCTCGCCTCTGTTTATTTGTGCAGTTTGCAGTGCTCAACTCGATTTGATATGAACATGAGTTTTCCATTTGTGGACTGATTGTCCTCGTGCACCACTAACACTGCCTCGTGTCATTCACTGTTTTGTTTTTTTCGTATACTATTGAAACCTCTTGGAGGAGATATCTGTATATATATATATATATATATATGTATGTCGCTTGTGTGACATAGGCGAAGTAAGCCCTGCGCATGTGTGATCTGCTTTAGCCGTGATAGATAATCTCCGGGGCGTTGCCGTTGAAGCTGGTTCCACTTCATTCACTCTTCACTCCTTGTTGTCATCCGCTTTGATCTGCTCTACCGTGCGCATGTACACCATGCACTTATATATATATATATATATATATATATATATGTAAAAGTATTGATCTACTGATACTGATTAGTATCACGTGACTGTGCCTATTTCCAGACTGATGCCACTCTCCTCCTTCGGCATCCTCTCGGGCTCGTCTACATATCCGTTTCGCTGGTGGAAGAACATTAACGAAGCTGGCGCCAGACGTTAGCCTATCCTTGACCCGGCCATCTAACGGTAATTCGTACATGTTCCTTCACAGCACGTCATCGTCTTCTTGTGCGTACGTCTGCTTGGTGACGTCTCGTCTCACCAGATGAACTTCACCATTCCAGAGAGAGGCGGAGGGGGGAGACCAGGGTTGTACAATTAGCTGCACTGCGTCCCAGAACAATCGCTCTGATCATTGTACACTGCAAAAATAGTAACCGACCAACGTCAATACAACTATAACTTCAACAATAACAACTACCAAATTGTTACTGGCAACCGGCAGATGCGCGTCCAGTTGACTTCAGCCGGCCACGATGTGTCTTCATGGATTTCTCCGGTCGCGCGGCGGCGACGCGCAACGGGTGACAGGCGGCGGCGGCGGCGGCTCCAACAACAACAGCAACAAAATATGACCCAGGGGAGATGTCCCGTTGCGACGACTCTTGCCGCAAAATTCGCGGCAACCATAGCGTCGCAACAACAACGGCTGTATAATGTGCACTCGCTATAGCGTATATATATATATATATATATATATATACATATACATATTCAATACGGAGTTATCCCCATGTTTCTTCTGCTGCGGCTGTTCGTACTGGTGACAACGGTGGCGGTATACTCCTCCGGGATCGGACGTACCGCATAACTGATCGTCGTCTCTGATGGTGATGATGATCAAAATCACACATCGCGAGTTTCATTTTGTCGATTCTCGCCTTCTCCCGCGGGCGCTCAATACGAAGCCAGTTCGTTTGGCTCGCAAGCGTCAAACGTCAGATCCTCTGTGTTGTTGTCATATCGTCATACATACCCATAGACGTGCACGGGGATTCGCGGAGCGGCGCATCTCCCTGCGGCGATTCATTTGCACGTTGGCCAACGGCGAACGCGTCCACCAGCGCACGTGGCGTCCATTGCTCTGAACGGGAAATTGCTGCTGCGGGAGATCAGCTGTTAACCGATCGGCCGGCCGACCGACCGCGTCCGCGGCTACGCCGCCGGCAACACAACGGCTGTCGCTACGAGGGAAGGAACATGGGCAGCCGCAGCAAAAATGACATGGCATGGGATAGGCCCAGAGATACAACAATTGCTGTCTCGTCGTTTTCTACTACCGTGAGAACGTAGCAGGGCCTGCCACGTGAGGGTGTGTACGCCGTGCTATGACAGACGACCGGCGCGGACAGCAGCGCGGTGGCGGACGCGTTGGCTGTGCTCCTGCTGCTGCTGGTGCCGGTGGTGGTGGTGGTGGTTGTGGTGGCTGACTGTTGGCCGTCGCTTGCCACGGAAGGATGATGCGCAAGCTCATGCGTACATGGATACAAACGAACAAGCAAACAGACAAACGCGGCCATACGATATGATCGAGCGGCATTATAAATCCTTTATTTGGGCTGCTCTATATATATATATATATATATATAAACAGTAGATACGTGTGTGGACGGATGCACCGAATGCATGAACGAATGAATACGCGCATGTCTGAGTCGCCGGCCGATTAGTTGCACAGGCCGGTAAGCGCGCATGCGGCGGCCAAATGGTAGCACAAGCGACATTGCGTTCCAGCTCTACATATCTTTCAAGGAAGACACTACGTCCAGAAGTGTGGTAGAGCAACACAGACAGGGATCCAGACATCGTAAAAGACGAAGAATCAAAATCATGCGAACGACAGCAACAGGCGGCAGACGACGACGACGACGACGACGACGACGTGTACTGGCGGTAGCGGTGGATGTCCGCCGGCGTGTTCTACGCCAGCCGTTGCAGGAGCCGCTGCTGCTGCTGCTGATCGTCGCGGAAGAGACGATCACAGTCGATCCGACTCATCCTGACAGGGCGCCCGCAGCCGTCTGTCCGTCTGCTGGCCAGACAGACTGATCACTGATGAAGGGCGAGCATACTCCATTACCACCGCCGACGCAACAAACCTCAACGTGACAACAGCGAGATGGCGATGATCCTGCTGATGGTGCTGTCAGTAAACGGCGGTCAGCTCTCGAACTAAACCACCCACCAACCACAAGCACACTACCGCTAATACACAATAGCCATCTAATAGTTAGCTAGTAAATAGATAGATGGATTGGTAGATAGATGGATAGATAGAGATTGATTGATTGATTGATTGACAGCGGGAGAAGATAGCGGGTCCTGCTCGGGGATGCCACCGCCTCTTCAGGTCTTCTCCAACCAGTTCGTCACATACCGTCCGCGCGATGACTACGATCCCCACAGCAACAACAGCGGTAACCACCATCGTCCGATCCGGCCTCTTTTTACAGCCGCAAACGTTGCCAACACTCGTCAGCCTGACTCGTGAGCACATCCTGTGGGTTATCGCATTCGACAACATTGGCAAATCAACGATGAGTACCGGCGCAGCGAAGCCCACGACGCGACGGTGACGGCGAATCGAACCTCGTCTGCCGAGATGGTCCTTCCCCTTCTGAACAATCTCATCTGTTCGTGAGGTCTCGGTGGTGTGTGTGTGTGTGTGGATTGCTTGGATGTCGGATTCGTCCGCTATGCCTTCGACGACTAACACTTGCAGCACAGCTCGAGCTGCGACCCGGGCTCGACTCGACCACCGCCGCCGCTGCCGCCGCCGGCGCTATTCGTCGCTAGCTTTTGTTGCATTCCGTTACCGATCTGGCTGACTGGCTGGCGACTGACTGCTTTGGTTGATTGCTGTTGCTGTCAAAACGATTCATCGGTGTGACGAGAGCGGCGGCAGCGGCGAAGGCGGATTGATGCTGATGCTGCCGCCGGAGTTTGTTACCTGTTGTTTGCTTCAAATGAGTACATTTTGCTTCTGACAACTGGCTAAGAAAAAAACAAATGGGAGTGTGACCGAGAAAGGGAGAGAGAGAGAGAGAGAGAGAGGTTGGGGGGTGGGGTGGGTGGGTGAACGCAAGACTAAACAGAGACGAGAAGTGCCCCACTGCCCATCGGTGTCCTGACGCCTGCCCTGCGGCTTCACCGCAACAGACGCCCGGTGTCGAGACAGGCACGAACGAACGAATCAAGAGAATTGTACCCAAGTAATCGCACAGCACTCACTGGAACTGTGAACGCGGATGTGTGCAGCAACATGGGGGGGGAGGTCTGTCTCCGCTCACTGTGTTCGCATTGTAGCTCGGCAGCGCGGTCCGATAATAATAATAATACTTGATTATTATTATTATTATTATTATGACATTATAGCACGAGCAGTACACGATGAGAGGGACAACTACGATCATCGCTACGATCAAATATGAATGAACTCGCGCTGAGCACCGAACACAATTCAGCGAGCGGCGCCCGTTTCAAACAGGGTGACACTTCCTTTAACACCACCATGTGCTACAACAAGTAGTTGTGCTAGTAGTGGTAGTAGTAATACCAGTCATCCAATGGGTGTGATCGTGTAACAATGGTGTGGGCGTGGGGAGAGGTATCATATGGGGGGTGGGGGCTATACTGCTCTGAGGTCGATGTAATCGAATGATGAAAAAGTTCAGCTGGTCGAGACGAAAGTGGGCTACAATTGGTGTTTTGTAGGTAGCACCCGCAGTATGTGTTATTATACATTTGCGTTGTAATGGTAGAGCTGTTGCAACCGGCGACATGGATTGTGCAATGTCGATACTATAATAGACATACTCGAAAAGACTTGTTCCTATAAAGATATTAACAAAAATGCCTTTATAGGCCGTCAACTCGTCGCTACAGCAGCCTCTTTGTCCCTGAAGTGTATATATATATATATATACAGTTGCCGCAACGTCGTCTTAGTGTCCATAAATGAGGACCATAAGGTTCCTTTGAGACAGACGAGTTCCTTCGAGGTCCTCTCGTGTTCTGAACAAGCTGGCCCAACCGCACTCACTGCTGTGGACATTTAGAACCGCCCGCGTATCACATCGAATGCGGTACGCTCCACAAAGGGAATTAATTGGCCGTTACGATAGGCGCGGAGGGGGGGCGAGTCCCTAAACGAGCTCTCTTTCGTTGGAACTTATCACCTAAGCTACGTTGTGGCGCCCCAGATCGTTCAACGCTTTGTGTCACTGTGGCAGTTCGCTCACTTCCGATCTCCTGACTTATCTCCGTCTTCTGGCTTCAGTTTCCCCACAGATCGGCTCCCTGCGAACAACAGCCGAAATCCGAATCCGAGCCCGGCGTTCCGCTGCCGGGCGAACCATAGATAGACATCGATCTGTAATGTTGACCACACTCTGTAGGAGGATCTGTGTCTCTGTGTTTGTGGCATTGAACTTCAATCCCTCAGCTTATCCGCAACATCAAGAACAATGGCGAAAAAACCTCTCGCTGTTGAGCTTTCGATTGATTTCGTGAGCGTATGCACGAGCCGGCCACGTAACGATGATGATAATATAGGACAGATGCCGCATAGATAAGGCCAACCGCTGGGGCTGGCAGCCGGGGCGAGCAGGCTCCCTCCCTGTTTAATGACATTGATATCCACGAGTCGGGCCGAGAGATCCCGGTCTGGGATGGCCAGGCCAAGGGCCGTTGCTCTTTATCAAGAGAAGGTCTCGACCTTGTCGAGTCCTTACTAAGCCGTCGCCAAGCGGACGCAGTTTAACGATCACGGTTGCGTTGATGAGGACGAGCCTGGCCGAAGGAAATGAGGACGATGGAAGATACCCGAAGCGAAAAGAGCACAGAAAAAGCATCACCATTTCTGATTTGATCAACTGGTGTAGTGAGATTGTTTTAGAATGGGCGAATTGCATCGAAACGACGCGATCTTGCGAAATTTTGATATGGATGCATATACATAATAAACATGCCGATATACGTTCATGTAGCTTAAACGTGTAATAAATGCACAGAGTGTTTTTTCGAAGCTACGCAGCCCTATGGGTGACTTCACAGAGTTCCACGATTTCATCGGTAACTTTAGGTGAATTTTTATTCATAGACAAAATCATTTTGGTTGCAACGTGTACATTTTAAAACAAGCAAGAAGTAGAAAAGAATTCAGAAGAGTCATTTTTTCAAAATAGTGTTTCGCTGTCAGTCTCGTAGACAGACCCTAAGTTTGATTGAACACAGATTTTCTCTCTCATTCAATGTAGGTATCAGATAATCTAGTTTCGACAGACGAATTGCTTATACAATGTTAAGGGCGATATCTAGTTGCCCAATCCCGGATATCGTTCGTACCGCTCTCGAAAGCCTTTTAACAGCCACAACCGGTCAGCTACCCAGGCTTCATGATACACTACTTTTCATATTGATTATGATTTCTTCTACCATATAAGATAGCTTAAGCACTGTAAAATTGCAGCCCCTTTAATAAACCAATAACCCTTTACCTTTACCATATTATAATATAATATACATGCACAGTAAGCACCGCCGAGCAAGACATAGGTGATTTTCTTCAATATTTGCGGCTAAGGCGGCTCTTTCAAATATACTGCAGGTTTCCCTAGCGTGACCGATACGTGTTGGACAGCACGCAGACGCTCAGACGCGTTCCCGTCGAGACAATTGTCGGCTTGGACGAAATCGCCTCGAACGACTGCTGTTGCTTGTTTTCTGTAAAGTTTTCGGCTTTGGGAAGGCAAAGTTCTGTCAGCGCGCGAGACGGACGCGGCGCTGCGGTCGTCGTCCCATTCTGTGTCTGGCCCAACAAGCCAGTCAGCCTCGTCGCCGCCGGTCGTGGACTAGGCATTGCCGGGGGTTGCCGTCCACGGCGTTCTCGGGGTCAGCGAACCCATCGCACATCATCAAGACGGTCACAATCAGAATCAACTGCTGGTGGTCGGGCTTTCGCCAGAAGTCTGATGCTGTCGCCGCCGCCACCGGCGCCGACGACGAACAAGAAACAAGCCGAGCTATAATATAATAGTACCATTCTAGACGATCGTTGGGGATGGCGCTCGCCGGCGGCAAGCGGCTTCTCGGACTCTGCTCCGGCTGCCGGGGTCAGTCCCCGTCGATGGGCCTCCCCTGTGGTGGAACTACCGTTCGTAGCGCGTTTTCTGCAAAGCCGACCGCCACTGGCCCGCTATGCTGTTGCGCCTGCTCAATGGGGAACGAGGAAGGCTGACGAATCCTGAGCAAGAAATACTTCTTTTGTGGTGATGACAGATACAGTATGCATGTGTGGCTGGCGTTTCGGCCGGCCGAGCAGCCTAGCTCGATGACTTGATGTATAATAGGTACTGTCGAAGACCTCGGGGCGAACCCGCAAGCGTATGTAAGAGCAGGAGGCATGCCACCATGAGAACACCAGCATCGCGTGCAAGACAACCCAATTGAATGAAGTTATTATTATTATTACATACTCTATAATACATAGTCAATTGTTCGAGTAGCCAAAGAACGTAGGGCCAATACGAACGTTCTGACACGGAGGATACTGTAAAAGAGTTGTCGGCCCTCCTCAAAACACATAATGTTTCCTTTCTACAAGTTCGTAGTCATTATTGTAGCGTCTTTGCAGCCACCCTGTGGCCAAACTGTGCTGGCTTGTTTTTCCTGAAGAGCGAGAGATTTTCCTATATTCCACCTACCCTTCTATAAAAGCTATGCTATTTTTGCACTAGTACATCGGATCTGGGCTTCGTCCTTGCCTGTAACGTGATAGGATTCCCATGAACGGGCTATGGTCAGGGCCGAGTTCGTTGGTAATCATTCTTTTCGTCAACTGAAGTAATCACAGAAACCCTGTTTGTCTGTCACATGTCAAGGCAACTCGGTAGATCAGTCGCTGAGGTGCCGGCGGCATATTGGGATCGTTCGACTTCGGTATTCGGACTCTTCGCGACCCTGCGAGCGACCGACAACTCGAGACCCCCTCAGAGTTCGCAGACTAATGGGCCCACAAGCAGCACTCGTGCCCTTCTACTCATGTCCGTCGACGGCCGTGGATTGTCGACTGTTTCCGAACGATTTCGGCGCTGAAAAGAAATTGATTGTGGAGCGAGTCCGCTGGCAGCGATTGCCACGATGCCGTCAGCGAGTAGTTTCTTACTTGACGTCTCGTTGCCTCTTTTACAATTTGGCGACATTTGTCCCTGCTTCTAACCTGGTTTTCTTTCTCTCTCCCTTTTTTTTTGTTGTGGGTATTTTTCAGAAGCTTCACTGCAACTACCATGGAACGACTCAGCAGCGGGGCTCAGAACACTGCCACGACTACTCGATCTGTGTACATCTTATATATATATATATATATATGGCCACGATCACCGGGGGCCTGCTGAAGCCAGGAGGGAAGGCCAGACTGATCTTCGTATCATCTAACAGAACGACCGAAGAGACGTCTTCGAAACGAGACCACAGAATGAGACAGGCGATGGGGTCACCTCTCAGAACGGAGGATGACCCTGTTCGTTGCGTCTTGCACCGAAAATGCTCTGCGTCGTCGCCGATGGTGGCGCTGGTCGTGCTGTTGACGCTGGTGCCGGCGCTTTCCGCTAGACGGACGGTTTCTCTTCCTTCTCGCTTTTCTATAACGACTTTTCCTCGACTGAACCGAAACCTCGGAGCATCCCAGAGTGTTTTTCATTTCCGACAACTTTTCGACTGTCTATTCTCGTTCGTGTTTGTCGTCGCTGTCAAAGTCGACGTTGCTCGTGTTGACGTTGCCCGTCGGCGTACCCCTCGCTCGCAGGCTCGATCGACACTGTTGTCGTTCTATGTAAAACTCATAATAACAAGGACAAAAGAAGGCAATGATCGTAGGCCTATAGCGGTCCCCGCGCAGCGCAGGGCTGCCAGGATTCGCCGCGATTCGCTAACGATATCGAAGTGTGATGGCGGTGGCGGTGTGGGCGGCGAAAATTGCTAACACGCATAAGGAAAAGTAAGGAAAAGAAACCACGTACGGGCCAGGCAATGCACAAAGGCAAACGCAAGCCAAAGCGACAAAGTCTGAGATAGAGACACCACGCTCACGCCGGCTGCGCCAATGAGTTGTAGCCTCACTCTTTTGCACGCGTTTTTTTCGGGCCGTTCGGGACGACGATATTTTTCGCATTTTCATCGCATCATGATCAAATTCGTCTTCATCTCCCGTGAGCTGTCGCCGGCCGGACCCAAGTGCCGGTGGAAAAACTCCGCCCTGTGGAGCAGATACTGAGAGAGAGAGAGAGAGAGAAAGCTCCTCTCGGATAAGCAGAACGTTCGAGCTGAGAATGAACGACGAAGCGAATTTTCAAACAAAATAAGCGAAAATTATATTTCAATGCTTTTTCTTCGTTTAATTCGGCGGCCGCCTGTCAGCTAGTGATAGCGCTGGCAGTGGATAGCCAGCCGCGTACGTTTGTTACGTATAAAGAGCGGGTGAATGCTTTTGCGGTGGGACAAGATTGAACGGTGGTGGCGACAGCGGCGACGGCGGCTTCGTGCTGTTTCTGTGCTGAATTTTCCACTTTTCGTCGAGTGTTCGAGTCGACGCTCCGCGCGCTTCCTATATAAATTGCATGAAGGTTGGCCGACGCTTCGACTGCCGCTGTTATTGTTGTTGTTGCTGTTGTGGCTACTTTGAGGGCGGCTCTCTCCGATTAGGATTAGTGTTATTAAGAGAACATGGCTCGCATTATACCAGATAGATATAACTTATATGTTGGGATAAATTAAGCCTATTTATTATTGTGTATAAATTCTGCGTCACCCTGTCATGATATTGTTATCGGGCAGGGCAAAAGACGTTCGCATTTGAGTAACAACAAAGCCAAGATGGGTCGCGTCAGAGTCGGGTAAATCTCCCGCTCTGGAGCATGGTGCGAGAGCGTGATGCGGAATTGCGCTCATTAACGCTTCGATGCTAGTAGGACATAGGGAGTGACAGGCAGCCGTATGTCTACATTGATTGAAATAGTGACTCGGAATAGTCTTGTAATTAACTCGTTTACCATCGAATGGATAGATGGATTAAATGGGAGATGAGGCATGATGATGGATATATTTCGTTGCTAATTAGAAAAGAATGCAAATGCGCCCTGTGTCGATTTCATTCCGCTGTGTTTCTACTGGACACTTCATAGTCAGTCGTCTCAATGATGGCAGGCGACAACGCCGTGGCCCACGAGATTTTATGGGTTTTTTTGTGAACGAAAAAAGAAATTTGAATGACGGTCTGCTGTACGACTTCACTGTTTTGTTATTCTTGTTTTGTCTAAGACTGATAACGGATCTCACAGAAGCTGCACAGTCTCATACGACAGCTGGTTTACAATTTAAGTGATTGTCTTGTCTCATCGACTTGTTCGCTGTGTTTCTTAGCCAGCAAACGACTCATCAAGTGGTGTTCGACAATGAATCGGATTCATGTTTGTCCTTGTCAGCGGTACCTCTCCATTCTCAGAGAAGCTCTGAGAGCGGCGGATCGTTTTGTGCCGAAACAGGATGCATTGCCCAAAACTGTCAATTCTTCAGCGGTTCAGTAAACGTGTGTAATACGCATGAGTCCATATGCCAGATTGTCCTCCCGTCAGCGGGTTAAAACAGATGCAAACAGGAAACGTGCTGCACACAAGTGCTGCCGCTCTCTAACTTACATCCACGTCTCCCTAAACACTCACCTGTTCCTACTGTATTTTACCTATACAAAACATGTGAAATAATTTATTTAGCACATACAACCTCAAACATACAATAATTAGTTGTTCATCAAAGTAGAAGCAATGTCGAAGACAGACGTTGCTGACAGATAACCCGAATCACCCGTCTGAGCAAGTGGGTCGCCCTCGGGGTGACCTGCTTTAATAGAAAATTTAGCCTTTATTGTACCTTAAGTTCTTCCCTTCCTATTCAAAGCGTCATATATATCTATACATATAAGATATATATATATATGTCATGGTCTAGAATACTAGCCATCCACCTGTCTACTGTAGGAGACTCAGTGGTCCAAGCCACCAACCGCGCAATGTCCTCGACGTTCACCAAGTTCACGACGCCTATACCCCATAGTCTCATAGCCGGCTGACAGTACTAGCCGACCCGGCGAGTGCTACAGCAACTACTAGTAATTATTCCCCACCAGCAGGAGTCATCGCTGAGCCGCTTCTCTCCTCCGAATTCACCTGGTGGTGGACCGACCGACGCACTGCTTAGCCAGTCAGGGTGGAGACCGTCAAACGACGTCGACGTGGGCGGACGCGATGCAACCCTCTTATGCGAAGAACGAGCCGATGATAACGAACATGACGAATTCGAAACTAGCGCGCAAACTGCGAGCATCGGTGATGCAGAAGCAACGCGGCCGTGCCAGCCAAGCATTCGCTGCGGGGCCAACAACAAATGATATTTTAGTTGCAATGCATATTGCTGCAGGGCAGGGTGGCATCCTGTACCAGTGAGGCTGACGGGTAAGTGGATATACATACATATATATATATGATCCAGTTTGAGATGAAGTTGTATTCAGAGAGAGAGAGAGAGAGAGACTTAGGAGCAGTTGGGGAGCGCCCTCCGACGGTCAATGAATAATAGAAATCAATATGGCATGTGTCTCTCACAGACGTTGGCCGGTGACATTGGGTCAGATTGGCAAGGGAATATGCGTAACAATATAGACACATTTTTCATGGTTATATACAGGAGATAAATAGACGTTCAGTATACGAAAAAGAGATTATCAGGATTTATCTACTGGGTATGGTGGTTTCTCGTTAATCATCGAATGTACATATTTCTCGTCTGTCGTAGTTCATTTTGCAGCGGTTTGGCGATGAAGGATCTTCCTATGAACGTTCGCTGTCTAAAGAACGCGACGAGGTGCAACAGAAATAGGGGAGTGGTGTTTGTAAATGTAGAATTATTCTAAAGAGAGACATCGAACAGAGGAAAAGAAAGCTGGTTTTTTTGACGACGCTGACCAGTTGCAATGGATTAAAAACGGATGTTGTTTCGCCTTTAACAGCTGAAACATACATCATTTGGCTAGGAGTCTCTCTCTCTCTTCATATATATATATATATATATACTGATTTATTTAGTATATACAACTTCAAACATACACTAATTAAAAATTTAATTATGTATATATATATATATATATATATATATGGTACTGTAACGACTGTAAAACCAGCGGCCAGCAACACTGTTGCTCAGTCGATGATTATAACTGAATAAGTGCGAATGTACCTCCGACAGAAGTTGGCGTCCCGCAAAACTACGAAACTCCACTCGGACTAAACATTTGCTGGCCAATGTGCTGACGCGAGTCACTCGAGTCTGAATCTATTTACATAGATTCCACCTTGTTGCTCTACCGAGGCAGGGTCATTAGTAAAACGCACATATAGCTGTCGTTAGAACCGACTATCTCGGCTGGCAACATTGTATCTGGCTGATACGATAGCCTTGGCTTGTGACGAAGGCTAAGGCCGAGTCCTCGTGCGAATCTGAGCGACAGCAACTGCCACCGTGGCCTTTATACCTACTCTCGCCGTATGAGCTGAAGGCGCCGCCCCACTGTGACTCGTTTGTCGGAACGCTGACATCTTATCTTTGTATATGTTTTGTATTTATTTGGTCATTCGCACCGCACATATATAAAATATATACATATATATATATATATATATATATAGTAGACTTTCGTGCCTACAAAACATTACGAGCATAGTACCTCCTTAGCAATTATAACGAGCGTTTAGAGTTCGAGCAAATCGGACGGCCCGATATAATCGCGCGCGCTCTCTCGCCTTGAGAAGCCAGAAACAGAGCAACTTTCACAAGATGATCATTCGGCCAGCCATCTGTCGTCTATCGAATCTACATGAAAATCGATGTATCGTACTGAGAGGTACTTTCATGTGGGCTGTGCACAGTGTACGCGCGTCAGTGGCGCAAGGGATGAGGTGAATGACCATAGGGTGTTTATCGTCGAAAATGAATATTACCGAGCATGGCGGGCGAGGCGTTAGCGGCGGTAGGAGCCGTCTAATTCGCAGGTATTATAAATCGAATCGCGAACTGTCGAAAGTTGATCTCTGTTGCCCAATGTGTTTGTCCTGTCTATTCCAATGTTCCCTGCTCAAATCGAACGAACTTCAGATCCGATTCCATTGAGGCGTCAGTGAGTCGCTGCACCTATTGACACACGCGCCCGCTTCGGTGATTCCGCTCTTCGGTGGGTTTCGTGTCTCTTCCCTGTTCGATCTCATGCGCGGCGCGGACGGCGATATTCCGGCAGCAATTTAGCAGAAGGCCGTGGTAGCAGCAGCAGCAGCAACAACAACAACAACAAAATTCGTTCGTGAATTCGGCGGCGGCAGCGGCGGCGGCGGTGGTTCATATTCGCGTTCGGTTTCCTCGTGGCTGGCTCTCCTTAAGCGTTCGTCAGTCAGCTTTCTCATTTGGACGACGCCCAACGAGTAGAGACGACGCTATTGAACGCCGGTCGGCTTTTCCGCTCACCGAGACTCGAGCCGTCGAGAAATCCAGCGGACGGAAGGAATCGGAGTCGGTGCCGGGGAATTAAATAGGAGAATTGGAAGAAAATGAAGCACATGAATGTGACAAGACGAACATTGCAAGGGGACGCCTTCGCGCACGCGCGCGCGCGACGCAGACGATAGGCTGACAGACATCGAGGCAGACAGGTAGGGTGATTTCCACGTCGCCGATTTCCTTCGTGGTTGGCATCGTTTGGCTGGAAGCGTTGGCAAGCCGATCGGGCGGGCGGGCGCGTATAGACGCAGAGACAGCCGCTCTCCTATCCTCAGCCTTTGTGATTGAAGTCTTGCTAGAAATCATCACGATGTAGTCACGTCGTCCTCTCCTAGGTAGAGCGGTAGCAATCGTGTTTTGTGTTTCGCTTTCTTTTTTCTCGATAGTCAAGAATATCATATATATATATATATATATATGAATACCTGTATGGGTATCTTTTCCGATTCGGCCCATTAAATCCGCCGTTGCTAAAGGGGAGAGATTGAATGTAACCGATGTATCGCCACGTCAATTTGGCAGGGCTGCGGAGATTACTGATGTTAACGACTGATGCGTCAACTCCCTTTCTTGTATCTCGTAGAGAGTTGCACTGGCAAACAGTGACTAGTAGACACATCATCAGCAGGATCAGCGCAGCAGCAGGATCAGCGCGCGGCTGCCACCCCATAGATGAGATGAAGAAGAGAAGTGCACTCTGTACCGAACAAATACGTTTGACTCCTTCCGCGGCCACTGCCGCTCATAGCGGCGCCAGTGTTGTTTCACCGCCAACGTCACACCTTGACTGACCTCCCCCTCCATAGGTACACACGATAGGATGACACACATCCACCCTGCTCTCTCAGAAACACAGACCCGCACAATGGTAAATGTATGCATACATTTTCATTATGTCGCTCTCCTCTCTCTCTCTCTCTCTCTCGCTCTCTGGCGGGGGCGACGCTATCTATCTCACGCGCATATCCTCTCTGTACCTTGTGCCTATTGTTGCCGGCACAAACAGCCGAGTTCCTCCTGTGCTTCTGGGGGCAACTTTCTCAGGCTTGAAATTCAGCCGCCGCCGCTGCCCCTGCTCCTCGACTCACTTCCTCTTGATCGTCGCAGGCGAAGAAGGCTCAGAGCGGCGGGGCGGCGTGAGGCAGCGGCGCTACGCGCGTTTCCGGTGAAGGTTGCTAATGAGCGAGGATGGCAGCATGCGAGCAAAGTCGCTGCGCTGAACTGATCTGAGCCGAGCTGAGCATGGGGCCGACGCCCGCCAATTCCTCTTCGCGGACTGCGCGGAGTTCGGCAAGAGTTCGTTCGCCTCCGGGTACACACTTCGCATGCCAGTGGGTGCCATCTTCGCTCGCCTATGAACGTGTGCATGTTTGTGTGCACTGGGGAGCTACTCGCGTCACTTCCTTTTGCGATATATATATATATATATACATAGAGAGAGAGAGAGAGAGACACGTGATCGCAGGGACCGGATCTTAAAGTCTAAAACTCGAAACGTGTTCCTGATATCTGATTTATGCAGCATTGCCTGCTGCTATGCTTGGTACCGACCGGTCTGGTGAATAACCTGCTGAACGCTTTGCCTTCGATTGTGTTACAGGTACAGAAGCACGGTAAGATTTGTCATCGTTCGCGCTCGTGTTCGGCCAACGGTTCGCAATTCCATTAATTTGTTATGGAATCTGCCATGTCCTGCCTCTCGTATGCGAGTGGTCACGGTAACACGCGAGAGAGGCAGAGAGAGGGTAAGATATGTACATATACATATATATATATATATATATACATATATATATTTCCCTATAGAGAGCTTAATTTACATGCGAATTTTTCGACTGTGATTTCAGTATCACAATCATTGATACCTGTCATGCGTTCACCGCTGCGGCAAGCCGCCGCTCAAGTTAATGGAAATCCCCTATTGACATCGTGACCATCAGCTTTCGCTCTTATTCAGTCTCTTGGCGTAGAAATCAGCACCAGCAATAGCCATGCAGTTCAGCATTAACAAGCAGAAGTCAAATGTGCGACAGCAGCAGCAGCAACAAGGGAAACGTTCATACAAACACCAAGCAATAGCCGTATACACAAATACACCCGATTGATCTGATGGAGACAGACGTCACGAAAGCCGTTGTTGTATCTCATTCGCATAGACGATGATACGTCAGCGTTGGTGTGCGACTTATTGCAACATTGTAACAAGTTCACTACTAACCTCTGCTAGCGTGTGTATAGCAGCAATTAATAAGGTATTAGAATGAAATTAATCAGGATGATCACATGATCGTGGCGATTCATACTGTGTTAACAAGAATAATCGATTCTAGATAATTAACTGATAATAACCATGATAATTAATAACAATATATAATGATAATAATAATATTTCTGCACAAGTCCTACAGGCCGACACACGGAGGTGGAGGCCAGGGGAGAAGGTAGGTAAGAAAACGCTTAAAATATCATTAGTCTGTTTATGGGACCCATTGTAATGATGTTGGAGGCCACGTAATCTCTTCCCGGTTAAGTTGTCGGCGTTAAGGACAGATTTCAATTTGTTAAATTCTCATTTGCCGAAGTGGTCGATATCCAGGCAGGGGCGGTGGGGGCATTCTTAGCAAAATCCACCGACCTCTGAGATGGTTCTCTTGAGGATTTCACTTCGTGTTATTTTTTTTTGTTGTTTTGAAATGCTCGCTGGTATAGATAATATCTAACTATATATGTCTGAAACAAAGGGAATTGACAAAGGATAATAAACGTAAGGCAACCTTAGAGACGGTCCAATTTTGATTAGTCGGACATCCTGTAGTTGATGATGTCTCAAGCAATTATCATTTGATTTACATTGTTATGTTATATGGATACCATGCTGCAACCTGCCAGCACGTCACCTCGCTCAACAACCTGGCGAGATCGTCAAGCAGAGGATGACCAGGATGAATGGCCTTCAGTACCTTCTGTATATAGTATTTATATCTAATATAGTATGAATATTATAAACTCTGGTCATATATGTACATATTTACACGCATATACAAAGCTGTGATACTTGTGAGTTCTTACCTACCGCCTATGGTAACATATTGATGTTAAATTTTTATGCATGTTGTTATCTTGCTACCTAACAATGGTGAATGAATTAATGAATGAACATTGTTATCTTACATGGACAGATACGATTCTGCCGACAGACCTTGGGGTCGATTCGTTGAATGTACTATATACTCATATTATACAATAATCCAATGTCAATTCATAACAACTCTCTCATTTCTCAGCAACTTCTTATACCTGTGACATCACAATGGCAGCGATATGTGTCGGCGTTTAGTTATGGTCATCGTCGTCTTCCACCACTTAAATATATAATATTTCGAATACAAACGTGTGCCTTTGTATACGATATTTACCTTTGGAAAACTAGTGGGCGCATAGTTTTCGCTCGATAGAAGCGAGCCACAGGGAAGCGCACTTCGATGACTAGTAGAAGTTCACCGCGTTCATTAAAGCATAAGCAATGGCTGGTCGAGCCAGCGTCAATCATGTGTGGGCTATCGTCACTCATGGCGGCAGCAATTGTCGAGGAGCGCTGCTGGTCAGACACTAACGAGCGCTAACCGAACTCATAGCGCAGGGTTCGTCTGCGGAAAATAGAAGACTCCCCCCTCCCCCAAGACCTGAGCATAACGCACAACAGCGGCTGACACAGATTGCACAGGTGACGATACTCGTAGTGACCTCATGGGAAATGTTTGCCGAGACGACGCTTCGACGAACTGGACTTCGTTCCGACTCTGACTCAGGCCCAAGTCTAGCCAATGCCGCCAACGTGACACGGCGGATCCGAGCTGGCAAGAGGAACAAGCACCATTTCTGCTCCGTTTCAGAGCTCGGGTCGCGAGGAGAAATCACTAGCGATCAGCTTGCTCTTCAATGCCGATGGCCGTTGTATACATCACTACCACTGCTACGAGTTCCAGAACCCATGGTCTGATCGACGCGCGAGCCGTTCGAGACGCTGCATCCCCCAACCGGAACGATCAAAAGGAGGCAGCGCGCGGTCCCGCTCGCCCACCCCCACTTATTCTCTGGCTGGCCCGACTCTTCCGTTCTCGATTTTCTGGACCCCATCCGCAGCATCAGCGGGCGACGTCGTCGGGCGCCCATTTGCGATGACGCCGGGAATCCGGAGTGAGTTACAAACGGAATCGAGGGTCAAGCGGCGCCGAGCGCACCCTATTATCCGAAAGACCAACTCAGAGCATTTCTCAGAGCAGCAGGATCGGACTAGGATGACCTCAGTCTCGCTTCTACCATGTTTCCTATGGATGGATAACCACTATCATATTTCGGTGCGCTAATGTTTGTTGCTGCTGCTGCTGAGGTTCCCTACTGCCGCTACTGCTGCTGTTGCTCAGTCAGTCCGCTGAGTATGGTATCGTCCGGTCCCTGTTACGGACAATGCTTGCTTGGTCGCTCTGTCTAGCCCATGGCGCCAGGCAGGTTCATGCTCACCACATAGCGTGAGTGAGATCCTCCCTCTGCTTTATGCAGTGTCGCTCGATGTCTGTTCGGTCTTGCTGGACCATGGCCACTGTTCTGGTACCACTCATGGAGATGCTGCTGCTGCTGCTGCGGTGGCATCATCAGAACATCACCACAGTCCGAGAAGCATTCGTCAGATCCATTGGCGGACTGAGTCGCGCCGGCCATCGCTCGGTCAACCACCTCTGTTGTTCAGACGACGGCTACTACATTCGGCGCTGAAGGATGCTCAGTGCGGGAATTAGTAACAAATGCAGAAGTTGAACAACGCTCGCGCCCCTGGAACTCGCGCTACGAGAGCTCTGCCCGACTCCGCTTACTCCTACTATTCTAATAGCACTACTCGTGCGAACAGTATTGTAGTAATGGAAGTCGCGGATCCTCCCTGCGAGTCGAAGCGGCGGCGGTGGCGGCGGCGGCATCGCCATCGTTGGGACCCGAAGCAGCTGGGGTTGGCTTTACGAAGGATCCGTGAGGTAGTAATCGTAGTATTCTAGTTGTTGTACTAGAGGCGGCTTCGACGTTGAATCTCAACGTTGGACCCGGCCAGAGTCAACGCGTCACAGTCGAACGTGCCACACCGGCAGACAGCCAGACAGCCGAATGGTTGGACGAACGAACAGATCAAGAGGAAGACCGGTTACCGCGCAGCTGGAGACTACCGAGCATTACACACAGCCAACACGACGACGCATTGAGTTCGAGCAGACTAGAGCAGAGAGCAAAAAGCAACATACGACGAAGCTACATTCTGCCGCCGGCAAACAACAGCAACAACAACAACAAACGCGGTGGCAGTCGGTGGTCGGACGATTGTGTTGATGACGGCTGCCAGTTATGGTAGTTGTAGCAACAGTTATTATACAATAACTCAAAGGCATGGGTCCCACTCGAACAGAGACAACAACAACAACAGCAAGAACAGTAACATGACGATAAGATGAATACTACAGCCTGAAACTATTATATCGTAGGACGAGCATCTGCTTTTCATGCGGATTTGCGGCAATATATATATATATATATATATGTATACCTACTGCCGATGCAGTTGCCGCAAAGCTAGCGAGCCAGCCAGCCAACGATCTATCCAGTATTAATACTGATATGGCATCTGTCTGTACATTGAGAGCATGGTTCTATTTGAATGCGAGAAGCCTTCGTAAGGGTGTCATTTGCAGTGGCATTTGATAAATGTAACAATAATGATAATAGGATGGTACAAAGCAGTGCCACTAATTGAAGGAAAGAAGATGATGACCGGTCAGAAAGAGGGAGAGAGAGAGAGAGAGAGTTTAATGAAGAGAATTACAATGAATGTATTATAGAAGACGGGTGTATGACAATACTAATTGTGTCTAGGATAAAACAAAGAGTATTTTGTAGGGACGCCGCGTATTTTTTGGCTACCAACGAGATAACAACGATAGGCCATGTGATACTCGCGACCCAACGACAAGAGACGTTCGGCTGTATGCACAATGTCGCCGTATCAACTACACGATACATATATACCTATATATATAGATATATATAACGTTATAAATTCAACGCAAGTCTCTCGTCTGCCGGAATTGAACAGGCAAATGAACAGGATTATGACTTTGACGACTAGCACAATTCGTTCAATGCAGTTCCGTTATTAAAGCAATAAATTCCGTCTAGCGAGTGAAGCAATATTCCGCCTTTTTCTATGCTATCCATTTTGCGACACGAACGAACAATCAACATTATAGATAGATAACGATGTTCAGACTCAATCCGATGCTGAATTTCTTGCGTCTTTTGACGCACCACTGATCGGCGCGGTGGTAGTTCCTCCACTAATTAATCACTATGTATTTTACGAATATTAAGATGGTGCATCGTGTACGCAACCCGATTCGAATTCTTCCAGGAGGATCGGGCCAATTCCCGTTCGAAATCGACGGCCATATCGCACAAGCGGCCCACGAGCCGGCCTGGACCCGGACGCAGTGGACGTCCCGCCAGCCAGGTAGCATCTGTGCGTATAACGCCATTCACAATAATTCTTCAGCAGATGCAGAAGATTAGATTGTATGTGTGTGTGTGTGTGTGAGGGGGATATAGAGGGGTCTGCCAGCTGAATTGCATTGCATTCAGCAGCCGCATCTGTGTACGTGGTATGCACAAAGTCGCATCTTGCCTAGGTAGCGCGTTCTGTCAGCGGGACATTTCGTCGCGTTGGAAAGTCGTCCGGAGAAATCGCCCCAGGCGACACGATGATGGCGCAGGGCGAAATTGAAGAAAAAAGACGAAGTTGAAGAAGAAGTAGAAATATAGAACGAGAACCAACATCTCTCTCGCCGGACCTCGCTGGCATTTTGTTGTGGAGCGTTCGTCGCCACGCCAGCAGCAGCAGCAGCAGCAGAAACCACCATGATCGAACGAAATACGCTTCGGCGTCGCCGAACCGAACTCGCGGATAGTGACAGCAGTGACGGCAACACTAATTCCGTTTATCGACGATGGAGCCAATTGCCTCCGTTCCGTATAATACGTATTTAGCGGTGGCACAGCCAACGAAATGAACAATGTACCCTCACGGTAGTCGCCTGCTTCTGCTGCTGTCCGGCGCTCAAAAGCTGGTCAGCTCCCGGTTTTTCACTGTCTCTCTCTCTCTCTCTCTCTCTCTCTCTCTCTCGGGAGATCTCTCGCTCGCGATTGTACTTGGTCAGACGACAGTGGCTACACTGTGAAGCTGCAGGGTTCTACAATTTCTGTTCTGGAATATTTGCTATATTTTCTTGTTCTTCTTCTTCTTCGTCGTATCGGTGCCGATTTTTCATCGATACAAACGAAAATCGTGGGGGATCGATCCCAGCGTTCGCTATTGACATTACACTATGGGTTTCTTATTCATGTTAGAATTTGCTTCGATTATGAAGCAAGCGACGTGTATGCCTATGTATATACATATATATATATATACATACGCATACACGTATACATGTGTACATAATATTAAGTACCTATTTGGAAATATTGTGTGTTCATTTTCATAGGTAAATATTCTTGAGTTGGAGTTTGTTCACGGTTTATCCCGCTGGCTCGTTGGGCCCTCCAAGACCATAACAATGTTTCCGAGGAGGTACAATTTTGATCGGCCAGTTCTAGCGCCTCATCTGCCATGAGACGGAAACACCACCACATAGAATACTGGATAGCAGATTTCTCCAGTGAGAGACATGAAACACAAAACAAACTTGTGATATATATATATATATTTATATAATATGTATATATGCCATATTTGAGTTTCCCTCCGTCCGATATCAGGGTGTCGCTGCGAGAGACATCGCAGACAAACGATTACAACAGATGTCCTCGACACTCTCTAGCGTTTTCCGCCGTTCATTTACGCACGAAACGCATCCGTCTGCACATTTCTGCTGTAAACTCTGATACGAGGTGTCTACGACTCGTTCAATAGTATCATCCATCCGTATCGGCACCCATTTCGAAAGGATCAACGACTCCGTCAGAGAGAGACGATGTTTGATGTCGCCACGAGATGTACATACATATAATGCTGTCCAGTTTCGCTAACTTCGAATGGGCGGGAGACGACTTGGGCGGATGAAGCTGCGCGCGAGCGGTTCAGCCTACGAACAAGGCGAGGCGAATCACGGATAATGCCGTTTGTCAGTCATGCTAGATCAAGGTAATAGATAATATGCTTTATGCAGCTATTTGCCTCTGTGACAACGGTGCCCCGGTAACACCAATCACAGTGACACGCACAAAGAACGAGAGACATAGTGTGGGGGCATATTTACAAGTTTATCTTTGTCGAAATTTTTTTCCAGGCTGACTCACAGCCAACATTTGACAATGTCCACGGTGCAACCGCTTTCGGCATTGCTTCATGAGACGATTGATCTATAATACCTCATACGTATATTCTAGCACAAAAATCTATCCGAACTCAAACACGAACAGGGACTCACGCCGATTGACCCAGGATTAATGTGCGCGTCTCGATCAGCTTGTGTGCGTGTTCCGCAATCG
The DNA here is from genome assembly GCA_019614645.1 of Stratiolaelaps scimitus. Lineage (NCBI taxonomy): Eukaryota > Metazoa > Arthropoda > Arachnida > Mesostigmata > Laelapidae > Stratiolaelaps > Stratiolaelaps scimitus. Next base: position 1,043,467 of record JABWDB010000025.1, on the reverse strand, counting down.
TCTCGTTGTGACGCATCATATATCACAAAAGGGGTAATTGTATTCTAGATAATTGTTAATCATAGGTCATAACACATATCATATATAAACAGATCTCTTTAAAATATATAATAACACAAAAACAAGTACACGCTAATATTCTTCATAGCTACGATGCCGATATCGATTTGTTTGACAAACACACGGCAACCAATGATGCAAATCGCATACAAATTATATATATATATATACATATATATATTGATTTTTTTTCGGGTAACACGAACGACAAAATCAACTGATGAAGTACAATCATTATGGCATTTGCGGGTGATTTCGTTTAACTGCCCATTGCCCGTCCTTCTATTGTTTCTGCTGAGCGGAAGCCATTCGAAATTCCGGTGGCCCATCATCGACCACTCGCCAGCCGTGCTCAATTATGCTTTTGACGATTACGGCTGCTGCTGCTGCGGCCGCCGCCGCAAGCTATTGCGTTGACTACTGATTACAAAAATGAAAAATGAGTGAATGATGACCGTGGAATCGGCGACCGAGTCTTCCCTAGTGCTAAAAGAGCTGCGCGTATCCGTGTGACTATGCTTGGCTTTCGCAGGCTGGCTGTACTATCTCTATTTTAATCAACCGTGAAATGTGAGCAGCATAACGATTTAGCGAGGCTCGATCGATAGCGTTTTGTTTTCGTTGGAAAGATGCGCGAGGCCTTATTCAAATTGGGCGAACAAAATCCGCCGCCGGCGGCGGTGGAAAGCGAACAGAGGTAATAATGATTGCATTGACAAGTAATTGAAGGCTAAGATGAGTGGAGCGAAGGGGACAAGACTGAGTTAGCACTTCAATGATGGGGCTGTTATTCAATTGATGTTGACCTTCTCCTCAGCGCTCCTCGGTGCTGCTTAATGTATTATACATGGAAACGCGCTCGGGTCAGATATAACGTTGACCACTTATATATAATGTATTGGGTGTGTATGGGAAAGGGGTGTGGGGATCGTGTGTGCCAGCCACAGCTGGTAAGGAGAAGAACTAGGGTGGCTGGCGTAATGAACCTGAATTTCGAAGTAGCGAATCAGGCGTTCGTGGCTTCGTAACATGTGGGCGTTCGACGACTCCCGACTTCTCTCTATCTCTGGTTGACTTTCGCCAACAATCCGAGGCGATCTTGGAGAGAGTCCAAAACCGTCCTGAGCAGACCGGCTTTATCATTCGTTCAGTCTTCACAATGAATTTCTTCGGCGTCTAGAGCGTGCTGTCCACATTTCATGCCCTCGTTTTAACCTCATCTTCATCAGCGATGACGGTGTTAGCCTTCGGGCCGTAAACCAATGGCAAAGCAGTGATAACAGCTACCACGGCGACCAAGTCATACAGCACCTAGCGCTGCCGACTGCTCCATACTGCCAAATGCCAACCGAAGAGCGACCAACATGAAGACGGCAGCGAGGTCGACGAACAGCCAACTTCACAGCCAACCACTCCTCGCAGACGCATGCGGCAGGATCTAGCGCTTAATATATAACGCTGCGATAGCCGGCTATCGAGCCAGAGTCAGGTAACCACCAAGGGAACAGTCTCTATGCCACCGAGGAGTGGCCGCCAACTTCGGCCGGTCTCTCTACGTGGTAGTGGCTATCTTCCCTGTTCCCTGTGGGTGTCCCTTCTGTTGGGGTGTTTTTCATCGCCGCTTCTCGTGTCGAAAATGACGATGACGACGGTAGCCTCGCGGCCGCAGCCGGCGGCGCCGCCGCCGCCGCTCCGGTCGCCACAGAAAACGCCCAGAAAAAGTGGGAGACAGGACTCGCTCGACGTTCGAGCACTTCTCACAGGTCAGGAAAGGAGAGGACTACGTTGTCCATAGTTACTACACTAAGGCCAGTATCAGCCGTAAGGATGGGCAGCGGTGCAAGGTCCGCGCCTATGCTAGCTAGCGAGCTACCGAGCGGGCTAGCTACTTCAGACGCACGGGGTCATCTCTGTGAGGTGTTGTTACGGTCATATCTATAGTATTTCTATGCATATACCATCCATGGATGTACATGTGTGCGGCTGTCATATCATATCACGGATAGATAGATCATAGATACGATTCAACAGAGAGATCTGAGCGTCCTTCTGTCCGTCGGGAGCGTCTGCGTGAGTGGACGCCCTCCCGGTTTCCGACCACCACCACCGCCGCCGCCGCCGCACGCCTCTTCCTACATCTTGTTCTTCAAGATTCGCCTCCAGCTCTATGTAGCCTATACCATACCCCAACGATATCTCTATATATATATATATATATAGCCACTGTCCAGCATCGGGCCCAGCTTCTGTTCGAGAGAACTAGCTACCAGAAAATCATCGACGGACAAAGCGGGCTGGAGCGGGCAGACGCACCACACACGAGACCACTATCCAGATACGAGCAGACAGCGGAATGAGCTCCGACGTCCATTTCGACGACAGACGTCTGAAGTGCCAGATCAGATCGGAGCAGAGTGGCTCAGGCGGTGGTAGAGACATGGGTCAACGCCAGCAGTCGCACCCCGATCGCTGGCGGCAGCAGCAGTAACAAATGCATGTCGCCTGCTTGCCTGCCTCTTGTGGAACAACTTCTGTTGGATAGCTGTTGGACAAGGCGATATAGGGGAGAGCGAAGGGATTCCTTCGGGGCGAATAGGCTAGATGACTTTCGTACTAGCTATTATCATTGTTATTATTATTATACATTCAAGTTATATGAGACATACTGCAGTAGCGAGATGAGGGCTGCTCTTTCACGTGTGCTGATGATGTCACGGGTTAGGCGCTTGAAGGAAAACCGGCCGCCACCGTCCACCGTGTGTTGGCGGATGACGGTGCCACCGTCATTGTTTGTCGAGCAGGCGTCGACGCCGGGGTAGTGGAATAGCTTAGCTCAAAGGATAGTGATCATATCAGGAAAGGCGTCAAATCGTTACGATATTGTGACGTCAAGATATTGTGGACTCGGACGTAATAAAGAGTGGTGAAAATATAAAAATGCTACTTCTCTTTTCAGTAGCAAATATTGACGATTTCTCGGTTTTTGATAACTATAATAACTCGTAGGGTTTGCTAGAAGAGCTTGTCTGGATTTTACTTTGCTGATTTACATGTTGCTTCGGGTTGTTCGTTCACAGGTTATACGATTCCATACTGCGATTAAGATTAGTTGGTAAACCTGTACGTTCGGGGAGAATGCACTTCGGCGAATAGCAAAATTGACCCTTGTGTTGGAACGATAATCAATGTATTATTTGTACATTAGATAACATGTGCGGTACGATATTAGCATTTCAATACGAGGCGCATAGCAATACATTGGGTGAGTTGACTTTTCTGTGATCTCCTCCGCGATCTTGCCAATATGCCTATAAGCGAATATGACTTACATTTTCAGTACATGGCTGGCCGGCCTGGTCGGCCCAGTCGGAGCAAATAGCAGGGATTCGAACTCCGGCCGGGTTTTACTTTCTGCGGTAATTAGTCATTAACAATGCTGTCTCCCGTAGATGGATCACTTACCTATAAGGAAAAAAAGGTGAATAGTAGAGTCATTAGCATTGCAAGGTTTAACGCAGGCAGATACGTCGGCCATATACCTACTATAAAAATGCTCGATAGTTGAACCAGTTTGACAAAAGGCGTCAAGGGCATGACCAAGCATCTTGACACGATCGTCACTTCGCACTGAGAGATAACCTACCTCCGAATGTCCCTACAAAACGAACAGGTATCTAAATATACTAACGTCCATTTAATTATAGGTGAGCACAATATCATCCTCATTTGATTTCTTCATCCTTTTAATTCTCTCTTTCTCGCCTCTCTCTCTCTCACTCTTCGACATTTTGTAGCGATGTACCCAGCCGTCTCTGAATGATACCATCGGTCATTACAGTTACGTAGAGATAATCATCGCTTACTGTGCTTGTTTGATTTTTTAACTCCGCAGCAGCCATGCAATGCATACGAGTAATAGTGGCAAAAGAAAAAAAAATTTGCAGAGATAGGGCGCCCTCTCCGTAACTAGCATTTATCTCGGGTTTAGCATGCTTGTACAGTTAAGTAGCAGTTATATGTATGAGCGTTGTGAGTCAAGCTATTAGTACACGAGTTCCCAAGGTAGCAGGCAGCCGTGGAACACATTTTGTAGCCTATGCATATCATTGTCTGCGTTTAGCCCCGCGCCGGAGAGCACCCTATTGTCGTGGCAACGAGTCGAGCAAAAACATTGGATTGGACAGACGAGATGAGCACTGGCCAATCTCGCTTGACACTTCCATCACGCGAAGGGGAGATGACCTCCACCCATACATGGTGATCGGTCGCGTCGCGTTGCTTCTCTGTGTGCGCTGAAGTGGGAGGGTTGTGAGGCTTGCTCCTCGTGGAAGCTGAACTTCGTGCGAATTCTCTGATGCAAGATGATGATAATGGTGACCCGTTGGTGTCGTCGTCATCAAACAGTGGACATGTAACTCGACGAAGTTTGCCGTATTTAGCTGCCCATCTAGTCGAAGGAATATTTACGAGGAATATCATGCAATGACGCTCGCGTAACCGCCGAGCGGCAGAGACGCGTCTCTCATAAAGGCGATACAAACCTTTCTCTGACAGATGATGACTGCCTGGGACGAATAGCTCACAATAGACTAGTTTCTTAATGCGTCCGTCTTATGAAGCGATATAATAATTGTTTTTCGAGCTGTTCCCCTATCTGACAGGCCTCAGCTCGGGATGAAGCGATGCCAAAGCGAGTGGTGTCGTCTACGTGAAATATCAGTCTCGAGCATTTTCCTGTACGCTGTATTTTGTTATTAATTATAACAATTAGCAGAAAGATCGCGGTGTCGTCTCCTGTTTGGCTGTCCGGCAGCCCTCGCCGCGCCAACACCGACCAGTAATCAGCAATTCTGTTATTAACTCAGAGCGGAAACATCATCGTTTTTGCACAACGTTCTTTCTGGCTGCTGTCAACTCATTATTTGTCCGGAAAGTTTGAAATTCGATTATTAAACTAGATTATTTCAAAGTCTACAGGGGAAACAATTTAACGAAATTCTATCTACTTGTTTCTGCACCTCTACTGGTAATTCACTACTACTGTCGTCATCTCGATTGTCTCTTTTAAACGCACCAACAGATACTATGCTGCAACCAAGGCAGATGTCTCATGTATTTATGATACACCAATCTCATGCAACCTATCTGGTTTGCCGGTGTTTCAGCACCACCGTGTGGTTTCGCTGTGCTACTAAATATGAAATCGTTCTTTATGGACCATTTGTCTATTCTGGTTCTTCGTGCGTTGCCCTTATCAGTAAGCCGCAACTCCTACTGTCGTTATTTCTCCATAGGGAGATGGAGATCTCTCTCTCTCTCTCTTCATTCGTGGCAACCGGCCGAATTTCGTCAGACTCTTGTTGATCTACAAAACCAACAGTGAGTGCGCAGAGCCACATCAGCAGCCATTTGACAGACAAAATCAATTAAGTAGATATCGTACCGCCTCACAACAAGAAACGAGCACAACAGACACAAAATAAAAAACAAACAATAAAGGCATAGCCGGAGAATCATCTCTCCCTTTCTCTTTGTCTCTCTGTCTTCGCTACTGAAGTTGACGTTCCGCCGAAGCGGCAGCGACGATCAGTCGGCCGTTGGTGGCTGACTGTACACGCGTTAACAAGCCGAATCCCAGCAGCAGTATGCTATGTGTGCTTTGTCCATGTGCCTTTGCTTTAACAACGTCTTCATGAACCACAATGCCCCCCCTTCCCCCGATTTATTATGTTGTATATCTTCATTTCGGCGAGAAACACACGGCCGCGCCGTGTGCCAACGCAAGTTGGTCATGACGAACAGCGGGAACAGTGGAGTTTCGGCGGGGCGTTCGGTCGAACGGCGTCGTTCGAGGGCCCACCATTATACCTCTGCCAGGGCAACGTCGAGGGAAACTGAACAACAAGGAACAACGAGAAGAAAATACACCAGCGCCGCGTGCGGAACGGTCTTCAATGGAACGGATCGAATTAGTCGGATCGAATCAGGGTCCTCATTCAATCGAGAGAATCTGTCTCGATCGCGTTTTGGCCTTTCGGCGGGAGTGCTGTTGTGGTAGGGAGGGATCGTTTAGATATATAGTTGTTAGTATATATTGGTAGCTGCGTTTCGTATTTATTGTCGTTCCTTCGTTGAACTCATACGCGTCCCTGTTGCTGGTGATGTCTCATTGTGGTCATGGGCGTCACTGCCACTCTCTATGTGTGGCCACGTACACCGTGCACTAACCTGCTGCGCCAGCTGGTGTGTGTGTGTGTGTGTGGTGTGTAATTAGGTTGTTGCTAGTAAATTACAAGCGAGTTTGTCGAATTATTCAGTTTCCGAATAACTGGACGAGTCGGAGACGAGACGATCAGAGGGGAAGGATGTGCTTATTTGTCTCTGCCTATTGATATCGGTGATTGCCTGTCGTCGCGACACGTCGCGTTTCCAAATCTTTCGCAATCGGAAATAAAGAACAAGCGTCCACAACGGAAACCATATTGCTGCTACATGTATATATATATATATATATATATATACTGCTCCACGTATATATATATACACTGTTAGGTAAATCAATTTGGTTTAATTTGACGAGGATTGGGGATGAGTCATTTGCACATAAGTATTCGATATATTATTATATATCTTATTCCAGCAGCTAGAATGAAGTTTTCCGGGAGGCACGAAGAGCCTCACGCCGATAAAAATTAGGGACGTTTTTTTGGTCGACGCCGTCTCCCGTTTCTGATATGAGATGCAAGCGAGAAATAGGTCGAACAATCACTGAATATTCATGTATGCATCGACACATGAATCTATTCCGCTACATAGATACGTATATATATATATATATCCCGTGACGCAACTACGCCTATAGCCGTGAGTGAGTCCTCGAGTTCGTATAGAATTTATATATAATATATATAGGATCTCGCGGATCGGTCACACATGTTGTCCTTTGCTCCGTTATTGTTCGGCTGTGAGATATTGTTGGATTGGGGCTAAATGCGATTACCACCATATCAATCACTTCGGTGAGCCTTCTACCATGAATCACATAGTGGATCGTCGTTTGGCTATCGGCGGCTTTTTGTTCGTTTATTTTCTTGGTCTATTTCAGCGACGTGTTTACATTACGCACGAGTGACAATGTCTTATGGTTTTTATGCGCATTTGTACGCGTACACCCTGAGAATCCAATTTTGCCTCCCTGTTTCGAGCTCTTCACATCTATGAGGGTTATCTCCGCTACCAGCGAGGAAGCGATTACATCCGCGGAAGGTATCACTCTCGCATCATACCGTGAAACACCGCGGGCCATGTTCAGTCTTCGAGACGGCGGTTTGCTGGCAGTACCGCGTGCGTTACAGATCGAGCGGTCTAATCCGGCCAACAGGGTACAGTTGGAGTAGACAAAAAAAAATTGCCAAATACCATGTTCTGCTATGATGCACGTTTTACGGTAATTCACCGATTCAACGTTTGCTGCTCGGTGGCCGATTCTCTGTGACATGCGCCGATGATGGTGACGGTACACCGCAACGGCTGACATTCAGGTCTTCAGCTGAGGAAGGCGAGATGGAGAGAGAGCGAGAGAGAGAGATGTTTTTTTTTCTGATTCCTCTATAGTCGTCGGAACGGTCCGAGCACAGGTGAGTCTGATTGACGGTCTCTCGAGTCGGCGACGGTCATCAACATCCGCTTGATCCGACATCCCCCATACAGATGTACGACGAAAGGCGGCACTCGTTCGGCGCTCGCTCGCGGATCGAAGAGTCTTTTTCCAGAGGAGTTAAAAGTTCGCTATCATCATCATCATAATCATTTTCTCGTTATTCGGCGTAGCTTTTTATATTTTGCCCGTTTGGTGAGAAGGCAGACACGATGTCGCCAGACACCAACGGCTCCGTTCTTCTGTATTCTAACGGCTGCGTCGGCGTTGACAAAAAGCATGGCGGCGGGGTCGTCATACTACGGTTAATCTCATCGCGTTCGTCTGCGGTTTGAATTGTCATTGACGTCGTTGTTTGCGTTTGGCATTTAAATGCAAAACGATTACAATTCTGCTGTAATTCGTCGGCATGCCGCGAAGTGTCTGTGTGTACGATAGCATACAACGATGCTTACGATTAGAAATGACATGACTCTAGAGACATTGTGATAGCTCCCTTCGAATTGTTCGCCAATGTTCGTTGCCGAAGCACTCAACCCTTTTTAGCTATAGTATAGCGCGGTCGAATCACCCATCCAATGTGTACTTGGTACGTGGCCGTAGTTAGCCGATTTGACTACCAAAGGAAAAAAATTCACGTTTCAAGACGCGAGTTAACTCTTACGGCTAATAGGGAAGACTAACAAAAGCTGAGGCTTCTCAGTGTCTAGGGTTAGCAGTTAGCATTGTCGTCGTCGTCACATCATGAGCAATCGGAGCCGATCGAATCTGGTCCATGGCTTCGCTCAACTTCACTCTATTTCAATATGCCAACGACGGATATATCTGTACGGTCGGCGCGATAGCGTCCTTTCAACCCGATGGTATCCGCAGGGTGGCATTAGCTACTCGATATAGCTAAAATGCTAACAACACTCGCATAGCGCTCCCCGATTGACACCGGCATTCGGCAGCTTTCGCGCGAGCAGAGATCGCATGCGTCCGGACACAACTCGACAACTGGTCGCAGTGTTAAACGAGAGGGGCCGCCGCCAGCCTTTTGGTTGAAGCAAAAAAACATACACAGCCACCTCTGAAAGCTTGAGACAGCAGTGGCCAAGGCAGCAGAAGCAGTTGCAGCGATTATTGGTGTGTCGCCCCCAAAAGACCATCGCGAACTGTCGTGCCATGACGGCGCAGCCGCGGTCACCACCACCACCACCGCCGTAATCTCGAAACACAAACGCTTTAATGTTCTTTAATCAGGACGAGATAAAGAAGCAAGCACAAAGCTTTGCCGCGTAGCCAAGGCGAACCAGAATTCGCACTCGTGCATTTGAGAAGCCTGAATGCTATTGACGCTGTCAGCCTGAGTTAGCCGGCAATAACGAAGGCAGCCATCGCATTGAAGAGGAAACATCGACATTGTCGAGTCGGCGCGGCAACAGCGTGATTCTTGTACAGCAACTGGATGAATGAGCTTAGGGTGGCGGAGATCAGGGTGGTGTATAACCAACTGGCGGCGGTGGCTGGCGACAGCAGCAGTGGGCTATTACTACTTGTCTATGATTCTTCTTCTCTCATTGCGTCCTTCCCATATTGCTGTACTTTGGCTTGACATCATCCACGAGACCAAGATGGTGACTGAGAGAAAGAGAGAGAGAAATGCAGTGAGAACGAATCAGAGGATTGGTTAGCTATTTTGGAAAATCGCTCGTTTTTGCCTAAGTACGATTGCCATGCCGTACGACACCATACGATGTTACTGCCCGCCTTGCTCCGAGTTAGTATCGGAGTAGAGGCGTCGGGAGTCGAGAGCTTGGAGCTTTCGTGGACGTCGAGCGATGGAGTCACATTGGACACAGTGGCCATTGATGGCAGGAGGCGCCCCGCCCCCCGCCGTCTGTCTCTCTTTCTCTCTTAAAACATTGCGGCGGGAGCTGTGGCGGTGCCATCTCGCCAATTACCAACAACTACCAACTGACAACTGTTCTACTATTGACGCCGAACTTGATGCTGCCGCTATTCTGCGCCCGTCGCGGCCCAACGAGTCAAAGTGGGGCCGCCGCCGCCGCCGTCGCTTAGCTTTAGAACTTGGATTTCGCGTGGTATTCTCCATTCGGCCATGTCATGAGTGACGAGCTTCGACGTTGTTGATGTTGTTGTTGTCGGCGGTGATATCGGAAAAATCAACAACAGGAACAGCAGCAGCAGCAGCAGCAGCAGCAAGAACGATAACAACAACAGCAACAACAGCAGCAGCAAAGTTTAGCCTCAAAAAGAGCGATTTAACGATTTGTGTTAAGTCTACCGATGCTGGACACCGTCGCATATAGAACATAGCGCTGATGCTTCGTTACCCGAACTGAAGTTTTCCTGTCACCACAGCTCGAGTGCTGGCCGTCGTCCACCAAGAGATTGCGTATCAACCTGTTGCCAGAGCACTACCAATGGATAAGTCCGTTTCCCCCGTGCATGTAGCACCAACTAACGGAAGTAGATTCTCCAGGCCACGTTCAACGTCAATGACACAACTGCGTTTGGCATTGCTGCATAACGCGAACTCCTTAAATGCAAATGTGCAACGGTGGAGTGGTGCAGGCCCCGTCTATGCGGGTCCTACGTTCGCCTCCTTCGGGGTTGCAAGGAAGGAGGACACACGACTGTACGAGCACTGCACGATCAAGGGAACTCGGCATGTGGCACTCATTGTAGTTACTCCGCTGCTAACTGCATTGCCGAGCCGTGCCCACACCTCGGCGCCGTTCAGCCCCTCTGACGATACACTTACGTATATGAATCTCAAGCTCATAGCCCTGTGTTCGTATCTGTTATCTATATATTTTTCATTCTTATTTGGTCGCTCTCGCATAAACACTCCTTCTCGAGGACACCTCACTAACAGTCCACGGTATCATCTCCCCTCCCCGACACTATCTGTCCCTCTGCTTCTGTGCCGTTGACGTTTTCGTTCGTGGTAATCTCATGCGTCAGCGAAAGCCAGCAGGCCCCCCTCTGACGAACTGCTTGAGGTGGCCAACGCGAGCGGGTAATCAAGCATTGGATGGGTGAGCGAGCAACAGAAATGGTTGTAGATAAACCACACACATTATATATATATATATATATATATATATATATGATCTCGTATAGTTGCATGGTCCTTACTTGTGTGCCTATACGGTCTGATGAGAATGACTGGCTGACTGGCTGGTTTTTGATACAAGACGCTATCGGCAACGAGAACAGGCTTCCCGACACTAGCGTTCACTACCAAGATCAGATGGCGCGTCCGGTACCACATAATATATATATATATATATATACACGACCCGTACATACTTACACGTTGTTATTATTCACACAATCGTCGCGTGCGATCGCTATTGTATCGAGCGGGTGATGTTGTGTGATGCTCCGCTTCGTGTTGTGCCATAAGCGGACCAACTATGAGTGAACACATGGGTATTGCACTCGCGAATGCTGCCCTAATTTCTTAGATGTGTGACCATGTGAGCACATGGTCACACATGAACAGGGACTGCTGCACAGCGGCAGAGGCAACTGCTTTTTTTTTCGACGCTCGGGAGATAGAGGAGCCCGCTGTTGGCTTGAGTCAGTCGTATTGCTTGCTTGCGGGAGGATCAACTATGTTCCTACAATCAACTTAGATTAGTTGTAACATCCATCGGTCATGTTGGAGTTCCCAGCCATCCGAAAGCCGGCAGCGGTTTCACCGAAGCCTGGCAATTTCTCCCTGGCACCATCGCTAGCCCCCGGGGAGGTCATGACGTGATGTTCAACTAATGTTATCCACGCGATCAGACTGTGCATCTGACAGTGCGCTGAGTACGACATCGGTCAAGTGTCTGCTGATGGTGAACATATATTAGCTTTATTACTTCATGTATATATGCATATATATTATAAGCCCGTTAGATATTCGTATTAGCGTGAAAAGGAGAGATGTTGAAAATGAGTACGATTCATTGATATCTGTGAGCGGAAGTGTACGTTATCAAATCGATATCGTATACCGGTTGACTACTACTATGTGTTACCATAACGGGTCACGTGTTGGCAAGTATCATAAAAGAGTATTAAGTGATATAGTTGAACTTTGGAGATCAGGCCCGATTACGTTTTGACTTAAGCCGCATTGAAATATGTTGATATGCTAATCTAACTAGTCCTCGGGACATTGTCGACCTCTGCCCCCTCCCCATAATCCCTAGAACTAATTCCTAATTACTGTATGTATCTAACTAGTTAATGACAATTGTTCTTCGGTATTATCTCCGTATTATCGCTCGGGAGTGTACACTTGGGTTTCGTAAATAGATAAAGCATCATATAAAGGATCAGTAGACCGATTGTGGGATATCTCCAGCATCGCAGGTTCGAATCCTCCCCCAGACTCCACAGGATGTGGATTTCCCTCTCGACATCTCTCGTAATAATGCTATCATATGGATACGTACTGAGAAACGACTCACGGAGAGAGAATGGAGCGGGAGTTGCTCAGCCGTAAACGACTCTCCCCTAGTGGATTCCCTTGTTGATCTATTATCATCCGATTGCAGGTGTGCCAATTTCAATTAGAATTTTTTGAGCTCAACAGTTAGTCTGAAGTTCAGATCGAAATAAAGCACGTCCGTCAAGTTGGTTGACACCTAAAGAAAGTCAGTTCTCGTCGAGCACCGATACCTGCTCGGGCCTATCGAAAACTCAAACGGCGCGTCGATATCAATATACTCGTTTTATTGGCAGAGCTCGGCGGTGCCTCAGTGACGTGTGATAAATTCGTTTCTCTATCGACGAACCCTGCTGTCAGGGAAGCTCGCCCGCCAGCTCCACCGATCTGAGACACTGATGTGACAAATAGGAGAATCGAAAAATGCCTAAGCGGAGACAATTTCTATTGTCCCTTATGGGTTAACGTTGGTTGTGTGTGTGGGAAGGGGGGGCAGGAGTTAAGAAGGAAAAACCCTGTGTGAGGTTATCTCCTGACGGTTGTAACCCCGCGGCAGAGTCTGCTGTGGACTTCAGCAAAGCAAATGAAGCCGCAAAGGAATAAGCATTAGAATCGGGGAACTGGTGGATCAAATACGAAAGATTCGGCAGCTTATCCGCTTCTATAAACGTACGCAACCGAATATCTATTGAACTTATAAGTATGATCTCTCAATGACCTCCCAATCAGCCGGAGCCAGCATTTCATTTTTCAATATATATATATATATATATAGAGAGAGAGAGAGAGAGAGAGAGAGAGAGAGAGAGAGAGAGAGAGAGAAAGAGAGAGGGAGAGAGATACTATCATAAATCATCATTAATCTCCTGATTAGATTAGAAAAGAAAATAATTCACAAATGAAAGAAAATATAATTCCTATTACATGTAATAAAAGTAGAAAGAAGAAGCAGGCACTCTCCAACATTCGGCTTATTGATCTACTCAAAGAGTGAGCCAGCAAACAAAACGATGCCGTCACACCGATCTTCGTTGTCGGATCGAGGGCAAGCTTGTCCATCGGCGTCAAATCGAAATCAAACGAATACGTATTAACAATAAAAGCCAACATCATCGTCATTCTCTTTCCAAATTGATTTTTAATAGATCCATTGACCAGATGGATCTATCGCTGCGCCGATGTCGAGGCCGGCGGCCTCCGTCGCCTTTGAGAGTGGTGCGCCTTTGTGGGTGACTAAGCGAGAAGAGAAGTATATATACAGCAGGACAGATAGACAACAACGAGCGAGCGGTCGGGCGGACGCGCGGGCGAGCAATGGAAGAACAGAAACGCGGGGTAGCGGACGGAGCTGGTGTTATTGGATGATATGTAGTTGATATGGATGGTGCGAGCCATCATTCTTTCAAGACTTCAGATCCTGAGAGAGAGAGAGAGAGAGAACTCCCTCTTTTTCGTGTCTGCATCGAGATCGTCAGATCGCGCGCCTCATGCGCTGGAGGATCTTCGATGGATCTTTGCGTGCAGAGTATATGAGTACATTGGCAGCGCCGAGCGGAGTGGGACGCTCCCGGTAGGGGAGTGCCCACAAAGACGACTGACTATCTCCGCGACAAACTGTGCTAATGGAGCACCAACGACGGTAGCAATAATAATAATAGCAGCAGCAGCAACAACAACCACTGAATGGAAAGGGGACCCCCGCGACATGACGAGAGAAACGCCGACCGAGAGAAGCCTGTTAAATTGAAAAAAGAAGAAAAGCCATTTTGACAACACTCTCACCACAGTCAGTCGTCAGTTAACGAAGCAAAAACGGGCAAAACGCACAATGTTCACACTTTGTCGATGTGCGGCCGCTGCTGCCGCATTGCGCGAACCCTATCGATAATATTTTCCTATCGGTTTTCTATGGACGGGCGGCGGCGGCGAACACAAGGAATAAAATCGTATTGCCTGTTCTATCGAGTTCTGGCAGCCTACTGACTTTAGGCGACATGTCATCTTTAACAGGGGGGGTTTTATTGACAAACAAAAGATCAGACGGCTTTTTGTCGAATTGCTACGAGACGGGGAGTGGGCGCTACTTTACTAAGCCCTACGCGTGAGAATGGCACTTGGGGCATCTCTGCATGAGAAAGCCTGGAGAAATCACGAAATCAAGTTAAATCTCTGTCGAGCGATTTCTTTTCGAGTGGGCTCTCTCTCCCCTCTTTGATAAGCGATTGGGAGCGGCGACCAACGGTTCGTTCGACCACCGTCCAATGAATGAACAGACGAGTGTATTATGGCGCGGCACTTAGCGACGCTTCATCAGCGTGATCAGTGCTTACTGTTCAGGCTATGTCAGTGTCGTCGGATTCTCGTGGAATATACATTGAATACAATACAAACGGAGGATTCTGTTTGTAAAGCAATCGAGTCAGGGTGAGATAGGGGGGGCCCGCCTCTTGTTTCGATTGACTTCACCATGACCAGCTCAATATTAATATCGGTAATCATTTGTCTCCTGTGGGAAAAACAGTCGACATCACGAACTCTGTCTTCGCGCAAAAACACGAGGCTCTCGCCAGCTCGCTCTCCAGATGTACTATTACCGAGATCACCTCTCGTAGACCTGATGCATTATACGATACTTCACATTCTGCTCGACTTCGTTGAGGTCATACATTTGTGTCAAATGGCAATAGCCAAACGAGGAGCAATCAACCTTTTTACTTTTTTTTTACAACCTTTTTACTTTTTTTTTACCGAGAACTTAAGCATATGTATGTATATTGCAGTTCCGAGAATAAACATTTGATTATGATATGATACCTGAGGCAACGACAGTGTTCTTGTTTCGTCCTGGTTCGATTGTCATCCTGTCGGAGGTCGGCGGCGGGGGCGGGGGGATTTCAGGACATGTCTTGTATTGCTTCTTAGCGTATTTTGTCCACATTTAAACTTGCCGGAGTCATAACGTCCTTCGTTAATGCACATCTTCATCTTTCCCACTACTCGTATGGGTCGCCTTTATTCATCAGCGTACAAAGGCTCAATCGAAGATTTCGACGCATTTGCCTGCAACATCACTTCAGCTATCGACGGTACTGGCAACGATATCATGCGCGCCACCAATAAACAGTACTACAACCTAACTTCGCACTTGTCAATAATAATAATGTGTCTGGCGGGAACACCATGGTCGATCATGTTCGGTATGATCGTACCTCATACAGTCCTGATTTAATTCGATCATTTCCTTACGATGCGCCGCCGATTGATATTGTACTTCTTTTCTTTTTTTAATCAAAAATAATGTATGTCTTATCTCATATGTATAATTCGTAAAATAACATATACGCAAAACGTGTGCTGCACCTATACAGCAATCACTGTATAGTTAGTCTCTCTGTAAACTCTGTATCATCGCGCGTTGCTATGTATTATTATAGATTTGACTAAGCACGGTAAACTAAATCAGTCTGTCACGCTCATAGCGCTCAATAGGTTTGTTGTATTGTTCGGCATCTGCCAAACGATTTCCATTTTGTAATCGCTCCGTCTTTCTATTTTTGATGTCTATATATAATCGTCATCATCACCATTATTTTGACAGGGAAAATCCCTCATGTGAGACAGACTATATATATATATATATATATCGACAATTTTTGACAGATTAAATCCCACAACGGAATTAGGCAAACCTAACCGTTCCAGCGGAAATATCGCCGTCGCCGCCGCCCCCCCAATCACGGCCTGACTGACTGACTGACTGACGCGCTCCACTAGAGACTATCATATCATCCCTGTACGATTTGACCCGGCCGGAGTTTATCAGCTTGTTACACTGTTTCGTACATCGGCCTCTGCCTGCAATGCGGTATGAAATAGGTACGCGTTGTCAATGCGATACGGGAGATGATAAACCTCCGAATACGCCCATGCATACGTACGGGCGCGTTGGTCACCTAGGGCAGTTACCTCCTAGACTAGAGGAAACTGGCCACAGATGGCTGCCCATCCACTACCAGCGACAATCTCACCACGCTACGTTTTCGATCGCTTCCAGCATAATGGTCTGCCTTTGGCTATAGCCGCTCGCCGACGACTGCGTGCGTTGCGCTATTGAGTATTGCGTGAGTGTAACCACAGCGGGCTCAACAAACAAGTTGTCCCAAATATTCTGCCTTTCTCGCCCGATGTGTGGCCGACGTTTAATGGAAGAAAGCTTCTCGGGAGATATTTACGAGAGCGGGCGTAGCGTTCGCCGTGGACATCAGCGAGGACTCATCAGCGCGAGGGTAGAACGAGGAAGTCCAGCCAGAAGTTCGGAGTTCGGGAGGTGGCCGCGCGCTTCGGGCGTCGGTTATGGCGGCGAACGGCAACACGGCATACGCAAACGAACACACCGCTGCGACGCGGCGGGGGGGCCCGGGTCAAGGGACCGGCCAGCGAGCTGGCCGCAACTTCGTCAATGAGTGGTACAACTCATTGACGTCGAATCTGCGCAAGCCATCCGCGCGGAGTTGCCGACTTGTGCGCGAATGGTCAAAGACGTCACGTCACTCGAATGATTGGCCGTGGGTTAAAGAACTATGAAACGCGGAAGAACTTCTCGTTCGGCTCGAGGCCAGGTCGGCCCCCGGTTGATGAGAATGGACCGACGGTGAGAGCAACGAGCTAAGAAAAATCACCGAAGAAAAATAACCTCAAAGGACAAGCGTCGTTGTCGCCAACAGCGTCGGATTCTGTGACATCTGACATCTGTTGGAGAATCGACATTGACCGACAGAGAGGCGTCAATATTGACGCCATTGGCGGCAGAAGCAAAAAGTAACGATATTGTCTCCTCTCGTGAAGGACCGGAAAGGGACAAACTGAGACCGGAGGCTCGCTGCCGTCGGATGGGTTGTTGGCCGAGCTCGAAACAGCGAACAACTCTCAAGAACTCAGCCATTCACCGGGGTACGGTGATATCGGATTCGGTTACGGTGATTCCCGACGACAACGCCACGCTGCTCGCCGGTTTGCTTGTCGCATGACGGTCAGGGCCTTTCTCTCTCTGGCTGTCTCTCTCTCTCTCTCTCTCACCCATTCTGTGCTCTGATGGGTGACTCACGTGGTTTGAATTAGTGGCCGGGTGGATCACGCAAACAACGAGGCAAACAAACAAAAAAAAACATACGTGAAACGAACGGTAACAAATACGATGTCATGCTTCCTGTAAGACTTGTTCATATATATATATAATGTATAGTTGATAACGCGGTACAAGCGTTTGGCACGGCAGATGTCTCCATTGTCGCTCATTGCTACATCGCGTTCGATGGCCCGTTCGTAAAACGAGCATCTACCGGTTTCAGTGATACTTCAGTAGTAACGATAGTCGGATAGAGACTGTGCATTGACAGAGTTGTCTTCTACGAGAAGCGGTGGTGGGCACCATTGTTTATTGGTGTGCTCTGCTTTTTGAACGGGTCACGGCCATGACGCATATATAGAAATATCGCTTGGGATGAAGGTACCTGTCGTATTGCCTTGACCAGGCTAGACTAATAAAGAATTTAATTAATACGTTCGACACGGAATGGGAAGGACTTATTTGCAAATGAATACTATGCATATATAATTCGAACACATTTGACAACGACAAAACTGTTGCTGTTTCGGTCCATCTCTCGTGATTAGTTGTTCATTGGTAACAAACTTAATAATAATAATAATAGTAATACATTAACAACTGCAACAGGAAAACAATCTATAATGAACGCTGTCCGCCTATATATATATATATATATATAACAAGAAAACTTTCCTCTAAAATAATTAATAAATAATATTATAGCATGCACCGTGTATAAATAATATATCTAGAAATATAATAGCATTCATCAGACCACTAGGGTACAGTCTCATATATGTATTTGTCCGTGTAAACCATTCCGCCCGTAGTAGACCATCACCACGACTCCATCGATGTCGTCCAGGTCGCCGTCGATCGAATGGAATTTTGGCGCACCGAAATCGTCACAGCCCAAACGTTTGACGTGAACTCGACGTACTCAACGTATCTCTACTCAACGGAATTTCGAGCCACGCAGGCCGCCGCGCCAGGCTGCTGCGGTAGCATATCTGTCATCTCCATCAGCAGCGGCTGAGTCTCTCTTCCCCCCTATAAATCCATCTATTTGTCTATCTTTAAATCCTCGCACATAGACACCCAAGCAGACAATTTCTCTCTCTCTCTCTTGTTGCACTCGAACGTCTCCATCGGTGCTGTTGCGAGAACAACATTACATCAGTTATCTATTGATTGGTCGTGTCCCGAGCGAGCGCCGCTGCGAACGATCTTTGTTTCGTATTCGATCATTTGGCCAGTGACTGCCAAAAATTAGTGCGCATTAACCAACCAGCCACCAGCTAGCATAGCACTCAACGCTAGCAGTTACGAGGCGTTAAGCTGCCGGCGATCAAATATGGCATTCCATGGGGATTCCGCATCGCGGAAAAATGCAGCCCACCGACCCGGCATTTTGTGCCAACGATTTCTCCTCCAGCGAACAAGTCAATAGAAAATGCAGCACAGCCAAAGAGCGGTGAGGACTGAGGGTTGTGGGGGGGGGAGGGGGGTCTTTTTGAAGTGTGGGTCTGTTTTTCTCGTTGGTAGCTCTCTGATTGGTAGCCGGGTGTAGTTTTCATTTAGGCTACATTTGGATTCGGACAGTATGATTCGGTGAACTATTCGATTTGTTTATGGAAATGCTGACGTGATTAGAAAGAAGCTGGGGAGCTCAAACATCGTCGGTTGTTCGAAGCGTAAACAAAAGTATTGGATACGAACAATTATCAATAAAACTCCGGGGGGGGGCTAAACAGACGAGTAAAAGGGGACACCTTTTTGTTTATTTGAGAAATGTGATAGATAGTGCCTCGCACCGGGAACATGACATTCTATTTGACTTCATATATCACCATGCGGTGCTATGAATAAATGACAAATCGGAACAGATTACGCCCATTAACAAACAAATGAACAAAAAAAAACGTAGAACAATACATCGTGCCCG
The DNA here is from genome assembly GCA_019614645.1 of Stratiolaelaps scimitus. Lineage (NCBI taxonomy): Eukaryota > Metazoa > Arthropoda > Arachnida > Mesostigmata > Laelapidae > Stratiolaelaps > Stratiolaelaps scimitus. Next base: position 1,024,245 of record JABWDB010000025.1, on the reverse strand, counting down.
TCGGGAAACTAATAAAAAGGGCAAACTTTATGTCAAATTAGCCACCGGCTTGTGCAATGCTATTTGTTGTTGAGTACCGGCAGCTATTGTACCTCTCATACGACGGACGTTCGCTAAATGGCGCGTTCGTTGGTATTCTGTGTTTGGGCGATATTTCTTGAATATCGACAGATTAAGGAAACACGGGCTAACAAGAAAACGACTGGCTCGATTGGCCCGCTAAGCCGGTGATGTTTTTCGCGTTTGGGTAGGCTGTCGGAGACGGCAATTTCCTTTCGGCTGTCGCCGTCACACTGGTGTTCGTGTTGTCAACTGGGCGATCAGGATGGCGGGCCGGCGAGCCAGCCAGCCACCCACCTCAATCGTCGCGGATGATTCACTCCCTAGGTGACTCAGGGGCTACGCCAACAGGGTGGCCTGTTTAACCCGAAGATCAGATCGATCTGAACCGAATCGGCGTAATAGCGGGCTGGCTTGTTCGCAATCGAACGAAATCATTCAAAATCGTGATTGATGGACGTGCATCAATTTCAGCGGACCTGCTGAAAAGCGGCCCCGGGAAACAACGAGGGTGGCTCTGCTGAGTAAATTAAATATTGTCGTTTGCGTCAGTCAACACTGAAATATTCATCTTATCCCATTTTGGATGGTGCGTTGATTCAAATTTGACCTCGCAAACAACGATGTGTCAGGGTGTTGTTTATAGAAATTTTATGCAGTTTAAAATTTAACGCACCAACAATGGTTGGGAGCAGGATATTTCACTATGATTCTCCTGCGTTCGTCATCAATTGTATTCGGCTTGAGATTAGTATCGGCTGCTTGATCATACCAAAGCTTCAGGTCGATAACGGTTCAGTTTTACATTGTATTCACAGTCGTGATCGTTTGCTTTTATCCGCGAAACAAATCGATGTTCGCTTATTTTATGCTGCACCTTAACAATAGAACTCGTGAGATGGAACCGTTGTTCTTATATTCGTTGTTAAACAGAAATCTTCTTCAAGCTGAGATGTCAGCTTTGCAATGTTTTATCGCACTCTCACCGAGGCTCTCAACGGCTAGGCCTTTGAGCTTAAGGGTCCAGATGCCACAGGTTTATACCCGGCCATGACACATATACCCACTCAACATATGATAGAAGTGGTTAAGTAAAAAACGTATACTTCCCAAATTTAATAATCACACTAAGTCGTTGTACTTTACCTCGTTCCTAATATCAGCAACGTTTGACCAGCGTGAATATCATCACACACGACTACACCTGTAACATGTTATAAATGATTGCACGACACCACAGGCAAGGGAACTAGAGGAAGCATTTATACCAAGAGATTTCAGCTTTTCCAAACAGAAAAACCACTTTGCACTGTAGTCCTATACCATTCCCGATAGGTAACGCTAGATATTAGAGTCCCGAGAATAAATTCGAGTCCTTTCTGCGTTAGCATTTGTTCGTTATTTGTCGGACGAGTTGCTGATGTCACGATCGAATGAAAATGTGCTCAATTTCCTCGAAACAATGTCGTTATTGTTGTGTCGATAGTAACCGTTTGTTTGTTCGAGTTTTGCATCACTGGCAACAATTACAATAGCCATACATTGGATGCTCGTGTTCGTCTTTCTTATTGCGCACGAACTCGAATCTGACTGCGGATTTTCGGATAAGAGAAACATTCTGTAGAGCAAACTGCCGCGTAGGTCACAGACATAAAGGTAGATGGGCGGGAGGGTGGTATCGTTTCGTGGGGAAGATTTGATGATCTTCAAAATAATACTGTTTGTTAAGGAAGCGCTCCGGACACCCCCGGACACTTCCGGGGTAAACACCCCCCCACACGGCATGCCTTCCCCATTGCAGGCTAGCCCTGTCACCGTGTTGATTTGTTACATGTGCCATTGAGCTAAAGGAGAGAACCCGTGCAGCAACCGATACGCCGGCAAGAGGCTTCGCTAACTTCTCATCTGCAACAAACATAAAAAGAGATCTACGAACGCGTGGTGTGTATCCGTTATAGTGTCGTTTCCTCCGCGAGCCCCGACCGGCGTCATCCTATCATCGTGTCTGTCTCTGTGGTGCAGTTTTACACGAAACAAAAAAAAGCAGGCCGGATACGTAGAAGCCAGCCGATTCCGAGCAAAGAAAAAGAGGTTTACCATCATCTCTCTCTTCCTCCCCGCTCTCTCAGAATCATAGATATTGAGAAGGGCGCGTACAACTCTTCGCGAGACACTCAGCTCGTTTCGACACTTGATACAATCTTGGATAAGAATCGTCGGAACTTTTATACATACTGACAGGGCCAGTGAAACAATGGTGATGATAGTAATGGCAATAAACAACTAATAATTATACTATTTATGCTATATACTTCCCTTTTGAAGGTGGAACGTACACGCGTATGTAAACCTATGTATATTCTTTAGATTGCATTTCATTTGAATCGCCGCTGAACTGTCATATTCCCATGGCAATTCTACCATACGAACACCCTCAAGCGACCCGCTAACGCTTCCCGGACTCGACATAGGCATCAATTCAGCCATAAATGCAGTAATCAGTCGAAAGCCATCTGATAGTACCCTTCGTCGGAACAGCCAAATACACTGCAGGGCGAAACAGGAAGCAGCACTAGGCAACAGCGCAAAATTAGTAACCCCCCCCCCCCGCCGTTTGGACTCGACCAGAATCGTGCCACCACAAGAAATGTCCCTGGCCAGGCCCGACGTCGACGTTCGGCGGCGACGTCGAGATGTTCGCCCCTGACGGCAGACGGGACTGATGTTAAGTACCACACACAAAACCACACACGCCGTTCGTATCTATCCAGCACCGGCGGCCGGAATCGACAAATATCGATGCATTTTGCTGTTTGGCCATTTTGTTCATTTTCGTTCGTCGGCTCCGTCATCCTGTTCAGCGATTATAGCGTTCTGTGTATCTCGTTTTGTATTCATGCTTCACTTCGCTGGTAGCATTCGCTCTCTCCGGATATCTATGGTGTATCCGTGTATGTGTGCTGCGAGGATTGGCCGTGTATCTTCCTCCAATTCGCTGCTCAATATAATGATAACGGTGGGTATATATATATATATATATATATATATATACCAAATCTAGTGAGCGACGATTCGTTTCCCGCCAACGGATCTCGGTCACCAGGCGTCGCTGGCCGACTGTTGTTATAGTTTCCGAATTACAATTACCACTGTTTACTTCACTACTTCTACTACAACCACTGCTGCAAGACTAATATAATAAGGATAATAATAATCATATCGAAGTAGTAATAATACCGAGCAACAAGCATCAGTTGTGTGCCGATGTAGCAGGACGCGTCTTGGATATGCCTGCTCTACGCTATCAGCCGGCGTTTGCTTTAGCTGACGAAGTTTAATCCTAACGTATGATAATCCTGATCTCGCAAGACGACGGCCACAATGTCACTACTTAATGCCGGCGACGCACATCGCCTGGCCATCAGTGGCCTCGTTATCCCCACAACGCAATCTCAAGCCATTCAACAAGACAACCACTCCCGGGAAGGTGCTCTCGGCAGATGCGACCATTACCATACTGACGTGGATAGCGGTTTGCTGTGCAACGAATACGGGACAGCGCTCAGCCTTGTCGATATTATGCCAATCATCGGCAACAGCCAGTGGAGATGGGGAATATGTGTTGCCAGGTACTGCTATTGTTGTTCCTATTGGTAAACGGGGGCTGATGGTTACAAAGCGCTCCATATTAGTATGAACTGGCCCTATTCAAAGGTGGACATTGAAATACTACGCCTGGCAAAGGCTACCCAAGATGCGAGAGATGTCAAGACTATAAACAGAACGGTATTCGTCAAGTGGATTACGGAAGATTTGAAGCTGCTTCCGAGGAGGCCACTCACTGATTGGAGTGTGGTCGCCGGCCGACTCGCGCTTAGCTAGAACACGCTGTATTTTGCAATAACCTGACGTTATTGTCGTTTATTTGAGCTGGTTTTATACATCTCCAATGATTTATCTCATATTCTTTCTGCTAGAGCCCGCAGCGGAGAAGATAAGGCACTAATCGAATATAATTAGCAACAACAACAACAACAACTCATCCGTCAAAATACTATTACAATTTGCATGTCAGTAGAACTATCAGCGTTAATAAAAGAAATACGAGCTTTAATAAACACTATAGATAACTCAATAAACAATAACAATCATAAGAATAATGTGCTAAATTATCGCTGCGCAAAATCGAATTACAACGTTAATTCAATCGGCCTAATGATAATTACATGTTCCGGCTCATGCATTATTATCTCGCGCTGATGCATCGACATTATAGATTCACAGCTACGCAATCACCAATTATACTGTTATACCATTTGCCGACCATAACTAATTTATATTACACAATGACTATCTATCTACCCTTCACGGACAGCTTTAGGCGATCACTGAATATCGGGGGGACGCTTACTATTAATAGTAATCAAAATGTCATTATATCTCATTTATGTACACAATATTTATGTTATGGCGACGAAATTCTCTCCAGAAAACGAAATCATCCATTGAAACGGTGAGCGTCTGCACGTCGGCGCACCGACACGACAATAGCCCACTGCAGCAGAATTTCTCAACTAGTTCGTTCGACTCGACTCGCGGCTCGACGACTGTCAAATCCTCATCATCATCGTTTTGAACATTACAGCGAACGCCTATATCGAATATGCCTCTCGGTGTGCTCGTATCTGGCAGAGCCTGAAATACTATAGCAAAACATGTCAGGTTATCTCGTTCATGGTCTGCGTCACAGAGGTCCAAAGGTTGGCGTCAGCGCGCAGCAGATATTCGGTTATCCGTATTTCCACAACGCCGAGCTCTTCCACGAGCATCGGGTTCCTCCGCGGACGGGTATCGCCTTTCGGGCAATTTTCGCCGTGACAATAATCGCCGTCGTTTATGCTGATTCGAACGCGCTGCGAACGACATCGCTGGCGTCGCACGCCGTAGTGTGTGTGTGTGTGTCCCTCAGTCTGCGCGCGACGATACGATCTGATACAGAATTAGACGACGGTTACAGCTCGCGTACGATTTTTGCGTTTAGTCTGACACTTTTTGCTGCCGCTTCTCGCAGTCGCCGTCGGTTGTAACCGGGTGAAGCTAGACTCACTAGCGGGCAATGCGTTCCAACGAAAAAGCGCATGGGAGAGGTATACATTGTGCAATAAGAAACAAGAAGCCAAATTGATGTCTATATCGAGCCACGGCGGAAGCCGTCGAGCAGCACAGCTCAATGGGGTTAGCGATTATTTAAAGGCGGTGTTGGCTGGCTTATTTCTTACCGTGACACAGAGAGACTATTGACTAGTAAGTGAAATAGACACAGACCGAGCAAAGGGAAGCGAGCTCACAGTGAAACACCGAATACACATTGTACCGCATTACTCATTCCGTGTCGGCTCGGCTAACTCGTTAGGTTATTGCAGACTATTCCTTGATTAGATGTTTTATATATATATATATATATATATATATATACGTATATATATATATATATATAACACTTAATATCTAATCAAGGAATATATATATATAACATTTAATATCTAATCAAGGAAGAGTCTGCAATAACCTAACGAGTTAGCCGAGCTGACAAGAAAGAGAGAATTGAGTCAAGTCAGTTCGCTCCTTCGCCATGAACAAACGCACGTATCCCGGAGGCGGACAAGATCCAGGTTGTTTAAAAATGAATCGGGGTAGTTCTTACTGCTTTCGGCCCATCGTTACTATGAAGATGATAATAATAATTATAACAATAATAAAGGATATGACACCAAAATAAGTAAGAATGCGTAGACCATTCCCTGTAAGAAGCGCTGGCATTTCGAAGCAACCACCTATTTCGTAATTTGGCCCTATTCATGTATCTGTCACATTTAGCATTAGGAAGTTGCGGCATTGGAGTATAACGGGCGATGGCGACAATTTACTCAAAGCCTTCGATAGTTCCTGTACGAATTTGGAATCGCTTTCGTACGGTCAGAGTTAGATCTCTGCCATTAGTTAAGAAACGAATTAACTAATGAACACCGTTAATCGCTACATGCATGTATCAGCGACGTCAAATAGGAGGCACAGCGCAGTGGTCGTCTCGATTCGCCTCGGAGATTAACCACAAATACGCCGGGCTAGGTGTACCGAAGTCCCGATCATTTAAGACTGCAGCTCGCTCACTAGCTCGTAATCGTTACGACAACTCGCTACATGATCCAAAAATAGCTAAACTCCGCAGATTCAACACGAACAGATTCAACGCCGCTCTTCATTCCCGATCGCAGCAGACGTCCAATGCAGAAGAAGCAGCAGCCGCACCCGGGGACGGCAGCATCGCGAGCAACGGGAGTTCATTCCCGTCCATCCCTTCGCCCTATGGCGCTAAGCGACACAATTCGACTTTGCTGATTAATTCCAACCGAGAAACGAAGGCGGAGCCCAACAGCTCGAGATTGGTGGGGCAACGTTTGACAAGGCGGATGCTGCTGCTGCTGTTGTTGTTGCCAATAGCCCATAGCATACACATATAGGAGCAGGCACTTGGCTTTGTTTGGCGACAAGACTCGGACGGACGGCATTTGAAAGGTCAGTTCAGCGACTAGGCACTTGTTGCTGTTGTACCCGTCAATGGCCAAAGTCGACCCTCGACTTGTACTGCTCAAGGTGATCACTGATATTTGTTGGTATTCCTTGAAAGTTGAATTCGTTCGTGCGGTTGTTTACTGCGTCGTTATTGATACTTGCTAGGCAGTTGTGTAATAACGGAGTTCTTCGGAGATTGCTGAGTGTTAGCTGCACAATGCTATACCATTTAGTTTGCTCAATATATATATATATATATATATATATATATATATATATATATATATATATATATATATATAAATATATATATGTATACAATATATATACTGTATATAAGCGGTTTGCACAATTTGCAAAATCCAAAATCAACCAATACGTCTGGTTGAAGGGGGCGGCAGAGTTGTGCTTCGAATCGAAGAGCTTCCGCAAGTAGTCATTTCGCAAATCGCCACCATCCGCTGTTCCGCCTTCCAACAAATAACGACTATTCCACTCAAAGTATCCGGCATTGCTAAAACATTAGCCGCCTTGGCGTTCCGCGCCCGCATCAGCCGTTGCAGTGGCACCAGCAGCAAAGGCTACACTGTCTCAGGGCAAGTTGTGCTCGCGGTACGCCAGCAGCGGTGTCGATTCCGAAGGTACTTAACGATGACTCCAGCGGTTTTGCTTCTTTGTGCATCGGAGGGTGTACTCGAAAGGGAGGCGGCCACGCCCCCGGGACCCTGTGGCCCACCCCGAGCAAGTTGACTTTCGTTTGTATTCCATTGCGTTTCGAGAAGAGGAGTTATGCTCCTCTGGGCCACAGAGTTGCATAGACGATTCGAATATTATAGTTAAATCGTTCCATCCACTATCCGTCTCGAGGGGTAGAGATAAGGGGGGAGAGAGAGAGAGAAATCCTCACGGAGAACAAAACGATCGGCGGCGCGTCTGTGGGGTGCCATTAAATCCACACATTTCGAAATGGCGTTGAAGATGGAGATGTTAAAGACGTCGAGGGGAGTTCAGGCCTCAACGTGTATCTCGACGCTGGTGTTAGCGTTTGCCAGCTGAGTGCGAGCGTTGGCATAACGGCCGCTTGAAACCGCGACATCGAGCAGATGACTGCTCCTACAAATGGTCCCGTTCTGGACCATCCTGCTGGAGGTTACTTGTGTTGAATCTATCAGCCTACTTTGGGCAAGTGCTCGCTTGAGTGGGTCGACGCGAGTCGACGAAAAAATCACATCGAACTGAAGGCGAACTTCGACGATTGCAGCTGGATGATGGACAGCCGCCCGTCTAGTTAGAAAACAAGTTTGCCGAAAGTGTTTTGCCGTGGTTTTTTTTTTAGCACATGAAGAATAAACATATTATATTGAACAGGAGAAATATATTATTATTATTATACATATTACTCGGTGTTGTTCGTGACTAAGTTCTTGTTTGAGTTGGTTGGCAATGTGCCGTTGAGCAATCATGTAACTGAAGGCGTCTATTTACTCTACGGTATGCATACGATTTTGGTTAAATTAGATATATATTATACATGTATATACATATATATATGCATATATTTATATATATATATGTATATACATATATGTAGAATATACCTTGCGGTCTGGGGGGGTGGCTACAAAGGTATATTGAAGAGGGGAGAGATCGTCCAGAATGATGCGATCCGCGTAATCTTTAATAAGCGCCGCACAGACTCCGTCACGGACGGCATGGGAAAATACTCGTTACCTAAGAGTTCTGTATGCACTCCATGTCGCTGTCCTAGCTTTTAAAATGTCTAAAGGTATTATCCCTGCTGATATTGCTTTTCCGTTAGGGGCTATAAGGAGACGAGCAGCCTGCCGACCAACTGAGTTTGTGATACCGTTCGTCAGGAGAGAATCTCGCTGACATGCCCTCGCTTGCCAGCTGCCAATGGCCTGGATCGCGAGATTCGCTCACTTAAGTCAGCAAAAATGTTTGCAGAGGCGGCAACGACGATTTTTTTTTGAACACTGTGAAATAATTGTGATAAGTGTGACGGCTACAAATATTGTTGACACTGTAATGTTTGAATGATATTATATTGTGTACATATGTATATTTGATATCATCAACTGTGTAATTTCATTTCGAACATCGTACATGTAATGCTTTTATTATCAGCGTGAACTGAGAGGTGTAAAAAAACCCTTTTATTTTTATATTTTATCGAGAACTAAAGCTTATGTTTATTTTAGTTCCGAAGATAAACTTGATTTTGAAACTGAAACTGGAGTGGCGGATTTCGTGCACTCGCCCATCATTACAGTAAGACGCTATAATTGTCTACCCGGCAGCCATAAATACGGTGACGGAGGTTACCAGATGTCATCAGATACCATGTTATCATGCGGGATATGATGATTTTGTCACACTTGTTGTACCCCTTGTTGATTTCTGTACCGCCGGGTTGGCTTGCTCTATTTTCTCGTCGTCGACGATTGCGGAGGCAATTTGACACGACGCCAATTTCGATTGGCAGCTTCGCGATCTAGCCGGCTCGCCTGGGGGCAGAAACTTTAAGCTTCGGCATCGGTTTCTATGACGGCGACGAATTTCGGATATCGGCGACACACCACCACGAGATTGACGTATTTCGTCGTCTTTATACGGTGGGTATCATATACGATATGTGTTGGTATCCATTGAAACTCTGTCCCCGCAGAGCCAGAGTTGATCGTCGCGAGCCACAAACACCGATGATAGAAACGTCACGATGGACGGCAGGAATAACCTTGAAATTTTGGCAGGTACGCCGCCGCTCTTAGCTGTTTTGCTGCCGTCGCTCCGATAGATACAGTACAATGCTAGGAATCTACTTCATCGACAGTTCCACATGCCGATTTGAATTCCCTTATCGATGGCGCTTCGTGGATCTCTCTTAGACTACTCCCCATCTATGAATATATATACATATTTACGCATATCACGACAACGAAAGCGAACATCAAACATGAAAACACCATCAAGCAGACAGTGAAATGAGGTCAGTACTCGTCATCGACGATTGTAGCTACCTGCTCGTGTCGAGGGAGAAACTAGTAATCCATATTTCGAAATGTGTTCACTAATTAATATCACAGCGTACACTCGTGTACCCACAGACAAGCTGGCTGAGCGAGAGCGCAGGGAGAAGCCAGCAGGACCTAGTGGTATTATCACACAGCTGCAAGCTGCTCAGTCAACATGGCACCTTGCCGATATTAGTGCCAGGTGCCTTTGCTCTACACGGGGATGTTTCAAGCAATACGATTGCTGGGAGGAGGGACGCGTGAAGCTTCCATCGATCTGACACTTCCGTCGGAATTACTCAGCACCCTGTTAGATGCTGGAGGAAAAATATAATAATCCCAATCATTATACAGGTATCACGTGAAATCGGCGATCCGATCGCTGTCTATCGACAACGAATGAACTCGATTCACGTCGTCAATCGAGTACGGGTGAAATGCGAGTTGTTCGGAGTGACGAACACCGGGTAAGCTTATACGGTATGCTATCGAACACTGGACGGCATCAAATCAGCTCGGAAATGTAGTGTTGCCACCGCTTGTTGTTGAACAGGGGACTCTGTTTGGTTAGCGCCAGTGTGAAACATTGCCGGGTCGCCACTTTGTTTGTCAGCGTGCGAAGGGAAAATGAGAACTTGATGGCGATGTGTGGAATACAATATGTTACTATCTCGAACGAGCTTGTTTGAGCCTTGAGACGTTGTTGTTGTTGTTGATATTTTGAAATCTCAAGAAAGTCGACAAGGTACAACTCAAAGGCTACTTCCCGATTTCTAATATGTAGGGTTCAAATATGATTCAGCTACTGTGAAGGAGACGGCTGTCTGCAATGCCATTATAAATGGACATGAAACAAGGCACCAACATTGCCAGCAAGTCTCACCCACCTCAGCGGTTAATACTGACGGACTTCTCCATGAGTCCCAACAGAATTCTTAACAATCAAGACGTGACCAAGTGCTTGCAAGAAGTGCATTTGGATAGATACGAGCAGTGAAGCTTCTACTAATAATAGCTAAAGATCTCCATTTAATGGGAGATCGCGTACCGTTGCTCCTGTTAGACTCGAACAATCAGGCGTCGAAGTTCAAAGCGATCCAAATTTGACAAAGATATTAGCAAGCCGACTATTCCGGGTCATTTTTCCAACCAGGAGAATCTGCGGCCTTTTCGCGAATGCGTACAGCCCCAGAACCACAATCGCGCGGTGGAACAAAAAACCCGATCCGGATTATGATATTAATACTCTCTAATACCTTCATCAATATAACAAATAATACAATAATAGCCACCATGATTAACAATTGTATATGTACTACCAATGAAATGGCAATAGTCGTCCGTAGAAAAAACGACAATTAACAACGTCTCGCGTACGGAGACGTGGGTGTTTCGTCGTGCAAATAATCACCAATAACATATACTACTTGTTCAGTGTCGTCGCTGTCAAATTGGCTTCCAATTCCGCGTCGTCGAGCCATCGTCGCGAGCCCAACACACGCCATCGAACTGTAAACGCCCATCGGGCCTTCGTTGAGCGTTGACATTGACAACGTGAACGACGTCAATCGACAACACACATTACGCCTGCCGCAGATCTACCTCCGGTCGGTTTCGCGACTAGAAACTAGCGGTCTGTTTTCACTGTTCGAAAGCTTCCTTTTCTTTTCTTTTGGCCAGGAAGGAAAACTTCTGTCGATCGTCTCCGTGCGAATTGCGAATGCCGCAATCAGCCAACGGAATGGATGTTGGAGATATCGAATGATGATGACGGCAATGATGAGGTGGCCGTTCACGGACAGTGGATACTTGTCCGGAATCGTGGAGCCGACGGCGTCAGCCGTTAAACACGCGAAGTCGAGGACGGTTCGGGGCGCGTACAAAAATATGTTGATGAAGTTTGATAATAGTGTAATAATGGGAGTGTATACGTTATACTGAAATCGAGCTTTCGAGGTGGCTGTAGCGGCTTGAATAAGAACGAACAGTAAATGGCGAGTATATTGATATCGGTAATTAGCAATGATAATAATAATAATAATAATAATAATAATGATAGAAACATGATAATTACAAATTGACTACATGACGCTTCATTTAATTAGTAATATTTACGAAGTGCATCTAAAACCAAATCTGTTCATTCACATATTGGCTCGGATCGGTGGAAATGTCACTTCGTTTAGTCAGAATGATGACTTCCTTACACTGTCGTTAGCTTCTTCCTCAACGCCACGGTCGCAACAGCGAAATCAAGCTTGGATTCGTCTCGCACCTTAAAGGTGTCTCTTATTACCCCGAAATTGACACAACAACAACAACAACACGAGCCAATCAGTGCAGCCAATATCTACCACGAATAAAAAAAAAGAGTACAAACTCATAAACACACCCTACACAAAATTAGCTTCTTCAAGCAACTCCTTTCAGCCCGCCACTGCCCGATCACTTCTACATATCCCCGCCTCGCTATTGGTGACGGCCCGGTCTGTTTAGCAAAAATGTTGAAAAAAATCCAGCCGAAATAGGCGAAAATCAACAAAAAACTGCTCGATACAAGCAGCGAGCAAAAAAAAAAGATTGGCCAGATCGACGAACGAAACAGAGATATTATAGCAAATAGGCGCCGTCGGCTTCGTCTTCGTCTTGCCTCGATCCCGACGAGAGCCTGCATAGCGGAACACTTCGGTAGTACGTTGCCGGCGAACCCGTCAATATCTATCGTCGCCAATCGTCGCTCCGTGCGCTCTCCACACGGGTGTAGCAACTGCGGACCGGCATCTCGTTTTGCGAATCCGTCATGCTTGTCTTACTTCCTTCTGCTGCTGCCGGTGTTGGCGGTGGTGGTCGACGACGCGCCGCCGCCGCCGCCGCCGTCGAAAAGTGACGGTGCGATCCCGGCCCTTCCCGCTCTCTTCTATCCTGGCTCTTCAACGCGTGTGCCGTGCTCACGGTGTGCTCACGTGTCACCTTCGATGTGTTTGTATCACGCCTGCTCAGGTGGGCTCTCGTCGACTCACTCAGCCAGCCAGTCAGCCGGCGTCGAACGCACGAAGCAGCGAGCACTACTGGCCAGCAGTGGAAGAGCACTCGGAAGAGGAGCTGGTGCGGAGCTTCGGCGTGGTACCGCAGCAATTTCGCAGCAAACAGCTCACGCACGCGGCGACCACGCTACCCGCTGTGGTGTGCGGTTCACACCACAGCGGTCACAAACTCATCACAGTGGATTGAAAAGGACAGACTGACTGATTCACGATGACTCAGGTGGATGCTTGCTGTTGGCTGGCTGGCTGGCCGGGCGATGCATCACATGCGGTCGGGTAGGCCACTTTGACAACAATTGCTGCCGCTGCTGCTTGCTGTGTATGGCTATGCGTGAAAGACAACGTCAAGCAAAGGATTCACAGCAAGCTCACAGCACGCCGAGTCAATTCCTCTCTCAACACACCCTCCCTCCAGCTCCGATCGACATCGGCACATCGTGGGCCAGCCAGATCGGTATTTTGGCCAGGGCACTAGGCCGGTTGAGGATCGACGGACAACCGAACGTAGTTATCGACAACCCTCATTCACAAGTCATCGATAAGGTATCGGCGTGGTCGCGATATCGCGCGAACCTCACAATCCAACTCCCCGACACAGCGCAATGCATTCCCCGAATGAGCATCGAGTGAAGTACTCACACGCACCGCAAAGCAGGCCGACAGGCGGGCAGATTTGCCGTCGGAGTGGTGGCGGCATCAGCACTGACAGCTAGTTTCTGCAAGTGGAGTTCTGCCCAACAAAAAAAAAACGTATATATATATATGTATATATAGCATCGGCAGAACATTTTATCTTGCTGCTTGACGGACAATTTATGCCGCCGATATTTTATGGATTCACATCGGTCCGTCGCTCCTCCTCAATGGGCGGCTGGCAGGCGCGCGGGCTGGTTGACTGGCCATGCTATCGACTCGCACAGGGTGTCACGGACGACGGGTTTGAACGGCGAAAATCAACGGCGAATTTGAGTTGAGTTTGATGTTGTTCACACTCGGTGACATCAGCTGACTGCCAATCAGACGTGGCAAAAACGAGAGGAACAAGGCTCCGCAAAGGCTAAACGCTACCGGAGGTTGACGTGAGAAGCCGAGGAGACGGGATCTGAAGACCCAAGCGGCACCAGCACCACCACCACTTCCCGTACAGCGATCAATGAGGATGACATATTAGGCTAAAGGACGCGTTCCGCCGCGGTTCTGCTGCTGAGATGAATGTCGTATCTGTAAATAGCTAAAGGGAGGGATGTGGGCAATCGGATCGGCAAGACACAGCTGTAATACAATGCGAGCATTTGCCATTTCTAATATAATTGTCCTCAGTTGGGTCCTTTACTCTGAGCCGAGTCTTGTGTCTGATAGCGACGGAGACTGACTCAGACGCTTTCGGCGACTCGGTAAAGGCATCGCGATGAGTATGGTTCAGTCATGGGCCCTTCCAGGTCCATAGGCCTGTACCGATTCGTAGGCCCTTCCAGGTTCATAGGCCCATGCCGGTCGTAGGCCATTCCAGGTCCATAGGCCCGTACCGGTGTGATATTAGGATTCGTCGACCGATAATAATAATAATAATGATAATAATAATAATAATAATAAGTTTTTGCCAACAAATCGGCAAGCCCCGGACCCCATCGATTGCATACGCTATGCATTATAGTTGCTATTATCTATGAATCCCGTTGAATATTAATAACAGATAATCATCGTAAGTACTATATGGCAGCAGCACATCTACCAAAAGCAAAGCGAGGTTCATCGTAATTATGTTCGCTCGTTCAAATGTTCCTCTCTGCCACTCTCGTTGTCTCTGTCGGACGATACATTGGACATGATCACTTCGTGACAAACATGGCTTCATAACGTCATTAGTCAATGTACAACGCCGTCTCGAAGTGCGGGTCACCGCGCATATATAATACATATAGCTCGGGTACATCACTGGTCCGTTAATCGACGAGGTCTAGCGAACGAGAGGACGATGTCTATTGAACGAGGAAAGGAAAAATGACGACGAAATACATTGCAGCAACGGCGGCGTCGGCAGCAAAAGCGTTGAGCATCCCTTCGCGATACAAATAGTATCGATCGCATTCTGGCTCGCCCGTCAATATTCGCGACGCGTAATGGAATCGTAGATTGGCTGATGTCGACGATGATGCTGGCGCTTCACGAAGGTTCACGACCGCTTAGAATACAGAAGAGGGCCACTGGGTGGACTGGGGATCCTCCACGGGATCACCCACCACAACCACCACCGTCGCTAAATAGAATTTTCGCTTGCTGAACTCGTTGCTGATTTTTTTTGGTGCTCACACACATATATATATATATATGAGAATTCAAATGTTAAACGTGCTCGTTAAGATTGAGCAGATTTCTGTTCTGACCAGATCGTTGCCGATGTAAAGCAAAGACACGTCCTGGTCCACTGACGATAGGCCGATCGTAGCGATTGACTGCGAGGCTATGGGAAAGGCGCACCAACGGAAGGTTCACTTTGGACCTCTTTCGTTTGGCAACGTGGAAATTGTACCACAAAAATGAAACGGTTAAAAAGAGACGTATTTTCCCGTTGTGACTTTTGACTGACTGAACAGTCTGACGTCCGATCGAGCGTTCGCCCGCCCCGCATTTCGAGCTGCCATTGTGTTGGTACTCATTCACAATAGAACCAATCAATCGATGCAAATGCAATCATTGGAGTGATTGTTAAACAGCTCTATGGCATGTCGAATTAGATGACGTTAAATAAGCGTGAGCGCAGTAAGGGGGTCATGTAGCCGATACGGACTTTGACTAAAATGTTCAATTCTATGCATGCTAGCACCTCGCCAGAATAGAAGACCTTCTCAACAGTACCCCCCCCCCCGTATGCCATGTATGTGCCGGGTCTAATCAAAACTTTATTATGCATCCAAGCAATCATCTGTCGATGTGTTCTCGACATCCTCAACTCATCTGCGTCGCGTATGCCTTCGGTAAACGAAGAATATCCCGAACGCCTTTGAGACATTGACCATCGCAATCGGTTATTTCGTTAATATAAGTTCAGAATACACAGTAACTGCCAACAAGGAAAAAGTTCAACCGGTGATTAGCACCCTAGATGCCGGTCGATGTTGTGAGAGAGTTTTCAAACAATGATGTATGATATGTACGTTTACGTTTTGGATGGTCTGCCCCTGATCGCGACGAGCAGCAACCACTGCGGCTTGACAGGCAAAAGTCCCCCTAGACAGGTCAGAGCATATTGAGCAGAGGTAAAATATTACGCCGAAATTAAATCCACTATCCGGCTATCCCCAGGGCTTCGACTCGAGGGCTTCAACAGCACAACATCATCCAACTCGAGTCTCGTCGGTGATTAAGTGATAGCTGTGCAGCCCAACCCTGACCAGATCCATCGTTCCCTTTTTCAGTCTGGCGGCCGCATCAAGAGAATTGCCAGGAAGTCCCCCACCTTCTCCGACGTGTTCCGTTCCGTTTGGCTGACGCCCCTGAACGCCCTCGTCTCTCGCCTTCGCGGCCGAACAACAACAATGCGGGGGGTCAAGGGAGGACGGGGCGGGGGTGTTCTACGAACTCCTCGTCTTGTGGGGTAGTCGAGTGAAGTCGCGCGGGAAAACCCTGCAGCGTGTGTATAATGGAGGCATACGTGGGCAGGCCTGGACACCAACCACATCGGTCGCTTGGCCACACAACGTTGCCGGCCACTCAGACCAACTGGAGCCCCGTATTCTATCCGCTGGATACCGGGCTCGCCTGTTCGTTCGCATGTATCTATGTATGTGTGTATGTGTGTGAGTATATATATATATATATATACACGCGAGCGATCGCACAAAATATCCAGGAAGCTGGATCTCTAGGAGATCAAGTTTGTAGTCCGGCCGACCGGGGCGCTCGGTGGTCGTCCACCAACGGGCGGAGACCTGTGAGCTGCGCATAGGTTTTTCACACACCCCAAACAGGGATTCCCCAACGTCTGGCGCCGCCGCGAGATGACTCACCCTGCCTGCGTCTGGCCACGAACACATCACTGGGTGTGCTTAGCAGCACATGCATGTCTGACCCATCCACTCAACAGGGGAACGAATTCGAGCAACATGGGGCTAACGGATAACACAGTCACAGACAGAGTCCCCGTATACAATATATCTCCTACTGGCCAGTGCTACCATAACCTCTGTTAGCTGGGGCTTGCCTTCGAAACTTCGCCACTGCAGCTGCCGCTCCTCGTTGTTTCGATCCGAAGCATTTGCACCTCTCTTTCTGTATCTCCGGTAACCGTATCGGGACACCCTCGAGGTTCCGCGATCCGGACCAGCAGGCCAAGCGACAGAGGGAAGTCGAACGAGTGACTGCTCTGCTGTGCTAACCCTCTCGATCCTGAAGGCTCCCGATCAGTTCGACTGACGCGACGCGGGCTCAACCTGACCCGGCCCCCACTGGCGCAGCTCGTTCAGGACAACCTGCTCTGCTCAAAGTAAAGACTAATCTTGTTGCTCCATAATAGCAGCTAGGTCGTTCAGCGGTTGGCCATGCGTAGAGGCATCGGGATGCCAAGACCCCTGTGAGGAATGGGAAGCCTAGCAGGAAGAAAGGCTATTCAGGATCAACTAAAGCTCGCTAACAAGCGAATGCTGCCGGCTGAATATTGGCTTAAGCTGAAGATGGCGCCATTAACGATGAGGCTTAAGTTTCACTTGAACGCCATAGGGAACGCACATATTTTTGAGATCCGACTTGTGCCCAAGATTCACAGCGTGCCACATCCCCAAGACTATGAATGGGTCTGCATACACCGCGTATGTGTTACATGCAAAGGGGTAGCTTGCCGCCGTGGCAGGATAGCTGTGTTTGAGCTTGTTCTTTTCCAACTCAGTACTTGACGTATCGCACCAATCAAGAGCGATTAACCGAAGCGGTAAATGATCTAAATGTCATATGCACATAATTCAGCGATACGTATAACTCGTGAAGAACAGAACTGAACATACCTGAACGGTCAGCACAATGTACTGAATTGCAAAAATAGAGCAGAAATAGACAGACAGTAAGCAGACTATATATCATATACGTCATTGGAAGGTTAGGATTTTTTAATTATTTTTATATTGAAATAAGCGTAGCTGTTCACATGCGCAATGCAAGTTTTAGATGACAAATGATTAATATAATTATATTTATCAATTCTTGTACACACACACACATATATATATATATATATAAAACTAGCGCACGCGCCCAACAAGAGTCTGAGTTCACTCTCGAGTTCAGTTCGTCGAATCTGACCAGCTGATCCCCGATGCAGTTAGGCCTTCAATCACCCATTCGTGGTGGTGTTTGTTCACCGTTCACACCGTCCCCACATAAACATTTCTCTGATCGTCACCAAAATCTCCTTTGTTTCGCTATTTTCACATAGTTAAAAGCTGACAATCTCTATTGACTGGCACGATGATATTCCTTTCTTTTGATCTTCTTCGAGTTTTACTCTGGGGTCGTTCAGGTCCGCATAGTGACCTTTTGCTGACCTCCGCCTCGCGCTGACTTTTCGTCATTGACTGACTAACAAATGAGTCGCACAGAGTTCCACTCTCAGGCAAAGGGGTTCACTGGAGAGACGTCAAGGCCGATCATGCCATCGCCTCGTTGGGCGTGGGGCGGCGGCGTCCTTTGAACGAATGAATGGAGCAGAAATCATTGTGTACAAAAGTCGAGAGTCTCCGTGTACATCTCTTGTCATCTGCTGCTGTGACGGCTACATCTACTTCGGCGATAGACGTTGCTGTGCCGTTTAGCATCTCACTAAGCCAACACAATCACAATGCGTCGTCTGACACAGTCTGCCATCTGTATACTAATGAAAAACGATAATTACGAGCTAATATATATATATATATATATATATATATTGAGAAGCGTATTGCAAAGACAATTAATAATCCATCAACAAATCTGGCAACATCATCATTATCTGCTGCTACTGCTGGTATTCCGCCCACGCGGCAATCCGTCTCGTATCTGCAGCTATCTGTTCATAAATAGCCAGCTATAAGCAGACTACCTAGCTCCGGGAATCTCTTGCGGCAATTCGCGGCCGAATTGTCTATCGTTCGTGAAACACGAAGGTGGCGCGAACTGTTGCTTCATGGGCCACAACAGAAACAAAATCACTCTTCCCGTCGACGATTGCGCCAATGGAGGTTTAGGCATAGGACATAGAAACAACACGGCACAGGTGAAACACAGAGAGATACATTTCGATCCCCAGAATGAACGATTGAAATATCAGGCGGTGCAAACAATAATAATAATAATAATAGTAACAATGCTACTAGGAACGATAACAGATGAGCAGGCTGGCTCATCAAAACATCGATTAATTGAAAAACGACTGTACGGTTTGTATGATATGTACACAGCAGAATGAATAACCGCTGCACAAAAATATGATTCCTGCGGGGTTGCAGACTTCATCGTAAATCTCACACGGGTACTATTATATATTTATCTTGAAATTGCCCACATGCATGCATGTGGACAATTTGAGCAACTCAATCACTAGTAAATAAACAAATAATTATGTTCGCATGCAATATTGCTGTTAGTGGGAGCACATTTCCTTCAAGGCTACGGCTGATCTTGCTATATCGATGCGATGGCTAAGTTTGCGACCGATATACATACGTGTATTATATATATATATATATATATATATTCGATTACCAACAACAATAGGACTGGACTGCAACAAGTGCAGGAGCTATTATTGGGTTTCGTCAACAAGTTTAGTGCTGTAACGTCAAGAACGCCGTATCGCTTCGGCGCGCGTCACCCATCAAAATCGTCCAAATCTACGATGTATTGTGCGCCGTGACCCTGCGACTAACCGACCCCGCGTATACCCAATCAAGTATGAGCGATATTGCTTGTAGGAGCAGACGTGGCCCGCACGAAACACTCGTTTGCGTGGCCTAGCCAAGGCTACCTCGCCGCCGCACTCGTATATTTGATTTATCCGAGTTACGATTATTAGCTTGTTGTCTTCGTATGCTGCTGAACATTCAGCCAGCCCCATTGGTAAACTACAAGAGAACGAGATATGGAGAGAGAGAGAGAGAGAGAGATGGCTCTTGTTGGATCGTCCGAGTATCGCCTGAGATGTTGCTGGTTATGAGAGGCGCCTTTTTTGTCAAGCCATGTCATCAGAATGACTAATAATCGAACACAATTATACGCAAGCACTTAATTACCAAAGTATAATGACAGTAGCAACTATTCAACAGCTATCGTCCACCACTGCTCCCGGAGCGAAAACACACTCGCATATCCCGAGCGTGTACGCGGATATTATACGGATTTGCATAGAGGTCCTGTTTGTCCTAGACGTGTTTCTACTCAGGCCATCATTCGGAGCAACTTTGATGAAAATCTCTTCAAACCATATATTATACACTGGTATCGACGCGAGAAATCCGAGCGCAGAATCGAGACTCGCATAGCTAGCCAGATGTTATATTTTTGCTAACCCAACCACTCTGCACGGGCGCAACACAAACCACTATTTTACAATGTGAGCTGGATAGGGATCATAGAGGTGCGCCGAAACAAACCTCATTGTAAATCACAAATATATATATATATATATATATATATATATATACATTATATACACTGAGTGTCTGCAAAATGAACGAATCGGACAAAATTTCAGATGTGTTTGAGCCAACTCATATATCGTATGTACTTACATGTCTCGACGAAGATGTAACGATAACGAAGAATGTCCGCAATTATAAGGGCTTCGAGCGATTGATTACTACTCAGTAATAATAGGCAATGCTGCCCTAGAACAAACTGAGGGAATTTTGCCCACTGGATAGCTCATTCATTAGCTTGAATTGAGCCCCGCGGTCCCGTATCATGATTGAACAGCTACGCACTATGCTCTATTGCGCTGCGTTGAGGCAAAGGGTGAATTGAAACCACGGGGTCCGACTGGACGATAGAGTTAAGATCGACTAACGGAACTCGATCCGTGGAGATGGGCGAGATAAATCGGCGGTGGCAACGTCGTCGCGCCGTTGAGCAACTCGGCAGAATCGCTGTTGTTGTTGTTGCTCCTCAACGCACGGTCACCACTATGAATGGCGGAACTATTCGCGCCGTTGGTTGGCTGGCTGCTTTGCCGCTGACTCGTGCTTTAACGTAACGCTCTGGCTGCGGACAGACCCGAACGGCCGAGTTCTTGGGGTCGGTCGTCGTTGTCTGGCCGGCACAAGGTGGGAGGCGCGAGGTGACCAGATCTGTTGCGTCTGCCCGAAGGAAGAAAAAGAAAAGAAACACGGGAAGCCGCATACAGGAAGGAGGTCACATGTCATCACCGTTACTGACTTCATCTCAGTGGAGGGAGCAACGCCATCACAAGATTCCGACTGAAATTGTGGATGGGCATCAACTCCTGCGAGGTGATCCTCCTCTCGATCAGCATAGCTATCCGCGCAGGTTTCAGTGGGACCGCCTTTTGATCAGTGGACGGATTCGACACCGAAACGCCTCCTCCCTCCTTTCCCTGTCACACGTGAATTACCCACTGCCCAATCTTCAGACAGTGCACTGCATTTTCTTACTAATATATTGAGGTTCGTATAAAACAGCGGAAAATGAGTGGAAAATATGTAAAGACAAAAAAATGTTAGGCTCACCCTCATCATCACCTCACTGGTACGAGACGTTTGTGGTCGTCATCGTCGAAGGACACCGTCAAAAGTTGACGTTGTAAAAGCGGAAAAAATACGAACAGCAGCGGCAGCAGCTGTAGCCGGCAACGCACCCCCCGTCCCCCCACCTCACAGGAAGATGGAGAGCGCCCTATTGGGCGTGGCATCACTCCCGTGGAATGGAAGCGTCGTTCGTTCCGTCGATGGGCCTGGCGGTGTCTGGCGGCTGTGCAGGCACGCGGCCATTTGATAGATCACCCCACCAAGCAACAGGCATCCCCTCCAACGGTAATAACTGCTGGGGAGCAGGACCGAGCTCATCAGAAGTGCGACAAGCACAACGCTACGTTGTTCACGGGAACAGCAGAGACAGCAGCAGCAGCAGCAGCCTTGAGAGGTCATCAGACGAACGAAGTGTGAAGCCGTGCTAGTGGCGTCACCGTAGAAGCTCTCTTCCTCTTTCTCGAGATAGCATGACAATGGCAGCGGCGACGCGTTGTCCAAGGTGCGTCCCAAATGGCTACAGCGCCCTCAGTGGTCGAACCGATCGACCGAGCCGCGTAGATAGGCGGTGGTATCGTCTACAAACGGTGGCTTTCATAAATTCGCAGCGTCTGCGCTATACCACAATAGCCAGTGTATGGAGTGGCGTCGCGTCGTTCAGCGCGGAGTGCCGAACAGTGGGATGGATGGTCGAGTATCCGCTTGACCGCAGCCCCGAGTATCTCTGACTTCGATGCGGTCGTCGTTGTTCCCCGCTACGACGGCGACCATTACGACGCAACGTGTGGCAAAATCCGCGCGGATCGCGGCGCGAGATCGCGCAGCGCGCCCGCCGCCTTCAATGGATCGGGTACTGAGCACCCATTGCCGGTGTTGAGGAGCAACGGTGGGATGGGCAGTCAGCCAACCAGATAAATCGGTGTCGGCGTCAGTAACGCGATCTATAATAGACCTGACGGCTAACTAACGAGCGAACGAGAGGATGGGCTCTCGCGTTATTCGAAGGGGAACTGTAGCCAACCCGATGTAATATAGCTGTCAAACAATCTCTTACTTTCTCTACCTGCTTGTCCAAAGGCAGGGTCCGAGGCGACGCCGAAATCGCACTTCAGTGTATTGCGCCTGAGAGAAATTGCGTTAGTTAAGAATTGTCAGACGCACTACGGAGTGTCTGTTTCGCCATGTTTTGGTTCACAGGCGTTGTAAAAGGCTACTACTATTATTATTATTATTATATATAGTACAACACGGCCACACGACTGCCGCCATACGACACTGCGCATTAAGCCGTAGCGGATAATTACCTGAGGTTCTTGAAACTTGAGAAGATGGGCAGTACCTAGGCAGGCGCGCAAAGGCTCAACAGACCAAAGCTGCTGTTTCAAATGCAGTAAAGTTGTCGCTAAGCTGAATATGTCCATCATGAGGCATACACATCTATCGCAATGGATCCGCTATCGAATTGGTTAGTCCCAAGAGTGCCTCTAATCGCCTCTGTCTCCGTTGATCATCGGGCTTAGGCTACTACACTGGATAAATATCATATCTAGCTAATTTGAGCAGGTTATCGAAAATGGCGCCGAGCAACAATCGATCAATATGATATCTGGGTGTAACCTACGACAATAATACCAGCCAGCCTTCGGTTCGCTCACATTCGCAGTCTTGCATCGAACCGATGGAGGGATCAAATTGGCAAAAAGCTTAATTAATTCCCTTTCAATTTTCAATGCGAATTTCCAAGTGGTCAGTGAAACTTTCAGCCGTCATTGACTTCTGTGACGCTCATGTTACATACAGTGGGAAGGATATAGCAGCGGAAATTTGTCATCGACATGTTCGTTGAAGCACCGTAACATGCTGTGGCCAGACTATGAAATGTTCTGTCAACACCGCGATAGACTCGAACATATGAGTATGGCGAATACTTGAAATATCGGATGACGGGGCTTAACTAAATACTAATTAACGAACAGGCAGAATAGATTAACAGTCTGACAGGCAGTTCGTGTTGGCGGTGAGCACTCAACGGTGTTTGATATCCATTTCTCGGTCGGTCTCCAAATCGATATGCATGTCTGATCTTTGTACGTGTGACAACACAGAAATGAATGATACAACAAAAGTATGCCGGAGAGCGCAAGAGAGACAGAGAGAGAGAGAGGCTTGCTACCCTCAATGTTCGATCATCTACTCAGCGACTCATTTGTATCCTAATTGCACGA
Source organism: Stratiolaelaps scimitus (assembly GCA_019614645.1). Classification (NCBI taxonomy): domain Eukaryota; kingdom Metazoa; phylum Arthropoda; class Arachnida; order Mesostigmata; family Laelapidae; genus Stratiolaelaps; species Stratiolaelaps scimitus. The sequence goes on along the minus strand of JABWDB010000025.1, from coordinate 1,000,582 downwards.
TGGGGTAAGCCGCCCCAGCCGCGAGCACCACAACATTTCTATGTTCAGTTGAGAGTGAAATTCAATCTCTGCTGCTACTTCTTCGCCCTCGCGCCCCAATCCCCCTCCGAGTCTCATGACTGATTGCCTCGAAGGGAAATTCGTGTCTGACGTCTATTCGATCGCAGTCCATGCGAGAGCACTGGCCGCCAAGTACCATGTAGGTATCGTACCGTATTTCCTCATTCGATCGTAGAACCGTATGTGTTTCGGCGTCATTGTCGTACGCCCGTAGCTTCCCGTAGTGTCCAGTGCGCACTACGAGACGGCTGACCAATTCCATCTGGCTGATTATCTATCTAATGGCGCCAGGGATAGGGTCTAGTCCAGTCTGGTCTAGGCAAGGCGGGGCAGCCCTTCAGGTCCGCCGACGCTCGTACTCCGTGTCTCTGTTCAGCATTCAGACTTCATTTCCCAGTGATTCACCGCGGCGACTGGACCCCTCTCATGCTGCTGCCGCCGCCGCAGCCGCCTCCACCACCACACTCTGGCTGGCTAACCATCTAGCCGCTCATCCATCGGCAGCTAACTGCTGCAGTGTCATCCTATCGAATGGGACCCGGCACTCACTCGTCTCTCGGAGCGCTCCGTGTGTCGTGACAACTTGGCGTACCTCCCCCGGACGCTTTTGGGGCGCGTCGCTAATGGTCACAATGATCCCCGGTGCCCGTTTGCTTGTGTGTATCCCGATGTATCCCGTTGCCCCGGTGAAACCCCCATTGCCTGCTGGCGGTGTCGAGGGCTCCGCCCTAGCGGACACATCGGCCTTCGACCGCTCGACAGCCGCCGGTCGGACGCGCCACATAACCCTTGTCTGGCTTGGGCTGGCCCTTGTGGAGCCGGGCCTCAGGAACGCTGCTCCTCATAGCGTTGTAGCAGTGATACGCAGCATATCGGCCGTTACAACTGCGCTACATACATGGATAGCCCAGAAAGGCTGCAACACATTATAGTAACAGAAGAGATTGATAGAAGGGACGAATTGCACGCGAATGGAGCATCTCTGTCGATGACGGCACTGACAAAGCCGCATGAGCTGAACTTGCCACGAATACATCACGACGGCCACTCGGTGACGACTTCAATGATGGATAGCTATTTGCAGTCTCAACACTCACCAATCTTTATCCTCACGATGAAGGTAGGCTGAAGATCGCCACACGTATCGCAGCAATCTCAATAGCCTTCGTCGACGATGCACGCACGAGCGGTGAACGAATTCCTGCTCTTGCACAAACGAGATAAAAGTTACGGGCGTTGTCCTTGCTTCTAATGGGATGCTGCACTCAGGTTGCAACGAGTCCTTAGAAGGTGGACCAGGGCTCACTTGTCTACCGTCGCCTATTTGGGATCACTTGCTTGTCCTGTTTTTTCCTTTATAACCCTGTTAGCAGCGTTGGTAGCGTCTGCACTAGGGTTAGTGCTATCGGTCACGTTCTCAACCAGCTTCGCTTGATGTTCACAGTACACGACAATGCAGGTTATATAGGAGTGGTGGGCAGCGCAAGAATTCTCACCACCGGGTAGAATTCTATCTAATCCGTAAGGACCGATGGAGCGGCGACTCTTGTTCACTTATCGCGCACGTGCGTGGCGACGCTAGACAATCTAGCGCTGAACTGACGACTTCAGCTTCGGATCTTGTCTTGTCCTGGCGAGTACCGTCAGTCGCCGGGCGGTGTGCGTCGGACCGCAAACGCAGAACGGCCAACACCAGCAACAACGACAGCAGCAGCAGCCGCCGCCGCAGTATAAGGGAGAGGGCGAACGAAGATCTGGGCAGCGAGCCGTCATCGGGCGGCTTCAGAGCCGCCGGCGTCGGCAGACGCTGCAGAACCGCAGCGCAGTAGCAGCGGTGACGGGAGAGGCAGAAATACCGGCAACTGCTATTGTATATCTAGCCGGTCGAATCGCGGCTCGTAGAGTGGCGGATGGATGCCTGCAGCCGAGGGGGAGCGAAGAACAACATCACTTCTCCATCAGAACTTCAGCGATGGCAGCGGCGGCGGCGGCGGCGGTAGCGACTCTGACTACGACGACGACGACGACAACACGGGCACCGGAGCAGAGATACAGGTAATGGCACCGCTGCTGCTGCTGCTGTTGCTGCTCTAACTGCCGTCACCAGACGCTCGGTTGGTGAACTTCTGCCCAGAGTGGCCAGCATCGCCTCCGCAGAAACGTTGCCCGCCTTCGAGCATCAACTTCAGCAGCGGGTTCAGCAACAGCAAGAACTCACCGACCGAGGCAGCACAACAACGCCAGAATCAGCAGCAGCAGAGAGAAGTTCTGCAAAAGCTGCGCGGCAACCGCCGTGAGCCAATCGCCAGTGGTCCATGCTAGCAGTTCTCACCAGCAACTTCGCCATCAGCGACAACAGAAACACTCCGAGATCTCGACAACTTTGGCAAGGGTAGGCAGCGATAATCGTCGGTGTAGTTACTTGGCCGGGATAGGACCGTGACAAAAGCTAAATGGCCGCAAAACCATGAACGAAGAGCCGGGTCTAGGCAGCGCCCGACGAGATCAGCGTCAACAGGGTCCGCCAGCCATGCCGGCTGTTTTGCCGGGTATCAGCTGCACATTGACGTCGAGCCCGGCTCCGCTACGAGTTGAGATTGTCTCTGTTACGTCGAACGCTATGCGATGCGTTGCATTCGACGTCGTCGGAGCTAATCTGACGCAAGCAGACGCGGTAGTCTGACGTCTGACCACAGACGACAGCTAACACTGATGGCGGATCCGCTCCAGACGGCGGGACAATGAACAGAATGGAGGATGTTGTATACGAAGATCTGACCAATCGAGTCGACACCGAACAGGAGGATCAGGGCCGTGAGACAACGGTTCAGCTTCAGATTTGATTATGGGGGCTGTCAGCGGGCACGGACATTCGACATCGACGTTGAACGCAACCAGACCTCGGGAAGAGTACGCAACGAATGCACAACATGCTAGCAATATTCTCAGGTAAATGGTGCACATAAGGAGTGCAAATGATGGTTCAGCGTATAGGGACTCCAAATTGGTCATGGTCATCGCCAGCGGAGATGAGCCAGGGGATCTGTTCAGGTGAGGCCTATACGGTCCCTTATTGAACCATTGATGAATCCATGTTCATTACTGAATGTCACTATTATAATTCGTGATGTGTCACCAGTAATTGCCACCATTGGTGTCTGCTCTCTGCTTTAGGGCCCGTTTACAAAAACCGTCGAAGAATCGAACCTCTTGTTGGTAACACTATGCTCGGGCTTCCCAGGACCCAGCGAATAGCAGCTACGATGATGCGCAGATGACCGCGCACATATCACATCGCAGTCCGTACACAGAAGTTATCACTGAATAGCCCAAGCCTTCGGCGTCGAGTCCCGTGCGTGAGATATCACACGTGAATTGATAGCATCACCATTTGCGCAGCGAAGCCGCTCTCAGGGGGCGCCGACTTCACAAAATGGTTCCACCATTTTGTGAGCTCATTTTTCAATCATTGCCCTCTCTTCTCTGCGTCTTTTATTGCGAATGATACTCGAGCTTTGGTGCGGGATAAAAAACGGAACTTGCAGGATGTTTATTTAGTTTGGCCGCTATAAATCCTCTCTCTCTTCTGTTTCTGAAAATCTCTCGATCGAACGTCGCTACTGCCCTGGGTGAACTCGTCTGCCCCTGCACGAAGTATCGGTGACGTGACTTGAATCACATCATTATCACATTCACGTGCCGATAATTGCCCCAGCAGTTACACACACGTGCCGCAGAACGTCGCCACCGCCGCCCCCGCCGCCGAATTTGCGCCAATCATTCTTATTATAGGTATAAAACACAGACAGCGAATCAAAGCATGATTGATCCAGGGGGATGGGGCCCATAGTCGACGCCATCCAACAACAGTTAGCTTCGGGCCATAGCGCCAAATGTATTCTTTCGAAGGTATAGCCACTTACTAGATATCAAAATAGTGATAATCCATTTTCACAAAAAAAAAAAAGTGATAAACCTTTTCACAAAAAAAAAAGTGATAATCCATTTTCACTTGACACTCTCAATTGGATATCGTGTTCACGATCAGTTACTCATTTTCTTGCGCACAACTGATGATGCTTACTACCTATGCATAATATATAGACGTTCGTTAAAGTTCCATATCGTTTCTACAGCCAAAATTGAACAGATGTACCCTGGAGAAATATCGGTTACCATTATCATCGAGCAAGGAGCAGCCCAGCGCCCGCTCGCCATTATGCCTAAAATAAAGTCGCGTCGTCGTTGTGCGACATTGGGCCGGCTAGCGCCGATCGTGATAAGGGCGCGAGTGTACGGCCGTAACCAATTTCATACGATGGTGACGGTGGCAGCGGTGGGCGTTGCTATTTTTGTGTGCGGAGTCGTTGTTGGCATTTATTCTCGCGTGAGTGAATGTTCGGGGGAACTCGCCGTCAGACCAGTTGAGCCTGGTCACATTATTATCAACGCTAGTGTCTAAGGGAAAAACCCCGAAAGGAAATGAAATGTGTGGTTTGTTTGCTGCTGGGTCGGGTCGTCTGCGATTATCGGGACAGATTTGTCGTCTATCTGAGACGCCCACAGAGCCACCTCGTTACGGATCGTCATCGTCGCTAACTGAAATATTGATTGATTGATTGATGGATGGATTTACTGCATGTAAGCTGATACTATGTGGGACAATTGACCTGATGTTCGACGTTAGGGCACGATCAAAGCATACCTGAGTCAGCCTAAGGTATAATGATGTAGGGACAGGGAGAGGAATTTTGGTTGTTGTTATTATAATGTTATTATCACCAACCAACAGCCAACTGTGTACAAACCTACTGTTCATTCTGGAGAACCTAATTATAAACAAGCGATGTATTTTGTGTATGTTGTTTCTCAGAGGCAAACACGTTCTGAATAAAACCAACTACGGGACGTCGCCTTACTGAGCTAAGTATTAACTTATACGACAGTAATCGATGTCTTCAAGACAGCGATTAATGTCACCTAACGTGTCTCTTACACTCTCTCTCTCTCTCCAACCAACTGAGGATTAGGCTCCAAATTAGTGCTGTTTCGTAAGTGGTGGTTGCAGAATTGTGGTGCGCATAGCGGTTTACATTTTATACAATTACCCAAATCCACCCCGCCGCCTTCCATTAGGTTCTAGTAGCCGTCGTCGCTGCTGTCAGTTGCCCAACTGCTTACCCTACACAGTGTATCTGTGTGCATACCGTGCTAGCATGACGAATAATCCACAATAAGCCGAATAGCGCCGTCGACAAACCTATTCTCCGTATTGTATATCGTGGTGGTAAAAAGCCATACTGTAACGTCGGGGCTGTCATCGGCGGCGCAAATCTCTCTAGCAGCCAGCCCGGTAGACATTCCCGCATGGGTTCCCCCCCCCCCCCGAGCGCTGACAACCCCCATCTCCTCTGGTCATAAATGCCATCTACCCAACCTCAGCTAGCCCCCGTCAAGTGACTAAACGTGCATGCTGTGCGAAGCTGTGGCTCATGGCCTCGCAAACAGCTCACGGCGTCAAGGCCATCTATCAAGTTCTACAATGGCAGCAAGTTACCAGCGAGTCATGGAAGCTGCTGCTGCCGCCGTCGTCGCCGCCGCCGCCGCCGCCGCTTATGTTACTCAGCTCCGCTATGGAACAGTGGGACGGGTGTTATATGATGTTTCTGTCTGTATGTTTCTGTCCCGGGGTCATCGCGGTGCAGCAACGTCGAGTTTGAGAGCACGTCCAGCCAGCCAACCTCGGCGTAGTACCCGTTCATTCGGCGTCGGCGTGACGTTTCAACCTTGTGCTGCGCGCTATGCTAGTCAATGCTGCCGAGTGACTGGGGCCGTATGGGCGGTGGCATCTGCGACGGACACGCAGCCGGTGGAATTCACCCATTTTATGCTACTACTCAATGCTACCCTGTGATGATATCAAACTGTAACGATAGCGTACAGTATATATGTCGACGTTGCTCAGAACTGATGGGAGGATCAAGTCGACCCTGGGGCTATACAGAGCAAAACAAACCAGCCTGGATAACAATGCGATACGTATCGCGCTTCAAAGGGTACAAACTTGTCGGCCAACATTTAACATCCACGTAACCGCTTACCGTAGTGGTCCGCTCTCCTGCGACGTTGGCCGAGAATCTGCCTAGAGAATTTAGCTTATGGTAGACACGAGCGCTGTGACAAACTACGACTTCTATGTGCATACGTAAACATGCGTACTTAGCCTACCCAATAGCCACTCTCGTATTGACGGATGTGAAACGACACGTACGCACAATAGAGCGGGTACCGTTATCGAGAGAGCAGCGAGCGGTGGCTGAAAATGCGACCGATGAAGCAAACCATGAAACGAATCTGTGGGTACGTCTGACACCCCCATCCTTCGGCTATCTGTCACGGCCAAACGGCAAATCTGACTGGCGTACGACTAGCTGTCCGGGGGGCAACAACACCATCGGGCTCAACCATTGCTCTACGCTTGGGAGTCCACTCCAGCCCAATTGCTGTTCTCTCAGTCGCTCTCTCTCTCTCTCTCTATCTCTTTCTCTCTCTGACATCAAACACTTGAACATGACTAGGCACAGTGGTGGCCGAAGAGCGGCACCGCCACCGGCGGCGCCCCTGCAAACTCCGTCGGGATCACAGGACGACGAGATGGCACACTACAGTGGTGCTTGCAATCCAGCTTGACTGGCCTGCTTGATTGCCTCGCTCGCCGCCCACTTGACGAGAGCGCTACACTGGACCCGTCGCCAGACTATAGCAACCAGGCCTGCCGTAACTAGCGCCTCCGCTGGTGACGGGCGGCGGTAGCGGCGGTGGCGGCGGCGGGTTTTGTCAAAAACTCCATCTCGCCACAACTGAGTCACTAACACGCGCACACTGATACGGAGGGAAAATCTCGGGGATAGTGGATGATGCAGCGGGAACGGACACCACTGGGAGGTGAACAGAAAGAAACTCGAGTGGAGAGAATCCGTAGAATCAGCTTTATATCGTACAAGGCAACAAACAAGCAAGAGAATAGATGAGTGCATTGCCAAGCTGGCGGCGCTGGGTGTCTCGCTCAATCGAACGCGGCCGAACGTGTGGTTCGCCGCCAATACACCACGAGGAAATAACTAAATAGAGAGCGCGAGGAACAGAAAGCGCGCGAAAGAGAGAGAGAGAGAGAGAGAGTCGTTGTAGGGTAGTTAGTAAAGTGGACCAACGAATTATACGAGGATAAGAAACAGGGCCAGCACTGTTTCATTGACACTCGAGAACGCCTCACGTGGAGGCCACTTAACCTGTGGGGGCGCGGCCCGGGACAGGTCAAGAGAGACGAGCCCGTAGACAACAGAACATTTTAGCGACAGCGGTGATGTGGGCACACACATTGTCCTACAAGAACGATGGCAATGACAACAGTGTATACCATAATTACGATAATATTTATTAATAATAACAATCATAGTAATAATTATCATCTTGTGTTATTCGTCACAAAATTCGACTGGAAACAAGAGGCAAGTCTTGACCATCTTGACCTGCGTAAAACAAACGCCAACTGTAGGTATACAGTATTGTGAGAAGATCGTAAACAATGGGACAGTTTCGATGGCAATAGCCTGTCGATGACAATAGACAGTCGACAGTGGATGACATAACACAAGTATTTTCCATATAATTTATCTAATCTCTCTGCTAGTTATCAGGATTCATTCATCACTTCTAGGTTGTGTACTTCTCCTATTTGCTAGGAAAGATTCGCCTGTTAACCTGTAAGCCCGCCCATAGACACAATAGGCTGGCTCGATGCGCGCCAACCACAACCTTCGCGACGCTAAGAGGGCGATTTCGTGTAATCAGCGACAGGGCGATCGTTAACAATGTGCCGTCAGAGGTATCGTGACAACAAAAAATATACGTGACCCGGCCCGATCATCATCACGCCAAGCAAAAGATAATAACGAATGGGGCAGTGCTGTTAGTTCTAATTGCTGAGGGCATCTTCTCGAAGTGGACGACCTATTGACGCTCGTTGCTGTCTCGGTAACCGTCGAAATGTTTCCGTTGGGAATTCGATGATCCTCTTGGACAAGTGCTTGATGTCAGTTTCGAGTGAGAAATATAGTCGGACACATTTGGCATTGTTGTTCGACGTTGCTGTTCAACAGTATCTATTTTGATTATTACATCATACATTGCCATGGACCGAGGGACGCCACAGGATTTCGAGGTGTTTCTCCCGAATGACACCGAAAACCTCTCAACCGGTGCTTGTCAATCATGGCTACAGAGCGATTCGAAGCAATGGGGAGAATGTCTTGAATCGAATTTATTTGCGAGTTATTTCTAGCAAAGTTGTGTAACACGCCTGTGACAATCATGACAACACAATACAATTCACGTTTATTTCGTATGGACTCTGGCGATGGCAAATCGACGCTGAATCGTTCGCAGCTCACGGGGTTGTGGGGAAGGCGTGATAGGTCAAGACGTGGAACAGGCCATGCGGAAACGCTGTTCACAGTCTATTATTTTCTATGGCTTGTTCGTTTCGAGTTGTCGTAAGGACTGTCGTGAAGAATACATCGAATATGTTTGGTCTGTTTCCACCTTCTTGAGCGCAATAGAATGTGTTATTCTGATCGAGAGTATATCCTTATATAACAGTATTAGCGTAACTCTTGATGAACGTATGGTCCACAAGCTTCTAATCCAGCTAATCCTTTTGGATTGTCAGCTTGAAACAAAATTAGTTGGATCCGTGGTTACACCTATAATAGTTTGGGTGCGATTTCGCGGTTCCGACCATAACGTCAATGTGTTTGTGGCTAATTATACAGTGAACGTTTCAAGAAGCCGGCTAAAAAAATTATCGCACCGGTGACTCAATCATTGCAAGCGTGGAATGGTTCTATATCAGCATTGCACGCCTGAACCTCTACCCAACCCGTTGTCATGCTCAAAATGATATTAACCCATATACATTGTACAACAAGTATAATTCAATAATACGCCTGTGTAATTACAGACTCTTATGAATATCAGATCGCCAAGCCGAATTAATTTACTGAATATTCGATAACAGCTCACTCAGTGGCAGTTCCCATCTGCCAAGGTATACACTCCCCCCCATCTCTCTCTCTCGCGCGCCTTCTCTGCTTCGGATGAACGTAACTTGCTAGATCGCATTGTGGCAGGCTGGTCGTCGGTCGACGGCACGAAGAGCCCTGGGACGACTCCGTAGCTTCATCGCCTCGAAGGAATCGCGTCGAGCCCGCACCGAGATGTGCAGAAGAAAACAGAGAAGAGGCAGAGGCGCGAAAAGAAAAACCAGAGAAACATAAAGAAAAATGAAGGAAAGACGACGACCGCAGCAGCAGGGCCGGGTCAGGTCACTTAGTTTTCTCTCTCTCTCTCTCTTTGACAACTCCGGCAACTCCGTCCTTCAGCGTATCTACCCCGTTGCTATGGGGCACGAACATAATCGCCGCGTTCGTATGGACGCCTGCTTTCGGTCGGCATCGCCAAATCGGACTGGCGTATGTGCGACGACGAGGCGAGGCGACGCTGGGACGAAAAATGTAACGCTACGGTGGCAGATGAGCGCACCCTGTTGATCACGTTGGGGGTAGCCTGCCGCGCACATCAACGATATGATAACTGGGGAGGGCCGGACGTGCACCGCTCACGAAGGCATGCGCTATGCATGAACGCTGGAGCCGACCAGAGGACACCCCGAACCTATGTGGTGCACAATACCAGAGGTAGACGTTTCCGTCCGCCAATTACGTAATTATCTATTATATTGTATAATATATATATATATATATATATATATATATATATATATATATATATATATATATATATATATATACCAACATCGCGTAACACCTAAGTACTGAAGCAAGCGTTGGCCCAGAGGAAGTACGGGGGTAGGTAAATCGTACTAACTTAAGAACGTTTTAACCGAGGTCTCCATCGTTATTCTGGTTTCCTATGCGGCAAATCAGGCTAACATGCAGCAGCTGTAGCATTTCGTGGTGGTAGTAATATTTGTGCTCTGTAATCGCTCATGACGATGTGTGTCTGGCGGCACACTCATCGACGCGGAACGATGGGAGATGCTCTCATACTGCTTGAACTAAACCCACAGCAGAGCAAAAAGAGATGCCACCGAATTCTAGAATGGATGCCGGCTAATTCTACTGGACATGGAATGAATCACCTTTAGCTCTCCAGCTGATTGACCGCAAAATAAACTATGTCGCGCCCTGGCCACGTCACAGCCTACGACGCAAGTCGGCGGGTGTTTGCTATCGCAAACCCTATGCAGGCCTTTTATTCCGCTTGTGTGTTACTTCGTTGTCCCGTAAGGCGATGCGGTAAATCAGCTTTACGGTGACATCCCGAACACCTAAGCGCACATCGACGTTTTGACGGCTTTCCTCTAAAGCCTCCCCCCAACTGAGTTAATATGGCAATAGGATATATAGTAAAAATTCATTGAGCTCATTTAGCCATGGTCCGAGGCATGTATAGCCATTTTTCCATTTTGATTCCCACTTTCATTGCTCGTTCTTCTCACCCGACATTTTCCTAAGTATGCCACTAGCTTCTTGCTGCATCTCAAATGTATATAGATTCTGAAGAGTTACACAATCGCCACTTCTGGATCTGCTGCTGCTGTGCGCTGTTGCCTGACGAACTTATCCTTCGTGGTAGCATATAATTTATAGGAGCAGCATACAATAGACACTACACAATTCATACACACGGTAATAACGTACCGCCTCAATCCTTTACACATGAACGAGTCGGATTCATGGGGCAGCATATCCATGGCAATACTACCTCCGCGAATACATTGCTTCGTGCTTCTTTATTCCTTGGCGGACGTTACCCCCGCATCCCGCCACCACCGTGAACCTGAAACGGCGGCCCTGTGGGTCGCCGGATATACAGTGCTACTCGTGCCGGAAACCGTACACAATTTGCGCATCACACGTCTATGATGTGATCCACGTATCTACGAGCTGTGTACGCGAGCTGGTATCGTACCTCGTCGTGACTGATGTCGTCTGGCCGAATGCAGACGGCCAAGACGGCAGAATGCGCCAACGGTGCGTGGACGTTTTTTACGGATTGGTTCGCCGCCAAGGCTAGCCAGGGGGTTCGAGCGGACATTGACAACAACGCGCTGTGGTGGTGTTTATGTGTTTGATGATAGTCACGGATGCGTCATGGGAGAGCCAATCTTCTGGCAGGGTTGAGCTCCAGCTAGGCTCTCTCTCCCCCTCTCTGTGCTTGTGTGATGCCATTTAAACCACGCCGAAGCAGACACAATCAGAGGCGCAATGTCCCGCAGGGCGAACGCTTGGTCACCAGACCGCCGGTGATCTACAAGGGAAAAATGAGCAGACTTCTTCAAAGACAAGTTATTTCTCATGTACAAAGTTTAAGCCCCCTTATCTGGCCGGATATATGCTAGTAGATTTATATGCTAGCCATTAGATATGAAAGCGACGCAGCGAAAGATATATTGGGTGTCGCTATATTGAGTTAGTTGCTTCTATCATCAGAACAAATCGTATCATTCTTATTATTATTATATATACTGCAGCTTATATGCTATGTGTAGGATGTGTTTCAACTCTTCCCGTGGAAAAGAATCGTCACAATAGAAGGCATTGTGGTAACTGCAGCGTGAGATCCTGCTTTCCTTGACGACTCAACGACAACATTTGCTAGGTACACAGCCCCACAGCCAATCCCAGCTGAATTGGAGAACACTGTAATCTTTCTATTGATTTGGTCGTACTTCATGGGGTAGAATTTCAGAATATCTTTGTTTTTTTGCCCCCCTCGAAAATCAGCGACATCAGGCGCACACACCCATTGAAGGTGACAATCCTCATTGAGCAGTTGCATGTAATTCAATTAATAATTGCATATACTTCATCAATCGGTACAAGATATAACATCAAGGAGCACACATTCGAATGGACATGCAATACACCCAAGTCTCTTGATAATCACGCGGAAGTGTTGCGTAACATTTCACTTTTAATCGTGGCATTCACCTATAAATCACAATTACACTATATATTTGCAATGAAAATATTTTCCCGTAACCTTGACGCCTCTATATGCTGGCCGCAAGAAACCTATCAATGGTCTGATCTTACGCCGGAAGCAACGTGACCAGCATGTTTCGAAGTGTAGCCAAAACAATTTAAAATAAATCTATTATATTACAATCATAAGGCTGTTTCCTTCGACCTTTGTCAGATCGACACAGCAAGTGGCTTCTAATGAGAAGGGTATATATTTCTTCGGTCGGGGGCTGGTCTTCTCGTTCTAATAAATCTCTCTCTCTCTCTCACTGATTCCCCTCGGCTGTGCTTCAATGCCAAGTACGAATTGGCGTTCCATTTATCCCTGATACGTTCCGCTAAAGGGCACACCACAAGGCAAGGGCTGTGATGTTACAAGTTGTCCTGCTAAATGTGTTGTAGCCACAGATGTGTATTAGATGCAGATATAACGATAGAAGCATTTCCCCAATGTCTCAGCCTTATGAGTGTTGCGGCTGCTGCTGGCGTCGACTGACCCACATATCCTTTTTTTTCGTTCCGCTGTTTCTCATCGAAGTGTGATCGTCGTATCGTCGCGTTCGCGGCGTTTAGCGCCTCCCGCCTCCACTACACCGCGTTCATCTCCGCTTGTTGTGGTCTTCTCACATACGATATATATATATATATATATATATATAATCAGAGGCTTGATTACCCCTTGGCTAGTCGGTTAGGTCGCTCGCCACTGAACGACCCGCAGCGGTCCACTAGTACGCAGTGGTGAGACCCCTATTGGTCGTCGGGCGGACAGGAGGGGGATCGCCTATGGCGAGGTTGCTCGCGCTTCTGTTGCTGATTGACGCGACCACGAGCATTTCTACTCGAGGACAACTCGAACGACGTCGATGCAAGTAAAGATGCCACCAGCACACTCATCCATCGATCGATCTGCCTATACTCCACGACAATATGCGATTTCGACGCTACGACATCAGCGTTATTCTCCTCCATCGTCGTCTTGTTCGTTCTCGTCGGCGGCCCATGATCATCTCGCCGTTGCGTCCAATGCTCCGACGCCGCTGTGGGTGACGGAATGGCCGAAATCGGAGGAGATCCCCGCTCGCGAACTTCGTCCGCGCCCGCTTCGTCCTGTGAGTGCTCGTATGTCCTGCTTCGACCACCGAGCGGTTCGCTTTTTACAGTCTCCGCCACCGCTCGTATTTGCCTATCCGAATCTCTCTCGCGCCGAAACAGCGGCAGCAGCAGTAGCAGCAGCATGGGCAGTACCAATACTAAGTATCGTCGTCATATAAAACATTTATCATATAACCCCAGCCAGAAACAAAACGCGTTGGGGACGGTACGAGGTGAGCGCTTGTTTTAGACACGAGCATACTCGAGCAGAAGACAGTAAATAGCAGGAGGGAGCTTCGGAGGGAGCAGGCCTTACCTCCACAATCCATACGATGGACAGATAGGTTAGATAAATGTGGCAGGCGAGCCAGATCCCGCGAAGATTTAAATGTTATCATTTGTAAAATAGCGCCGACGCAATAGGCCAATCGCTGGCCAGCAGGCCTTCAGGTCTGTCTGGCTGGCTGTCCTTACCCGACCGACAACCTATATGCGTGCGCTACCTACATGGGTTGTCTAGGTCGAGAAGGCCGTGAGCGATCTGACTTCATCGTTAAGCAGAGCCGGGCCGAGTTCCACTGCTCAGCCTTCGACGAATACTAACAGCAAACGTGCCTCAACGAACGCGCATCGGTTCAAGGTGGCCAGTTCGCACGCCTCCCGCTTGGCGGCGCTACGTATTTGTTTCGGGGGCAGAAAAAAGAGAACAAGATAAATTCGTGATCCTAAAACAGAAGTGGACGCTCTCGGTGTCTGCCTGTCAGATTAGCGTTTGCCGCTCGGTGCATCGATCGATCCATCGTTCAGAGCTAAACCCGACCTCAGGTAGGTTGCATCAGGCCTGCTCTCCTAGTCCTTATCACTATACACAGGCGACGTGGGGTGCTGATGAAGGAGGCGTCCATGAAGAAAAATAATCATACAAAATCGATGCTCATTTTGGTGTTACGAAGATCTGCATAACCCGAGACCTTCGCGCCGAGCCTCGTCGTTATGCCGAGCGAGACAGAGAGTATCTTGCCTGACCGTACTAATGTCTGTGACGCCAATCGCGGCACACACGCAAGTTCAGTGTATGACACAGATGAGCGACCCTAATTTTCACAGATGCCAAATGAACGATGGTGGAGCTCACCATCGTTTCAGGTTCCCCTGCACACCAAAGCGCGGTTCTCGAGCCCAAACAAACAGTTGCTCTTGGGTAGATTGAGCACGTTTGAATAGACGTCAACGTGTGACTGACCAATTTGAATTGAAATGCTATTACAAGATAGGCGTACGTACGCACATCGGGTCTTGGCATCAGAACCAAGTTCGGACGCATGCCGAACTCTACGAACTGAAATGGTGATGCTGATCAGACCCCCAGATGACCCATCCCTATGCATACTGTTGATATGATTCCATAGCAATGAGCACGTGACATCGAGTAACGGCGCGGAATTTTAGCTAGCCCTCGGGATTAAACGACAGGGCCACCACCAGCGTCGGCAGATAAATGGGATATCGGCAAGTGGGCAGAGATTTGGGTGCCATCTCAATTTCGTCGTGATATCTATAATAGCTACGAGCGCAGCTAGGTGCCATTTGGTTCAGGCCTAATCAGTGTTCGCCGACGCGGCAGCGGACAATGCGGCCGACAAGAAGGGCCGAGAAAGTAGGCCAAAGTAGGCGATCCTACCGAAGCGAAGATGCCTACAGACGCGCCACAAGACGACAAGCTCACCATGTTAATCCCTTCGAATTTTTCTGTCCGCCTTCTCTCCGAATCAATTCAAGCTTATGGGGCGGCCGAGAGAAATTGGATTGGACCAACGCATACCTTTGATCTGCTGCGTCTGCTGACGATGCACAATCGAATAGCTCATTCGAGGCTCAGTCCCTGCGCTAATGTCATCGACACACAGCGACACAAAGATATAATAATAAATGGATTTACCTACCGGTATGCAACAACGAGCGTTGAACATGTGCTGGCGTTGTTCACTGTGATACGACAAATAGAATAAACCCTGCTCGTCTCGAGGATCTGTCCAATTCTGTTGGTCATATGCAAACGATAGAATAACATGTTGTTAATTAATAAAAATAGAATGATTGCTGACGAGGAAAGAAGGACGCACGCTGCTCTGTGGTATCTGTAGGCATTCGAAATAGGCAACATAGTTCAACACCGTTGTACCGTTTACCGTTACGACAAAATTTCGCTGTGAACAAGTCAATACACAAAAGTTGCGTAAATTTAGCGCGCGCGACTCCTCGTATCAACAGTGGGGGAAATATGAGAGGACATAGTCACTTCAGACGAGTAACATTATTATTATTATTGTAATAATATATACTAGTATAAATAGTGGCTCTCGCTCGGCTGAAAAAACGAGGGGTACTTGTACAGCATTGTAATTGTGGTAAATTTTTCATTTACTATTTATGTACGCCAATTTCAAACAGATACAAGAAGTCTGTCCAAAGCCAGTGGCCGGATCGAGACGAGCAAGCCTGGTCCTTTCGAATGTTCGATTATGATGTGCGTCAGTGGTAGAAGCGAAGCGATCTAGGAATCCCTGTCGGATACCCCAGCATCGGGCAAGGGCCACTGCTAACAGGATTCAATAAATGACTCTCGGGAGAATTGAATCCGAAATTCGGTGGATCCCTCACTCGTTCTCCGCCCATCCCCCCCCCGCCAACCTCTCTCTTTCTATCTCTTCATATGTAAAGCTCCGCTGCGTGTACCGGAAACATCGGCCGAAGTCTCGATTGGACGATCCGGCACCAAGCAATATCCGACACATTGGTGGAGTTATTTAAAGCATCACATCTGCAGAGCGCGGACGAACCGAACAGTCGGTATCGATGCTTTTTACAGCTTGTTCGACCGTGTCGACAACACACGAACATCAACGGGTAACAAACACGGAGACGCCGCTGAGATGGGCATGTCCATAAACGATCCATGTTCGCTGTCTTTCGCAGTGATCAGTCGACTGTTTGATTTCGTTGCGAAAGAGAGACCCAACCGCGCGGCTGAAGCAGAATATATATATGTATATATACATATAATAATAATAACACACAGGCGCGTGGGGATACAGTTCGCGACGGTCCAGACTAGACATGGCTGTGTGAACTGTGTGCGAGCAGGTGACAAAATAGATCGTTTCAACGTAACGGATCGTATAGCTTCAAACGAAGGTTGAGTGAAGGAAGCTGATCTGCCGTCATCTATGGTATCTGCTCTTAGCCGGACTACGACTTATGAGGTAACGATTACTGAGATTTGAGTTGATTCGATTTTAAATTAAAGCCTTGCTTAACGACGATATCAAGTTGCACTCGTTAGCCGTTTGAAGTGAAACTATGAAGGGCAATGAAATTATCCTATATATATATATATTTTTTTCTTTGAGCTGACCCGCAGCTGTTCCCCTATCTGACACGCCTCAGCACTTAACCTTTAGGCTTGACGCGCTCATATATATATATATATATATATATATATATTACCACGTCAAGCCATCCCAATGCTCGTCGACATTGTCGATGCGACTGCTGTTTGAGATTCGCTTCAAAAGCTTTCCAACACTTTCTAACCAAGTAATCGCAAGCGACTACAAAAATTCAACCTTTTTTTAAAAGAGTATCCACGCCACGCTTGCTGAAAATTTCTTTCAGGTTCTGCATGCTGCCGTATTGCTCTGCACACACACACCCGTACATAGACACATCTCGGAGCACAGTTTTCTTCGAGGGGCTTTTCTCTAAAGTCATATCATACGAAAATGTTTCATTCAAACATACAGTAGTTAGGAGCAGTTCGCTAAAGTTGTTACATACATCGTATAATGTTTTCCTGCAAAGCCACTCGGAAAGCTTCGAATTAATTCCCACCGAACTCGACCGTAGGCTCTAATCCAGCTGGTTGTCATATGTCCGCTTTCACACGTTCGCTGTGAAAAAAACAAACGAATTAACGAGCTGCGACGCCCGAACGATCTGCAATATGCCGTAATGTGTCGGCTGTGAGTGATTAGCCTTGAGGCGCGACTCACCAATCTCGTCCCGATCCCAAACAGAAGACTCTGTCGTGTTTATGCTGTTATTGGTGTTATTGTTGTTTTGCTGAGAGGTCGCTGAACTGTTTTACACGTAGAGACGTCGTGCTTGAACACCAGTGGTAGTGAATTCGCTATGGTTGAATACAATATTTCGATCATTATTTTATTATTTTTACTGTTTCTATTACAATAGGTAAGCTGGGTGACAATGCTGTGCAATAATATGGTTTGATGACGTGGTTTGTCCAATGAGTCGTCAATGACCCTTCATTAGACAAACACTTCAGTCCCGGACATAAACACACACACACACATTATGGGTTGCATGTATAGATCACATGTCGTTCGCAAATTCCTGGCAATCCTCTGCCGTGAAATCATAACATTATACATATATATTATATATACAGTGAAGTGCATAAGCTTAACGCACCCCTATGTTTAAACAAATCGATATAACGAATACACATTTGAGGAATTTATTCTGTATCAGATTAATGAACGTGTCAAATAACATACACACCACAAACGACAGCGCATATGACGGCGCAAACAGCTTGCTACAATGAAATGTGTAATTTTTCGCGTGTGCAAAAGGATAACGCACCTCAGTTATCGAGTGTTCTCTCTCAATTAATTCTCGTTTTCTTGTGCTAATCAGTACCGTGTGAACCAGCCCTTGCTAATTATAACGTCAAAGACTCGGTATATACTGTCGATTCGACGCATATATTCGTCGTACAAGAATGCCCCAAAGGTTCTCCATCGGGTTGTTTGCAAAGCTCCCCAACCCATAAAGCACGCTCCGCCGAACATGTGCTTCGAGAAGTACCGCGACTTTCTACGTACATCATGCCAGTAACCGTTAAATCCATCTAGCCCATCCAAGTTTAACTTCTTCTCGTCATTGAAGACGATTTGAAACAACATAGTACCTTTTAGATAGATGTGCACTCTCAGGATACTATTTAAAAAATGTTGTCCCAATATTCATCAATGTCCAGGATCCGTCCATATTGTTGCGGGCGAAGTTTAGTTGGGCAGTCACGTGGCGTTGTTGAAGACGAGGTCTTGTTTTCATTTACGCCCGTATGATATGCGGATAACGCTTAATTGTCTTTAAAATGTTGACCTATAAACCTGAGGGGTAACCCTTGCCTGATTGCTTCACAACTTATGGTCGAATTCGAGGCCAATCGACCGATATGCATGGCAGTTCTCTGGCTGTTCTTTCGTGGACGTCCTTTTGACTTGCTAGTACCATACGTCGACGGACTGTCGACGGATAATTTTGCACTACGTTACGATTTCTGCCAATTTCTCTGGCAATTGCAGCCTGGGTCTTTCCTGTTCGGTATAAAACAGTAATATCTGCTTTCTCTGCATCAGTAAGGCTCGAAGTGTGTCCTATGACTGCAGACAGCTTGAATGCTCAACACAAACTAGACGAATCCAGCGAGAATACTCGAGAACTGAGGGCGCGTTATCCTTTTGCACACCCGAAAAATGACTGATGAATATATATATATATATATATATATGATGGTCGGTGCTTTACTTGGAGGAAAATAAAAAATGCAATTTGTTCAATATAGTTAGGGAAGACTGTGGCGATCAGTCGCCGACTGTGTATGATCTCCGATGCCAGAGGTTGATGGTTCAAATCCTGCAGTGAGAGGAAGCTTTCGACGGCTACGGGCTTCCGTAAGGCCAGGTGCCCGCCACCGATGCCGAATTTTCATTATCACTTTATAGATGTTATGAGAGAACTAATAGATCATGTCTCTCTATCTCTCTCTCTCTATTTGCGTGACTTATATGTATGGTTCATGTGCACGATCCATGACATCATCCATTAAATAGCTGGCAGTAGTATACACTATAATGAATATACAAATACATTTGCTCATAGCGTAACGACGCTATATTTTATCATATCACTCTCCTCTCATCACCAAGTACATATCAGCAGTCACCGAAACGCCACGGCGCGACAACGTAGACCAGCCATTATTACGCGAAGACCGACCACCTCAGCCTGTCGAATATCACGATTCAAACATGCGCGCGCTTTTTCGCCTTCGAACACGTAGACACCAACCTGCCCACTGCCCCTCCCCGAGCGCTGTCACTCGGTCGATCTATACCGACCACTGTCAGCCTTTCTCCCTTACCGAGAACGCAGCATACGGTCGTTCGCTAGCCGTCGTCTGTACGCGCAGACTCTACTCTTTCCCTCTCTCTCTATGGGCCTCGTAGGCAACATGTGTGAGGTATACGTAGCGGTGCTTGTCGAGCGCGCACTGTGAAATACAGCTGCACTGTTAGGTAAGGCCAGCCGACGACGTTGAAGGCCTAGTGGCCTTCATTGCGAGGGGCGCACAACAGCTTCTTCAGTGCCAACCCGGTTTTGTTCCGGCTTCGCACGAACGTAAATCAGATCAGGTTAGTGACGCTGGTGGTGGTGGTGGTGACGGCGGCGGCGGCGGCTGTCGCTGTTGGCAGAGAGACATCGTGATTATTGGTGCAGGTGCTGTCCGATACGGTCTGCTTGCGCTCCGTTCGAAATCGTCGTAGCCGTCCGCGCCGCTCGGTCTATCCACATCGCTAATGGATGTGACAGAGAGAGGGAGAGAGAGATTACGGGATTGATCGATTCAACTGTGACGTCGATTCGTGAGTCCGCCCGAAAGCCAAAGGGGCGCGTCTACATCCTCTGTATTGAGGGAATCGAGTCATGTTGAAGTGATATGTTCCCTCTCCGACTTTCGTGTGGGGTTAGCGAGCGAAGTGCGGTGACATTTACCTCGCCACGCATGAATGTCGACCGAGCCTAACGCCGGAGTGAGGGTTTCATTACGGTGGACACTGAGAAAGTTACCAGTAGACGTGATGTACACATGGATAATGCCGTAGACGAATATGCATTCGGGAGTTATGCTTAGGTAATCTTATCGATAATATCGTATCGAGTACGAACCAGGTGTGGGATTTTGGGGGGAAATGGTGCTTTGCAGGGGCGTGTCATTTCGAGGTCGACCGCGACCATTATTTAGCTAGTAAATACTCGTTGATGAGTTCGGCTGAAGATGCGTTCGTCGAAATACTCTCGTTTTACTAGTCAGCACGTCTGAACTTAGACGCTGAAACAAAACTAAGTTGATTGATCTAAGTGTGGTCGGGCGTCGACCGTCAAAACAACTACTTTGTTCGCTTGGTAAACATGCAGGCCGGAATTCCCATCGGCAATCGATTGGTTGCAATTAGCGGTACTGTTTTACTTGTCTTGTGGCTGACAATCTGCAAATGTGTGCTCTTAACGATGTCTGTATCGTTGGTTGACCAAGCCAGAAGGTTGTGGCTATGTCACAGTATTCTTTGAGTCGAATTTTTTCTTATTTTCAGCAGGGTGTTTTTGAAATTAGCTTGGCCACACGCGCGCGCGCAGTTTTGTGGCCAAGCTTTTTGTATGTACGCGAATTGACCGGCCATACGCCGATATTCTCCAAGCCAACCGCTGAATATGCCATGATACCTGACGTCGGGTCAGGGTCCGTAATATGCGTCCGTCCGGGGTCTTGAGCTCGCTCAGATTGCTGAGTCGTTTCAGGTTCTAACTGTCAGCGCGCACTCTTTGCTCTTGTTCGTTCGTTGCTGTTTCAGGGTCGATATGTTTCTTGACATCGGTCTGGCCATTTCGCTATTCTACATCGCTTTGTATTTATACTTCTTTTTCATTTACTAGAGGAGCTTCTTAGACCGTTAGAGCTTCTGTGCTCAACGAGACGGAGCAATGACGCCCGCTTTAACATTACCCAGTATTGTGAAGTTTCGGCCGGAGATATGGAACTCCAGACCGCTCGACGAGGAGTATCTACGGACCATGTTTGCCAAGAAGTTTCACTACATGGATGAAAATCAGTGTAGAATGACGCTTATCAACTTGCTCACTGTGCTGAGCCGATACAGGTGAGTTCCGGATGATAATATGCATCAACCTTTAGATTACATTAATAGACTACATAATATGAACCAATGAGATGGATATTGTATATATATATAGATATGGCCACTGAAAGGAGATGGATTAGTGGGTTCCCACATTTGTTTTTCAAATGTTCATACAACCCAATTGCAATAATTATTTTATTTATATTAACATACTATTAGAAACGCTTACACGAACAAGCTTGACGGACGTTTTTGAAGAACCTTGACAGATAGCTGTATTGCCTGTATTGTTTCAAACTATTGAGACAAACAGAGGGCAATCATTATGAGGCGATGACGACATTGCACTTTGCTTGACTCACAGAGAGGTCCTTGAAGGCGACACACGTGATCTCATGAGGGAATCAATCTCTGGCATGATCTGCGCGCTGGCCGTCAATATTCGCATGGATCGGGATATCGCGTTGTTACTTGACACAGATGGCCGCACTGAGACACGGCTCGATACGACAGCAGGCGACGGCATGGAGAGGCCAATCTCGTTTAGGTGAGACACACGTCCAATTTTTGATTCGGGTGAAATAGGCGAATTGGTGCCCACTGTGGATGCAAAAACGCATGTGCCACTATTTGCGCTACTACGTTTAAGATACTTTTCGTTTCAAATGAAACTAGTAGGAGTAGTAGTAGACACACTCTCGCCTACAGCCTACCCTCTATCTGGGGGTGGCCTTTCTCATGAAATTCGCTCACCCACTTCTGTAATTCAGTTTTCAAGAGGGGTTCATAGATATATAACCAGTATGGCATAATTAAGATTTGTAGAACTGTATATATTTGTTAAGAATGTGTAAATGATATTGAGAAACAATCATAATCAACGGGCTATTTGTAGGGAGAACGGTGACACATATTGTTACTAATTACTTATTCTACGAGGAAGACTTAAGCGATGTAATAGTTGCAGTTCCGTCTGCAAAGCACACTTTACATTGTATTGTATTCCAACAGCATAACTAATCAGTATCCTGCCCTCTGATTGAGCTGAAAACCTCTGATGACTGAGCTGAAAACTTTAACATTCAGATAATACCAGTAAGATTTATAGATAATTGTTATGAATCGCCCATGTATTTGTGCAAAACAGCTTAAACGCTGACCTCATATTAATTCTCTCCATAGCGGCAGAAATTCGTCGGCACGTTTATCAATATGAACTTTTTTTCTCTCGTATTTCAGGCAACAGCTCTCGATCGAAGTTAAGGACGCCACCAGGAACATAGCGCACTTCGACATTGTAGGACCCGCCTTAGCATGGGCTGCTGTCCAGTATTTGGCTGGTCTACAGCGACTCGAGGCGACAGAGAATAACGCACCATCGGGAAAACATATCACTTCCACCGCGACGAATACCACCACTTCCATTTATTCAATGCTGGAGTTCACAGTCCGAACGGAGCTTGAGCGTTGCCGCCGGATGGGCGTTGAGCTAGAGATGCCAAGGGGATGTTTGCGCATCCTGGAGAAAGCGCTTCCACGGCTTGGTAGCAGCGGACTTCTTCCGCTCGACGCGGTCACCCTGGTCAAGACGACGGCAGTGTTCTTTAGACATGTTCAGCCTAGCAGAGACGACCCAGAGTGTCTAATGTTCCGCCGCCAATTGGAACGATTCACCCGCGTGTTCATTGTGGACGGCCTCGGATCTTGGGCTCTAGTCGACGATATTACCAACAGCCAACCTGACCGGGTACAGTGGCTCATGGAGTCGCTAGCTGAGGCGTGCACCGCCACAATTCTCGATGCAGACCCCACTCTGGCTATGGCACTTGATACTCTGCGCACCTTTCGATCAGCGATAATCGATAGCGGGCTATCGTTCGCACGCGACTCGCACATGACCTACAGCGTCTATGAAACAGGAATGCTCTCGTACATGAACGCCAATCTGCCTTCGAACAAGGTGCTCGTTGACTGCTTACGTCGCGTCAAACATGAACTAGATCCACTGTGTCAATCCGATGAAGAGGTTGTGGCGGCCAACGGCAAACCGTTGGCAACAACACAATGTGATACGGACACGAATCACGACGAGAATGATTGTGGTCGAAACAATAAGAATTATAATAGTAGTAATAGTTGCAGTGTGAACAATTGCCTCGACATTGATGAAATCGCTAAAACAATTGCCAGTTTGTACAGTACCAAAAGCAAATTGTTGATAGCAAACGGCACCGGTGGCAGCGATGATGCTGATGCTGTTGACTGGCGATTCCATGACTTCTGGAGCGAATGTCAAAACAGCTCGACATTGGCGCCGGTAGATAATAGCAGTTGTAGCAGTAGTGGCTATAGTAAAAAGAAACGGCGCCGAAATCGCAGGCGGTAGAATGGACTAGGGGACAATTTTGTGGGACATTAATTATAACAATAATAGTAATAATAGTACTAAGCAACTACCTGTTGTCGCACTGACCTCTCAACACGGTGTCGGTTAAATTTCGCCAACGAGCAACTCGCAATAGTCGATGGTCACAGCAGGTTGTTACTAAAACGTTGTGAACCGAAGTTTGAAGGAGGAAGAACGACGATGTACAAAAGCATTTAATTAGTCGACTAATCGCTACGGCGAAGATGAAGATAATTAGGAGATAACGCTAGCAGAGATCAGCTTTATCAGATTCGAATTGTGCCCTATGCAAACCTCTGGACAGATACAGAATTGTCGAAATCGAAGCGAAAATTACAGAAACGGATAACGATCGATTTTGATCGACACTGAACGCCGGAACGCGCGACTATTGTGAATCCATTGGGTGGCCTTCGACTTGCAGCTGGGGTTTAATCAAATTTGTCTGCCGCCATGACAGCCGTACGATGAGATGATTTACAACACTATTTATACCGAATGAAATCGCTGAAAGTAATTGTTGTGGCAAACCTGGTGGTGTTTGGGCTTGCAGGGATTACACTATTGAGATGGACGGGTAATAAGCCTTGTATTTTTGCAGGTTATACATACAAAGTCTATATAGTTGTCATAATGGTAGTGGTAGAGAACTTAAAAAGCATATAATTATAGTAGTAGTAGTTGTAGTAACTACTCAGCTGGATGTTCTATTGTGGATATAATCACAACAGCAATCAACATTCACAGAGCGATTTCAGCATGGCTGTTTCCTGCAACACAGCAATGCAATGAAGTCAATTGACATTGTATTATAGTACAATCACTGATCGATAGTTCACTTGCGCAATCGAATACTCAACCGAGTAGAGTCGTTATTACTAGACAGTGTCGTAGCACACCTTGATCGTCGATCTTCCGCTATTTTGAGAAGGACAGACATCGCTTTTGCGAATGCTATTAGGGCTTTCGATAGATTAAGGCTTTTCAGGCGACCTCCACCGTCTTCTTTTGTGCTCGGCTTCGGTTTTCAGTTCAATGCTGCTAGCAATGCAGCAAGGATGCTGCGAGAAGAAGCTACTGCCTTTCGAGATAATTAGCGATTCCGCGCCGCATACGACTTCGGTCGAGGCTAAATACTAAACTCTTGTCCTGGCTGACGCTCAGCCAATATTTAACGTCCACGGTGCTGCTTTACTGGTGGAGGCTAACGTACAACAAGGAAGCGGCAGACCCGGTGTGTGCTGGAGACATATCGTGCGGCATATCTGCGCCACCTGGTTGTTACGACGACGTGCGTTTGCCAATGTCACAATCGCTGCTGTATGCCAAAGCGAATCAATTATTGTCATTCGAAGAAGTCTATATATATATATATATATATATATATATACACACACACATATATATATATATATCCGATCGTATATAAATCAAACCATATATGTATACAAATGCAATATCGGTTCTCATAGACACCCGCCAACCTTATCCTACAGTTGTACTAATGTTTACTATATATATATATATATATATATATATATATACCCAATTGCCGTTTTGTGTATATTGATTAATCGATTAAATAAATTGATTGACTATCTTTCTCTAA
Organism: Stratiolaelaps scimitus; assembly: GCA_019614645.1. Taxonomy (NCBI): domain Eukaryota; kingdom Metazoa; phylum Arthropoda; class Arachnida; order Mesostigmata; family Laelapidae; genus Stratiolaelaps; species Stratiolaelaps scimitus. Next base: position 975,295 of record JABWDB010000025.1, on the reverse strand, counting down.
ATGGACATCTTCATTATATGCCGGTTCAGTCGCGAACTGATTTTAATCTAATTTTTATTACTATTATCAACGTTACTAGGGGGTGCCTCAGATCAGTGAACCGTTGGGGAGGTGAGGAGGCAATTGATAGGAAAGACGATGAGAAAAAGAACTCAAATACTCTTCCTGTGAGAATCCCATAGTTTGTTCGACGGCGGACCGCTCCTGGTCTCTCCATCGCCAGGAGCTATTGTAGATAGTCTGGTGAAGGGTATCTCTCAGAAAGAATATCTCGACCAGTAAACTTTATGGGACCTATCGGTGAAGTTGATAATTGTCTAATATGTAGACTTGTGCCTGGAACGTTTGAAACATTGGCATCATAAAGCGTGTATCCCGACCCATGGTGCCGTTGTCAGATAACACTTTGAGATGAAAGTGCTCATGGGGGAGTCTGTTCAACCACCCTTTCGTTTCATCGTCAGGTTTTACAATCGTTTTCGAACGATCATGCCAATATATTCAGCACTGAATTGAACGCACCCTCCATTAATAAATAGCATTCTATATACAATTTATTGCCATTTTGTATAAAGCCGTGTATATATATATATATGTATATGCCAGATATAGACCTAGTTTGATGTAGTGGCATCACTCACTAAGCATTGTCCCCTTAAAGGAGATACACACTCAATCATGCCCTACAATTCAGCGATCCATTACTAACTCATCAGTATCATTATCTACTAAATTACTATTTACACATATGCAAGTTGATCAACAACGAATAGTTAAAAATGCAGCAAGATTCACAAATTCACACTCGGCTCACCTCGTTTATGCAACGGCGTGTCAGGACTTCTAGAGTATCTCTTATATCGTTTTGTAAATCCTCTAATAAATTTACTTGTGTAAATAAACCTCTAATAATTTGTTACCTTTCTAGCATTTAAATGGGGACGGGTGAGGGAGAACTGGCCTTGGTACATTTCCTTATTATTCATTTACGCGCTTAACGGAACCTTGAGACTTTTTGGTACGTTTTCTTTTTCCCTGTCTAAGCTGGTGCATGTCCGATTTACCTAACGTCGAACAAAATCCCTCGAGGCAACTGCGTCTGACGCTGCTTGAGCTTATAACAGCAAAAAAACACCAGTATCGCATACGAGCTCGTGGCGCCTGTGAGCTGCCTCGCTGCGTGGAGCCAACACCTCATTAGACATATCTAGATACGTGGGAGACATCTAGATACAAGGCGATGCGGGTTCATCGAGCCGTTATTAGCCGTTGTGACCAATCCGAACGCAGGTCCAGCAGATTCCTCGTTCTGTAAAGTTGTCACGTTCGAAAGTTCTCGAACATTCAAGTGAAGAGAGCCTCGATCTGGTCTAAAGTCCGCGGACATTTCTGACTCAGAATTCTCGGCCCATCTTTCGTGATGAGGACATCGTCCTCGATGCGGATCCCGATGCCCCGATATCGGAACGGCACGTCCGTTCGGTTCTGCGGTATATAGATGCCGGGTTCAATTGTTACCACCATTCCCGGACGAAGTCTCGTCTTCCGCGATACCGAGGCCGTATCATGAACGTCCATGCCAAGGTAGTGGGACACGTGGTGTGGGCAGAATTGATAGCCGATACGCCGCAGCTCGACTTCCGAACTCGCCCGAGGCTCGACGATCGCCAAATCTTGGAGACCCCTCGCGATCAGTACACACATCTGCTCGAAGAGGTCGTCAAGCGTGTACACCTCCCATTGATACAGATTTGAGATGAGCTTCTCGTGAACCTGAAGCGGCGCAGGACACCAGAGAACGCCAGAGGAGAATGGCAGCGTTAACTGTTTCCAGTCGAAATCTGAGTTATTCAGGACATGCCACTAATAATGGATATCACTCGTCACCAACATATCGTGTGTTCAGGGAAATAGAGGAAGTTCTACTTTTCAATTCTGAATTATATAGTGGTCATCGCCGTAATGGCAGTGAACAATATTAAACCATATCTACATATTTCGCTATTAGAATTATGTGCTAGTACATAAAAAAAACCACGGTTGGGCATCAGGCGTTCGTGGAACGCCCGTTGCTGAAGACAGAGGTCGGACGACATACGCAGTGTTTGCACAGCAATGTTGTTGCTCGCTGTACAATTACGGATAGCCCTCAAATTCATTAATAGCTTTCATTATTGTCCCTGTTGCAAGTCTCTACCGCCCCCCCCCTACAGAATCGACTGTAATCATTTGTCAGCTAATGCTGGACATCTCTACCTAACGAGAGATCGATCCACCCTTACTTATAGTACCTCTTGAAGTAGCTGGTACACTTCTCGTTGGGGCCGCGTGAATCGCCCTGTGACAGGCCAGGTTCTGGTTACATCGCTGGCATATAGGTGCACTTCAGCTCCCGCATCCATGAGAACCATCTCGTCACCCAGTACGATCTGGTTATTGGCTATGTAGTGGATTATGTTAGCCCGCTCCCCTCCTAGCTCCCGCACGACAAATCGATGAAGACCGAGAAAGGAGCGAAATGCAGAAATATTGCGATTGAGCTATTAGAACGATTTGAAACAGTCCGCCTTCGCAGACAAATCGAAGCGAATTACGGAAACAAATACGAACATATCCAGCTAACATGCTTACTATAATGCGTACCTGCTATAACTGGAGGATACGCAGGTCTTTGGGAACCGCGAATTCTGCTTTCAAAGTCAAACTTAGCACCGAGCTGGCTCTCCAAAACAAATGGATGTGAGGAACGTATCGTCGCCACGAAACTCTCGCAGGTTACATCCGCTGCCCGTTGCATAACCTCCACCTAGATAATTAGGAAATTCGAACAAATATCGTCAGCACACAGAACGATGCACGGCAAACGCCACTTGATCGTTAAAGGAATCTTACGGTAATTGCATCTAATAGAAGTTAGTACGAAATAAATGCACCTCGGCTGGACTCTTGATCAGTCGTATGTTGTGGATGGCCGCCTCGAGCGATTCGCAGTTCATCGTCAAGTGATCGACCGCGCTGAAGTTTGTCCGCTGCGACCACTGCATGGCCTTCGGGTAACGGGAGATGAAGCGCTCCACCTCATCTGTTGAGTACGCCTCGTCCACCTGCACGACCAAGCGAAACACATATTTTTAGCTCTATTGAGCAGCACACGTCAAGGGATTCTGCCCGGGACATCTCTGCGACATCATAGATGACTTTGACTTGCCGTTGGCTGGCCTTTAGCACCGTTTCGTCATATCAGGCCCATATCCCATCGTTGGCCACATGGTACGTATTTCTATACGCACATATAGGATTCGTCGCAATGCATAACAAACACCTACCTCGAGGAGCCGTGTCGCTCCCGAGGGCCCTGTTCGCGGACCATCCCACAATTCGTTCAGTGAGTCGTGCTTAGGGACAAACAGCACACTGGTTGGCCTCTCGCCGCGTTTGCCGTGAATTACGAGAACGCTGTCAGGTTCCATGAATCCGCACAGGTAGTAGAAGTTGCTGTTCTGACGGAACGAATATGGTATCTTCTCGGTCATGTAGAGCTTCGAGGCTGACGGAATCACAGCGATATGCCGCTCCGTCGACGGTATTATGGAGCAGAGCGATTCGAACAGACGGACCCTGTCGAATCATAAAGCGGTGACGGATGCGTCAGTTCATCGAAGCACGATTCAATTCTTGGGGAATTGAGTCGTTCGTGAAATTCTGTTTGTTTTTGTTATTCGTTGGTAAAACCCGGTGTAAAAACCGTTCCGTCAAAGCCGCCGGTGGCCCCGTGCCCCTTGCCCTACAATCCACAATAATAATAATAGTAATAACAACAGTTATTATTCTTATCATTAGTTGTATCGTATATAAAAAACATGCTTCAACATTTTTGCAAAAACATCCATTAGGCCTTCGTCGGGTCTTCCTAACCTAAAGGTTTTCAGGCTGACTCTCAGCCAACTGCTTTTAGCATTGCTTCGAAAGACGGACCCCTTTAAATGCAAATGTGCAACGGTGGGTATCGAACCCGTGCACCTACGTGTCTCTTCCCCGATTGCGAGGCGCCAACGCGAAGGCACCACCAGGCCACCAAAGGGCTCGACAAGTCTTCCTTACCTTCGGCCGGCTAACTCGTCGGCGCTGAATCCCGAAATGCATTGGCCGGCTTTAACGAGGTGTGGATGGGTGTCTGATGTAGGCTGGCCTAAATGCGTCACCCCGCATCCCCTCCGAGGCAAGGGCGTCGGCTGATCAGCACCAAATGGTGGAATACAGTTAGCTGAGGTGTTTGATCCAGCCGATACATTGGTGACGACCTCAGCACTCGGCGGCTTCGGGGTCATCGTCGCTGCCGCATATGGATTACTCTGGGAGTAATTTGGTCGACAGCTCGCCGGGCTCCCTTTGTTCTGGTGACTCTGGCCGCTGGCCGAAGATGGGAAAATCTGAGAGGGGGGATCATGGTGCGAGGAGATGCGCCTTCCTAGGTCCCATCGGTCTGAAATCGGAGGAATGCGTTACAATAGAAAAAAAATGGGCACAAACTCCGATGTTCTAGTTCTAGTTTAATGGGGGAGGGAAAAAGCCTGACGGGTTGTATCTTTTATGTGGCGTTTGTGGAAGGAGTACGAACTAGTGGCAGCGAAACGCTAACCACTAACGGCTACCTCATAGAGACGTGCTGATGGTGCCTGCCATCGATAGATCTAATTAGTATGGGATGCTCACCCTCGTCCTTAGAGAACGACACGGTAGTGAGGCGTCGAGGCTTTGAATAATGCTCAAAACATTCATTGGACCACCACGGCTCGGCATATCGGCCGCATAAAATTTGGACAACAATTATTTACTGACAGCTGTAGTATAAGAAGAGAGATATCCCATCTCGTTGTGTAGAGCAATATAACTAAATAATGTATTGCTTATTAGCTAGCGATTGCAGATTAAACGGTAGCTAACGAACGCAAAAATAAGCGACTGGCTGTATCGTCATTGGTCGCACGACGAAAATGCTCTGTATTTGATCGCTTGCCTTTGACACAGTTCTCTTCCTCCATCTTATCTGTTCAGTTCGGACCTGTTCCGTTTATTGAGCGTATGTGTGATATTGTTTTGCGCTGACTAACGCTAGCTTGAAACAGTATTTCAAGTAATGTTTACGCGCTAAGTTGGCGAGTTTTAGCAGAAAAGCTCGACGCAAATCGACACAGGGCTTTGACAGAAACCGGTAGGCAAACACAGCGTGCTATGATCGGCTGGCTCCACAGATTTGTCTGTATTGATAACAGGGTGCGTCATTTCGTACGGTGCTGTCTGTTTGCCCTCCATTTTTCTAGGTTACTATTTTGCCCACGAGCAAACGATGTACAATGAACATACACTATACAAGTATCACGTGCGAATCATACATTCTTTAGCGGTTTCTAGCACTGGGGTGCGATGAAATATATGAATATACAATAATTTCGTCTCGTGTATGAAATATCCTCCTGATATGGAACAGTCTAGTTTCATGAGTTGTTTTCATTCCTCGGGTCACCAAATCAAAATCATTATAGTCAATAGGATTGCTTGCCCAACTGCTGAGGCCTCGTGGTGTGTTTTGTTTTTAATTTTATTATTCAAATCTTAATAAGACAGTTGTTCTGTGTGAAAGTAGCCGAACCGCGCACTCGTCCGGTCCGCGAACTCTCATGTTCCTCGCTGCCCAAGCAGGCGAACCTGAACGAGCCTCCAACTTTGATTATATTTGCCATAATAGCATCTGCTACACACAGCGTCAAACCATGCTCCTTCGCCTCCGATATCTCAATCGTATATACAATATACAACCCTCACCCAGGACACAAATGAAACTTACGGGCGAAGACAACTCTCCTGAACATTTCGATTATACTTCGGTGAGCGTTGTTTTTGTTGTTGTTACGGGCACAACATCTGTTTGCGGTTGATTCGCCCTGACGGCGGCGGCGGCGGCGGATGCGGCGGCTGTTCGATGTAAACATCGCTGATGAATATCCTCCTCAGTGATCTTGCCTGCGATCAAAACCCGCGCGGCGTGCGCTCCAGCATTTATGCTGCGAGGGGGCCGTTAGCTACAGATGTACTAATAATAATTGTTTTTCGAGCTGACCCTCAGCTGTTCCCCTATGTGACAGGCCTCAGCTCTTAACCTTTCAGGTATTACTATGAGGACCTGTCGGGGCCACCTTTGCTTATTATCTTCCTTCCTCGTACCTGGCGAGAATCTTCAGATAAAGAAAGATGATAAAGAACTCCAAAGATTGTACGTGTCTGACAGGATTTGAACCCGCGTCCCTTCGGTCCAGCAGTCCAAGACGCTACAGATGTAGCTAATTATTTGGCGTAGTATATATATATATGATAATGTATGGATCATATAAGAGATTGACCCCTAACGGGAGTCAAGTCATGGCAACGTTTGGCTTTTTGCTATGTCGTGTATGTATATAGAGTGCCGTTGCTTTTTTGGCCTGGTTTATTTTACTCTTTTGTTCCCGTATTATATAATACCATTGGAAATGCTGGCGGCGCGTGCAAAAAAACGAGAAAAACCTCACTCAGCTCAGTGGAGTAATGTCGTGTCCATTCTTGCCATTAGGTGTTGCGCCGTTCAAAAAATTAAAGGTGATTGCGTGCTGTTTGCAAGTCCACATACGCTTGAACCAGATAATCGGCGAAGAACGACAGAGTTTGTAGAGGGTCGAGGACGATCATTGAAGTCATCTCAGACCGGGAATGAGAGAAACAGTACGGACATAGGGGTTATGGCACGGATCGACCGCTGATGAGTTGACCGGCCGAAGGGTTCGTGCAAGTCACCGCCTGAAGTCATATGGAAGTAATCCCAGGCAGCGAGCGACCCAAGTTACCGAGGTCCGTGGTCCACGTGGGTGTAGCCACCACAGTACGAAGCAAATACCACACATGTGAGGCTTGGCCTAAGGTCAGTCAGTGTCCTCGTAAAACAACGTCGGCTCCTTTAGTGCAGCGATCCGCGTAGGGCCGGCCCAATGTACACGACTAATTCAGCGGGTCTCTGACATTCTTCGAGGAGAAGCTTTGAATTGAATGTGAACGACACGATATCCTCACCTACTTCAAACTTTATGAGGGGTATATATTGTACATTTGTTCATGCACGCGCGCACGACATGGATAGCCACTCGATCGAACTTAGCAAGAAAATGGAAAGTGCGGACGTGAAACATTTCCGAAGGACTTTAAACAATAAATCTCTCAATGTTCAATGGTTTCTTCGACCTGATATACGTATACAGCAGCTGGAGCGGGCCTTGTTGTGAAACCGAATGCGACTATCCACCAATCAGAGAGTAAATCACCTGTATATGTGGCGCTCTGTCCGCGAAGTAAACCGAACGGCGGGAAGCCGAAATTGTAAATCATGCCATAACGAAATGCGATATATAGAATGTGTCACTGGTAATTGATGTCGCGAAGAAATAGCACACGTGGCTGGCGTTTTGCTCAACATCTATTAAGTAATACTTAGCAAGCACTATGGCATTATAATACATTTTGTTCCAGATGTTCTGCAAGTCGTTGTCGCCGTCAATGTTTTAGGTGGTGCCCAGTTTTTTCGGTTGCACTATCGAAAGTAGTGCTATGCAAGTAACCTACCCGTACGCTTTTAGGGAGGTGGGGTGTGGGGATTTCAGATCTGTACAGCGTCTATATATATATATATATACATATGTACCTACTTACGTTCCATACTTTATATCGTGCTATCGTATAGCTACTCGAGTGCCAAAATCACTGGGCACTGTTGGTCAATAGCTTCTCGCGCGTTCGGCGTTTTTTTTTCGATTTCGACTTCGTTGGGTATGGTAACCCGTTTGCCGTCCAGAAGCAAGACAAATTAATTTTTCAGGTTCATTTGTGTTGCTAACCAACCTGACGTTACAAGAGTTGCCTCCGTTCGACTGTCACGTATTGCCAATCATAATCCGTGAATGCTCATCATGAAATAATTATACTGAGTTGGTGAAGGACGAGGTAATTTAACAAAGGTCAGAGAAAAATAAATTTTAGAACTGCTCTATCATTGCGATCTTGCCACTGTCCCCAAGTTGAGGAATATTAGAGAGATCATCTACAACGTTTTCCAACGAGATTCCACTATGACAAAGAGTGCGTACAATGAATCTACAATCCAAAAGAAACAGCCACAAAGACAAGGGTAAATAATATTTTCCAGTGGCGAGTTTCACGGTCGACTCCTCGTTCACGACATTAAACACAACTTCTCTTCACCGTTGTTTGTATATCAAATAAAGGGTAATATATATATATATATATATCTAACCACTAAGTAGATCATGCAAATTACCACTAAGTAGATCATGCAAAATAGACGATACGGTTCCAATAAACGCACTTGGACAGTATAGTTACATTTATTTTCATATATTTTGTCCATCTTCAATCCGTTTCATTTTATCAATTATGCTTGGATATTTGTTATCAACATTATATCAGTTAGTTCATTGATAGAATACATTATAGAGAAAATTCATCGTTTTTATCTGGATTAAAATTGAGAGAGGGAGAGAGAGAGATAGAGCGATTGCCTAATTAATAATATCAATAATAACAATACTGAATTGGTTCATATCACTCTCAACCTGTTTAGAGTACTTCTATCATCGTACTTCAATAATGTATTCGTTATTCCGTCGTTGGCTCCGTCGTTCTCTATCACAAATTCGTACAACGGCCGAGAAGCTCGTCCACAATCCTCCTTGCCTCGTTGTCTCGTTGTTTGGAGCTAATTGATTATTTTATTGATTTTCTAAGATACTTTCTTTCTTATTCTCTTTCGTCTTGAGGGTGGCTATTGTACTAATTAATTGTGCCAGTTTGACGGAGCTGTCCTATAGCTGAGCGAGTAACCTCTTCGGAATAGGTGGCCTCGCGATCTTAAACGAGAGGATACGACGCCTGGGTCGCAACGCCACACTCATTGTCCGAGTTTCTCGCCATGAGGACGTAGCCCTCCTTGCCCCACCCTTTGCCCCACGAGTTCTTCACAATGTAATAGTCATCCCCGTCATCCGTGGTTCCATAGCCGACGGCGAGAACACCGTGGTCGAGCGCGTGGCTGTCGCAATCGGGCGGGTTGTAGACGCCGTCGTGGTAGAACTGGAAGCTCTCGTGGGAGGCGTCAATGGCGACTGACACAGGCCCAACGGTGGCAAGTGCCTTGGTAAGGGCGTTCTCGTTGCCGGACGGAATATCTACGAAGCCAGTGTCCTCACCGCCACGGTGTGCCCGTGAATAGCGGCACTGCTTGCCATCCTGGCCCTCGTAGGGGTAACTTTCCTCGGTGTCGATTCCATGGTTCTCCTTAATGTACTTGAAGGCGTTGTCCATGAGACCGCCGCCGCAGCCGTTGTTGCCGTACGTGGTCGAGCAGTCGACGAGGTTCTGCTCCGAGAGCGAGACGAGCTTGCCGGTCTTGCGGAACATCTGACCCTCGAGAGCGCCGGTGGTCGAGAACGCCCAGCAGGATCCACAATGGCCCTGATTCTTGATCGGAGTGACGGCGCCCTTCTCACGCCAGTCGATGCTGCGAGGCAAGCTAATAGATGCCGGCTCGATCCACGTCGATCCTATCAGGGTGCGGTTGACCCGGAGGAGGCCATTCATCTTCGATACGAACTCATGGTGCAGCTGAAACACATGGCAAACATGGCACACAAGCGATCACTGGGTTAGATAGTTCGATATGTCGGACGGATTCACGAGCGACAACGGAATAACAACGAGATCCAGGATGCCTTCGAAAAAATCCGAACACTGACGTAGTTCCCAGCCACACCGTGTACCGGGGTCGGGGTCGCGTGATGTCATAAACAAGTGGCGAATAATGAGAATAATTATTTAGGGTTGGATATCAATCATACCCTCGTGATTATCATATATTGCTTCAAATTGCCTCTTGACGTATCTATATATATATATATAAAGGGTGCATGCCCCTTGGATGGCCTTGAAGTCGGCATGTTATACAAGACTCATAACAAACATGATAACGACATAAATAATGTAGAAAAAAATAACTAATAATGATCATAAAAATATGACTAAATAATATATAAAAATATAATAGCAGTAATTATGAGCTGTAAATGACAGATTTCCAAGCAGAGCCCAGCTCATTCTGGTTCGTTTAGTGTCCACATGATGCTAAATCTCTCTCCCTCTCTCGCTCGGCGGCTGCTTGAGCTTAGATCTTCGTATCTTACGGCAAAGGTCCCCGCCCGTAAACCAGCTACCTGTTGTCTCTACAGTATTGTACACAAAGCTACTCAGCCATCTTCGGTGCTGCATCGCTGTGGCAAGTCATTCAGATATCCGGTTGGCATCACTGTGGATGCGTGCCACCACCGCAATTGATCTACGACTCGAAATGCTAGATACTGTAGGTATCTGAGGGACGCGGTGGCGGGCGATACACTAACGAATTTACGATGCTAGGCAGCGCCCCGAACAGCAAACAGTGTCCTGCGTCATGTGCGTGCTGTGTCAACTTCAGCGGTGGGGCGGTGGACACGTACCGTCACTGCCGTTGCTTTCCCGATAGAAACGAATAGCTGCTATGATGTATATATATATATTTTTTTTCTATATTTTCGTCTATGAGGTCGAAGGGATGAACGTTGAGATGTCAACCAGAAGAAATTCGTATTTTTGAGACTGTTAAGATCCAAGAGGTCGGTGAATTGCGAACGAGCGGACTTTGCAAGAAGCTAGAACCGATCGGGCGATTCGGTTTGATTTAGCTCAAATCGGCTACAATATCTATATAGCTGCTTATGTAGTATACTATATTATAAGTTGCAATAGCTTGGATGGGCGTGTTTAAAATCAGGGCTGCACTGTTACTAGCAGCGTTTCATCTTATCCTTTACTCTAGTGGGTATAGTAGCTATTCTACCACTGCAGTTGAGTTCCCCGTTCTGCACAACATATCCAGGCATGAAATGTTATAGGTACAAGCGAGCCGGACAGCTCACCTCGGAGACGAGGAGGTTCCGTTCGTGTCGCCTGTCTCCACAGGGGGGGGGGGGTGGAGGGGTACTTCATCTCAGTATTCATAGTGTACCGTCATGGGCAGATAGCGATCATCCTACTGCCTATTTGTCTTTATGTGATGTTACGCGCGCATTCCCTATAGATGTGCTATCCTCAGCTACAGGAGGCTTGTCTACGACGCAAGTTCCCAGCCCATGGTGACTACCTAAGGGCAGTAGCGTGTTCAGTGTAGTGAACGTCAGACATTATTGTATTGCCAGTTTGTCCAGCGCTGAGCTGCAAACTATCTGAGATCAGATCAATCCTGATCAGAGTGTTGAAATTCTGTTTATTCAAGAAGAATCGCAGCGCCCCGCCCGCAGTGATTGCAGTACTTCTCGGCACAGCTGTGGTCAGCGAGCGCAGACGGTCGAATCGGGCTGTACGTTCAGCCGAGTGCACACCAATACGCATAGGGACACAGTGCATATCTATTCTCTGACCACTTCTGTCCGGGGTCTGAGTGCCACGGGACAGTAACAATGGGCTCGAGTTGATTCGTTACGATAATAGCCCGTTGAATGATGGGGTCACGACGGCGGGTACCTGACGTCACGTCACCAGGGCACAGATTCGAGTAGGCCATTCGCTGGCCAGGCCAGTGAATGTCACGCACTTCGTAGTAGTGTGTCAGCCTAGTGATAACCCGGTCTCTCGGCCACGGCATAGCAATTTGTCGTTGTTGTGGCGCTGATTATTTGTTCGACCAGCTCGCCACCAGGCTCGCACTGGGCTAGGTGGACAGATATTGTACACATGTAGAGGAAAACTGCAGTATACCGTAGTGATAAGGGACCGCCACTGCGATAAGTGCCGGCACGACGCACAGGTGTCCAACCTGAGCCAAGCGAACCATGTTTACCTATGGTGGTGGCGATCGTCAGATATCGCGGCGAATGCGGCGTTTTTTCCGCCGTATGGTGTCGTTTACATGAAGGCGCGCGCCGCTATTCTGCCGAGCTGCGGAGTAGGACGTCTGTCCTTCTCTAGCGTTGAATGACGAGAGAGAGAGAGAGAGGAAACAGCTCACCCGCTGCGGTTAGCTGATGATGATGATAATGTCTGTGATAATGAGTGCGTGTTGATGATGACAACGACGCTCGTCGCCGGTGCAGCAACATTGTGATGCTGCCCGCGGCCGCTTAATCAAGCAGTGCGGGCTGGCTCGCTTAGAGCTTGGGTAAAATTCGTGCTTGCTGATTTGAGCGTTGAAAGCCGGACGTGTTCCTCTGATTCGATTTTTCATGAGCCTCGCTGAAGATCCCCTGAATGAATCCATATGGGGGGATCTGCTGATCTCTGCCGAAGGTCAACCCTGAGTAGAGCTGAAGTCCTGTCAAGTCCCTCCCCTCAAACTCATGGGCGTTTCGTGCACGAGCCAGCCGCAGAATCTTGGCTCGATTTTATTTCATTCTGGCATTCAAGTCTGCTTTTTCTATTAAAATCTTCCTCTTGGAACAGTTCCAAGTATCGTTTCAGCGAAGGCCAAACGTGACCACGCATTGAGCCTGTCACACAATATGTCGCCTCGTCGGCGGCAGCCCGCCGCAACAGCATCGTCATCAATGACCGTAGCTAGATATGAGATATCTAGTGAGGATAGGCAGCTAGCAGTCACCAGCGCGGTGTCTATGGTATTTTATACATCGGATAACGTCCGCTATCGAACGCCAGCTGTCGCTTCAACCAGACTCTTGCTGGTAGTTGTACATATCTATCTCACTTACATCCATTCGTCGTGGTGGTTGGCAGCAACATCCGCAGAGCGATGCAGGATGAACTCATTCATATCCGATCGGATATGAGTGATCATAATAAGAGTTAATAATGTAATTGTCTGCTGCCACAGTATCTGTGCGTGTCACTGCGTCTCCGGTCTAAGCAGAATTCGATTGGATTCTTTCTCGTCCGCAGGCGCACTTGTATTATATATATATATATATTATATCTGGCCATTATACACTAACAAACTGGGTGGCGTTACTCAACCAGGTGACACGGGCACCATAGGTGGCCGTAGTTTCCAGCCTGTAGCAGGACTGTGCAGGACAATCGTGCAAGCAGACAGCATCCATCTAGCAAAGGTGGCCTCGACAGGTCCTAAATGTAATACCTAAGGTTAAGTGCTGAGGGTTGTTACCTAACATCAGGGGAACAGTTGAGAGCCAGCTCAAAAACGTGTATAACTTTGTATTAACAGCGGATTCATCAGCGAGTGCATCTCCAGTGAAACTTTCGACCTCCGTTACGATTCGATTGTTACGATGGTTTGACCACAGTACAACCGGTTCAGCACACGGGTAGTTCACCTGACTGACTACACGCTATACACAATTTTGCTGCTGGTGATGTAACTACGCGTGTGTCACACACGCAATAGGCAACTGCCTATGTACGTTGCTACAGTACAATTGAAAATCCCCCTTTAATTTGGAGGAGAGGTAGGCCATTTTATAAGTATACCGCCGCAGTTGTTGTGTTCGAATTAGCCGAACGATGTTGTTTTCGAATGGACGAACCGTCAAGGCGAGTGAGGTTCGACTCGGACCGGGTAGACTCGTACAGCCAGACGAGACATCATCGTATTCTGGCGTTATTATGTAGCACACATTGCCACACGCAAGCACACATACACGCACACCTTCAGGCCCGACCTGTACAGGCTACCGGTACAGAGGGACAGTCAGCCACGCTAACAGTGGACAGAGGTAAACGGGTGAACGTCTGTCGTACTGCTACCACCGGCAGACGCTGCCGAGCGAGGGCAGCTAAACACCGCCAACCGCTGGAGTATTGCGGCGGCGACGGCGGCGGCTGTGGCTCGCTCGCCTGCCTACAACGACGGCCGTAGCGACCACCAGCAGCAACAGTCTGCCTATCTGCGTGCTGCAAGCTAAACCAGATCATAGTGTCATCACTGTAGAATGTCGCGCGCTCTTCTTTCGCGCGCACAAACGCTCGACCCGCGCTTGGCCTACGTAGGTAGAGGTGGCCGTTGGCAAAACGATGACGGCCACTGCAGCAGCAGCAGCAGCAACAGTTGCTCAAGTCGGCCTCTGACTCGCTCGCGAGGTAGAGGCAACGCCGAAGCGCCGTAACCATTCGGACACTGAACACGCTGTGGAACACTGTATGGTGTCGTACAATGGCCAGGGCTGCCGCTGTCCCCGAGAGAGCATAACGCCATAACCTCTGCGACGCTGCGTGGCACTGCCATCCTCTACGGCGGAGTTTGTTGCTTGTTGTTGTATTGGACCAACGATCCACTATAGCAAGCAGCAGCAGCAGTAGCAGCAGCCGCAACAACAACAACAACAAATCAAGAAGACCATGTACGATAGCTCGGGTCACGCTGCGACGCCAACTTTCAGTCGATGGGAGCATAGCGAGTGATGCGGGCCAAGCTTACTGGCCATGCAAGCGCGCCGTGGCGTGGCTGTTTCACGGCGTTAGGCTGGAGAGAAAGGGGAGCGACAACGACGACAACGGCGACGAATTGACAGAGCTACAGTGGCAACAGCAGCAGCAGCAGCAGCAGTAGCAGAGAGTTCAAGTGGCGGCGCCAATGCGAACGACATGGTGACGGCGATTTTCCGAATGGTAGCGCCCGCTGCCGCGGCAGTGTTCACTCCAGCCGGTCTCCGAAGGATTGCCACGGCTCGACGGGACAGCAGCGGGAGCTGCTGCCGTTGCTGTGTGCTGGATGAGATTTCAGTCAAGGCAACAATGACGCGCTGGTGCGGCATGAGGCTCGTCGGCCATTGGGTCGCTCCGCGAGTTGTTCTCGCTATCCATCATCTGACTATCCATGATAATATCTATATGCGTCCTTCTGTGCGGGTGCTCGAGCAGTGTTAGCCTATGTGGCCGTTCATTGATTCACTACGGTGGGAAAAAGGCCGTGTGCACTGGTGGAGCGTCGATTGTCGACGGTCGGAGCGAGATGTCAATGTCTGACGAAGCCAGCTAACCAGTCTGAGCGATTGACGAGAGCAGTTGATCGGTGATTGGTTGTAGTTGTTGGCTGGTGAATAGGAGACGTGTAGGAGTTCGAAGAAGCGGAGGTTGAGATCTCTTAAGCGGTCTTAACCAACAGCTGAGTTCGCTGATTGGCGTGAGTGGTGTATGTATCCCCAAAGGCAAAAAAAAACAAGCAACAGACAAATAAACAAGCAACAAGACACAACTGACCACGCTTCGACCGACTACAATGACGCTCCACGCATGTCTCCAGCGAAATCCCCCATCTCGGTGAGCGGCGTCTGAATGATTTGCATTATAAGAGTTGCACATACATAGCCGCCGTGACTATCGCGTCGCGCAGTTCCACGCTGCCGAGCGACGTTTCAGGAGCGCCATCTGCTGCGCCGTCTCTTCAATCGTCCGTAGAGCCCTCATACGCCACAGTGTCACCGTACGCAACTGGTGCGCGAGGCTGACCACGTGTGTGTGTGTCTCTGCTGCAAGATCAGATTCGTTGCGGTCCGGTTGTTGTTATTGTGCTGCTGCTGCTGCTCGTCTCCAATCATTTTTTCTCAGACCCTCGGGGCGCTGCGGTTGACGCCGGCGTTGGAGGACAGACGTCGCGTCTACACCGCGCCGCCAGGCGCCGTGACAGCAGCGCGACCGCAGCAGGACAGGGCAACTCGCCCTTGCAATCAGCATAGGCTGTGCCGGCTCGCTGTTGACGGTGTATCATCCCTGCTCGCGGATGGCAGTCCTGCCGGCGGCCCACTGCTACCAGAACTAGCTAGAGAAAGCTTCCCCTTCCAGCAATAGCTGCAGCAGCAGCAGGCGTCGATAGTGGTATTGCCGTAGTCGCTAGAACGATAGTGATCATGTTGTATAGGGGGAACGCGACCTAGCCACTTGTTCGTTCGCCACCAGCGACCACTCGGATACTCCAGCATTTTGCCTACCTGCCCGGCAGACAACCAGTGGCAATTGGACCTTGCATTGGATGCGCCAGCCTGCTTGGCACCCACCAAGACGACACCGCAGAGGCGCCAGTCGACTGCGTTGGGTCGAACGATACGGCACGCGCTGGGGTGGCCCATCGACTAGTGAATACATCTGCCGCCGCTTGTGTAGCGTGATGCTGCTGCTGCTGGCGCCGCCGCCGGAGATTTCATAGGGATGTGATTGATATCTGTGTGATCAGGCGAAATCTGCGATAGGTTTGATTCGGTTCGGTCGAGACATTGATCTGAGCGAATTGTACGCATATTGTGATCGAGGAATAACAGTGATCGTGTGGTGCGATACGCGTGGATGCTTGCTTGTACGTGTTGGTGACTCGATTCAAAGTTGCTGAGGACACCGTTCCGCTTTTGTTGGGTAATGTGTCATTCGTGTCTTTTGTGATCGCGACGATTCTAAGGATAAAGACGCTCGTAGATAGGTGCGGGTAATTAACTTGGTTAATCAGTGATCAGTGTTGAGGCACAGCTTGTTGTTCACCGTGTGTGCCCGTTCGACGATCCATTCCACTGACCGACACCACAGTATAAGTTCGAATCGTCGTTCTAGCCATTGCTGCTCCAAGGGAAAGTTTGTGGTCTGTGGTTGACATGATCGCTCACGCCGAATTGGACAAGCCTATCGCCGCCTAATGTGTCTAGTGTGTTGCTCTGGCCCGCCCTCGGAACTCGGATCGAACTTCTAACCAGTGACAACCACGATGGAGTCCACCAATCGCGCGGCGACTCCGACCCCGTCGGCGTCCGGCTCGACGACGAGCTCGGTCCGATCAGCAATGACCGGCTACTTTCGCCGAGGCCGAAATCGCCGATCCGAGAGCGACGGCGATACGAAAAGCGATCTGTCAGTCCCGGACGAGCACCGGACGCCGTCTCGGCTCAGCCCGATGGCGGCGCTCAAATTTGAAAAGCTTCGAATATCGCCTGACGTGTTCCATTTTGGCCATAGCAAGAAAGATCGAAAGGAGAGTGCAGAAAGCAAAGAGCAGCGTACCAGTGAGAACCTTCGAGACTGCCTATCGGACAGTGAGACGACGCGACATGACGTATTTGATCGACTCGTCAACGGGAGCGTCGGCCAGGTCCGCCGTAAGAAACGCAAACCTCGGTTAGTACTAAGTCTCCCGGCTGTCGGAAGCCAGAGGCCGCAGGTTCGAGCCAGCTGCGTGATGATGACATATAGGAGGAGCTTCAAAGCATTGTGAATCTGCAGCTCCTTTAATAAAGCAATAGGAAGCTTTAGCTTTAGCTTACCTTTACTGCAAGCAGAGGATCGACGGTGAATCCTGCTTGGAGTAGCGTGATGCTTTTATATAATGTATGTCCCTTAGATAAATGCTCCGTCTAATGACACGATGGGAAAAGTATTATAGTACCGAGCATGTTTAATGTTGGCTGTGGGTCAGCCCAAAGAAAGGAACTAGGTAAATAGTCAAGGGTTTTGATTCACATTGGTGTTCATCTGTGCGCTGTCGAAAGCAAACACGTGCATACAACACTATAATTAGCTGTTTCGCGTAGAAATGGCCTGGCGGCAGGCCTACGGTAGGTACGCGAAGATGCTTAGCGCACGTGGTACGTGTTCACGTTTGAAATGGTCGTTTTGAAACAGTCGACAGCTGTATACGGGCCGCTCATTCGTGGCAAAAATGTATTTCAACAATTTAGATCTGAAGCACGACCAACAAGTGGGGCAGGACTAACTCAAGATGGCTTCGAACAATTAATAAATATGTTTACACTGATTACTCACTCGGGAGTGGACAACATATAAAAGAGTCTGCAGGCTGAGAGGTATTCAGGCTTTACCCTTGAGAGATATTCATATCCGAATATACAGAGTAATATTAGTAGCATACAGAAACAGGGAATTCGGTGAGTTTCGGCCCCCCGCTGGAGCCGGTCATGTTGACGCGCTAATCAGTGGACTAAATATAAAAATGGACAAAACTGGAGCATGCAATTTGGCACATCCAGTGGCGCGTACGATTGAGGGCCGTTGATATTATCGTACGCGGTGCATAGCAGCGAAATGTCGTGAGCAAGACACAATTAGACCTGATGCATGCGTACGGTATCATACTTGGTTGATTGGCCTTGGATAAAGGCGTGCATTTTCAGCCGCTGACAGCCTAAACAGCTCAAGGTAGCGCCCTAAATATCGATAGGGGCAGATTGTCGTGAACCTAAGGAGTCCTATCTTCTATCTTTTCAATTCCCGTCACAGATGGACCAAACGACACTCTCAAGGATTGAGCCAGCAGCGATTACGCTGACATAAAGAGGAAAGACCACCACTGCTAAAGCAACCCGGTTCAAGCGCGGGTCACCTAAATGTACTCTCTCTCTGCCTCTCTATTGTCTGCTACTGGTATTCCGAGTGGAAAAATGAACGCTTCGAACAGCTGGCAGGACCCTCTGGTGGGACCGTAGGCGAGCAAGAGGGTTCATATGGCTGGTCCTTATTGTTTGAAGGGATACTGACAGAGAGAACCGTCCGACAACAAATGTGGCTAACGTTGGAGCTTAAAGGGGTCAATGGACATTATCATGGATGTATGTACATTTCTCTAAGCGACACACAGACGCATCATATATATATATATATATATATATATATATATATTATCTGGTGAGATTGAGATAGCATTCAGCAGACACGAAACGCTTAATGGGGGCTTAATGATTATATATAATTATATGTGAAATCAACATTCCCGAACATGGGAATAATTTTTCTCAACATTTAAAGATTGCTCTGCAGAATGAACAATAATAATAATAATAATAATAACAACAATAATAATATTAATACGGGAATGCTGCAGTATTTGAAGAAACCACGCAACAAGTTGTAGCTGCTTGTGCCAACCACATAACCACATCAAAGTCCACCGTTCGATTGACGACTCATCAAGAATACCAATGATATACGCCAGGCACGTGCACGATGCGCACATGATACTATATTGGCCAGTTTGGAGTATATACGGAGAATAGCATTCGGTTAAATGTCTATTCCAGGGAGGTGTTTCTCATGCATACAGACACAGACACACACGCAGACGCACGCACATATTGAACGTGGTTACAATACCAGTTTTACCAGTATCATAGAGATGGTGGTGGTGGTGGTGATCCTTTTGACAGCAGCGGCAGGCGGCAGCTGCGATATTCAAATATGCCTCATATTGTCTCTCGTCATAAGCTATTGAACAAGTATTTATTCCCATAGCAATGGCGTTCTGACCGCCGCCCTTGAATATCTGCTGCTGCCGTCGCAGGCGCCACAACGACCACCAGCGTCGTCGTCGCCGCGGCAGCAGCAGCAGCAGCAGCAGCCTATTTTCATGGCATCATTTATAGCTTTTGATAGCAACGATTTCTGGCTTAAGCTTATGGCGTATGAATGCCGCTGGCGATACAGTCGCCGCAATGCACTCGCCGCTGGGGCTCTGGGCCGCACGCACAACCCGATGCGCCAGATATAAAATACTGCAGATACTCGTCTCGACTCGACATATTTATTGCTCGGCCGTCTGGTCCCTCGCATGATCACTCATTCGTTAGCTAGCTAGCTAGCTGCTCAGCCGGGCGAGTTTCTCGCCAGGGTCAAAACCTGACGCATACTGCACTGCTGCAGCCCGGCTCTATGGGGCAACTAGGGCGAGCAGCCCTCATTACTGTGACAATATTATCACGATTATCACTATTGTGATTGTTATAGGTTTTTTTTTTGTTGCAAACAACAGCAAGCAGATGATGATCATGGCCCTTGTATTGCTGTTGCTGCTGCTGGTGAGCAGTGGGCCAATGGCGCAGTTACCATTGAAAGGAACGGCCGGACACCGGAGAGACCAAGGGAAGAGATCAATTTACCATCAGCGTGTCTCTGCAATAGACATCATTGCGTGCCGAGCCGATAGGCACCCATAGGATGGGACGGCCAAGCCACCACTTGTCAGCGATGTCGCGACGCTTGAGTCGCGCATGGGGACCGATCGCTAACGGCCACTACGACGCCCGGATATGATGTTACGCGACTTTCGATCATTTTGTCCATTCTCTAGACACGGCTATTTTTCTGAGAGACAATGATACTACGTCGTCACGTAAACCTGAAGTGGGGACGATATATATATATATATATATATATGCGATTGTTGTTACGCCAATTGGCTGGTAATCGTCACGAACGACAAGTGTAGTTTTGCTTTGCCAGATGACGAATGTGGGTTCACAGCACGCGAGCGGGTGGGTGGCTGGCTCCGTTTGTGAACGGTGGAGAAAGCTGACCTTTTTCGTAATAGCCCTCACGCTCCCACAACGCTATAGCGGTTGGAAATGATCATGGATTTGATAGGCTTAAAATGCTGGTGTCTCATTATCGCAGAAAATTAGCTTTGGGTGGCGAATGTACATGTGAGCATCGTTGGCGAAGCGATTTTTGATCTACTGCCGGAGGAGGTAACGACGCTTATTTTGAATGAACAACTATACAGACTCTGTCAGGCTATTTGTGGGTAACTGGGTTTAATTGCTCGTCAGAACTACAGCGACCACGACGATAATCTCATTAATAATAATAATTCCGTACTATGCACACGCTGTTGACAACGATTTTCGGTGCAGTTCCACTACGCCATATTTCTGTTGTCTGGGCGGCGGGTAAGGGGGTTCCTGAGCAATCTTGTGCCAATCTCCGCTAGCTCGTTTGAGACCGTAGCGTTTCAAAAGTGCTCTATAATGGGTGCAAAACATAAATAGCGACAAACTCGTTTCTGCCGTCTCCAGCATTGCTTGTCGGTCTTAACCGAGATGGTGACCACCCTTGACAGGACCAATTCATCTGTATGGGTCATGCGCGGAAGACCTACAATGTTCATGTTTCCTGTTACTGGCCAACCCGATAATCGGTTATCACGACGCAACGACATTTCCATCCTGCATAATTTCTCTACACTCGTTTACGAGCCGTTCCTGTCATTCGAGCCGATCAGGCGGACGAGATATCACACCGATATAAGTGGTCATATGCGACACCACTGTAGACGATTCAATCACTGTGTTGCCGCCGTCATGCCTGTGCGCCACTAGCGTGTGAACTTTGCACTGTGTACTATTGAGCAACAACTACGCCGTTCAGCTTTCCTGGCCCGGCGGGATGGATGGAGGAACGAATGAATGCCACGTACACAACCTGCTTCATCGTCGCCCATTGGCTCGGCAAAGATAGAGATAGATAGGTTGGCATAGAGAGAGAGAGAGAGATGGAGTTTTGGATAGACTCCAAATTAACCGACCGAAAAAAATGTTCGCCAGTGATTGACGACCCCCCCCCCCCCCTTCCGTTTAAGCCGTAACGCCGTACTCGATTAAGTACTGTAATCTTGGTTAACATAGACAGAGTATCGGACACATACCGTCGGTGGGTTGCACCTTGCCTACAGGAAAATGCACCGAGCATAAGGTAGTTCCATAGACGGGACGCGATTAACCACTATTGTAGCGAGGATATGCGATTTCGAGTGTAGATCATATTACTAGCAATACTTGCGTATTCTGGTAAGCTGCATATATTCGTAATATCAGTGCATAATGGTTAGAGTAGAAGACTCGAATCTTCGGCTGATACTAATATGTATTATTATATATAGTCGCTTTTTATGCATCTTATGAGCGCGTTGGTATCAGCAATGAGGCGCAGTGCAAACACACCATTATCATTGCATCAAAACATTGCCAGCGTTTATCATTGTCCTGATCGCTCGGCTCGCATCGACAACAATCGACTCGGATGGAAGTCAATCGCTGAGATGCCGCTGGCGACTGAGTTTGATCGAATGCACATGTGAACCAGGGCATTATCCACCAGGTCCCAAATCGAAAAAGTGGTCGGATTGCCTATAGCCATGATATGGGTGCAGCCGTGTAAACACACACCCTATTGTCGCTAGGCGGCGAGGAGCAGTGAGTGATTTATTGCGCAGCTCCCAACAATTGGATAGACGCTCTACTCGATCATTGTTTCCTCGTCATTGTATCATTGTATAGCATTGGGCACATCTAAGCCCATGTCAGAGTGAACGATGCAGCTCGACCGGCTTCTGCACAGTGCCTATCCATTATTAGTTATAATAATCGGAAGCTTTAAGCCAGTAAAGTAAGCTTTTTTTTAAAGAGGTTAAAGGTAAATCCTGCCGGGATACCAGGTCTCACACTGAGGTATTTGCCTGGTAGTGTCAGACTCTTACTGACTAAACCCAGAACCGATTTTGACTTTTGACGGGGCACTGACCGGGACGAGTAAAGTGAGCCACACAAGCTCTTGCAGAATTCGATTGATTCCACCAATGTCGACTGTCCATAGGAGAAATCGACTTCAATTAAGTTTCCCTCTAATTGCAAGTGTTTGTAATAGATTTGCTGCCGGGCAACAGAAACTCGACAAAGGTTGAGTTTCTTCCTGACAACGGTCGACCGCAGCGATCACTAATAACCAAATAATTATATTATTTTAAACGAGTAACGATAATTGCATGAGACTGGCCTTTGAGGGACCCAATGACGAGAATGAGGCAATTTTACATATAGAACTACATTGTTAGAAGTTCATCAAATAGAGACTAACCATAGCCTGGCTCGTTTGTGAGAACACTCAAATTTCCGATAATAACTTTTCGGATCTTTTTCATTTACGATAATGACTACAGACGGCACAAACGTGGCCATGTACCAGTAAATCGTTCCATGATCACAGGAGGGGGCTTGCATACGACAAGCGGCAAGTTGACGTCCTCCCCTGACAAGGGTAGTTGTATCTGACGCGTTCCACGATATGGGCGAAAGCATTGGGCGGGGCGTTATTGCTGACGTTTCAGTCAAGCGAATGCATGACCGTTGCTAATGCTTGCTGATACGCATCGCGTATGTGTCGTTGACGCAATTTGTCAACCAGAACAACAACGTTGAACCCAACTTGGGGTCGAAACAATTCCCTACAGCGGGTGGACTCATCATCATGAGATCCGAGTTTGATTGATCGGCGCCTATACTACAATGAAATACGGCCACGTTGTCTGTGAAGCTTCGTCGACGACTTTTTGAACTGTACCACAGATGATTATTTGTCATTCAGAGAATGGTAAGAAGTTCAATTTTCTGAGCCTTATAATATAGATAATAACTCAAGTAGTTCACCTCTAAACGAACACATCTGAGCATTCGGCAGGTCAGGTACACAAGGCATGACTTCGACTTAACAACAACGATAATAATAATATCAGGGAAACTAATTAAAAGCGTTCGCTTTCGTGCTAGGATGTCGTTCAGCTTCGTGAGAGACACAACAGATCTAGGGGAGGATCTGTTGCTCAAATCAAACTCGAATCGGCATGCGCGTATGGCGTATCTTTTCGAGTGCGGCCGTCATCAGTGTGCTGGGTAGTGTACGTCTTGTGTTCCGGACATTTATACGAGGTCAGAGAGCTATCGTACATTGTCAGCAGAGGACGTTCGCCTAACCATAGGGGGATATGACCCTCGTCAACGGGTGTCTCTCGACAGATTACCGAGGGTTCGCACTGACTGGGTCGTTCGCTGCGCGCGAAACATATCGCAAACACAACATCGGGAAGCCCTGTTCCAGGGATCTCGGTCTGGCGACAGCAGAATATGATCACACGTGGCGCTCCATTGTATCTGCCGTCCAAATTATTCATTCCGCTGCGACCTACAGCTGATCTCAGTCGACACGGACGACTACACAACGTGATAAGGGTGTCCAATGTGTAGTGGACGTCAGTACGCAGTCGCGATGCGCGGTCCAATAGTACCGAGAATCACTGTGAATGCACTAAATAGGCCGTCACCGTATGCCGATGGGCGATCGTATGATAGCTGCTCTATGCGGGGAATGACCCTGTCCATTCGTTATTAGATTTAAACGCGGATGTATTCGGTGCGGTTGAACTGATCATCAGCCGAGGGACACACAGCATCCAGCCATATCGTGTTTTAATCGGTATTCTCTGATTAGTTCAATTCATTGATCGGTTTAGCGTAAACAAACAGACAACACTCGCCCATATTCAGCGGTATTCACGCGGCGCAATGACATTGAAAGGTTGCAGAGTAGGAATATGGATTAAATGACTGACAAACAAAAATATGTTTTCTGCTTTGATCTGTCCTTGATAACTAGAACGTAAATATGACTAAAAGGTAAAAGCATACCATATCTCCGAATTGGTTCATCTTTAGGCGATACGAAACTTCGCCCTTAGCATGGCGAATGTTGTGCTTGACGATCATATGCGAGTTCTGCATGAAGATCTTCTTCCGGAACGTGTCAACGGTCTGACTATCGTAGTCCTTCTCATGGCGAACCTAGACCCCGGACAGAAAGTGCAGGCGCAAATATGAACTCGTTTGTGTTATACATATATAATACAATGTCGCGATAAAATTCGATTCCTATTCGATATATATATATATATAAGTGTCATCGTTATTGTTATAAATGTCTCCATTTTTTTGGTATCTCTAATCGATCTCTTGGCGTCAAGGAAACCCGTCCAGAAATGGTAGCACTATAGCAAATGACAGATTGCCCCTATATTATTGTCTGCTGCAAAAGCGGTTGAATTGAATAAATAAGAGCCTAAACGACGTTATTAGAGACACCAAATATATATATATATATATATATACGGCACTACAACGCACGTCAAGAGCTCACCTTAAAGTGCTGCCACTCAGCGTCGAAGAGCTGATCAAGGGTGAGCGCAGCGCTAGCGGCCCCAACGACGAAGAGTAGTATGATGGCCCTCATCTGCAAAAAATAAAAGATCAACACAGAATAGAAAATAACTGACTGAAGTTAGTGAATTAACAGGCAAGGCTAACTAGTCACAAAACAAAACCTATTCTTGGTTCACTCATAAATATCTCATTTTTTGTTTTTATTATGCGGCGAATGACGACGCCTTTCGATCTGACCTACGTATCATATTCGTCCCTCTGAGATGGTTTACGTGTGGCGTTTTTCCGCATCTCGGATCGATCATCGGGAGGAAGCGCAAACTTACAACGAATCGGCTACAGCTGGGCCTCGACCACAAAGCGTCCTCAAATTGCAGCTCCTTTAATAAACCAATAAAACCATTACCATTACCATTACCTCTACGATTCACGACAGGATATCAGCCAATTATAATAAATTCACTTTGGTGCCAACCGACAGGAGGAGAAGAACAACAACAAAAACTCAATGCCGAAATGCGTACACTAACGAACGCAGGTAGCGGTCAAGCGAGCAACGTGACGGCGGGCGTCCGCACAGCCGAAACGCGACTGTGAACGTGAAACAAGGCGACGTGTACGACGTGTCTACAGTCGCAGCCGGCAAGTGGACATCGTGCTCTGTGCATATCCCCCTTCCGGCTATTCGTTATGACGACACCATTTGCCAGCAGGTTAAGCTAGTACATCTGCAATAAACAAACGGATGCATGCACGCGCTAAACGTGCATTTTATGTGGACACGAATGGGTCTCTTGGGTGTCCATATCTCCATCGAGAAACCGGGCATCCGCCACACACACACGCGCGATCACAGACTGTGACAGATTCGATTTTGACGGCGATTGACCGCCGGGCAAGAACAGGCTAACCGGCCACTTTGTTTGCAAATATTTCACTATGTTGACAGTAGCTATCGGCTAAGCTTCATATGGCCCAGTCAGCCAACATCCCAACGCCCGAGAGTGCCTCCATCGACTGATAGATCTGAGTCCTTCACCATTGATTCATCCCGATGTATTTCGCCGTTTTGCTAATCGCACGAACAGCGGAGGAAGATACGGCAAGATTTGCCGTGCCAGCTCAATTTGCTTTTCTCGTCGTGGGACGTCCAATAGACCTACGAAGCATTAGCTTTCTCTAGTGTACGCATTTTTGTTTAGCCAGACCATCTCGCCACCCTACACCGTGCTGGATTAAACAAAAACCAAAAAAAAACAAAAGAGATGAAGACTCATGTAATCTCTTCCGGGACCTCGATATGTGCGCAAACAAAGTGACGAGCATGACCCCCCCACCTCATGACGTGTCTTGAACGGTGGACGAGACTTGACCCCGCCGGCGCATTCAGTGAGAAAGCTAGAACGGTGGCCATCCAGTGGCCGCTCTTCTGCGCAGTGACGCTGATGCTTTCAACGAGATCGCTTCTTCAACTTTCTCTTGTCGCTACAGCCGTAGTGGTACAAGGGTGTCCTTCTAGGATTCTCACAATATGGGAGAGATCACGTCTCGTTATCTGCCTATTGTCACTGGGTAATCATGATTTTCCTATGTAAAGATCACACATAATAAACCCGCAAATCTACGACGCAACGATAACGCCGCGTATTAGATATATATATATCTAATAAACGACGATGTTCGCCTTCTCTCCGCTTGATGTCTAGGGAAAATATGGACGGCATTCTTGGTGATTCAGGGCGTTCACATTCAGAACCGCTGTCCCAATGCTCGATTAAGGCTGCCGCAGTGTCCTTCGACAAGCAGATCTCATTTGGCTGCTAAAAACAATGATTATTTAGCAGTGAGCTTATTGTACATTTGGCAGCTAGTTTCAGCCTTTTTGTAACCAGCATCAGTCATTAGGAATTAACACCGAATTCGTTTTACACGCACGAATCAAAATCATAACACAAAATGCGCTGGTTGAAATGATAACATCATTTGAAGAATAGTAGCTTGGTTGTCATTTGCACGCGGGTTGCGCCAATCCCATACCCGCAGCATATGGTATATTGCAATTAAAATTTGTTAGTATATATTTCAAAGCAGTCGACTACGATCAGCCAGATGTCAATGTCAGAATTATTGCATGTGTAGTCTATGCCCTGTCAGTGGACGATTCAAAGATGATACGTGTGTATGTATGTGTGTATAGGCCCCGTAATTGTTACGCTGGATCCTGCTATCTCGTTCATTTCTTTAATCTCGTGTCGAACCTTTCGGAAAGCCACAACCCGATAATCTATGACTCGCACCCGAATGACCGCTCTCGCAGACAGTGGGAAGGATCCCAGCTGATAGAGCACAACAAACTCAAGGGGTGGTTGTGGTGCTTGTCTTTTGGCGAAACGCTTTGAGTGACGACTGCTTGCGAGGACCAGGTGTCGATCTGTATATCTGACGGCTGCTGCTACTGTTGCTGCGGCCGTTGTGAGCTATTGTGGGGCCGCTTCGGCTGAGCAGCAACGTTGGCCCACTGACTTGTGGCTGAAACAGCCGTTTCGGCGTTAGGACAGGCCCTTCGGTAGAGAGAAACGAAACATCTGTTGTATTATATATTTATCGTCCATCAGCTGGATCATCTGTTCCAGAAGTCCACATCTGAGCTTACCACTATCTATCCGATGCTAATATATATATATATATATATATATATATATATATATATATATATATAGTCGTTTGAGTGTGCTCGTCTAGGAACGATGAGTGGACTTCTGTTTATTTTTTCTTTTTTTTGTCTTGAAGATCACGGGGATGCCTGAGATGCCTGGTGCGCTCTGAGCGGTCCATATATGACCAGCGCTAGTGTGGGACTCTTAAACCCACTGAACCCGCGTACCCTCTCTCATCCAGGTTTGGGGTCTGCTGCCTATTAGAATACATCGATTTCATATTTTGATGGAATCCACAAAGGTGCTGTGTACTCTATTCGTGTGATATTCGCATAGACAGAACGTTGTTCAAGATAGACTAATCCAGCTTGTACTAATCACCCACAGTAATACAGGTGTGTAAAAATACACTTACAGTTATCTTAACATCATCCAGATGCAGGAGACTAGATAGATACCACGCACAAATGAAATCTACAGCGACAATTCGAGCTTCACCCCGCCACAGCAGACCCATGAGACAGCGAATACAACAACAGCAGCAACAACAGAGAAGCAACCATCTGAGTGGCTGCGAGCTACGGTCTGGTTCCCACCCTTCGGCTCGCCCCATATCTATCCGCCGTGGCCTCTTTGCTGGCTGAGAAAACTACATTGACGAGGATGATACGATCACCGCGGCGACCGTTGGCCGATGTTTTAACACAGTCCCAACCGTGCCCCCAACAGAGGAGCGAAACTCGCAGATCGTCGAGGGTTCAACAAACTCAGCTGTTGAGTTAAACAAGTGTATGGAGGACGCCGAATTGTGTCTCGTTCATACGACCCATCCTTTGAGAAAAGAAAGAGGTGGCACCGTATTCAGCAAAAGATTTGCGCGCATCCATATATATATATATATGTGGATGTGCATTCAGCTGCGGGGCTACTCGTCGACGGGTTTGTGTTGATGAGAAGCAGTGGGACTCGACCCCCAAGAACCAAAACGATCCTCGGTAAATACTACTATTATTACAGTTGATGGTGCAGATGGGTTGGTTGTACAAGTTTTCCATTAGTATGATGTACCCAAAAGCGACGTCTTATAAAGCAATGGCAAAAGTCGTTTCGTCGACGTTAAATGTTGGCTGTGATATAAAGTCAGTCCGGAAATCTAATCCTTTACATTCGCGTAGTCATCTCACGTTATACTCGAGTAATCTCTATGGACGTATGTATGTGTGTATGATTTCTCAACCTCGGTGAGTTTAGCTGAAACGAATATAGATCTCCATCTCTATTTGTGTTTGAGTAAACTCATCGAATGTGTCGCCGCATGTGTCTGTGCGAGCGATCGTTAAGCGTTGTTCCGCCGTACAACATCGCCCCTGCTTAGTATCGCGTTCAATGTGACTTGACCTGCTGCCCAAGAGACAAGGAGGGGGGGGGGGGGGGGTCATATGCCGTTCGATCTTAGGGTCGACCTGATTCGTCGGCTATCTTTCCCTGTTGCGATTCGACGAGCCTCGCTGTTCGAGCGAACAATGGCGAAATTCGAGTCGACACCGGCGACGATGACGAGTCACGACACGCAATACCTGGCCGCGTTTTTATGATTGTTGTTTGTTGTTGTTTATTGTTTGTATCTCGTCGCAAGAACAAGTGATAACAGATATGATGCTGCTACCGCGTTCGCTGATGACGACAACAGTCGTCAAGCTCAAAACCCGGTGCAAACAGCAGACAGCTAATGCAATGGGAGGCTCAACAAATAGATACGAGGATAGATAATATACGTATATTAGTACACGGAGATAGAATGAGACGGCGGGAGAGGAACGAACCGACGATGCCCGAGCCACCCGGCCGGCAACATAGACAACAAAGATCCACACGATGATCGAGCTTTTCAACGCTTGATAGCAGCACAATAACATGCCAACGGAAATGACGGGCAATGCTTATCCCATAAATTGACGATGCGATGTAACTCTGTGGCAATGAGAACATTGAGCTTCGAGACTGAACATGAATTCTCGTAAAGCCACTTCGTGATACTGGTCTGTTTATACGTGGACGTCTTCTTCGACCTATAAACAGGGACGTGAGTGTCATTTATACGTGATCGTATATAGGTGAATAGGTGAGTATTCCGTCGTATCTACTGATCGACTGGGAGGCAAATGGCTGGTGTTTAGCTTTTTTTTTCGAGGACACGGTGATCTTTGTTCAAATATGCAGCGATACTTACGCATACATCGGACAACGATGATAAATATCACGGCATCGATCTCGGATATTGAGCTCCATAGTTAAGGTTACGATTCGTTTAAGGATTGTTGTCGTCCGGGGCCGCCATACAATAAAATAGGTCTGAAAGGATTACTATTAATTGACGGCGCTGATAATGAAGAAACCTTCTAGGGGTTTACCATTACGACGTCTGGTTTAGTGTCTCGCACTTGATGAGTGCGTCCATAAATGCGGAGGAAGAAGTAATTGCAAATTCAGGCAATTTGACAGTACAGCCGCTTTCAAATAACAGATCCAACTCACCATGTCACCCGATCGGAGATCGTCAGGCGATTCTGCTGTGGCTGCGCAGTGCCGTGTTGAAACGATTCGAGCCTGCTACAACCTCTACTACTGATGCTGTTATGCGGCCCTTTCGAGTTTGCTGTACAATGACATCTCCCGAAGGCAGGCACCGATGCGGCCAAAGTGGCGAGGCAGTGTCGCTTCAAGGTAAGGAACAACGGACTAAAAAAAACGAGGCGACTCGCATTTGTCCTTTTTGTCGAGTGAAAGCGTCGACTCTTTGAGAAAATTCGCTCACGCATAGGCCGAATTCGATAAATAGGTGGCCTTCACTGCGAAGGACCCACTGGAGCCTGCCTCCATACAATGCTAGAGGAGCAATTCGAAGGGTGGAACGAATGGGAATAGCTATCGACGCGGCGCGAAATGCACACGAAGCCAAGACGCCACTGGACAATGCGGTCGCCTTTGTTATATTACGTTTGCGTAATATCTTCTGTCCACTCGTCATTTGTTACGATCTCTGTCGCGCCTTGTTCCGTGGGTCCTGGGCATCAAAGCAGCATCGGCGAGTTGCACGGGTCAATCGTGAGCTACGACTCGATAGCGTGAGATGGTCGACGTCGAATAGAAATGCTCTGTGTCATCGTTACTGAGTATTTCCACGGCCCGCCACTGGGTCCGTTCTCGTTCTTGGCTTCTTAACCCTCGTGACGATGATGTTTGGTAAAGTGACTGTGTGGCTAACTCTGTCTATGCCGAAGGAAACAGGTCCGAAGTCGGATCTTTGTAATGACGTCGTGGCATCGAGGGACACATATCATTTTACCTCGGTATTTCATCCAGCAGAAATTCGGCCATCACACGGATGTCCACCGAGAAGTGTACGAGGATGGGTAAACGACCCTTCAGAAATGGAACTTTTTCGGTTCGAAGTCGAGGAAGTAAGAAGTATCTCGCTAACTTTAGCGTAACGCGAACAACAAATGGTAGACATTTTTCGAAAAATATTCGAGCAACTCCATAGGCAGCGGGGGGCGGGGGGTACTAGAAAAATGCTTAGCTTAGCTGATTATTTACTTATCTGCAATTGCACCCAATACCTTGAGAGAATAGTCAATGTATTGGGCGTATAAGCAAGTGACACGAAAATTTGCCAGACAACATCAAAACATTTCCTCGTTGGCCGCCCCCCCAAAGAATAACAACGGCTAAACACATCCATAGCTATCTAGACGAGTGTGCATCTGTACTCAGGATCATCTACCGGCGATCCAATAGCAGGCCCCGCAATCAGCTCCACGGTCTGTGGGCAATGCTGGCTGACGCAAACTTATAAGCCCCCACAAAAAAAATGGAAGCTAAATGCAGTAGTGAAAAAGGCAAGCGTTATGTGACGATGTCGGTGCCCGTCGTCGAATGGGACGACCCTGGCCAAATTGGTGGATTCATCGCATCGCGCTCCCCTGCGCTCGAGAGTCGTTTCGGTTAGTAGGCGAAATTCGACACTGGGCCAAGCAGCAGGCAAAGGTGCTCTTTGTGCGTTCGGCTGGATGGATCGAGTTTTCTAGGCTGCCCTTAAAAAACGCTGGAGAGAACTGCCATAGCAATGACGGCTTTGTTTGATAATTGGTGCAGCCCCTGATACGCGAGAACAACCGCTGGAACAGATACCTCCTGCATAGTCCTGCGTAGAAAATGAGCTGTAGTCATTTTAAATTGGTGTTTTTACCCGGTGCACTAGTCTGGCTAGCGTAAATACTGTGTTATAGTTAACTAAAACAAATCTGTTTCTCTCAATGACACAACGGCAAATGATGTGGCTGAATACGGAACATGAGTGTGCTTGAAACTGACTTTGGTAACACATTGAATATTATCGTGACAATTGAAAGTGGTACTTTTGAATCCGTATCACAGATATTATTCAAAGCGTACAAGCGCGTTCACCTTTCAAAATATCATTGTCTCGATCAAGCTAAATAGTTAACTATTATATATAGCAATTCATTCGTGTCAGTGGTTCGGCTGCAGCAAACGCTGAGAGCAGAGCTCTGTCAGTTCGTTGCTCGACGAGCGCGAGGACAGCGACTCCGAGGGAGCTCACTGCCAGAATCCAAGTCTTTTCGTTGGCGTCTAAAAAAAGCCTAAACACTTCTCGGCAGACACTTATTCGCATAATGGCGGCATCAGTAAGAGAAATGAAGAAGCACTTCGTCAGCGGAGACCCCATGTAAGAGACTCCATCCAGAGAACCTCGAAATAACTAATACACTATAACTAATACAATATCGTATCAACACCAAATTGCAAAGCCTGCACGTCAATCAATTTGCTCTCACAGGAATACGTAAATATATATATATATATCTATATAATCATGATTCGGATACTTAGCATTAAGAAAACTAGCAAACCATCAATGTGGTCAATAATCATAGTTTTAGTTAACACGATACCACAGCACTCACTGCATTAGCCGCTTGCTCTGTCAATC
The DNA here is from genome assembly GCA_019614645.1 of Stratiolaelaps scimitus. Taxonomy (NCBI): domain Eukaryota; kingdom Metazoa; phylum Arthropoda; class Arachnida; order Mesostigmata; family Laelapidae; genus Stratiolaelaps; species Stratiolaelaps scimitus. Next base: position 942,776 of record JABWDB010000025.1, on the reverse strand, counting down.
CCGATGCTCGGCGTTCAAGCAAGCTCGTATCGATATCCTGTACAATATTCCTATACATGCCTATATATTAGATGGCGTCTGTCGCTGATCCACTTACCTCGGCAGCCGGGCGTAGACTGATTTCTCCTCAGTTACGAACGAACTCTTCTCTTCTTCTCTGCTCTTGTCGCCGATCTATGCTGTGTCTATATCTCGGTGAGTGCGGAGTAGCTCTGCTGTCCGCTAGAACTGCGGCACCCTACATGTAGCAGTACCGCCAAGCTGCTGCTGCAACGGCCGCCGCCGCCGCCGGTAGCAGGAGAAGTAAGCGTCCCCCTCACTCCGCACTTCTCTCATGAATACGGTCAGCAATCGCCCGAGTCATCCTTCTACTGCGAAAGCAAGAACCTCCCTTCTCGACGGCCGGGGGGGTGGGTGGGGTGCGGTTCGTTTGCTCGTTCGTTGCTTGCCGCGCGCTCAGCCACCGAGACTGCCACTAATCACGGTGCTCCTGCCGGCGTTCTAGCCACTCTCCATTCGTATTCGATATCAGGAGGCGTCGTCGTCGTGGTCTTCTCTCACTCCTGTTTCTGGCATTGGCTCTCGTCGGGCTCTCGAATGTTGGCTACCACCGCCGCCGCCGCCGCCGCCGCTAGTGCTGCTGCTGCTGCTGGCTACCCCTTCTGGATGCCTCCTCCGGATTCGCTCAAGAGGAGCTGGCCAGAGCCAGGAGCGAGAATCGCCTCGGTGAGCGGCAGCACACAGAAACAAAGAGAAAAAAAACAGAGAGACAGAAAGAGAGAGAGACGAAGTAGCAAGAGTCATCGTTGTTTCGACCGTTGACTAGTGCAGCGGCGGGTGGATCGCACGGAATAATCGGTCCCTTTGAATCTGCTCCTCCTCGATTAGAAATAGCTGCGCTGTCTATGACGTTCAGTTGTTGTAGTGGTAGTTGTCTGTTGCTGATATCCACTTTCTCTATACGCGATTGACGTTCGAGATCGGATCGCTGATCGGTTCATTTGGTGCTTGCCCCGACCTTTGGCCCGGTTTATGCTTGAGTCTCCTCGGATTTTCTATTGGGCCGTTCTTAGTAGTCGTTGTGATAGTATACTTCGATATATTTCCTCGGTCAGTTTGCTTAATAATATAGGGTAGTTCTGTGTCTGTTTATCTATGCGGCGTGTCGGCTGTATGCCGAATCACCGAACTGCTGCGCTCTGATACTGCGAAATTCGTCAACGATCCTCATCTTTTTAATCGTGTCATGAACCTATGAAGCTTTTAAAGGTACAACCTATTAGGTACAATCTACTCTGCGACGAAAATTGGCAATGTGTCCCGGAACGCCGTCCGTCCTCAAACGCTTTACCACCTTGGGCCATTCTGCCTATTGGATTTTCGTTGGCGGCTCGAGGGAAATTCTCTAATCAGATACTTCTCGGCAGAGACCGATCCAAATCATGGAAGTATTACCACGAGAAAGAGTGGGAAAATGGTTCAACGGAGAGGGCTGGATATCCATCCAATGTATGCGCGAACTAACTTAATGAAATGCTCAGATAGGAAATATTTTCAAGACGCTCTTCTACCTGCCGTAACGTCGGCACTCTAGCACAGGTTGAACCTCCCCCCTGAAGCAAGTTCAGCATGACAGATCCTTGGGGCAATGATTCTGTACAGCAGTATTCAGGCATAAAAAACAGTTGAGATCCAGCTATGAAAAACAATAATAATAGTAATAATAATAATAAGAGGATGGAACCTCATATTCTTAAAAAAACTGTTGTTGGAGCACTCAAAAGTTTCCTGATTCAATCGAAAGCTCGCCACCGCACCAGCCCTTGTGTATCATCATGTCGACATCAGTAGTTTCGATTATAGGAAACCCCAATGCAAAGACAACTGTCACGCGTAATTATTATTATTATTAGTTGTTGACAATAATTTGACGTATACAAATATTCAGCTGCCTGCTGCCGTGTCCCCAGTCATCATCGGCAACGAGTGCGCCCGCCTGCCATTCAATACGCAAATACTCAGCCGCCGTCAAGCTGAGTTACTATGTGTCACTCAATGGCACTACAAACATTGTGACGATGTTAGTTGCTTCTTGTCAACAACAACATGAGTAATTTCGTCATTGCGAGGGCATTTCTCTCAATGTCCTGTCGCTTGTCAGCGAATGGCGTGACGACAATGGAAGGGGCTGAATTCGATATCGGCAGCGGCGGCATTGCTAACCTAGGTGACGGCGCGGTCAGATGAGGAAGTCGCTTATCTTTTCGGGGTCTCGTTCGCCTCTGCTGGTAATCGTTCTCGCAAGGATGGACGAGCGTGACTGGCGTAAACTGGCGGTAGAGCTGGTGCTCGACGTAGACAAGATCATTGCCAATCGTCGAAGCGTCTCGACGTAGATTGGTCATTCTTTATTCAAGGGAAGTATTTCGAGAAAATTGACTCGGAAATATTCGAAAAATCGTCTTCGCGTTACAAATGCGTGAAAAGTTAAAGGTTAGCGAGATTTAATCAAATTCTCTGTGTGTCTTCTGTAGTTCGCGCGGAGATGCATAAGAACCTTTAATGATTCATTCTCGCTATTCTCTAATTGGTCCTTAAGGCCATCAGTGGTCGAGGTTAGCCGAGTGTGTGTACATACTGTGACACGCCGGTTTCGCTAAAACCTGCATCAATAGTGAGTCATAGGTGCTACTCGGGTATGTTCTCTGCAGAAATTACCTGGAGCTAGTCAGTGTTCGATGGGTTTTGAAATTGTATCAATAGTTTCTAGCCAATTCGGGAAACTGCAGAAGGGACACGAGACGATATTACAATACATCTATGATATCCACCGTTGGCGAGAACAGATATTGTGTCTGCTCGATCAGTGAGGGCAGGTGTCTAACTTGTAGGTGTTTGCCCTTTAGCGGGACGAATACTTTTACAATCGAAAGTCTCTCCAAGCCTGCATGCTTTGAAACTATCGTAACTTGTAGAACCATGGCCTAAGTACTTGGAGGTCCACGGTTTTTGTTTCTGACAATCCTACAGTACCAGACGAATACTTTAGCTGTGACGTCCGGTGGTAATGCATTTTAAGCTCCCCATAAGCTCTATAAAAATAATGCGGCGCTCGTCGTATTGTCCATTGCATAACAAGATGAACTAACAATCGGTTAAGAGAATAGACAGTAGATCGGCAAAAACTCTTTCTTCTAGCACCAACGAGGACACAACAGTATCTCAAAGCATGACGCATTCCTTCAAAGCTTGACAGCAATTTATCTAGAGAGAAAGAGTGAATTACACAAACGATTACATTAGGCAAGCGATTTCCATGGATCATCCAAGCGAAGGCACGAGTATGTCTCAGTGTATCTTTGTATGAACATTCAAATCGGATGGCGGATGTGTGGTTCCCGTGTCTGATTAACTTAATTACAAGTTGAGAGTTTTCCAAAGTCGTATCAAATGATCAAGATATAAGATCCTCCTAAAAGGCAACAACAATCGTCGATACACGATCGTCTTCTACCAAAGTACACCCTTGGAACATCCGCACCATGCTAAGATCGTGTAAGCCTTTAGAGTTCATCAACGAAATCCGAATGAGCTTATGCGCTCACCACCATCAAGTGCGCAGGACAAAGTTTATGCATTTACAAATGGCTATGCAAAAATTGCAATTTAGAAAAAGACGAGGTAGAAAAAACGAACTCTCCTTCTTGTATTCCCAGCCGCTCAGCGACTTCTCTTAACCACCCACCCCGCGCTAGCGTGATCACGAATCGAATGTTTCATCTGGTGGCCGAAGTCGCTTCTGTCTTCTGCAATGTTTACGAGTCCCACTTTCGACGAAACGTCAAAAGCGTCAATCTTAGAAGAAAAACACTGTTTCCCCCTTATCCATGATCACTTGTTAACTACGATACGGTTGAAAAATAATGCACGGGTGGCAAACGACTACATGTCCTTGTAGTAATATCTAAAGGTTCAGAGTCGGACCTGTCAGAAATCCGAGAGGAACAGGATGGATCGAAATGAAGCCCGATATATTATAGTCAGCCTGATATAAAGCTTTTTGAGAGTGATTAGACTCGCTCGCTCTCTCTCTCTATCTCTCACTCCCTGACACTCCATCCGGTGTAAGCGTACGTGGAATATATGTGCGCCGACAGCTGTTTTCAAGCGGGCACTTCTCATCAGCAGTATGACTCACAGTGACTCACGGAATGACTAATCAGCTGCAGTTTCACAATGCTTACGTTCTCCAATTATGTCCTCACCAGGTCGCAGTACTCGAACCTGCGAACTCCGGCTTTTTACTACACCCAGAGACCAAGCCACCGCGTTTGTATTATTGATATTATCATCATTATTGTTGATCACTCAGCTTGTTCCTGGCTAGGTATGACCGCGCGGTGAGGTTTTCGAAGGTGGATCCTTTGCGTCGCTTTTACAATATAATAGAAATGAGCTCATAGAGCTGTCTGCCTTCGTTATATGGCACGCCTTGGGGCAGAGAGTGTGAAACAGTACTAGAAATCAACACTAGACTCAATGGAATTGGTTTTCGATAAATATATTTTATTAATTTGCTTACAGTCGCCACATCTTGTTCCAGATCATTCGATGCCAAATAAATAGATAAATAGATAGCAATCTATATATATTTACACAATTACTGCCACTGACGTTGAGATGACCTGCGACGAATGTGCTGCACTGCCGACAACTACTGCTATACGAATCAACGAAAGTTCCATTGAGATCGTATAGAGAGCCATCTACTCTGTCATATGCAACGATGATCCTGCTACAAATGTCTAAAATTCAATTGTGTTCCTAGTTCGTCTTGCTCCAGCCAGAGGGCACGGGGCCCGCTAATTCATCTTCTGTCCGCGACGAGGCGTGCACTCCTGAAAATAAGGTGGCGCAAGCCTCAGGTCGACGTGGGCATTCGGCATGGGCAACCTAAACAAGGGGATACGATGCCTCAGTCGCAATACCACACTTGTTGTTGACATTCCTCACGATGTGAATATAGCCCTCTTTGCCCCAGGTCTTGCCCCAAGAGTTCTTCACGATGTAGTAGTTGATTCGAGGTCGATCGTCCGTCTGGCCATAGCCCACGACGAGCATAGCGTGGCTGAGCTTCGTCGAACTACATTCGGGGGGGTTGTAAACGCCCTCCTGATAGAACTTGAAATCTCCCCCGATATCGAGAGCTACCCCAACAGGTCCAGAGGTGGCGACCGCCTTTGTGAGAGCATCTTCATTACCCGGTGGGATGTTCAAATAGCCGGTCACATCTGCTCCGCGATATTCCTCCTTATAGCGGCATTTGCTTTCGCTGGCCTCGTAGGGGTACTTGTCCTCGGTGACAATTCCAGGAGTTTCCCTGATCGTCTCGAATGCTTCGTCAATATTGCCGCCATCGCAACCGTAATTGCCGTACCTCTTCGAGCAGTCGATCAGGTTCTGTTCGGAGAGTGGTACGAGCTTGCCAGTCTTTCGGAACATTTGTCCCTCGACGGCGCCGGTGGCCGCAAACGCCCAGGATGCTCCGCAGCTGCCCTGGTTCTTCACGCGAGTGACGGCACCCCTCTCGCGCCAGTCCACGGCGTCAGGCAGATCGATGTGTTTCGGCTCGATCCAAGTCGATCCGAGATGTGTGTTGTTAATTTTCACATATCGACCGAATTCAGCCAGGAACTCATCGTGTGGCTGAAATCAGATGTATAATACAAGAGTAATCATAATTATACCCTTATTGGCAAATTTGCAAGACCGCACCCATACGGATGCCCCCTATGGGGGGCCCTACCAGAGACCCTATGGTTCCAAGTTTCAAGCATTGATCCGTATGCTATATCCCGGTGGATACTTGTTTCGCATGTTCCAAGATTCAACTGAAACTTGCACCTTATCAGCTAGCAGTGGTCAGCAGCTCTACCTCTCCAGGTACCAAGAGAACATTATTCTGTTATGCATGTGTATGATTAAAGACAAATTCTGTGGACTACCACCATCGAGTTCCCCCCTGCACTCAGTCGTTGTGAAACATCCCACAATACGAACCATGTCTCCAAATTGATTCATCTTCAGCCGGTAGGTGACCTCCGATTTGTCATAGCGGGCGTTGTGTGCCACAATCATACGAGAGTTCTCTACGTAGACCTCTCGACGCTTGGCTTCTATCGCCTTCGTCTCGTACGTTTTTCCATAGCGTTCCTGTATTGCAATTAGGTAGACGACAATGAGGATAGGCACATCGATGTTAATCTGAATGACGACCGTACGTCCACATATGTATTTTGCACGTTACGATTGAAATTACCTCATTGGTATTCGTTATATAGTACTCCGACGCAGTTTCACACGTGCTAATATTTGCCGCACGATTCGGATTATGCAGAACGAACGCACATAAATTGCTTCTCGCATCAAATATTAGATACGTATTCGTGTTATGGCATTACTGCGAGGGATGTTCGTACAGATAGGAACAAACAAATTAGAACTAATCAAACTAACGAACTAAAGAGAACTGAGAAAAGAACTCGAGAGGAGGGCACAAGTTTTAGCGATTAGTAGAGCAGAGCGCGCGAGCAAGTTCAACAAAATCTCTCTCTCTTTCTCTGTTCTGTCGACACGTTTCAATGAGATGGGTTTGAGGGGTTACACTACTCTGACTCAGTGGGCTTACTTTGAAATGTTGAAACTCAGCATCGTAGATCTGCTCCTGTGTTATAGCTGCCCTTGCAGCAACCACAAAGCCTAAGACGAACAAGCACTTCATCTGGAAAAACAATGCGACTTGTTATTTTCGGATTAAAACGACAAATGGGAAATGCTATCTCGAAAATGTAAGGAAAAGTGTGACGCTGAAGAAGATGGCGTACATAATAATAATAATTATCATAATAATTATAACAATCAAACCTCTACAAAAATTACTCCTATCCCTTTAATTACTCTAGCCTACACTCTTGTATCCGGCACGAATCTACGGAGCGGTCCCAAAGGACGTTGTCCAAATCGCACAGCCGTCTCTGATACGAACCGTAGCCAATGATTCACGCGGCTCTTCGAACCACTTCTGACGTGGAACAACCCACTGGCAGAGCGTCCACGTTTATACCGGATAGCTCCTGCGGATCTGGAGAGCGAGCTCTTCGCCGCGAAGGTGGAAAGAGCGCCTATTCCGGTAACGAAGAACTAGTTTGTGCCAAAGTGTTATACTTCAGCGCATGGAAAGAGGGAACGTCCGCGCGAGAAAGATGCCAATAATAAGTTAAACGAAATAGTCATACGATTTCCGCAGACCGGGCGGCCGATCGATTGACTGCCATCTCCGAACGATCAAGCATATCTTGTGATATTGGCCCGTGAACCCAATTAGTATCATCGTTATCACACTGCCCTTATAGAACGGTACGAGCTGACGGACGGTCGCTTGAACAATCAGTTATACTGTCAGTTGTTGTATACCGCGATACAACAGCGGCAGTTGTCTGACTTGGACCGGCTTATCCACCACCGGCTGCACTAATGGAAGCGAGCCGAGAACCTTTCAGCCTTTTTTCCTTTTTATTATTATTATTATTATTATTATTCTTTTTCTATACATACATACATACATGTATGTGTGTGTATATATATATATATATATATATATCTGTACACGCTATTTGTCTCTGAAGAGGCGACCGAGTTCCGCCGTTGTCTTAGTCGAGCCGGCATAACGAGTCATCGTAACTAGCGCACACAGAAGCAGCGCGATACACGATGAATCGACCCGTAGATAACAGAGGGGTAGAACACTGTAAAACGCGACGGCGGGAAACCGATCTTCGTGCAGCAGCCCGAGTTGTAGTGGTAGAACATAACGAAAACAAAAAAAAAGAAAAAGACAAGAAAGAAAAGACGAAAAACGAGCCAACCGACGAAGAGAATGAGAGAAATTTACCACGAATGAGCAAACGGACGAAGACGAAATACAGTAATCAACGCCGCTTGGTGGCCAGCTAGAAGCAGACCTATCTATCTATGTCCGCCTCTCTGATCCACCATCGAAAAATCGATACACTCAACGTATAGTACGCTTCTCGCACAGGCGGAACAGGGTCACCACCATTCTGTTGGGGTTCGGCTCGTTTCTTCCTTGATTCTTCTGCTGCTGCTGCGGCGGCTGCCGCGACGATGGCTGTACAACCGGCTGCGTCGACTGCCCGCCGCTCGCTTCCCGTTCCAATGAACGCACAGGACAATGCGGCCGCTCGTGTCAGACCGAATGTGTGTCTTGCCAACGGCCACGGGAGCACATTCGGCCGGCGAGAAGCGATTTTGTGCAAGGCAAGACAATGATAGAGAAGGAAAACCAAGGGAAGCAAAATGTTCATATTTTTGGTGGCGGCATATGCAGATGTCCTGTCGTCTGTCCTGCCTACCCTTCCTTGCATGAGAAACAAGCAGAGCACTTTTGGCTTTAGCTGAGCTGGGACAGTTGATGACTTCTATTCCTTGATCGTTCTACGTCAAGGGGACAAACAGTGTCATGTCATATCGAAATTACCTGCCTGTCTATCCTGTAACGCCAACCTCAGCTGAGGTTTTCAGGTACGGGCGGGCCACCGTACGGCCGTACAGTCAAGAACCTCCTGGTGTCGTTGATGGACGATGTAAAAGTAGTATCAAACCTAAAGACGCACGGTGCGTGTATTGATGGGTCGCCTTGTTCCGCTTGGGTCATTGGTTGAGTGCAACATTGTTGAGCTGGGCAACGCCTCGTGCAAACCCGTGACCTTTCTGCAAAAATTAATATTAGTCTTCGGGACTTTCCAGAGCGCCATCGAAGCAAGGGGGTAAGCGAAACACCCTTATGACATTAAATGTTGATCATGGGGAAGGTTGTTGTAATAAACCACCAACTGTATCTACTTTGGCCATAGCCTTTATTCTACAAGCAACTTAATCAAATATGCTATTCGAATATATAAAACTCTCGTAGATAATGCATGTTACCTTCGAATTTTATTTTCAAGGAAAATACAAGAAACCCACAACGTTGTTCACCTCGTTAAATATGTCACTGTTCTTAAATGACAAGTTTGGTGTGTGTGTGTATATGTATAATATACTTTTCCCTGTGAATTGATTTTCCTTCTAAATCAGAGTTACTTAGCAGCCAGCTGCGAGGTAACGGCGTTCAATAACGGCTTGCTGTACTACAATTCAAGATTCATTAATAGTCTCATATTTGGTGTAATTTCCTGGCCATGCTATATATATATATATATATATCATACATGGCCATGAAAGGCAGTGTCGTATATGCTACATCTGGGCCTTATCTATAATGGTCCTAGCTCGTCCTATAACATATTGGACTCGAGGGACGTATTTATTGTTCGATTGAAGGAAGCCAGTCGTCATAGTCGCACTAGCGTTTGACCATAGGAAAAAACGCTTTGGAGGCGATACCACATTTATTGCGTCCGCCTCTCTTCATTAGAATATATCCGTTATCACCCCACTTTCGGCCCCACGAGTTTTTGACGATATAAAACTTTTTCCCTATCCAAGTCTTGCCATAACCAACGACCAGAAGGGCACGGTTAAGCTTTTGGGTGTCGCAGACGGACGGATCGTACACGCCGCCACGGTAAAATTTGAAGGCGCCTCTCGCATCGACAGTCACCGAGAGGGGCCCGATCACAACGAGCGCCTTTTTTAGAGCTCTCTCGTTGGCTTTCGGGAGTCGCACGTAACCGTCGACCCTAGCGCCACGCTTTGATGCCGTATAACGACACTTGCCGACTCGGCCCTCGTACGGGTAGTGAGCTTCGGTATCAATTCCGTCATTTTTGTCGACGTACTCAAAAGCTTTCCTTACACAGCCTCCAGCACAGCCGCGATTACCGAACTTTTTTGAGCAGTCGATCAGGTTTTGCTCTGACAGCGACACGAGCTTGCGGGTCCGTCGGAATATCTGGCCTTCGATCGAGCCGGTAGCCGAGAATGCCCAGCAGGAGCTGCACTTCCCTTCAGTCTTCACTGGGGTGACGGCGCCCCGTTTGCGCCAGTCGAGGGAGCGGGGAAGCTCAATCGATTCTGGCTCGATCCATTCGGTGAATTCATCGGTGAAATCATCTGTGTCGTTGACCAACATCGATTCGAGCATCGTGGATTCGAACTCGTTCTCCGACTGGAATTGCCATCGAGATTGGTCTCTGAGTTAGTTACGTGCATCGTGGCATCTATCGTGCAACGTTACAACAGTATGTGCAATATACACGCATAGCGACCAGAGTACCAGCATACAGACTGACCGGCCGCGACAAATACGGGACGAATCCAAAAATCGATTATTGTAGCAGGTTAGAGAACGAGGACGGTGTCTGGTCATCATATACGAGGCTATTTGCAACGACATCTCTTCGAGTTCGGCTGCTACTTTGTTACTACTGCTACAAAGAAAGCGCCATTGCATGGTATCATCAGTCAAATCAAAATGAATGCACAAATGCAGCATTTCTGATCACCGAGAAAATCGGAAATGTGCGATATTCGTATTCCATAGCCACATAGTATCGTCCAAGTTCTGCTGCTGTGTCAAATCAGTATCTTAATCGTTTGATACACCGCATGAATTTTCTGCTTTTCTAAAATTTGGTAGCAATCCGTAGAAAGTGTATCATTGAGCACTGCTTGTATTCACTATAGATGCGACTATAAGTGTCGAGAATCGGATTTTCGAGCAATCACGCTGTGCACATATGCTGGTCGACGTTAAACGCTTGGGTCACCAACTGCATCAAGCAATATTAGCGAATTTCTGTTTATTCAAACATACAGTAGGGCGGGATTTCTAGGGATTATGGGGGGGGGGGGGGTGAGGACGACAATGTTCCGAGGAAGGCGATGGCATTGCCTCTCTGCACGGCGAGGGACAGCCGCTGCAGGAGGAAAGAGCCAGCGCGCTTGTCCCCGGTGGCGCGGATCAGCCTATGGTAGACCCCCTCGAGGAAGTTCGCAGTGAGAGGGCCGTGCCCGCCCAAGGTCTCAAAGGCAAGGGGGGAAAACAGGTGGGTTGCTTGGAGAGCGGCGTACTTCCTTAGCTTTGCCCGTTCCGCACGCGCTACTGCGTAACCGGGGATGGTTGCACAGTGGTTGACATAAGAGGGTGCTAGAGTGTCAACCACAGTGCCGTCCCAAACCAGGTGCTGCCCTCGATGGAAGGGGACAAGGGTGAGGCCGTCAGGGCGGCGGCCGTCAGAGGTGTCGAGGCCCTGTGGCTCCCCATGTGGCTCCATGTGTGAAATCCTTCGTCAAACATTGTCATCGCGGTGGCTTGGACGGCTAAGCCTCTGGCTGTCGGAAGCCAGAGGCCGCGGGTTCTAACCCCGCCGCGTGATTACATATGAGAGAGCTTAAGCGTTATGAAATTGCAGCTCCTTTAATAAACAAATAAAGCCTTACCCTCGCAAGATCAACACGTCAAAGAAACAAAAGAGAGATGAAATATAGAAAGGAAGTATCAATCAACGCAGCACAGCTCAATATGCCCAACGTACTATGCTTTGTAGACTTTAATTGAGTTGTGTGGACGAATACGTAAATTTCTGCACGATTTCGCTGTCGTTCCCTACGTACCATATCTCCGAAGTGATTCATCTCGAGAAAGTAGCTGACCTCTCCAGCTTCATAGCGTTTGTTGTGCTCTGTAATCAGGCGGACGTTGTCTGCAAAGAATCCTTTACGGATGGCCTCTTCGTTCGGATCGTCGTACACTTTCCCGTGACGAATCTGTGGTCAGATTATCGGAGTCGTTAGTGAAGTCTTGTCAAGCGGGGTCAAGATCCCACTTCGTACATGAGTGTTATTGTTGGTGGCTGTTCCGAACTTGCATTTTATCATTCGTGATAGATATTCGCGAAAACTGTGCGAATATGCTTCAACACAGTAGATAGATGTATAGAACTAGATGTAGTATAATATAAGATATAGTTTATTTATTCAATCGCTCAGGTGAGTACGTATGCGCTGCATACGATTATCTTATAATCCAGGGCCTGTCGCGAATAGTTACAGGATCATTCCGTTACACGCTGACATATAGGTTTATGTAGGTCTGTTTAATCTATGTGTCCCCGAACACAGCGCACATCAACAGGTGCACATCAACGAAATGCAACTCCGAACGAGCCTAGGACAAAGCGTTGCCAGATGTCAGATTGGTGAAGGTCTCGCCGTGGCTGAATGACATTGTGCTATACGAAATCCTACGATGTACTGTTATCCGAAACGCGTCACACTTAACCTAAAGGTACACCGTATAACTATATTATTGACATAATCGTTCAACTCTTGTTTAGTTCATAATATACATGAATATATTATATACGAAATAGCATTCGGCCTACGCTTGACCGTTGACCTTCTATAAAAGACGTCATTATACGTAGCGGTGGAATCGGCTTTAATTGCACTTACCTTAAACTGATCCCATTCGTCATCATTCGAAAGCTGATCGTAACTCAACGCTATTTGTGCGGCTCCCACAATGCCTAAAATGCACAGTAACCGTTTCATCTAAAAAGAACAAGATGACACCAATCAAAAATAAATATTAGCTTGTCCCCACAACCTGTAGTTCAAGTCTAGGTCAGCGTTCAGGTCGACGGCAGGTACGTCGATCAACCTTCCGTTGAAAATCAGAACGTTCAACATCAACCTTTGTGGCCGACGTTGATACACAATTCAGATCAAGAGTCGACCCAACCGAAGGTCAGGATACTTCAGAACGACAACCCCGAAGATCATTCGGACGATAGGCAATCCCTAGCGTGCTCCTCAATCTATGAATTTAGCCTTGCGTTTGTCTTCTTCCTTCGAAATTAGCACAAATTAGCAGGCCGCAGGGTTCCTCTCAAACATATTAATCGTAGGCATAGAACCAATACGCCTGAATTTCGATTAAAATCCTCAGCGTTCTCCAATCCGAAACGCCGCGATTAGTCGAGCCTCACCTCGGCGAGCAGGCAGATCTCTCAGGTTGTCGCTTGAATTGCACTTACTAGTGTATCCAACTATCGCACGTCAGGGCTGACAAAAGCCTGACTGGGAAGTGGCCCGTTTCGTTTAGGGCCCTTATAACCCTGTAGGCTGGCGGAGATCCAACGCCTTCCCTGATTCCATTGGTTATTCGGAACCTGCTGTCGCCGTTGTTACTGCGGCTAGCCTGCTCTCACGATGAAAGAAACTAGGAAATAATTTCGATTATACGGAATATCGAGATCCTTCCGCCAAGATCTTGTCAAGCTCAAAGATGTTAGGTTGCACCATGATCATGCAAAAGGGAACGACTTCTTAGGATCAGTTGTTCTCAGACTGATCTCCTTTGTTTGTGTTTCGATTCTCGGCGAGGTAATGCTACGACCGTCATTACCGAGAGATTACTATGAACAAGCGATGTAATTACATGGAAGCCTGGCCGGCCCACGATAGGTTTTTCGTTCGCCGTTGATAAGGCAGTAATCAGCAGAACGTCCGAGGGACATAATGTTTTCGAGGTTGACATTGTATTGTTCGTAAGCATCTTTCAAAGACTAAACGGCCGCCATCTCAGATGATTCTTTTTGATGTGCCAACCTATGGTAGACGTTCTCGCACAAAGTACATACGAACATTTCAAATGAGTATGACTGCACTCTTGATTGGCGTCGGTAGATCTCTAATTCGAACGGTTACCCATATTTAGTTAATACAGCTAGTTATGTCAATAAAGGTGGTTGTGCCTCAATTCAGTTCAATGTGACCTTTGTCAGGACTAACCCAGCGCTACAAACATGCTGATGAAACAAACTGAAGAGATCAGCTATGAGTAAAAGCAGGGTACCTGCACGGTGCCAAGATCTAGAACATAGCCATATTTCGAATTAAATATATTGAATTTCCCGAGGGGATTCCCTGTGCAAGGCTTGATGGACGTTCGCAATAAATAGTCAGCGACATCGTTTAAGTATTTCAAAATTGTTGTTTCAAGTTCTTGTTTTCTAACATCTCCTTAGGAAAGCTCGCGTCTGAGGAGGTTACCTGCGTTATGTGAATCATTAATATCAACTCAGCAAGCGACAGCAACGGCATCATCGGTTGTTAAACACGCAAAAAAAATTCCCTTACAAATACCCCTTGTCAAACTGACGCTTGGGCTTGGGCTGAGCTTGGGACCACATTGTGTCATTCTGTATTAGAGCTAAGCAGTCTATGGCGACAAGGTCGTTCAGGTATTCGGATAAAGTCGAACGCGTGTGGTCTGCGCCAGTGGTGCTCTTGAGGACCCTCCGCTCTGTCTGTATCCCTTGCACAAGGAAGCCGCAGAGCCTCAAAGCTGCCCCACCCTCATCCCCTTCCACCGAGGCTAGTACCTCTCGTCTGGGACGGCACGGTGGTTGACACACTCTAGCACCCTCTTACGTCAACCACTATGCAACCACCCCCGGAAACGCCGTATCCCATCCCGAACAGGCCAAGCTACGAAAGTATGCCGCCGTGCAAACAACTAACCTCTTGCCTTCGAGCCTCCCGGTCGCCACGGCCCCCTCTCTGCTAATTTCCTCAATCCGGGTCACCGGGCACAACTGCCCAGGATCATTCCTTCCTCGTGCAATCACTTTTCCTCGCTGTTCAGAGGCAGAGTGGCAATGCCATTCCCTCTCTCGGGGATCATCCTCAAGGCCTCGGCCTAACGCCCTGTCCCCAACTGCTTATCTACTCATTGTATATTTTAAGGCATACAATCATATCAAGTAAGTGGATGCTTATACCGTTGAGTCAATAAGAACGATAATAAGTGAACGAATGAATGAACTTAGCTTAATCGGCTAAACAAAGTCAAGATGGAAGCTCTTTCTCTTTCTTGATATATGCTTGCTATGTGTGTTTTATATACCACTCTGTCGATGTAGTGACACCTAAAAGTTCAATGCTAAGCTCTGTCACATTGGGCGACAGCTGACAGTCAGCTCAAAAAATAGGTTTAATCCTTTTGATCGACCTGGGCCACTTCATCGTCGAAGCAAATGTTCTGTCCACGAATAACTCGCACTCACGCCATATTTATGTTTATTTGTATATTTCCGGCGAAAATCGTTGAATAATTAAGCGTCAAATTCATTTTATTGTCGTGTACGCTTACGGTACGTGTGTTTCTTTAGCGATATTTCCCTCCTGATAACGGAGGACTGATCTGTGCGTTGATTTGCTTCGCCCGATCGATGGCAACCAAATGGCGCCATCAACAACGGGCTGGAGTTGTCAGCAGGATCGAGGACAGGACACGAACAAATAGACGCTTGCGTCATCTGCAGCTGCTTGCCGTTTCAGCCGCTGAGACAAGCCAAGCTGTTGAGTTCACGTTACGGAGAATTTGGCAAGCATCAGCTCACGGGCTGTTTTGTGACCAAAAATTGATGTGTTTGCATAAATGCGCGTGGATCATTCAGAGGTCCTGATCAGTTCTGCTGCTGATAGCAGGCTCAGGGGAATTTCACGGAGCGATTATATGTATCGAATATGATCTGTTATTATCATTATTATTGATTTCTTGATATTATTCGCTTGCTTTTGTTTGAACCAAGTCATTCGATGCAGTTGCTCTAAGGCCGGTAAGGCGTCCATCTTATGAAGCAATGCCGAAAGCAGTATCGTGGACGTTCAATGTTGAAGGGTGTCAGTCAACCGTGAAAATTTATTAGGTAGGGTGTCACCTCCCTACGAATTCCAGCTATAACCACACAGCGCATTGTATGAAAACGAAGTTATCTGTGCCATTTTATCCAGTTCGATAAAAGCATATAAGAAAATACACATAAATTGCAAATGTTGATGCTCCAGTCAACTGAATATGGGTACATTTATTTTAGCACTTATTATTGGTTTATACCAATTTGTTTCAGTCTTGTCAAATATACGGATTTGCTTGTGCTGTTATCATTGTCATCATCATATCTGCTATAGACCTGTGTGTGTGTGTGTGTGTGTGCAGGCTCGAGTACACATGTATTTATGTTATATATTTAGTTCAGTTTGGCGTGGTACTCCGCCACAGCGACCGCTAATCTAGAAATAATATAGACATCGTTCGCTGTGACAAACAAATTAGTTGAATCTTCGTTTGACCCTACGAGTCACACTCAACGTGAGAACTTCGTGCCCATGGTGGCGTCCGCCACATGTGTTCGTCACGCATCGTCAATGTGGGTCTCTGGGAAGGACATCACAAAACGACGTTGATGGATGAATTTCCAAGCTGTGGAAATTCTATCTCCATCTCTCTCCCTCTCTCTCTCTCTCTCTCTCTCTCTCTCTCGCAGTCACCTAAACAAGTGGATACGATGCCATGGTGGCAATACCACACTTGTTACCCCGGTTCCGCGCCATGAACACATAGCCTCTACTGCCCCATCCTCTGCCCCAGGAGTTCTTGACGGCATAGTACGACCTTCCGTAGCCCACTGCCAGCATAGCGTGACTAAGGCGTGTAGCACTGCATGATGCCGGAGCGTAGATGCCTGCGCGATAGAATTGGAACGACCTGTCGTGGGCGTCCATGGCGATCGCGATCGGGCCGACGAAGGCGATTGCTCGGGACAGAGCGCCCTCGTTGCCTCGCTGGACGTTCGAAAAACCCCTGATTGTAGCTCCCCGCTGGTTTGCCCGATAGCGACATTGGCGTTCGACAGCTTCGTACGGATAGCCGCGCTCCGTATCGATGCCACCATTTCGACGAACGTAAGCGAACGCCTTGGTCATGAAGCCACCCCTGCAGCCGTAATTACCATAGCGCCGCGTGCAGTCGAGCAGGTTCTGTTCGGATAGCGAGACAAGTCGCCGAGTCCGCTTGAACGCCTGACCCTCGATGGAGCCAGAGGCGGAGAACGCCCAACAGGAGCCGCACTGACCCTGATTCTTCACCCCGGTAACGGCTCCTTTGCGCCTCCAGTCAACGGACGAAGGTAGGGCCACGTCAGCGTTGTCAGCTTCGACATCCATATCGGGGTCGACCTCGGCCTCTTCGAACATCGAGTCGATCTCGGTATCATTCAGTGCCCTGATGTTCATTATGGCGAGGAACTCGTGGTGCATCTACAAGGAAGAAATATCACAGGGGATTACTAACAGGAATACTACGGCGACTAGCTGAAGCAACCCACGAGCACGGAGTAGATGACCTTTTTTATTTTTAAAACCAGTCTATAAACGATGAACCAACACACAAAGGCAGCACAGGAAACTGTGGTCACAGGTAATCTTAATTACCTGTGAATTTTACCTACGATCTGGTTTTCTATCTATCCCTATCTAACACACCCCAGCTTCCAAAATAATGTCAGTTACTTCGAAATTTTAAGTTAGGATGTAGAGAGCCAACACGTGCATCTAACTCGTTGTAGTAGAAAACTGAAAAACTCGTTGTAGCAGAAACAGTTTAAATACAGTGAACCCATCCATGACGCCCTGATAGCACAACTAACGAACCTTTAGGTCTCCCGTACCTCTAACAGCGCCATCAGTATTAATACCATTACAAATGATTACATTCTGGTCGAATTGATACAATTTCACACCCTATGTTGGATTATTAGTCAAACGCAATAGAAAAATTTGTTATTGATGCATCAACAAGAATATCATACGTTATATCACTGAACATCGGATTGCTCACCAGATCTCCGAATTCATTGATCCCCAGGGTATAGCTGACCTCCCCTCTGGCGTAACGGCCGTTGTGCTCTGCGATGAGTCGGGAATTGTCCTCGAACACCTTCCTGCGGAACGATTCCGTGTCGGGATCATCATACTCCTTATCATGAGTTATCTGTGGGAACAATTAATATTGTCTCTATTAATAATTGCACTCACATGCCTCAAAATTGTATAAGTACTAATAAGTTAACGCAGAAAGTGTCCAGCAACTTTACTACCACTGACTTGACATACTGCATCGTATGACGAGATACAGTAAAAAAAAGTTTCATAGTAAAATCCATTAAATAATAAAAATGACAATAAATGATTCAAATGAACACCAATCCATCCGCCCTCCACTTCCATATGACAATGAAGATCTAGGAATAATTATTTCGAAACATAATCACGTCTCGTGACACCTATTACGTATATACGCCGCAGGTAAATACTATGAGAACCACTCCTGCATAATACCCTCATTCTACGGAACTAACCTTGAAGTCGTCCCATTCAGCTTCGAGGGGAAGCTCATCGTCGAAGGCTATTACGGAGGCTGCGCCTACGATTGCCAAAAGCAATAGGATCTTCATCTGCAAACGTTATAATATAGGCTTAGCGTACTCGTATGAGAGTCGGCAGCTCAAACAAGTTCACTGTTTCAGCCGTAAACGAGTCGGTTACAAACACGACGGGAAGCGCAACTTGAGCTGACTCACTTTTCCTGGGTAGCCAACAACTGATTGGACTGTCGGGATATGACTCGCGAGCAACACATCGAAGAAATTGAAACAATTTTAACTTCTTCCTCACAGTTTCCTAACGATGGCGTGGGAGCCCCAGCTGGGGCCACTGTGGCAATGAAGTTCCGGCAGCTTCGAGTGCTTCAGCTTTGCCCATTGCCAAACCAAGTGACGCCCTTTACCGCTAGCAAACCTGAATTCGCAAATGGTAGTGCGCCTAGTTCAGCACAAGCACTTTTGCTTGTGCTGAACCAGGACTATCATTTGCTGGCCCAGGTTAGCTAGCGTTAAAGGGCGTCATTGAGTCAGTTTGCGCTTATTTCAGTTAAATTTATCACTGTAACTGCTGAGTGGGCATAAACTGTCATTTCTAACTGGCCAAAATAATGGAAATACTCGTGAAGTATACATGGACTACAAGAAGGAAAGTTGCTATATTTTACTAGGTTTACGTGGAACAAAATTGGATACATAGGAGTTGCATGTGCTGATGAAGCACTTCGTTCAAGAACGATATCCATCTTCATCAAAGACGTTGCCTGTCACATAACATGGGGAACAACTGGGAGTCAGTCCAATGAATAAACAGGTTGAAAGTTTCCGATCCATGTTTCACCGTCGTGGCCAAGGCTTCAGAAAGAAAACACCCTGAACAAACCATGTAAGGCCAGGCTATGCGCGAACGAATCATGTGTCTGGACACGGCAAATAGCAAGTGATGTATTGACAACAATACAGTACTTACCTTCGAAGATGATTTGACCACGTTGATCCGACTGTATGAGTCTGTATCAAGCAGACTCCTGGAGCACCCATTTTTCTCAAAGCTATTTATAGGCACTGGTCAACCTACGAAAGGAAAGAGTTTCCGTTTCTCACCGGGACAGTTTAGTTAGCTAAACAGTGTGTTCACTTCCAGTGAAGTCATCCTCCTTCGGTAAGGAGAATTAATAGGGAGCAAAAACATGCTAGCGGTAAGAAAACACGAACTATATGCCAGACGTCAGACGGACCGGATATATCGAGAGGTGTAGAAAGTACCCACTACTTGGAAGGGTCATCTGACAGGTTTCACCTTCTCTGGGAATAATAGGCTCACTATAGCGGGATACACGAACACACCTACACCCATACACGAGCCGATGCTTGCATTGACTTTTGGTATTTGCCCCAGCGAATGATGTCTTAATGCTGCCTTAAGTTTTATCAGCCGTATAGAAGAGTAGACACAAGAAGTTGTGGGAAGGCCAAGGTTTCATTGAGAAGGCTCCATACTAAACCTATTACCTACTTTTACAATCACACGGTAAAGTTTGAAGGGAACAATCAACTCAAATTGCTACCCCTGCTGTCCTTCGAATGATGAAGTAGACCTAGCGAATTGTAGTAATAGACTGGTGAGGTAGATCATAAATTTGTCTTCGACGTCGACTCCTTTCGAGGCTTATACTTTCTATCGTTGTCTGAAGCCACGGGGGCTGTATGCGCGGGGCCATCGCTCAACATGCCAGTATATTCATTCATTGCTTTGTCAAATAAATATAATTTTATTTTTTAAATATAATATGTATATATTTCTTGTTTAAGCGGTCATCACACAAATGTAGGATTAAACGTTTCCGAGAACTAGCGACATCGAAGCGGTGTGAGTCGAATATGGGTGGATAGTCAATGGTTTGAAGAAGAAAAGCAACAAGGAAATGACGGAGTCTCGGAGAATAGCTTACAGTTGGTTGCTTCCAGATCCTATAGCGTCCGAGTAATCGGATAGCAAAACCAGGGATAGACGCTTGAAACTATAGATTAGCCTGCTGTATAGACAGATCAGCGGTAATTTCCATTCCATTGTAAGGTATCCCTGTTGTATAATAATAATAATAATAATAATAATAATAATGCACATATTATAATTTGTGGTGAACGACGATTAGCAGCTCGCCACACGGGGTATTAAGCAACCTACTAACGAGAAAAGTCCATGCGCGTAATAGTTGTATATTTCCTTCTTATTCGATGACTGGTAATTAGTGGCATGCTCTTGCAGATTGACTGCGACCTTTCCATTATCTCTTTCGTGGAACTCCGTTACCATTAAACAAGCGGACAGTTTTCCGGGGTAATGTGAGGCTTCTGCTCACTAAATCTTTGAACCGTTACCTTGGACCGTAACCTGGATCTAAATGCTATCAAGTAATAAAAACTTATTCGAGCTGACTCCCGGCGATTTTTTAACGTCCGGCGACTTTTTTGGCGCTTTTGGAGTATTGGCATTTCCAAGTGTCGGAAAAAGAACTTCGGCTTCTTACCCTTGTAGCACCACCGTGATACTCCGCTTGTAGATTTCGTCAGCTAATAACGAAAGATGGCAAATATGAACTTGAGCATTCAATTTATTCAGTATGAGCATAGAACGTACAGAACACTTAAAAAAGATCCGTAAAGAGAATATTTAGGCTAAGTTAAAGGGTGAACGTTAAGTAGCCATCAGGGAACCTAGACCACGCAACGGTCAAGGGTATTTACCAATAGGGCTGGTTTTAATTACGTAAGATATTTTTGAAGAGTAATAATTTTGCGAAGAGCATATTATACCGGTGTTGGTATTATTTCGTCGCTTCTTATATGTACCTGGGTGCTCATTTTAATTAGGCTTGTCTAACAAAAAATAAGATAGCCCTAATTTCTTGAACAGTAGAGAATTGTTTTTTCGCCTGGATTAAAAGTGATGTCATGTTAGATCTAGCTCTATAGTGATGTGATCTTGGTGGCTTATGTTCACCTCTATGAGCTCTACTACCATGGAAGCCAGCACGAACAGCAACACGATTTGTAGTCGCTGATTCGACCCTCGGAAATCGTTTGAATACGGTTACGTTGCCCTAACGTTACATAGGTCTCTCCGAGAACGTCCAGATAAGTCCAGGATGACCGACACATGACAGGCCCTTGAGGCAATGCTACATAGCGGTACCGAGGCCTATTCAACTATCGAAAAGTCAGCGTAGGGTCAGTTAAATAGAAAACAAAGATCTATCAATACCAAAGGAGTGCCTGAAAAGCGAAGGGAAGCCGCTACCACTATAATGTACATGCACCTGTTATGTTGTATGTAAAAATGAATTTGAAACAAGGACGGCAAAGGGTCTATGTCATCCTTCACTTCTCGAGGGCCAGTAAGTGACTAGGTCAATTAAGGTCAAGTAATAAGTTTCTTGCGCGAACATTTTTACAAGCAAGGAACCACCATACCTAGTTCTAGTTCTTTTCTAGCTCAAGTGGCCATGCTGGCCGCTACTAAAGGTAACCTTATGTACAGCGTTAACACGTAATCCAAAGCAATATATATTAAACACTAACGTCCTAAACCAGTATTATAATCAAGGGTTGCAATTCAAATGGTCCCACTCAGCAGCATTCTCTCACTCAAAAATCAATTACAGGCATATTTGTCCGAATGGTGTTATACATTGCTAGTGGTGTACGCGATATGTCATTTTTACAGTAACTACGAGACAGAAATAGAGACCGACCCCCACAACTAGAGCGTGTGTTCAATCAATTCGTCACTTTACACGAGGTAAAATATACAACGGCATTCTATTCTAAAGAGGTACGCTGAAGATCAGCGACGTGTGCAAATTGAACCTTAGGCCGCTGTATTACATCGAGAAGAAACGATATATTGACAAGACGAATATGACCATCTATTTTTTTTATTTAATTATTAAGTCATCTTTTTGCCAGGTATTACTTCATACCCTACAATATCGTATGACAGCAGAGAAGCTCAGGACGTAGCGCTGTGATTGACCTTTCAATTAGGCCATTAGGCGATGCTTGATTTTGTCGAGTGATGACATCGTAAGCACGTGAACCCGAACCGTTCGCCGGCAAAGAACAATTACACAATTACACCACCGATTACACTTCGAGGGTGTCCACTCGAAGGAGACGTTACGACAACGCCGCCGAGAGGACATAATCCTATAATACCGCTCCGTGTTCGTTATCCTCAGCCGTTTCGCAACCAATACCTGCAAAAGTCGTAGAACGCTCTATTGCTAGCTAAGAGCTGAGGCCTGTTAGATAGGGGAGCAGCTGAGGGTCAGCTCCAAAAAATAAGACAGATATATTGCTAGCTAGGTAGCATCTTCGTCTTTATGACTCCGCTGTAGAGATGGTACCATCCACTATACCGCACGCTGACTTGCCATCCTTGCACGATGCCGTGGTCAGAGGCGAAAGTTAATGGCATAAGTTGGCACTGATATTAACTCAAAGATTCGGTACAAATCGAGCCGAGAAATCGATAAAGTAGCAGGTATAAGATGTCGTTTCATTGTCGAGGTGAATTTTGTTCCTAGCGTTTGAATGTCATGTTGTCTGTTTGCGTTTTAACTGTGTTAGAGTTGACTACATCGTCTAGCCAACCTGTGCTTGATTACCCATAGTGTGAAACTTATTTGATATGAACGTTGACTACGATAAAAAAAAACAACCAAATTCAGTCGAACCTGGTGTCGATTAGTTATCATAGCCACACATCATGTACTCTAGTATATGGTCTATTATTTAAATGGCGAATATTCGACTCTTCGTCGTTCGAGAGTCTGCAGGTCACGAGAGCTAGACCATTGAGTTGCTCCGATTGCACTGTATTGAATGGCGAGCAGGCGAAAAGTCGGGCCCGATTTAACTCGCTGTGTAGGTGTGCCCGCACTACACGACGATACATACAAAACTCCTTTATTTTCAGCTGAGGGCGGGCTTCAAGATGACACAATCCCTGAGTGAGCTTCATGTACAATTTGAGCTATAATAGCATAAATGTGTTCTTGTTACGAATATCATTATGATAATTGTACACCACTGTAATATCAGTAAGAGCGCGTCAACATCGAAACGAACTCGTTGTTGCTGACGTGGTCAGAGTGCTCAACTTCAATAGCATATACTGTTGTGTCGCTGCGTGGGATTATCGCTTGGACTAGACTGGAACGACTAGAAGACAATCTATCATATTGGGTTATTTTTTTGGTCTAATTTCCGAAACAGTCCGAGGTCAGCTGCATATTCTGCAGACATAAATGATAAGGACAAAGTTGTCACATGTGTTGGTCCGTGAGTGTGTGTGTTGGCCGAGAAATTGTCCTCGATCGTGATCATATCATCGTCGCAGAGTGACGAGCTATCGAACTAACTACGCAAACAAGTATAGGCTCGAAGATATACTTATCTGCGTCCGGCTCGCGGAACGGGAAACAAAGCTGTTTGCAAGTTAAGTCGTAACAGCCTCGCCTCTTGGAACAGCGAGAAAAAAATGTTACTGTTGACCGACATGGACGAGGGTCGGCGCTGCTGCATGCCTCCTATGACTCATAGCAATCGGATATATACTCATGCTGAGGGGAGGGATACGGCTTTATCCAGCTGACACTGGCACAGATGCGCAACAATGATTTCGCAACAAGCGCCTTTTTTAGCTGACACACGACTGCAGTAGGTTATATGTATAATCGGTAGTGATGAGCGTATTGTGCACAAAAGCGTTCGATCCCCATTGTAGCACATTTATATTAAATAAGGCGTTCGTTTTACGAAGCAATTCAAAAGCAATACTGTCGAAGTTAAATATATTCGGGCTGAAAGCCAGCCCAAGAGCAATATATATATATATATATATATATATATATATATATAACATTATGAGAGTACACATCCACTATTTACATTATACCAAAGTGAGTTCTGTATGTTTCTGTGAATACGGCATGGCGATTTTTTATGCTCGAAATGCCACGCTAATGAGCGCTGACCTGCTGCACCACCGGATAAACTCGCGCTAACATTGCAAATTTAAGTCATCTTTGGCTGGATACAAATAACAATAGCAATCGAATAGACAATAGACAATACAAATGCGAAGTATTGGCCTACTGACGGAAGTGCCTAAGCTCTCAATATATGTCATGTCAGACAGCTATTTTTTGGCAATGGCTTTATTTAACAGCAAGGGCGTTAATTGACTCTAGCGCATTGCCACGTAATCACTGAAATTTCATATTAAATATATAACCTCCCTCTATCTATTTTGTATTTGGCATTCGAGGATGTAACAAACGATACGAGGCTTAAATGATCGCCACTATTTGATCATTTAAAGCACACTGCGACCCACCCAGCTCCAGTTGAAGTCCAACAGCGACATACACATGGAGTCGTCGAATCCAGCAGCGCAGTGATATCCAAAGTTTAATTGTGGAAACCAGTCACATGACTACGAGTACCTGCTAAAAAGCGAAAAAGATGACACAGCGCAGCTCACAATTGTCCACGTCATCTGCAATAGTCACCACGTAACAGAACGTCGCTGTCCAATACAAATGCTGGAATATTGTTATTTATTATACCTTTATGTAGTGCGGAATATAAACTAGCCATCGGCAAATGGTGGCCAATGTGTAGCAAATTGCAACTTCTACATATGTTATTGGCAATTCCGCAATTGGCCGAGAAAACGAGAGCGATGAACTTCTCCTTTAGAAAGAATTGAAATTGTACGAAATACTCATTAAACTGCAGTGTGTATAGCGCAGCTATGCTGATTATTATTATTTTTATTAATTACTATTATAATTATTGTTTTTAACTGTATATTTTCTATTCATGATTCAGTCCTCTGGTGAGCACGTACCACGAGAGATGAGTCCCGCGAACATAATCACTGGATAATCGGATCACGTCGATTATGGAATAACAAGGCAGGCAACGCGAACCTTGCCGTTCAAAGTCAAAATGATTCTGCTATTTTTTCAAACGACTAACATTCTCTAAGCACAGCACATGCAACCCAAACGGGCAGTATTGATTGCGGTGGGGCGGGCGGGCTTATCAGGTGTGTAATCATATATTGTTCTCTCACTTATTTTTCACTACGATTCTCGCGATTCTATTCCTAACGCGTATAACTGATTTCAGCCGACTACTTCTTAATTTCGCTGTTATCTAGAACACACACTTGTCAAATCCAATGCACCCAATTCAGGCCACTACAATGGTGGAGTCGAAATAGACTGTTTTTTTCTTGTTCAAAATCATCGTACGCGTTTGACCGTAAGAACACTTAAAGGCAATGTCTGTGAACGCCGATTCTCAAAAGCAAGTTTCGCCATGTTTGACGTACGAGTCAAAACCGATCTTACGACAATGATTCGCACATCTCGGTTTTCATGAATCTTTCCTCTAGGCAAATATATATTTATTCAAACATAAAATAATTAGGAATTATTATTATTAGGATTATTGGGGTGGAGGGGGATTAGCTGGGGACCGGGGCTGAGGCCGACATTGTCCAGAGGAAGGCGATGGCATTGCCCCTCTGCACAGCGAGGGACAGGCGTTGCAGAAGGAAAGATCCTGCGCGCTTGTCCCCGGTGGCGCGGATCGATCAGCCTATGGTAGACCCCTTCGAGGAAGTTCGCAGTGAGGGGGTCGTGCCCGCCTAAGGTCTCAAAAGCAAGGTGGGAAAAGAGGTGGGTTACCTGGAGTGCGGCGTACGCAAATGCATACGGATACATGCAAATCTACATCTCTCTATCATGAAAACCGAGATGCGCGAATATTTCTCCTAAGATCGGCTAATGTTTTCACACATATTCCATCGATTCACTGTGGCTCCCTTAGCCATTATTGTTGCGAGCTGCCCATCAATCCCGTTGTATCCTGCCCCGCATTTGCCCGCAGACATGCACGCAGTGAGTAATAGTCTATGCTCTGGGTCTTTTTCGACCACTTACCGGATTCCCCTTTGACAACTAGCTTTCCACTTAACTCATTTTTTCATGTCTAATTTCGTTCTTTCTCTCTCTCTCTCTCTATCGCGGGCTCTTGAGATTTGGTTTTTATGGGAGGATTCGGGAATGCCCGTCTTCCTAAATGTACAATTATGGGCAGACGATGACAACTGGGACCTGTTTCAATCTCGACGGCGGCCGCGGCGGCGGTGGCTGGTCCGACCTCACTAAACATTTGAATTCACCCGCGCACCAGCCAGTTTCACCTCTCCGCCTCTATGACCGAGCTGTCAGAGACGTGTTATTATTGCCGCCGCCGCCGCCAACTAGCTGACTAGTCTGTCTGTTTGTTGCCTGCCTGCCTGCCGGTCTGGCGGCTTTATCGAGCCGCAAGTTACAGCAGCTGACGAGAGAAGTGGCCCCTTCCTGTTGGAGCAGAGTGAGGTGTCCGTGCGTAAGCCAACCAACGAACTTTAACACCCACCCACACACCCGTCTCGCTCCTGCTCCACCGCCCGTGTGTGTGTGCCCATACTGTGCTCTTCCGCTGTCGCCGCCGCCGCCGCCGCCGTTGTGTTGTTGTGCTGCCACGGCCGCCGCCGCCGCCGCTGTTGCCGCTGTCGTCCCGTCCGATACCGCCACAGCCGCCCAAGAGAATCATACACGGGCCAGATGACAGAGGTCGGCAGCCGTGTCTCTGTCTACTGCTGCTGCTGCTGCTCCCGTGGCCAAGGCAAGTTTCGGCTCTCCTGAGCCACCTATGGTGATGTGCCCGGCGTGTTCTCTTTGTAACAACAGCGGGCAACAGCCACGAGCACCGCCATCATCAGTTCACCACTGACGAATCGTATCGACGACTGCGTGCTAGTGGCAGAGTGGCCAGCGCCAATGGTTACTAAGCGCTAACAACAGCAGCAGCTACGAGACTACCCTCAGTGTTCGCCGTGTTTGTTGCTGTCGGACAGCTACGGCTAACTGCTGACACTGATTCGAACGACGCTAATACTGCTGCTGCTGCAGCTGCTGCTGTGATTGTTCGTTTCAGTTCGGTCAAGTGCAGTGTCCCGCAGAGGCAGTGCCGCTGTGGCTTGCTGATTACCAACGAGTCCGTTGTGTTCCCGATATCGCGGCGGCTGTTATTGCGACCATAGATATTCTGACGGACGTCAGGGTCTCTCTCACTCTCCCTCGCTATCGTCCGTCGATGGTCTGCTTGCCGCCAGTAGCAGCAGCAGCAGCAGAAACGAGATCTTGTTGCTGTTATTGTTGCTGCTGCTGCTGTTCTTGTTTATGTCGTTGACGCAACAACTGCTCGTTCTAGCAGCAAATGAACTCGACGAATGTGACGTTCTGCACGACGTTGTCGACCACCGTCGTTGTCCATTGGTCGTTCGCCGACTTCGAAGCGAACTTGCGTTGCGCAACCGAATTAGAATCGGTTACGAGACACACAGGTCTGCTTCTGCTGCTGTACCGTGCTGAACAACAACAACAGTCGACAACCAGCTAGGCAGCTAACCAATGACGGTCGCATCTCAAGAACGAATGAAGCTGTCGGAACTGATAATCCGAGTCGAATCGTGCTATTGACAACGAGAACGAACAAGGCGCAAAATCACGAGACTGGTAGAGATTGCCAAAATCAAAACAAGTTGACAAAGTTGCGAAGTGTCTTGGTCTCTCTCTGTGCGTTTGTGTGTGTGTGTGTATGTGTGTGTCTGTGTGTGTGTGAGAGAGAGTTTATGTGTATGTACATCCGAGTGTCTCATATACAAGAAGACGGTGCCTACGTGAGCAGGTGCCCATCTCTTAGGACAATCGGTCGGCGCCCCTCTGTGTTTGTGGCCGTGCAAAGGAGTGTGTGTTTTCCCTGCAAGCGTCACCTGTGTCCAACCAACCACCCACGTATCCGTCGGACGCCTTCGGGGTTGGATTGTTGTTGGACCATCGACGGCTGGATGTGCCAGCCAGCGCCGCGGTCCTGAGGTAAGAGCGAATCTACGAGCGTTTCGCATTCTGCGAACAGCGTTAACACGATCGTCTGGCTGTCTTGTCTTGCTTACGTGCTCGTCCGCATAGCCTCGGCTGCCACAGTAGTATTTGTAATCATGACGCCATATAATCTCTATCTCTTTGTATATATATACATATATATATATATGTATATATATACATATATATATATATGTATATATATACAGAGCCTGATAATTTGATATACAGAGCCAGTCTACATGCTGGCGTCGTAGACCTGCAAATATCAGATAGGTAGGTAGCTAGATGCTGCAGCCAAATTGCACGGCGACAGCCACGATTATACATGGATTGATCGATGCGTGCCGCTTGCTCCTTAATCATACTATGTGTGAGCAATCCATTCTAACATTTCCAGCCGGCCGACGTATGCCACATAAACGCATACGCGTCATAGCCGCAGTCGCAGACAGAATTTCCACTGGGTCGTTTCAGCCGAGCTGAATTCGCCCGATTCGAGCCGATTCCACCGCGGCCGCCGCTCATGTTATATAGCTTTTTTGTTGTTATATCGTTGCTAACGAAAAACTCAGCGTGGCCCACTCACCCCGGTACACACAGCTGCCAGTGTTTCCACCGGCAGAAGAGACCTGCCAGACAGACGGTTGTTGTTTGACTTTACAAGTACGATGGTAATGATCACAGTTACTGTTAGTCCCGCTGTCCTCTCGACAATGTCTTGTGGCACCTGCTTGCTGATTCGTTTGTTCGATAGTGTTTTTTTTAATTTTTGTTTTTCTTATTTGTTTGTCCATTGTTTCAACCGGCCACCGTTCGTTGTTTGTCACTGGTCCTGACAAACAACAAATATTGTTCGACTTCGAATCGCCATGAGTCGAAATGAGTCGTCTGTCAATTTCACATGATGCATGGATGATATTACATGCAACCAGCCAGTAGAATGTTGTGTTGTATAAAAATAAACGAATAATTTCGTTCGTGTATCTCCATTGTCGACATGCATACACAGCTGACGTTGAGTAGTTAGAAAGGTGTAGTTTACAATGTGTTCGTTTTAGAAGGTTATTTTTTTTTTGCTAGCTTTTAAAGTTGAATCTCCTTATTTTTTTATTCTCTTATTACCTACATGTCGAGAGCAGCTTCTGCGTCACATCTACAGCTTGGGCTCCCGGCTAGCTAAAATACGTGTCAGCCTGTCACCGACAGACACCTTCCCGTTTTACTCTATTTATGAAGAAGGTGTGTTTCATTGTCTAGCGTTACCTATTACGCAGCTTGTATTAGCCGAGCTCACCTCATGCAGGCAAGCTCCTCTGTCTCACTCGTGCCCGTGATTGATTCGGTGAGCAGTGAGTGAATGAGCGCTTGTCGGTGACAGTGGTGGTGACGTTACTTCCGCCGGCATCAGTGGTCGTGGCTGATGAAGAGAAGGGGGGGGGGGGGTCGGTCGGGCGAGTTTGATTTCGAGAAACAACCGACGACGAAATGAAACAGCAGCAGCAGCAGCTGAATTAGCAGCTGCAAACGGCAACAGCGCTCCATCACGGTTACGTCGTACTCTTCTGCGTCGCCCTTTGTCGTACATCTGCGACGCCCAGCGTCAGCAGGTATGGTCAGCCCAAAAGATGCGAGAGATTCAGCACAGCGAGCTAATGCCTCTACGTTCTCGTTGGCAGCCAACTGCAAAGTTCAATTTCTGGCCCCTGTAGTCCTCAGCTACAAACTGCTCTCTCTCTCTTTCTCTCTCTCTCTCTCTCCCCCACCCCCTGAGGCGTACATACTATATTCTATTACGCGTTTTTCTGTCTGTGTCTCGGCCTGCCGTCACCGTTGGGGCTCCAGCGCGTCAGTGGGGGAAGGGGATCCGCCGTTATTCGCGTTAACACGGACGCTGCCCCTGAGACGCGGCGACGAGTCGGCAGAAGGATGATGATACGGCAACGTCTCTATTTCCACTTTGCGACGTTTGCAGCCCATAGAAAACAATTGATTCGTTGCCCCGTCGACGTTTACACCAGTCAGCAGTAACTGGTGATACCAACACCTGGCCGCTGTCTTCCTGCCACTCGCTGAAATGTCGAAGCTGCAAGATGACAGCGAGAGAGGGAGGATATAGGGGACGCTCACCCATTTCGCCAGTATGATCTCGACTGCTGGTCGAGTGGTTCACGCTTTGCTCAGAAAGTGCATGAATATAGTTCTGCAATATCTAGTGCGCGAACAGCATTATTGACAACGATGAGGTTGCTGCTACTGCTGCTTTGGTTGTTGCTGACGACGTCGTCGTTGTTATTACTATTATTATTACACTTGGTGTTGGTATTATCATGGCGAATTCACCGACTCATACCGGCATGGCACCCGCAGACATCGTCAACGTCGATTTCACTCGAGGATGTTGATGAGCGTACAGCGAACGCTTCGCGTATCCCGCCGGTTACTCGAATGTCACCAAAGGGGAATTCATTTAACTTGGTAAAATGGTATAGTTGAAGGGGGGACTCCGACCGCTTTGTGCAAAATCACGCATAAGCGTCTACCAGGCTGCAGACCTGTTGGCTGGCTGCGTTTGTGTTGAACTCGTTTCAACAGCAACGCTTTCAAACGACAGCTATATTTGAGTCCCGCAATGGCGCTGCAGACGAGCGTTGGCTAGCGTGTCAAGTAGAACTGCTGCTGCTGCTGTTCCTGTTGTCTATGTTAGTGGAAAAAGACGATCCAATGAAGTAAAAACAGACTATTGGATGGCTACCTGTGTTTTTTCCCGTGTGCTCGCTTATTGTTGTGGATCGTTTCTCGGGATTGTTCGCTCGAAGCTGTCGGCTTTCCAGCGAGGTCGTCACACGAGTTTAGCTCGGTGGTAGTCGCCGCCGCCACGGGATGTGAAATGTCGATGGCACGAAACATCGAAGAGGGGAGGAAGAACAACAACAACAAAGAAAGGAAAAAGAAGAAAAAAGTGAACATTTCTAATAGTCACTATGCGTTACGAATCCGGTGGAACAATTACAGCCGCCGTATGCGAGTTGGGAAAAATCATACCGAAAATTGAACGAGACCACGCTTCTGTTTTGCTGTTGGAAACAGTGAGATTAGTATATAAACACTACGACCCGCCCAAGCTCGTCATGGTCGTCGTCGGTGACCGGTCACGTTTGTGGTCACCTTCAGCATAGATATTGCTCGTTTGCTTTTGACGTGGTGATTTGTACGGAGCGTTCGAGACCTACAGTGGTATGACGCCATGGCAACGAACGGCCATGTGAATGGCCAATGATATAGGGATTGTCGCTCCGGGCCTCGGAGGCCTGCTGCTTGTGTAATAATTTCTTTACTTGATGGCGCCTCGCGTGAGGGCGCGACGCTGCCTCTTCTAGCCTGTTTACCTTTAGAGGGTGCACGAAGCTTTGGCGGACGACATCATGTCGGCCGTCAGATGTTCTAACTATCGAATATTCCGAGAGTTGTCGCTCAACCTCGATTGACCTTCGAGGTGGGCGGCAAATGCCAATGTCTCTCGGCTCCAGACGGTTACCATGGGCGTCGCACACGAAACAACTTCGTTGTAAGGTATTAAAAGTAAAGCTGTATTGGTTTTATTAAGGGAGCTGCATTTTCACAATGCTTAAGCTCTCTTATATATCATCACGCAACGGGGCTTGTAGCCACACAGTAGTTGCCGTGTCTCATAGCCATGGCACGTCCATGCGTCATCGTTCCGCAGCGGCTAGTCTAGTCTCAAGGAGTCATCTACGCGTAAGTTACCGGCGATGCCATCAGATCAATGCATCGGTGGAGATAGCGATCGAACCTGTGGATCGGTTCATCGCAGATTCAAGGAACAGATAGATGTCAAATAGAAGTATCATCAGAATCACACGCCGCCCACGTACAAGCAGAGGACATGCAGCAGGACAATATCGATTGATATTTATTGACAACACTGGTGATGGCCCCAGTGTCATGTCGCGTCTCGTGGCCTCGGAGAGGGAATTTCCAGGGAACTCTCGATAAACAAAACGTCTCTCCTTATTATCCATTGTCACTGTACGATCAAAGATCGAAAGTCGCGCATATGCCCGTTGTCAGTTAGCTATCAATGAACTTTGTGATCATGTGAGAGATCATCAATTATGTTCACAATTAATGTAACGCCAATTCCGCCGTGGCGACATAAATAGGTCGTTGACAATTTCATAATTACCCTTTTCACAGTTATTCACGCATTATCGTTTGACGTCGTCGAGACTTGACATCTCTTCTGTTTATATTTGAAATTATTAACTCATCGACAAATTATTTTTCATGATGTCGAGGATCGTATTCCACACGTTTGAAGGGCTAACATTACGACCATGTTGGCGTTAGAAGGTTCTCATTAAGCCATTTGGACAATTAACCAGCTCAAACGTGTCGTATCAATTAGTTCGTTGAATCGAAGCAAACCCTCAAATGCTCGACCTGCATCCGCGCATATATAAAAATATTAAATACATACTAGTTTAGTTAATTAATTTTCGGTTCCGGCTGTAAGTTAGTAGTTACCATTATATTTGAACGAATACAACTGTTACTCCATTTGATGTTTGTTCATTACACGCGGTCATCGTCTTGGAGAGGCATTGAAAGGTAAAGGTAAAGCTTTATTTGTTTATTAAAGGAACTACAGTTTTTACACTGAAACTCGTCGAACTTGTGAATTCTCAATACTTACGCCGCTTACAATGCTTAATAACCGTTACAACGGCTTAACATGGTGAATTCCTCTGGACGCCTGCAATGGCTGTGACTTTTGGCGGAACAAAGGCACTATTGGTAACTATTCTCGAAATAGATTACAATGACCATTTCGTCGGCGCTTATCACCTTAATGGGCTGTTCAATCACACGTTGATTTGTTCGGGCTAACATGGGCATTTATTCGTTGGTTTTGGGTCACATCAGTTTACTAACTTTATTGAGTCAAATTATTCATGGAGTATGTTCGAGCTAGAAATCCCCCTCAGTCAAACGCACGACCCAGTCTCGTAGCGTACAGTAAGTCGCCTTACTAAGCACGGGCCGATCAATGCGATGACTCGTTGTATAATAGTTGCTCGGCGGCGGACCCTTGCCCCGAGGCGTACAACAATTCTCGGCCTCGTACACGTCAGATCGACGAAGCAGATTTCTGCCTTCTGAGCTATCCACTTGCGGGCTTGCTGCTGGTGGACGAACTGAGTTGGATTATAAAATCGTGTCGCGAAGCTCAATCCGAGATCCGTTTTAGGCCATTCCGCCTGAGACTTCGTCGGTTAGTCCTTATGTGACAGTAGGGAATTCACTTTGCCTCTCTATGTGAAGTCTTTTCAGGGGACGTCGTTTAGGCTTGACGAAAATACAGTTCCATTTCTACAGGATACGCCTATTAGAAACATGTCTATTTCATAAGACCGGCGGAGATTAGCGCGAAACGCGGACTCCACCACAGAGGTGGCGGCACCCTCACGTCGACCGATAGCAACTAAATATCGCGAAGAGATGTTCGCTTTGTAAATGACCACGAAGAATTTCCAACACGCTCAAAGATTCCGGCTACCCTACCGATGTTTCCCATGATAGGTTTGCCACAGAGCTCCATTCGAAAATCCTGTATGGGCATTGATGTATAGAATCAGCTATCTCACCGAATAGTAATGTCTCCCCCGCCAGCTGAAATTTCTATAGGTTCATCAATGCCCATGGGGCACCCTACTGTACAACGATGTAACCGTGTCCGCCCGTTTCGTAAACGCCTTCAATTTCGAAGACGTTTGTTAGGCTTGACGACTTATCGAAGTACTGCCTAGCAATTTCCAAGTCTTAAGGCTGGGGAACGAGAAGACGGATGTAGTAGATTTGTGAGTCCCTCACTAGTCATTAGGGCTGAGTGACACATGTGCATTAGGCATTCCCGGGACAACCCGTAAGAAAAAAAACTGCTTGATGACTTGACAATCCACACACACACACACACAGGTTAGGCTAATGATAGCTGATCCTGTCATTTAGGTACAGCAGACGATGTTACCTCGACAGTGATAGATAACCATTGGGGTAAAGATTGGGTGTGTCATCGTGCTTTGTCTGTAGAGGGTCGTCAAGGGAGGCATATTTCTGTTTGTGTGTTGCAAAATGCTTATAGTGTATTGAGGCACGTATTGCCCAAGTTTGGTGAGATCGACCATTGCACTAACCACTCATATGGATTTAGAAGTCCTTTCTTTCTTTCGGAATCGATTTATCCCGAGAACTTGTAATTTGTAGCCCCCGCTAGTTGCTTCTAAACCCTGCAATTTTTAATTATTTCATGGAGGCGTTTTCACTTCACGGGCCATGGGTTGGGACTATCCTCGTATCAAACCATGTGTGGCCTACGGGATTCGAACCTGAAACCGTAGGCTTGCAGGTTTTCGTCGCTATCTCCACGCCGTCACGCTGCTAGACGATGGCATTCAGAATTCTGACGTACAGCTGTGTGGGACTCCGACGAGATATGACATTTGGAAAAAATAAATTCACGTACTCGCGGGTAGGTCCAAGGCCAAAGGGTGTGGTTCCTAGTTTATCTTTCCCCTTTAGTACTATATGAATAGCTCCAGCTATATACCCAGATATATTGAGAGATATGTACAATAGTTAGCAAGTAGAAGTTACGCAAGCGCCGACATACGGCCTATTGAGCAAGCCAATCAAAGGATAGTTCATTCGTATGCTTTGTCCGCCTTCTCACAGCTGTCGAAAATCGGCTCCGTAATCGGCCTCATCATTTTATGTGGTGCCGTTTATGGTGATTGTGAGTATGCTGCTGCTGCTGTGACTTATCTGTTACTACCTTATCTCGTGTGCCTTGTGTTTGTCCCTCATGAAGCGCCTACGTATTACTAACGAGTTGTACGCAACCAGATTTGCAAAGGTTGCTTGACATGACGCCAAGCTCCTGTACAATCTGTACAGATTTTCCCAGCATCGATGACGCTCTATGCAGAGCGTCTCGTCACTACAGCCTTCAATAACTTATCAATATACCAAATCGTACATACTTTCGGACGGTAGAGTCTTCAATTCAGTGCTTACTTGAAGGGTAGATGTAACAATACACGAACAGCGCTGTCGTATACCACTGTACACTACTGCCGGCACACAACCGCTTAAACGGGGACAAACACAGAGGAAGGCTTACGCTTATCCTGCTATGGACTCGAATTGGTTTAATTCCTATGGAGTCAGTGTCGTCTAGAGAGGGGGCCGATGACACAGGACGTTACCCTTGAAGTGTGTTCATAGACGTCGAGCTAACTGTGCTAGCATTACAATACCTGGCCCGAGAGATGTGGCGAGATGATTGTAGTGGTATTATAATGCTTGAAGAAGAAGTATACCTTACGACATAGCAATTATTTTTTGTGTAAACCCTCATAAATGCTTTAGTGTTGGCAGAGAATATTATATATACAATATATATATATATATAATATTCAGAACTTAAGCATTCTATGTAGTTCCTTTAATAAATCAATAAAGCCTTACCTTACCTTACCGGCAAGGCGACCCTTATAAAATTAGCCCGCTGCTACAAATAGATTATCTGGCCAATGTTAAGTTATGTAAGTAAGGTTATCAATGCTTATGAGCTGAGTCGTTTGAGATATGCATACATGCGGTGTGATCATTAACAAGAAATCCATCGAGTTTCACAACTGTTTTTTCGATAGGCACAATGCTTGAAGCCCGTGATATGCATGTGAAAAGCCCTGCTTCAGATCTTTTTGTGACCAACGATGTTTGTGGCAGATCTCGGACCGTCATGTTTGTGGGATCTACTTAAATAGACTACCTCTCTCTCTCTCTCTCTCTCCCTACCTTTCTGGCTGTGAAAAGTTCATCGCGGTATTTGGCGGATTCGTGGATTATTCTACCTCGTGCTGCTGCTATTGTGGATGTCAGTGACATCGTTTCGTAGCCCGCAATCTTTAACCTGACAAAACGGCAGGAATTCATGACAGATCTCCGAACGGTGTTGGAGCGCGTCTTCGCACCATAAACCATTCCATGGTAAATAGCGTATTGCTGCTGCTACTGCAGCTGTTGTCGTTACCTTTGTCGGCGCACTGTGGCTACCTCTGGGCCAATGACGAAACCAGCAGGTTCTCATAGCAGACCCACCTTCGACAGCGTCAGCGGAATGCTGGTGGACTCATACACACACACACACAATCGTTTGTAGTTCATGAGAGAGCCTACGCACCAGTGGGCTGGCTCTCTGTCGGCGATCGCCGCTCGCAGCTGTCCAACAACACCACCATAGCTGTGGTATGATGACCTGTGCTACCGAGCGGTCGAAACCTGCGTTTCCCTCTGCCAGCGGCTCGCTCCCAAATTCACCGACGGAATAACGTAACGGCGTATGCGCTACGTTATTTACGTAAAGGGCAATCAGGCCGGTCGGAGTGGAGGGTGATCAAGAGGACTCAGACAAACTGCTGCTCACTGGCTCGTGGGTGGGCGCTCGGGCGCGTGGATCTGGCCGACGCAAAAGTGCTCACCGGTCCGCTCTTACGTTTGCGTTCAGGATAGCAATCCGCGGTGAGGAACAACTACTCACCACGAGACTACGCGCAGCCGCAACAGCAGGAGCAGCAGTATTCACGCTTGGTAGGTAGGTAGGGCATAGGTAGGTAGGGCACGTACGCATTAGCGACGGCCTCATATTGAAAAGGCCTGGTTGAGAGACTGGCACGGAATTGGAATCTGGGCCTGTTGTTAGTCACGCCAGCGGGGAAGGATCAGCCGATCTTTTTCGTTAGGCGTCTGTCTTCGAGCTACGCATCCATGTGGCCATTGGCCGATTTAGACTTTGAGAGAATTCCCCGTCGTTGTAGTGGTAGTAGAAGTAGCTAGCGGAGCGGTTTCAACATCAATGTTTGTGTGGGTGTGTGTATTGAGCTGGCGCCGTTGGCTGCCTCGTTGGTAGAGAGAGGAGCGGTAGCAATAATGCTGCTAGCAGTCGCTCTAGTTGTCTTGGCGTATAGAGAGATCTGTTGTATGATTATATATATATATATATATATATGTAGAGCGGGACGTCGCCGTTGGCGCCGTCTCGTGGCGCTGTGCCGTGTTCCCTTCGGAGGGAGGAACCAAGGCCCGCCTCTCTGATACCAGCAGCAACAGTATCACCACTGCCGCCGCCGCACCAGCAGCAGCAACGACCAGCGAGATGTGTCGCTTTGACGCCGGGCGGCCAAAAGCCTATTGTCGTCGTACATCAAGAAGTATAGTATAGTTCATTCAAGAAGCCTCTGCCCATAGTAGCCAAAGCTGCTCGTAGGCTTGCACCGGCAATATCGTAGCTTCTGCGGCTGCTGCTGCCGCCGCCGCCGCCGCGAACTCGATTAGACAGCATCAACGTATCCGCAGTGCAGGCAGGAATCCACCAGAAATCTCATGTATACATACATATGTGCTTCCCGACGCCGCCACCGTGTAGAGTGCAACCGAGCCTAGGTTAGGCAGGTTCCGTTACCGGATTATCATTGCCGCAAACGAGAACCGGTCGCGTCTAGCCGCTCTACGTTGTCGTTCGTCCATGCAAACGACGTTCCTGGTCCTTTGCCGCCTCTAAGACCTTGTCCACTGTTCACTCTCACCGCCAGCGTTGGTCCGCGGGCCACCGCCATCACGATCATTATAGTGCCGACCTCCGCTCATCACCACTGAAAACCACTCGGCCGTCAGCAATCCGCAGTCTATAACTCGGGAAATCGCGGAATCGCCGGCGTCCCCGCCTCGAGAACAGAACGGAACAAACTTCGGGAGCATGGGACACAGAGGAGGGTTGTTACCACAGAGCCACAGCAAAACACCAACGCGGCGCACAAGTTAGCCAAGCGAGCTATAAACTAGGCCAGGCTACCCATAAGGGGCATGCAAGGCTGGGCTGTGCTCCTCCGCGACACAACATGCCGTCTGGCAGCGTGAGTTTGGCAAGACGCACGCGAAACCCATCGGCGCGGGTCCCTAGGACCACCTACCTACCTGTAGTAGTCCCATACACACCGTGGTCGTCACCCATCGGCGTCGACGTTTTGGAAGCTGTGCGCGCGGCGGGAGAGGGTCCACAACGGCCGGCGACGGCCTCGGCTGTTGCGGCCGCGGCGACGGCCTACGACAACAGCAGCAGCAGCAGCAGCATTGAACGGGCATCCGTGATTCTCATCATTGTCCTTTCCTGTCATCTCTTTATCCCATTCGGTTAAACGAATTCGTTCCCTCGTTGTAATTCCCCACGACAGACGACAGATACGACGATGCGGGTGAGAATATGATCGTTGCGAGGTGATGCATCTCACTGCTGGCGGCGAGTGCAGAGCTCTTGTACTGTTGTCAGTATCGGTGCGAGAAAAAGGAGTGCGGCAAAGTAGCGTCATCATCCGTGGCTATCGTGTCGCCACTGCAGTTACTGCTGTCACCAGTTCCGCTGGTTGTACTGGTGGACGCCGTTCGTTTGTGTGTGGGTGGGTGGGTGTTGACGAGCAATTGTCGATGACACCTGTGGCACCTGTCAACGAGAAAGAAGCCGCCGTTGTCGACGACGACGTCGACAACAGCGACAAGATCTATGTTTCGGATAGCACAGGAAGTCATCGAAGAAAGAACCTAGCAAGAAGTAACGAACAAGTGAAATCGGTATCACTTACGCATGAGGAGGTGTACTTCGACGTTTTGTTGCCCATGGTCCCTACGATTTACGATAGTGTAATCACTAATTGTACGCGCTGCGAGGTAAACCTATGCAAGGGGCTTCACAGAGTTCGACTGTGGAGGCGGCCACTGGTGTTGAGTCGCGGCGTACTGGTGAACATTTAGGTCTGGCCATGTATCGTCATGTACAATATTTATACACGTGTTAGATCTAGTCCGTGACTATATAGGGTGTGTATGATAGTAGACTGGCTGGTGAGGGCCCACTGTGTGGAGAATAGGTGGAGACGTGTATTCAGTTGATTTGTGCTCGCGTGCAGGGACTACTTTTGGTCATCGGGGTTGATGTCAACGCGTGTTGTTCGTGCATAACAGTAACAAGGAGTAATGAGTTTCTCCGAGGACCGTCGAACCTCCCTCGTGGGAAGAATATCGCCATGGAGGACCAAGGATAGGTTAGTGTCAAATGCTCAGTAGGGGTTGAGCAGATCCCGACAGTTGACCTTCAAGAGTGCCGATAGATAACTATGTGAATCAACTACTCAAGTAAACAACGAATTACCAGTCCCGCAAGTTCTCACGCGAATTCCCCTGCTGAGAAATCCCTCGCGGGTCCTGCAGTATCGATTCTCAATGGAGGTTTGTCCTTGTCCGCAACCAGGTCGCCAACATCTAGATGTTTAGCGACTAAGCATTCAAGGCGAACGTCGGGTTATCATCCATCATGGTCCCATGTATTCAATGGATGCTGCCTGACATTTAGGTGGTGTCTATCAAACGAACTCTCCATTTTCATATCTCACCGACATGGCGCCTAACTACAAACGAGCCCCAACGAGGTGTTCCAATGGGGCGATTTCATTCATACAAACGTTCTATGATCCCGAAAAAGCGGCTGCGAATGCCGTCGTCGCGCCACGCGAACGACCGACTGCAATATGTGAATCTGGGATTTTCTATCAATGTATATCTATTCGCCATCGCGCTGCTACGCTCGCGATGTCCCTCGAAACAATCACGAGCTTTTCTCACGGAGAAGTCAGCTCTCCAGATACCTGTTTGTAACTCGGGTGCGTCATACCGTCAGTGTCGTGTGGGGTAAACACTATTCAATACATATTGCTAGTTTCGATTAATAAATAAATATATTGTAATCATACTCGTGACCGCTATTAGCCTCCGCCGCCGCCCCCCGCTAGTCGAGGTTAGGCCCTATTGTCAATCAATCTTAAGGGCTTCCAGCTGACCCACCAAAAGCTCTGCCTTCCGTCAGCTGTTTTGGCAATGGCACAGCATTGTTATGGCATCGACGTGGTCTTGTCATTGTTTCTCATCTCTCTCGCTCTCTCTCTCTCTCTACCTGCATTCGCCCTGCACTTCTCTCTGAGATGGGGAGAGAGAGATAGAGAGAGACAGAGCGAGACGGAGCGCTGACCGCTCACGGGGTGATGCAGCCGTGTTACCAGGCCAGGTAACACTGGTACTGGCCGTAAGAGCAGCTCGACAGCTGAGGCTCGCTAGAGAAACAATTTATGTTAGTAGAGCTCTGGTAGATGAGTGGATCGAGTCCAGCATGAGCGACATGACAGGTCGTTGAAGCAATCGTACCGCGGACTTTCTGCTGCCATAGAACGAGGGGAAGATCCACTGAGTGGCAGCGGGTGAGGGGGAGGCCAGCAATGGAAAACATTATTTATCAGCTACTATCAGATAGGGAGATCGCGTTGTATACGATACGCGCCAATGCTAGACGCTGGAGACGTATGTAAATGTAGCACGCAATGATTTTGTTTTACAATGCGTACGAAGTCTGCTATATTTTGGCAGACTCTGTATTTAGGGATGGATGAGAGATGTCATTAGTCGAGTTGAGTTTGCTTTCAGTAGCTGGCAGTAATAATGTTCAGGGTGACTCGTTCAACAGCTATTGGGCTAATTGGCTTTTAAACGTGGGAGTTCGTTTACGTTATCGACACGACAGTCATTCTTGACAGAAGTGAGGCGCGTGCTCACGACAGCGAGCAGTATTTCTACAATCGCAGTGCTGCGAAATGTTTGTGTAGTATACAATAACACGCCAAAAATTTATAGGGCATTGTCCGTCCGGAGGTACGACTGCTCTCGCGGAATTGAATGCGTGTCTTACGCGTTACCCGAACGAAATTGTTAACGCTGTGACAGTCTTGCCGATACGGCTGGGTTTTTACTCAGAACTTACACGTAAGAATATCGAATGTGAAACACTAACCGCGGACGAGAACCTGCTTAGCGACTAGTCTGCTAGCAGCTCATTCTCGGAGCAATGTTTAGGGGCAATAAGGACCCATTATATATAGCTTGACAGTATCTGCGTTTAGTCATATTGTTTATCGGACGCATCGTCAGATCAACGATCTCAAAGTGAATTATGTGTGTTATTTATATCAAAAGCATAGGGAGTGACGTTTAATGTCCACGTTTCCACTACGACCAACACCACTTCGTGATTTGAACAGATCATAGGCCAACCTTGAACGAATCCGTAAAAAGGTGTTCCCTGTTGCATTGCTGGCTGACAAAGACGCGTTGTCAAATCGCGACTCGATCGAGACGACTGTCTCGAGCTCATTTTAAGGCTTTAATCTACTCCCGGCCTTAATTGTCGAGCTAACGAGGCCAGAAACGCTGTGGGAACCGCATCCTGGATTGGCCGGCTGCACTGATGGCTCATTCGAACATCTGTCAAATGCATACGACTTAAATACACTACAATCTCTCTCTCTCTCCCCCTCCCTCTCCTGGGTGGACATTGTCAATTGTCCTGCATCGAACAGGACTGCAGGACAAGTCGACTCGAGTCGTTCGACTGTCGAAATCCCGTTACCTTCCTGTCGAGCATTG
Organism: Stratiolaelaps scimitus; assembly: GCA_019614645.1. Classification (NCBI taxonomy): domain Eukaryota; kingdom Metazoa; phylum Arthropoda; class Arachnida; order Mesostigmata; family Laelapidae; genus Stratiolaelaps; species Stratiolaelaps scimitus. Next base: position 900,910 of record JABWDB010000025.1, on the reverse strand, counting down.
TGGCTATTCACTGCCCCATAGGATTAGCGCCTTTGTGTCGCTCAGCCTGATTGAATGCTACGCCCCTAAGATATTCAGTTGTTTGCACAAGATTCCTACCCTTCTTGACGATGTTCAAGGGGAGTCCCTCCGCTAGAGCAAAGACAAAAACCGAAGAACATAATCGTCGCAATACAATCGCTCGCCAATTCTACTACTCTGCCAACGTCGAGCAGCGGACATTGTTACCGAGACGATCTCGGCAGACCTCTTCTACGGTGTTAGCAGAAAGTAGTACAGAGATAATGTGACGAGAGGTCTAACCTAGTGATCCGTTGAAATTTTCTATATCGGACTCAACGATGGGATCGGGTGGAGTTCTCCCATAACGCTACATACTATATACGGCTTAGGAGGGGAATAGGAATTGCTAATTAAGTCGGTCATTATTCTCCCTTCATCTCGATAGGGTGTCACAACGTGGGCTGATACGCCGCACGTGTAAAAGTCGAGGGCAAGTGTGACTTTGTTTTTTTGAATTTATAGGAATTGATATATCGGATAACATATTATTAAACATTTGCATTTAAAGGGTACGTCTTGTGACACAATGGCGGAAGCAGTACTGTAAACTAAATAGTAAAGGTTTATTGATTTATTGAGGGAAGTGGAATTTTTACGATGCTTAAGGTCTCTCGATATGTCATCCATCACCAGGCGGAGGGACTCGAACCTGCATCCTCCGGCTTTTTACTGCCGGGAACTCTTCAGCCACCGTCCAAGGCACCGCGCTAACGTTAAATATTTAAGGCTGTGAGATTCAACTCGAAAAAAAAAAGACAAATGTCACTATTCAGTCTGACGACACCAGTCGCTTCTTAAATGTCCAGGAACGTTATAGGACAGCTTTAAGGTGGACGAAAATGGTCCCCAAAGCTAACAACGGTTTGAACGTAAACCGAGCCCGTAACAGCCAGTAGACCATAACAAGTGAAGATATTTACATATTTACGGTGATGTTTTCGAGATGGGCAGGGCCTTGGAGTTCGTTTGTTGCCGGTACAAGCGACCGGCCATGGCGGCCCCCCTCCATGAAAAGTTCCCCTACCCGCTCTACCAGTCAGCGTTTGCCGGCTGAACTCTAATCAACGACTGGCTGATTTGGCTACGGGATGATGTGAGCGAATGCATATGCACCACGCGACCTTCCATTGGAACCCTGTCACAGGGTGGATCCGCACCGGAGCTAAGTAAATGCATTGTGCCGATGTTGTCTCTCGTTGTTACGTATACAACGGTGAACCACTAAAGCTACCCTCTACCCTCGAACTTTGCCCCAACCTAGTCGAAGGGAAGCTGAGGCCTAGACAGGGTGCACTGAATCATCTCGCTAAATGCTAGCGGTATCCCCTTCTCGGGTTTCTCCAGTGACCTGAGACCTCCCACACAATCTGAACTTCATGATGTTACGACGACAAACTGGCAGCTGCTAAAAATCAAGGTTATTTCACCACATCCGCTCTCTTCCGATAGCAGCTCCATTTGTCAACCATAGACGGCGACCCTGTACTTTAGAGGGACCAGCCTAACATTGGCATTTGTTACGCAGATAACGCCACCCCATATATTCTAATATGGGATGAAGACGCGCCGTCACATTAGAAAGTTGCTCGATCTATACGGTAGGTAGTCCCAACTTGGTCACACGTTTCAGATGCGGTGAAAAGTTTGTCGCCATAAATCATCTCCTATTCCCAGTGGTAAACCTTTGCTGAGCGCTTCGGATGTCGAGATATCATTCTATTATTAGGCGTTTGTATTCAATGGATGTTTAGCTAGTACATGGGGGTGGTCGCTAATCAGCACTCGTTAATCGACTGTATCGAGTATATTGCGGCTTAACGGGTGGCGTTTCAACCATTCATTGATCCTCTCGGGTAGATGGCAGGCAAGGTCAGCAACTATGTCTTCAGCCTGCGTTTACCTTCGATAAATTGCATTTGACCTAAATTGTTGACATGTATCTAACAAATCACTAATTATTGTTATCATTTAATTAAGCATTTTATAACGGAACGTCTCATTAATCGTATTTAGATTGTCTTGTTATTTGCCAACATCAGTCGATTATTCATAGACCGATTCGAGATCGTCATACCACATTACAGTCGTCTGCGTGAAACACGCAGTTACCTACATGCTAATTCCATGACATCGACAGTGCTGCCGTCAAGACCTCCTACAATCATGCCCGCCGTTGAGTCGAATCACTCTCGAACGTTCGCCAAACCATCCATCGGTGGATATTTTTGTTTGTTATTGTTCTGCTTTCTAGCAGCATAGCATGCTGCTTTTGGCGTCGCCAGTCAGCGATATACGAACGCTGCCATTGACCACTGGCGTGTTTCCATTCATATTGGTGCTCTTGTGAGCTTATAAGCATAAGTGTGCTGGTGGCACCACCATTATCGACGAGCATTTTGCAGTGTCAAAAACCACATGACATCTCGTCCCATAACGCCATAAGCCATTGCGCCGATTCGGGTACACTGATTACGTGTTGATACCCGTAGGGCAGCTAGGTGAGAGAGAGAGAGCATGCATTGAGCTGTTTGTTGGCTTGTTTCTCCGAAGTCACAACTTGCTCACCATCTTACAAACTCAATATTTCTTTATCTGAGAACTTAAGCAGTGTAAAAACCGTAGTTCCATGAATAATAACCACAATATGAATGCTCTAGTGGTTTGAGTCCCACGAGCAGGTGGTTTGCAGTTCCTTCAATAATTCACCTTAGCCTAAACTACAATCATTTGAAATATCTCTTTCCCTCTTTCTGTCTACTCGTTTAAGACAACGTCGTTGGCGAAAAACAAGTTCGTTCTTTGAAGTGTCCCCATTATATATATATATATATATATATGTTTATTTCATATTAATGTGTGTCTTAATATCAAATAGTATTATAATTAGTGAAGAATTCGGGGGCCGGGTGTCAGGCCCAAACTAATTATCTAACCGTCTCACATTGGCACTTCTACGCAGCACCAGCTAGCACAACATTGAAAAATGACACAATGCATAGAGTATTAGCACATGCGCCATTATTATTTTGCCTGTTCCTACCGAGCGGGCCACGACCACGAACAAGCGAACAGAGACCAATCGAAAGATGAAACGTAACTGCGATGCGGCGATATGTTCGCTACTTGCAAGGCTTGCGCTAATGTCAATTCGTGGCATGACATCGCTCCGGATGGTCTGTGGGGACATCCACCGGTGACCGACGTGTGACCACCGACGATGGGCCGCTCGCCCTCATCTGCTCGAGCGGTCGACTGCCGCCGGCGGTCAGCGCGGTGTCATATCTCTGTGCACTCTGATGAAGCTCACTTGTTGGACAAGTTCCAAATGGGTGGACGCCATAACAGCGAAGCATATGCACAAAACACAAACGTATGTCGCTGGTCTTCCTCGTGAGCGGCCGTCGCTGGACGACGTTATTATGCAGAATACAATAAACTCTGATAAATATGAACGATATGCATTTGTCGGGTGGAGGGGGAAGATACGATGCCAAACATCAAATCAGGTAGGCCGTGAGTATATCGATTGATTGAAAATTGGTTTTCACCGTGACCGAAATTGATATGGCGTGAAAAGCTTGGAAGGCCATCAGCCTTTGTCTGCTACCAGCGAATACAAAAGGTTTTCGGGCTGACGCTCAGCCAACGTTTAACGGCCACGGTACAGCTGCTTCTAGCATTGCTTGGTAAGACGGACCCCTAAATGCAAATGTGCAACAGTGGGGATCGAACCCGTGCACCTACGTGTGCACTTCCTCCGGTTGCAAGGCGCACACGAATGCACCACCGCGCCACCAAAGGGCTCGACAGCCAGCGAATAACAATTGAATCCTAACTTAGACCTTGGGTGACCGGGGAGACCAGCCGCATATATATGATACTCTGACATCCACGCAAAATGCCATATTGTATTTATATCTTGTCTGCTAACAGAGATCGCATCCGACACCAAAATCTTCGGGCTGATTTTCTCAGTTAACATTTAACGTCCACGGTATTCGTTTTACACTGCTCCATAAGACGGATCTCTAAATGCGGATAACCCCCAATTCAACAATCGGTGTTAATCGCGTCCGCGTGTGCACGTACGTGTCCTCTCCTGGACACGTACGTGCACACGTATGTGCTGTATAGCACGCCCACACAAATGCACGCACCACGCCCGCCACCGGGAGACTCGACCCGAATGTACACCGCGCTGGCCTATAGCAGGCCCATCTCAGTATTGTATTTCAAAAGTAAATTTCTTCTCTGGACAGACAAGAATCGAACGGGTCAGCTTTTTCCTATGGCAACCGGCTGACTCCATCCACCAGTTCATCGAGTTTAAACAGACGTCACCGCTGCGCCGACTCTGCACGACTCCTGGCATATGCACGATCTCACCACTCGGGGTGGGGCGATTTCATTTTCATCAATTGCGCTTGATGAATTGCTGTCATCTCAATGGCAGCAAATATCGTTCAACGTCGGTCGAAATGCATCCCTCCCCGCCGCACGCTGCTTATGAGAATGTGCGGAGATTGTTTGTCTGGCGGCTTTCCCGACTGCCCCTGACAAAATATGTTTGTTCAATACTTAGTCGGTAGAAGCTGGAAGCCGAGGGAACGGCGAAACCATGCACGATTCTATTGGCGCTCTTAGTTATTTCGTGTTCGATATGAATGTCCGTTTTTCCTTGATTGCCCTATTGAAAATACGAAATACGATCGAGAGAATGCGAGGTATCGAGTAACGAGCGACGACAGCCAAAAACGCGATCATTTCGCGATGATATGCCCGAATCGGCGTTCGACTGCTTGCGTATTCCGGGGCCGTTTGAATTGTGGAATATAGAAAATGTTATCACGGAGTCGTCCAATAATAATAATAATAATCAACGTGGTGACCATCGATGAACGTAGCCACTGTCGGAACGCTGACGGCGATGTTCGTCGTGTCACTCGATTTTAACTCTTCTACAGTAATTAGATAGCGATGATCGTTTAGGCGAAAAGTGGAATTGGTCTTCAGAATCCAAACTCGATCAGCAGACGTATGAGTATAGCTATTTTTTTTTATAATACTTACATATACATATGCATTTTGTATTTGTGGGTACCGAGGTACGCTATCCACGAGCAATCTGGGTAAGTCTGTTCGGGAGCTGTCAGATAGTGAAGCTGTTACGAGAACAGCTCACGTCCACCCATAAATGAGTGACCCCTTTTAATCGTATTAAACAGTTATTAATGTTTCCCTTACATTGATACAATACCCGCGCTTCCTTCTAGCTTCTACAACTGAATCATTCTTTGAACCGACTCTGAAACTTTAGGTATTAGCATGAGGACTACCGAGCCTTAGATACTGAAGTATCGAATACCCGGCATATCCTCGTAGCTCGGTCACTACTGTCACTTCTTTCTTTCTTATTCAATAAATTGCTAACTTTTTCGAATTTAACTCAGGGGAGTGTAAAAGTTGCTGCAGAGTCCCCTCCCCCGTCATCATCTTGGATTCTTGCAAGAGATGACCTGAAAAGATGGACCATCTACAAACCATCTGTCTGTTGCTTCGATCAACACCACAATTAAGGGAAACATTAACTCCCCGTTTGATTTCCATAGAAACTGGCGACATTCAGCCTTCATCCCTACCCAACGAACATAAAAACTCATTATGTCATCATAATGATCATAATAACGACAATAGTAAGAAAATACAAACAATTTGTATACTTACTCATTGCTCACTTGTCATAAGCAACGGCGATGAGACTTGTCGATTAGTAAGTGAAGTGCTCAAAGTTCGCTCAATGTTCAAATCAAAGCCTTCGTCAACTGACCCCTTAGTGACCGTCTCGGTGCTTTTCATTTGGGGGACATCACAGGCAAGCGGGCGGTCCTGGTGGCGGAACTGGCACCGGAGCTGGAGCATCCGCGGGCGCTGGAGGCGGTGCCGCGGGCGCTGGAGGTGTCGCAGGAAGTGGTGTCACGGCCGAGATGAGTGCGTCGGGCGCTGCAGGGGCATCCGGAAGTGCTCCGGGACCCCTCTCCCTGGCGACGATGCAGGCCGAAGAGGCCGATCTCCTACAGGACACCAAGTACAGAAACTTCATCGGCCAGGTCGACAAGGCGCTGAAGTGCTTCGAGACCACGTCCGAGTGGCAGGACCTCATCTCGTCGCTGAGTAAACTCAACAAGGTGAGTGATTAAGAAATCAATTTGCAACATTTCCAACGAACATTGAAGGAAAACATAGCCATATGTAATTACCGCCACGGGGCTTGAAATAACGCGAATTTTCTCCCGAACCTGATCTTCAAGTGTGGGTATATGCTCCGCGTCGTGTGACGTTATACTAATATATATATATATATATATATATATATATGCGATATATGGCATTCGCTGTAAGAAACCCTAGATACACCGTATTATTAAATTTAATTCTAATAATATTTCTCAATACAAAACAACAACGGCAGTTGGCACAGCAGCAGCAGCAACAACAACAAATGCTTTGCCTTTTCGGCCAGTATCTGTCCAGCATGCACCAATTTGTGCAAATATATATATTTAATCCTCTGAATCAAACCTGTTGACATGTCTGGCTAACCCGTTCGCCTGTCTATTCCTCATCTGCTGTCCTTATGTCCTGTCGTCATCGACTGTCAACAGCTATTGCAGACGAACACAAAATATCAAGTTATACCAAAGCGAATCATCATCGGAAAACGGCTGGCACAATGTATGCATCCCGTACTGCCGTTCGGGGTGCATCTCAAGGCTCTCGAGACGTACGATGTCATCTTTCGCTGTATCGGCCTCGATCGTTTGGCGCACGATCTATTTATTTATTCGGCGGGACTGTTCCCGCTACTCGGCCACGCAGCGATGAACGTGAAACCTCATCTGCTCAAAATCTACGAGGACCACTTTGTCAAGCTGGGCGAGAAGCTTCGGCCCGGCCTGAACGGCTTCCTCGTCGGAGTGCTGCCGGGCATGGAGGAGGGTGGCGAGTTCTTCGATCGTGTCAACATGCTGCTACTCGATGTGTCGAAAGGTACGGCGGCAATTCCTCTCGTTCGTATCGAATGACGACCAGCTGCTGCTATTGATATTGTCCCAGTAGCAGCTTCGGCTTGTTTTTCTTTCGTACGACTACGCACAGACAATAAGGAAATGACCCAAATGCTTCAACCCGAGCGATTCCGTTTCGGTCTGTGTCTTTCACAGAGAGATATCATATTAAAGCATCCCCTCCCCCCCCTACTCCCACTTCTGATTTGTTTTGTGCATCGGATCGGGAAGATGTCTTCCTCCGTCGATCGATTCCTCGATCCATTATATCGGTGAGGCCACATCTCGAATAACTTCTTCTTCGACTTGTCTGTTCCCTATTGCTTCGTTCCGCGGACCCCACCCTGGTGACCACCCCCGATTCGGCGAGCAGGTGTCGGCACGCAGTACTTCTACGGTTGTCTGTGGAAATGCGTACTCTGCAATCCGGCGATTCGTCTGCCAGCGGTGACCTTCGTAATGTCGAAGTTTGACAGAAACCTACTGATGGAGGAACAGATGGAGTTCCTCGGCACCGACCGCGATTGCATGGTCGAAGCGGTTTGCTCTTCCTTACAGGACACCTCAATTCTGGTACAGCGGAACACCCTCGACTTCATTCTCGGTGGCTTTCCACTTGACAAATGCGTTCTCGAGCAGAAGGACCGCATTCGGCTGTGCACGTCATCGCTCGTCGTCCTGCTCCGAAGAGATATGGGCCTGAACCGGCGGCTCTATCAGTGGATATTCGGCCTGCAGGCATCGTCGACCCACACCGATCTGAACGAAAACCAGAAAGCGACCATGGAGTACTTCAAGCAGCATTCCGCGCCAATAGTCCTCGAGGCGCTAAGAAATCTATTTAGCGTAAGTCGGTAGCTTGGTCGTTGTAGCTTGTACCAGCGAACTCAGAGAGGTTCAATCGAGATTTGATTCATTGCCATGAAGCGATTATACGTGGTGTAGATTGGGGATTAGGTACGATTCTACGATAATACCTGATGTTCTATGACATTGTTGCTTTACGCCGTTGTTTCAGTATTCACCAGCGGCGTTTTCGCTAGGCTTCCCGATGACGTTCTCCGTATTGTCACCGTACCGTGTGCTGACGGCTCTCATGGACCGCAACGAGATAAGCACGTTCATCCTTGACGACATCTTGATCGATGTGTTCCGCTCACTCTACCTTGAGTGTCACACGGCGAAAAGGCTGAGAGAAGACTACGACCTGCGTAAATCGAAGGGTCACCATCGGAAGGTGGCGAAGCACACGTCCGAAGTTGACATCATCAAGGCGGCCAACCTGTTCTTCTGCAACCTCGAGCAGAAGTATCTCTGGGGGTGAGGAAAAACTGAGATGTCTTCGGGTGCAGCGTCGATAGGTCCCGCAGTCTTTCTTCCCTCTAGGCAGTTAGCAAAGTCAATCAATACAGTTCTGCCAATTGTTTTCACACACTGTAGTAGCCTGCCGGGCAGTTGTTTTTCCTGCTGGCGAACTCTTTTGCTATTTATTCAGATATATTCGAATGTGCATTTCGCCAGCGTAAATCAAATTGCACTGACAGCTCTTGTATCCTTCGCGAGCTACAGTAGTCCCAAGCGTGCGGCAGCCAATATCGCCACAACGATTCTGAAGCATGAGCATGATAAGGCCACGACCCAGAAGGCCAGTCTTCGTGTTGTTCGTATGTTGACTCTCGGTATCTTTCTATCTTTGTTCTGTCCGATGTTGTTGCTGTTGCTGTCCTTCCCACCGACAGTTACCTAGCAAAGGAGTTCAAGATGTCTTGTGATCAATGTCATATGCCCGACCCGAAGACTGCCGTCGCGGCCGTCGGCTCTGGACGGCCGCTCCTCCTCGAGGTGTGCCATCTACTTGAGTTTCTACTCGAAGTAGCTACTCTAGAGTCCTACAAGGAGGCTCCCTGCGAATATCTGCCAACATTGCTCCACGATGTCAGCCAGGCTCTCGTGGTTTCCTGTGACCGACTGTCTATGCCACAGCTACTCTCTTCGCTCAAGCTCTGCTCGAAGATATTGCAAAAGGTTAGCTGACGTCTCTCTCTCTCTCTCTCTCTCTCTCTATATATATATATATATACATATATCTTCTGTCACGAAAGAGAGTAGGATTTTCGTCAAGTTTCTTCGCCTAGATAAATCGATCGCTTTCTCTATCGGCTGACCAGCAGCGTGCCAGCACCGTTTCATCTCAAGTCTATCTGGAAATAACAACATCGAGGCCTCATCGATTTGCACATGACATACGTTTGCAGATGGGGCCTAGTTTTATTGTTCCTTCCTAATTCAGCGCACTGCCTAAAGTTGTGTGTGGTTTCCTCTTGATGTTCTTGAAATGATGTTCTTCTTCGTTATCTTGACTGGGTCCCAGGTTCAACCGCCCGATCTAATCATGGAAGAAGGTATCCCGGAGTCACCTCCTCAATCTCCAACACCGACCCCTCAAAATCCCAATCCGACGTCCGCGTCGGGTTCCGGCTCCCACCGGCCGACGCATTCGCGGAACGCGTCCAACTGCTCAATCGAGACCATCAAATCGGCCAAAAGTCTCACCCAAGAGGAGATTGAGCGGTCGACAACGCTGCCCTCGATGATTAGCAATTGTATTGAGACGTTCCAGCAGTTGTTCCTGAAGTTTGTCGAGCTGAAGGTGCTCATAAATCCTCAGGAGGTCGCCAAGTGAGTGCCAATTAGATCGAGACACACAGAGATTATACAAACAACAGACAGACAGAGAGTGTTGGACGTACATTGCTAACAACAGGGCACGTTTATTGAAGCCGTAGGGCAGGTGACGCAAAAATAAACACCCACTTAAACACACTTCTAAGTTTACCGATCATAACCACGGCACGACGATGAGAGGAAATTGAAAAGCATAAGGAAATCCTACTATTAACAGTGAAGAATGCTCCACATGTTACGATATTTGGTGTCGGCATGCTATGCTAGCAGTTGTAGTGGTTTACCAGCTTCCATCATTAGCCAATGAGATTCTGCATGAATAGCGGCTAACGCAAAGATTGGGAGAGGTTTTGTTGGGCTATTTTATGCATAGACAACGATAAACTCAGCATGAATTCACTGACCGCGTTAATCTATTAAACCCAATGACACATAGCTAGCCGGAATACTAACGAGACGTTGTGTGCGGCCCTCTCTTGCAGGTTGAGGTAGAGTAGCTTGCTCGGCTAATAATCAAGCAACAAAAAAAAAGCTGAATCACGTCTGCTTAGTTGTGTCCGATTGTATTCTTGCATGTCCAGCTCCAAGCTGCGAATATCTTTCTCTAGTTCAGTGGCTGGTGGCTTTTGTTGTGATAAACTTCGTTCGCATGCTTTATGTTGTGTAAAAATGCCGCGCTTAACAGCTGAAGTTGCATGGACGCGCCATGTTCGTGTTTAAAGAGTATTGGCGGAAATAGAGGCGGATGACATTCAGTGTTTTGAAAGCGAGTTACTTTGACATTATCACTGGCTCCTATTGCTGATCTTCCTAGCAACATTAAGAACGTCGTCAAGGTCACAACGTTCCTATATATTGTGAATGACAAAATTCTGTTCGCAGCCGACCAGTCTTGCTATAGTCAGTCGTCATACGGAGCTGGTAGATAAGCAAGAGCGGACGCCTCAATCGCCGCCCCAAAACATCTAGCACCGGATAACAGTGAATGAACTCATAAATCAGTTCTAAGATTAGTTATGTACCATTGAATCAGTCGTTTCTATCGTCCGGAGTCATCACGCACGCTACCTCATCTCTGTTTGCGCCAGCCTGTTTCTGACTGAGCATTAATCTTCTTGCTCAATAATAGCGATGCAGTCGCCTTCAATGCCCATCCTCGTTGCTCTCATCGTTGTTGTTGTTATTGCGTTCGTTCATGATCTGTAAAATACGTATTGTGTGTGAGCCTGTCATATCGTGGTGTCCAGCAACCGCAGCAGCCTGATGAAAACGTATCTGCTTACAGCCTCTTCCACGGAGCCCTGTGCCAACGGCAACCTGACTCAAGGGACCGCGAAATGGACCTATCGAGGTTGCTCGAGAAGTGTCTGCAGCAAGACGAGGTAAGCGAGCCTGAGAGGCCTTCCTTGTTCAGCCTTTCAGAAGGTATCGAATCAAGGCTCGCACGTGCGAGCCTGAGTCGAGGACGATGATTTGTCCTCTCTAGTATTAGCATCTCTTATCGGTTGAGTGCACTAAAGCGAGATAGCGGTTAGAAAAAAGAAAATGCTTTCCCGATGCACCCACTCGCTGTAGACCACAATGCGATTGGCATGAGCAGATGCTTGACAAGTCATATTCTCCGAGCATTGAGTGATTGCATTATGTGACGCGCTTTCCAGGTATATCAGATCCCAGTTGGTGGTGTGGTAGGCTCCTCGGCGTCGGAGTTTCCCGGCATCGTTTTGAAACTACGTCCATTTTGGGGTGTGGAGACCTTCGAAACGCTGTGCAGCCTGATCGTCGAGCTCAGTAGCTTCCCTGTCAGCCTCGGATCCAATTCAAAACAAGTCCTAGAATGCAAGGGCTCAATCTGTAAGTTTACGAGGTCTTACCGAGTTCAAGATGTTTTCCCCTAATGCACCATAGCAGTTATCCGAACGCTCTTCGTTGCCTAGGCTCGATTGAGTTTTTTCACTCACTGTAGTCGAAACGGGTTTTAAATTTGAAAGTTCATCAAATACACTATCTAAAAGCCAGTTGAGGTAACGTAGCTACATACAAATTATGAAGAAGGCCAAAGGCCAATACTAAATGGCTGAAAGATCCCAGCCAAGGAACCAGCAATTGTACCCGATACGAGCTCCAGAGGCAGGCAACGTTTTTAGCCTCTCACGCTGTAGACTCGGGTGTGCGGACAGTTTTCGGCCCTCCCAACAATTACTGGTGCCACGGCTCCCACCGTTCATATCCGTTTGATTAACTTTGTACGATTGCTTTCGGCGTTTACAGGTGACGGTTTTCCCAAGTGGCTTTCGCATATGTTGATGTTGTCTTGCTTCGCGGACAATGCGGATTGCCTCTTGTGGACGCTGTCCATGGTCTTGGAGCTTATCAACCTGAGTAGGACCACGGTACTGTCCTTAATGAATGAGGCCCGCGGGAAGGGGGTCCACTCCATGGTGATCCTGCCAATGATTCATCCACTTGAGCTTAGGTAAATATGAGCCACTTTGTCGTTTGAATTCAGCCATTATTTTCTTATAACTTAGTGACGGCGTCCTTCGGGCGTGGTGAGGACAATGTTATCGCATTGTTCAAATCCACCGTGCTCTTTTTACTAAGTCCTTCTAGAATTGCAGTCTTCTCGCGGTATCTCGTGTTGCTCGCCGTACAACCCGCCAAGCTAAATCAATCAATTTATCATTCACTGCCATTTCAGGTTAATTCGATGCTTAGTTTCGTAGTGCACTATTAGCGATAGTAAATCGTATCGTATTTGGGTCCGCCCGTGTTATTTCATTATCGTTATGTCCTCACACCTACCCAGCGCTGCTCTACATTGCTTCTATCTGTCCAGGGGGCATATATATATATATATATATATCTATATCAACTGCTGTATGGATGCGCGTATGTGTCCATTATATGTGTTCCCTCAAATTGCAGATTCATCGTTGAGGAGACACGGTTCATGCAGGTGGCTACCAATCGCCTTTGGCAGATGCTTCGCGATGAGGACGCTCGGTACCACCTTCGAGTGGCCGAGCTTCTGCAGAAGCTCCACAATCTGGCGCCGAACGATTCCGTATGCGAGAACGTTCTGTGTCGTGGCCTTTCGTCCGACTCGGCCGAAAGACAGATTGAGGCCCAGAAGCGTTTTGCCGTCCTGTGGCACCTGCTGCGCGACATTAAACAGAAGCCACAGGCGACGCCACGCTACTTCGACCGATGCCTGTTCCAGATGTTGGATTGCCTCACCAAGGATTCCGGGCCGCACCGGGCCATTTCGCAATTCTGGCTTGAGCATTCACTGTCTCGCGGCGACCTAAACCGCATTCTGGAGCCGGTCCTCATAGTCCTGCTGCACCCCGACACATCGCGAGTTTCGATTAATCACGTGTCCGTCCGCAAGCACCGCATCACAGTCGACCAAAAGACGCAGCAGGACCGCGAGGAGGATGTCGATCGGAAAATTCACGGCATCTCGCATGTTGCCGGCAGCATTATATACCATCATAACATGAATGGCGAGAAGGCCAAGAGCAAGAACCGTGCCGTCATCTCGCCTTCGGACCGAACGATGCTTGCCCTAACGTCGCTTGACCCGAGGGGAACAGCTTCGGCGAAGTCGACAGGCAAGTATGTGAGCGGCATGTCAGCTGCGCCGGATCTCGAGTTCCCCATGACTCTCGAGGCGGCCCAACAACCGATGTCTGTGTTTGTCAATCCGATGGGGTCTTCGCTGTCGCTGGTGCATGACTTCCTCGATCCGGACTCGCTGAACTCGTCCACATCCCTGATGCCTGATCTGTCCAGCGCCACTCGTATGGATCCCGGATCGATACGAAAAGCTTCGTACGAAGAGGTACCTAAGCATGATTGGCTAAAAGCTCCAAACACATTTCTTTAACATTCGGTGACTGTTCACCTTGAGCTGGAAAGGTATGGCGAATATCGTTACTCAATCGCTGCCTTCGGATTAGCGTAGATTTGTCGTTTTCACCTCCTGCAGTGGCCTTCGGGAGGTGGGAATTAACGAGGGCTTTGTTACGTGGCCCGAACTAGCACTAAATTAATGCCCCTCCGCACCATACAACCTGCTGAATCCATTTTACAAATTGAGCATGTTCTTATGCTGTCGCCTCCAATGTAGGTGCAGAGCATATCCAGCGTTTCTACAGCTCGACTCGATGACATTCAGTTGGAGTGTTCGCGCAATCTGGAAACAGCATCTCTACCGGGAAACATTGGTTCGATCGGAGGCGCTAGTGGGACCGGCACCGCCGAGGTTGTCAACTCGATCATGGACGATCTGCTTGACGAGGCCGTCAAAGGGGGCGCTGACAGCGTTAGTGTTGGCAGTGAAACGCCCAATCTGCGAAGGATCTTTCGCGACGGTGCCACCTCTGAAGCACACACCCCTACATCAGAGCATGGCGCGACCCTCGATTCGTTCAAGGTTAGTAATCGAAATCAAGGAGAAGACGGATCAATCAAGATCTGGCCAAAGCCTACTTAATGTTAAGCATGGTCGCAATGTAAGGGAATCTCTGACAAACCAAAAGGACGTTCTCCTTAAACCTCTAACCTCATTTTTTTCAGGTATCTATGCACTGCTAAATGTATGGAAATACGAAACGTCCTCTGTTCCACAATAAAAACGTTTTGTTCAAAATATTATAGATACCACATATTCAAGGATTGCTTGCTAATCCATGTGTCTGGCTTCTGTCAGCAGTCAAATGGTGACTCGCCAGTTCATCCCCTTCATCAGCACATCCTGCTGTACTCGCAAGTGTACGACGCGGAGAAGGCTCTGTACGCGTTGCAGTCGATCAAGAACATCGTGGACGCGTCCCGAAGGGAGGCGTTATGGCAGATGGCTACCACTTACGTCTACCAGGGTGGAGCCTTGAAAAGGGACCCAACGGTCGACGTTCTACTCGCGAGACACCGGAAGGCAATTGACGGCGACAGTTTCCAGGTAACCATCATGAAGGGATTTCAATCGAAGCGAGGCCGTACAAGTAGTTCAGTTGCAATCCAAATACAACACTTTTTATTCAAAGGGATATGCCACTTTGCCGGATTCGGAAATTTCCAGCCTCCACTTTTTCCCACAGCCAGATATTTAGCCGTGCAACGGCCGCTACGTCAACATACGGACTAGTAATCACCACCCACCACGACATCGAGTGTCTAACTCGTGTGCGATTTTCCATCTGGGCCGATCTTCCAGGGCGAAATGTCCAGTGAGCAGCTCAATTATTTCCGTTCGTTCAGGTACCTTGACGTACTTGTCTACTTGTGCCTGCAATATCTTCGTTCGTACTACCCTCATGTGCCTCAGCAAGGTCCAATGACAGCGCGGGACGTTGTGGGCAATTGCAATGTTCGCCTGTTGACGTGCGACGTCCTGCAGGCGATCTTCCAAATGCTCGAGGAGAGGATGCACACCCGCAAAGAGCTGCCGGGACTCGTTCTGGAGCTTCTAAACAGGTACTCCTCTAAATAGGGTACTCCTCTGAGGGGAGGATTCGCGCAAGGCTATTTTCCGTAGGGGACCCCGCACCGCTGACGTGAGATGAATGACATGTATCCAATATTCTCGTCGATAATAATGCGCAGAAGGCAGAATTTATATTTATTCCATTCCATGAAATAACAGTTCTAACAATAGCGAACTGGTCATCAAATTAATATTAGTGGAACTCTACTTATTTTTACTTTTAGGTGTAAAGTTCAAAAGATCTTGCTGCACTGTCTTGTGGCCTCGGTGTTCCAGCAAGTAACCGAAAAGGAAAACGCGGACGTATTTACGTTCCACGTCATCGATTACAACGATAAGAAAACAGTAGAGTTTCAGGTGAGGCGGCACAACATCGTCCCGGTACCGCTAGCTAATCGGCAACTAAACACGCAGAGACACACATATTATACTTTGAAGTAACATGAAAGTAACTCCGGACCATGGCCACAATATATTACAATATATCTATATATAAGTTTCTCGTATAGTATATACGTATATTTGGTATAATCTAAACAGCCATTGCATGAGAAAGCTGTACCGGTTGTGCGGTGGGGCGACTGACTTATCTGGCGTGAGCTATCTTAACAGTTATTGGTCGTTACACGTTACAGTTTGCGGTGAGTCCTCGTATGTGTTGATCGTGTTATCCGTCGGTCCCCCTCGGGGGCTATCTGTCATTTACCTGTATACACGAGTGATAGAGATTATAAAGCATCAGTATAGGCTGCGCATGTCTTAATATATTTCATGATGTTTTGATTCTCTGTTTGTTTCCACAGGATACATTCCAGGTACATCTGCTGAAATTGATGTGCTCGTTGATTCAACTCGAAGATCGGGTCATCAAACCGCAACCGGGAGCTGAGGCCGCGGACAATAAGGCTGGCTCTTTCGGAAAGATTAAATTCAAGCCCCAGATAAGCACGCTCAAATATGTCAACAGTAAGTGTCGGGGGCTGCAGCAATTCGACAGTTTCAGTGGCGTGGCACTTACGGCGCCGATTGAATGAGTTTCCCTCCGACTAATAATATCCTACCCCGTCATGTTGCCTTGTTAAGCACACCGTGATCCATTCCATTCAAGTGATACGGATTTTGGCAAAAGGATAATAAGTCGACTCCTTATGACAAGATAATGACAAATAATAATAATAATAATCATGTACTCGTTACATTTGTGCCCTGGGTATTTTGTCGCTCGACCAGACGTCCCGATCCCATCGCAGACGATGTTCACCACAGCCGCTCTGATTGCCCTGAAGCAGCAGCACAAACTTCACTTACAGTCCCATTGGATGGAGCTGACGATGACGTCGCTGCCGTACTCGGTGCGGAACTCGTCACAATGCGTGTCCCGTTTCATTATTCAAGTTGCCAATGAGCTTTGCCTCAATCTCGAGACCATCATTAGTTCGGTGCAGGGAGCTGGCAATAAGGATTCGGCGCCCGCAACGGTAGGTGGCGAGACGACAGCTTACAGCGGAAATCCTTAGACGTTCATGGTGGAGTGCAGCTTGAACGAAAAACGCTTTTTTTCCCCATAGTGATCAACTTCACACCAATACGCCGATGGTGTCCAATAAGCAACGTTTACATTAGATATATATATATATATATATATGTATAATACTATCAATATATAGTGGAGGTCCCTTCTAATCTCTTCGAATTTCCCGCTCTCCCTGCCCTTTCCTCCTGTCGCATATCGTCCATATTTCATTTCCACCCAGAATTGCCCGCCCGACTACCTAGTGACCTCCGTCGGCAATCTACGCACTCTACTCCACTACTGCCTGCTGGACGAAGCGCCCCCAACGAGCGCCAAGCAGGCGCCGCTAGCCCAGAATCCCACAGGCGCACCGTTGCTGTCCAGCCTATTCCACGCGTTCGCGTCCGACACCCAGCCGAAGGATGGCGCCCACAAGGACGCGGCGGCCAATCCAGTGATGGTGACGATTCGTCGAACCCTGCTTCTCGAGCTGCCGCGCTATCTTTCATCGCTGCTGACCGTTTGGCAGGCGATGGCCCAAGCCGAGCGGGCTGAACGCGCCGGTGGCGATCATCGGCCCAATCAGCTGCTGGTGGTGATGGGTGCTCCGCGGCTCGTCAAGCAGCAGGTGATACAGTGCTTACAGGCGATATCGGAAAACTACGGCGACAGCTTCCTCGCCGCCGTCGGCGCCGTCTGGCATGAACGAGCCCGCAAGAGTGGTAAGCATGGCAATATCGTCCCACCATTGTGGACGAGCGAGCAGCTACTCCTCGTCGAGCTGGTATACCAGCTGTCGCTGCTAAAGGGCGAGCTGCATTCGAGCTCAGCATCGAGCCCGCCCGTGGGACTCGACCCCAAGATGATGTTCAATCTCACCCGGATCGTCTACTTCGTGAAGAAGATCTTCAAGGACCCGCCGAACTCGTTGGACAAGAAGAAGCTGCAAAATCTCGAAGTGTCCGTCCTGCAGTTCCTGCTGGCCTACCTGCAGCATTATCCGCACCCCGAGAACTTGGCATCAGCGTGCCAATCCCTCATGGGCTTATGGAAGGAGGGTCTTCAGCATCTGAATAATGTCCCGCCGGTGCAATTCCACCTGCTTGCGTAAGATACCGTATTTCAGCTTACAATTGTCAGCCTCCGCCGGCTTTGCCGGTTGCTGGCTGCTCGTATTTATTTTCGATTTATTGTCGCCACTTCCACCGATGGCTCGATCTAGATAATGGCCTTGCATTAAATTTGTTTGATCACCTCTTCGAACCTGAACGTGAACAGCTAATCCAGCCTAGATATGATTGCAACTGCCGCTCTCACAGAATCCTGCACGAGTATGTCCAGAAGGCGCCGCTCATCGAGCAGCGGAAAGACCAAAAGGATCTTCAGGAGATCGCGCAAAAGCTCATCGAGAGTATCTCAACGATCGCTTCGGCTTCCCTCGAGCAGACCACGTGGCTCCGGCGAACGCTGGCGGTGAAATCAGGTGTCCAGCAGGATATCACGGACCACGAGGATACGGATCTCGTCGACGCTATCAAGATAAAGCAACAAAGCGCTGAAAATTCAGCCAATCTAAGCGCCTACAGCGTCCAAGCACTCTTTGTGCTGGCGGAGGTAACACTCGGCTATTTATTTCTTTACATACGGTTGTCGTTCGGGAATGGCACCGAATGATATCTGATTTTTACGAGATTATCGTTACAGATAATACAGTATATATATATATATATCAATGATATCCGAGTCTGAATATGCCCTCACATTTCTTCTCGCAGTTCCTCGCGCCCGTCTTGGACATTGTGTACGTATCGGAAGACAAGGAAAAGGTGGGCCCATTATTGACCAACATCATGGTCTACGTGACGCCGTTCCTACGAAACCACTCGAAGAACAACGGCCCATCGTTTCGTGCCTGCTCGCAGCTACTCGCCTCGTTCTCAGGCTATCAGTACACGCGCAAGGCATGGCGCAAGGATGCCTTCGACCTGCTATGCGAGCCGCAATTCTTCCAGATAGACCATGCGTGTCTCCACCACTGGCGGAGTATTATCGATCACCTGATGACGCACGACAAGACGACGTACCGCGACTTTATGAGTACGTAGACAGCTGAATGGAAACACGGGCGGTGTTCGATTTTTGTATCACCGGCTCACGGTGGGGCCATGCGACATGAGGCCCTTAGAGCGCGGTATCACTCAGTGTCATCTACTTCGGTCGCTAAACAGAGATTGTTGAAAGTTGTCAATTAAACAGCCCGTCAATGTCGCTAGCCGTTGTTGTTATTCCAAGGTCAGATTTAGCCAGATTTAGCCTTGTGGAGCGTGTCCTGCATAGCGTCGCTTAAAGCAAATCAGAAGCGCGCACAATAAAATGTCCCGTGACGGCATTTATGGTGCAGTGTACACAAGCAATGGTCAACTTGATTGTGTTCATGGTATGTTGCTAATAGCTGCAAGGAAAACAGACATCGTGCAATTAATGAGTGTGGGTGGTTTCGTTTGCAGGCCGCGTGACATCGGTACCCCAGTCTGGCAGTCTGAACATATTCGGCAGCAATGAAAAAGAATATGAACAGCGGGCGCAGCTTCTCAAACGGTTGGCCTATGTGATCTTCTGCTCGGAGCCAGACCAGTACCAAAAGTACATGCCTGAAATATCCGGTAAGAGTTTCCTCACTTCAACCCTGCTTTTTCCTGACTTCTTTCTGGCGATATTTGATCGTTTCAATGGCCGAGACGTTGTCGATTGGTCATAGCATGTGATTCGGTATCTTTACAGATAGCCGTACGATAGGCTAGGTTAGGCAGAAGAACAACTGCCTGAGTACTGCTGTTCATGATCGAATGGAATCGAAGGGTGATGTTTTTTCAGAGCCCCTCCCACATATATATAATATATATATATATATATATACGCAGTCCACTGATCGTCTTCGTTCTCTGTTTTTCTTTCGTTCTGTGCGGCTCGATCGTGTACCACAGAGCGTCTAGCCGAAAACCTGAAGCTTTCCCAGGTGCCGGTCATCCAGTCAGCGGTGTTTCTTTGCTTCCGAGTGATCCTACTGCGGATGTCGCCGTCGCACGTGACGTCGATGTGGCCAGGCATCATCACCGAGCTCGTGCACGCCTGCCTCATGATGGAGCAGGAACTATTGGACTCGGAGAGTCAGAAAACAGCCAAGGCAGTCGCCTCCTCGCATTTACAGTCGCTCGACTACAATCTACAGGCGACATCGGCCTCGCACACGACACCCGCCTACCTGTCGCTACTCACCCTATACCTGTCAGCGTGCAAGCTGCTAGATATGGCGATAGCGATGCCGGCCGATCTCCTACCGCAGTTCCAGGTCTATCGATGGGCTTTCATCGGAGACGGTGCGCCGTCGGTCGACGGCACTGAAGGTGCGTGCAAACGCGTGAGCCGCGTGACGAGTACGAAGCTCGTGTGCGTTCGTTCTGCGAGGGCACTTGTTGTGTTACACAGGGAAATAGCCCGTTTGGATAGACCGATAGGTAGATAGAGACACCAAGTGAAAGACTAAGGCGGGCAACCGGACAACCGGTGGCAAAATTCCGAGCAGAGAGCTGCTCACTGAAATTTTCAGTTCACCATGAGAACGAGGCGGAAATGCTGGGGGAGGCAGCGCTACTTTACTAACTGTCTGAAGTACAGCTCTTCTTCTTGAAGTCCTATTCACATCGCATTTCCACCCATCATCTATTACACGTATCTGTCTATATGTTGCAGGCGGCTTATTTGTACCGCACATGAAACGGTTGGCGACACTCCTCAACCAGAGATTCCCCGGCAATCGCACGAGGCTGCATTACGTCCCGGGGCGACCGCTCATGGACGCCACGTCAATAAAAAGCCTCGCCGACCTGCAGCCATTCTTCAACACGCTGATTGAGAGCAACAAGCCAAAAGTGATGCCTGGTAAGTATCCCTCCCTCAAACCAAGGTCACTCGTGTCTTTGTTTAGCTTGTCGTACTCTACTCCTCTATATGCGAACTCCGTTGCAACAACCACCCCCATGGACGTGTGCGGTCGGAAATCCGTCATGAGAAGCGCATGATGAGCATTTGATGACGACGATAACATATATGACTATGAATGTTCGCTTTTTCGATGAATTCACATTTCGCCCATCTTCCCCATCCACTCCGTCCCCTAGGTGAGGGCCACCCCCCACTAGTTCAGCAGCCTTCGCTCTCCCGTCGACTGTCACACGGGATTCAACATCAGACGTCGAAGAAGGAGGCACCCAAGGAGCAGCTCGAGCACAAGACCGCGTTGGAGTTCATCGAGAACATTATCGAGTGCGATTTCATCGAAGTGCGAACCAGCTAAATTAAAAGTCAATCACACGTTCGTCGTTGTTACCATATGAAATGGGGGGAGGCGGCGGTGGGCGGGAGAGAGGAGTCGTTGTGCTCAAAACAACAACACTCAAAACGACACCGGCCAGTGGCGGTGTCCTGCAGCAGGTTTTGTATTGCACGACACAACAACGAATTCAATCGGTGATGACAAGCTTACGCGAAGCCAGCCAATATCGTTCGAGCGAACGATCATCGACCGTCAGCGAAGTCCAGTGGTGGTGTCTTCAAGTCAACGTCCGAGTTTGGCGAACCCGCGACCAGAAGCAGAACAGTGCAAAGTAGACTAATATAGAAAGAAATAGAGAGAAAGAAACTATTTTTAGTTAGGCTAAGGATGACTAGGGTAACATAGGATGATTATGATGATAGAGAGTGAAGAAACTAAACAAATAATAAATAAACAAATAAACCGGAATCGACTAGGGGAGGAGAAGGCCGCGGAGGGTAATTGCTAATTAGAAAAGAACGCTACTACCACCATCGTCGCGCTGTGAAGAGCTGATGAAGCTGAGAACGTGAATGAAGTAATGAGCATACATATATATCTATATATGATGAGAATGGTAATTATTATCATGATGATGATAATATAAGACAGATGGCTGAAGTATACATATATATATAAACTAATAACGGGAAAAGTGATGCGTGGAGCTGCACTGTCGGCGTGACACGCTATAACATATATGAGGCAAAATGCGAGAAGTGGAAACGGATCCAGTTTGACGACGAATCACTTACTCTATCAGTGTCTAGTATTCATTCACGCTAACAAAAAGAAAACACACACATGTGACAGCAACAACAGCAACACAACAACAACGATAACGACAAAAGCAGCAGCAGCAGCAGCACTACCGCGAGCAGATATTGAATAGGACAGAGTGGTTTCTTCGGCACGCGTCGTCATAGTTTGTCTGCTGAGTGCTGGGTTCGTCATTGGCGTCATTCGCAGCGGAACATATTATTGGTTAGTCAGCGGGCGTAGATTGCCGTGATAATCGGCAATAACCGGCACAACAGCGGCCACCGACACCGGCGGCTGGGTCGCCCGTCGAAATTGCTGGGTCGGAGAATGATGCTCGAGATGAGGTGTGTGCATGTGTGGTCAGTTGTATTATTGCTTTTGTATAAATGTTGATATGCGGCTGTGTGTATGTGTGAGCGTGCATGTATATGTATACGAGAGAGGGAGAAAGTGATAGAGAGATATAAACGGTCTGTGAATACGGCTGAGTTTTGCTCGACATGCGAATGTTGTTCGGGGCGGTGAGCTCTGGCCCAGGGGGAAGGTCTAGTCTTGGCGTGCACGAAACTAAACAGTGGTATCGAAGCATATATATATATATACATATATATACACACACACAGTCTATCTATATATCTATCTGCCTATAATATTTATGTGATCATCCATCACACAGTCGTGACAGATGACTATTTTGTGTTGATCAAATTAAATAAAATGAGAAGAAGAAGAGCAGCAAGTGTTTAAGTAAATTTAGTAGGAACACACGACGATGATGACGATGCCAGTGATCAATATTATTACTATGATCATTGCTGGTATCAATAAAAACACTGGAAAACAATAAACGACCTGGCCTTGACACAACCCGATGGACAAGAAAAAACAAGGAGCCAGAGAAAAGGAAAGAGAGAGAGAGAGACGACGATGACGACTGGTAAGATAATGTATGATTGAATGTACTACAACTTCTCTAAGCTAATCTATAACTATTCTATTATACGAAATAGCAAAACGCAGCCGATATGGTGGTGTGACTTGCCTGGCACCGACCAGACGACGAATAATAATGTCTTAATATTTTACCGAACACAGCCGAAATGTATGTACTGCTTCGATGATGATGATTGCGCACGTTGAGTAGCTATAAAATGAAATGGATTCAAAATGACGAAGGAAATGGCGACACGGGGAAATGAGAGGGGGGATAAGGGATTCCCGGTAGAGTTTCAGTAGTAATTAACGATGGCTGAACCTTGCTGATGGGCAATCATGCATTTGCCGATACAAATAGCTTTGACTATACTGATATCTATGGAGAGACAATTAGAGAGAGAGAGAGAGACAACAATAGTAATTACTAAAAGAGTAATAGACGATAAGAACGTAGTATATATAATGCGCTCGCCTTGATGAGTTGCTCGAAAGTGGAGCAATGAATAGGAAGTGATAAATCTGAGGAAAATGGTTGCTTACTAAACTATTTTTACTATACATTATAATTATTAGTAACAAGAAATGTCATAGACAAATGGAAGCTGGACAGGGACAGAAAGACGGCGATCAGTTTGCCAACGGCAAAAAAGTGCGACGAAAACCGATGGAGGTGAATTTTCTTGGGTTGACTTCCGTGATACGGTGACTTTGGAGACGAAGTGAGTTCGGGGCGTATGATGTGTCGATTTCTGTGGCTTGTTCGTCCTCGTTGAGAGGATGAACAAGCCGCAGCAATGGCCGCCAGCCGCAGAGGACGACCATCAACAACTGAGTTGAGAAATTTGCGAAGATGATATATATTCACACAATGATATATATATATATATATATATATATATATATAGTGCAAGTGACGCCGCTGTGATCATAACAATCATCCATAAACGTAAACAAATAATGAGTAACAATGCTGGCTAAGGAGATATATACTTATATAGTGGGGGTGTGGGAGAGAGCGAACTTGACCTGTTACGACCTATATATATATACACCTATATATATTATATATATATATAGTAACAGCTCAAGCTTGCTCACGTAGTTAGTCGATTCGGGTGAGTATTCGATGGAGGGCTGGCCATGTGCATGACTAGAATATGCTTCTGGGACAGCCGCAAAACACTGACAGCGTCTATCTGCCGTATGATGCCGAACGTTGTGCTAGTGAAGTAGGAGTGATAACATGAAATAAGCGATAACTATTAGCAAGAGCTGTGCGCGCAAGTGTTTGTAAAGATATTTTCACTTCGTGGACACGAACTACAAAAACGAGAAGAGACGAACTGATTCGAACAGCCGGACGAAAACAAGCGAAAACGATTTATAATCGATTTATTTGAATAAGAACGCGTCTTTCTAATAAATAAATAAATAAAAAAAACACTAGATACTAGCCGGTTCCGTTATTTAGAATTACCTATTTCGCTTAGATAAAGCTGCCGCACCTAACTGGGATCGTGTCGTGGCTGATCTTAGGGATTTGTTATTATTTCTTCCCAACATATTTCGTAGAAACGCATCTCATCATCGGGAGAAGAACTAGAGGAACGTCCATTGTAGTTTTTCACTCGAGGTGTAACTGTAATTAACTATAAATGACAAGTGGGCGAAATAATGAATCCAAGCTGCTGTTTTTCCCATCATGATTGTAATGACTTTATTATTAGATTAATGACGATGATGATGATGATGGTGTTGATTAAAAAAATAATAATATGTATTGATAATGAGAGCGTTAATGACTTGTGTAGTCATCGGTAGTATCAGGCGACCCCGACATAGTATATGCAGATGTCCTGTATTGTATATATATCCTCCTAGATCCTCCGACTGGGAGGCTAAATACCAGTTACAATAATTATCTATAAGAAAATATTTGTATGACATGAATGATTCAAGATAAATTGTGCCACGTGTTTCCAACTACTCAACGACAATTAGATGATAAAAAAAAAGATGACTTTGATGGACGTTTGTACACTTTTGAACACCACTCTCCCAGAAGACTAGAAGGAGAAGAGAACACATGAGAAATTCTATCGAATACTGTATGTAATATATATATATATATATATATATATATATATATATATATATATATGCTAAAATTTTATGGTAGTGATCATTCGAAAAAGCCACTTCAAGGGTCAGGTCAGTGCACACACTTCAAGAAGTTGCTACGTTTTCAAAATTAACTGTTAACTGTCTTTTCGAGCTGACCCTCAGCTGTTCCCCTACCTGACAGGCCTCAGCTCTTAACGTTTTCAAAATTAATAATAATCGAATTCATGCAATTGCGAGACGTTTGACAAAACGTCTTCTCACCTCTGCGTCTGTGGCAAACGAAGTTTACAGCCGATTGACAGAGTTACCCTTGCGTCCACCTCAAACCTTTCCTCTGTTAAGGCGAATAGCAATGACCCCGTTGCCTTCCCGATCTGTGATTATTGTACCGGTCTTGGTAGACACTACAATGTCTACAGTAATTAATTACAATTCGAGACTTCAGGCGTACGACTAGAGAATGTGCAGTGATCTAGCGCCCAATGGCAATATAACAGTTTTTTCCACAAAACTTTAGCGCACCATACACAGACAGACACACATACTCGTTTTTTTTTCGCAGTTATAATACGCGGTGTCTTGACAAAGAGCGATTTTAAGCCTAAGCTTAAAAGCGGTCTCGCCTACGAGAAAATGCGTGTAAAACCCCTTTTACCAAGCTTGATCCTTGTTGTATCTGTCTTGTAATTAATAGTTATTTCTATTCTATAATAATCATTATTATATTACTAGCGTTTCTACGACGATACAGACGATCAGTAATAGCGATCACTTTATGGCCGCCCTGTCTTCTGTCATCGATGTTATCTAGGCGTAGAATAGCCGATACGCAATAACCTCACACGTAAATGTTTAACTTAACAAACGTGTGATGATGGTGATAATGATGATTATTCTTGATGATGTTTTTGTAAATTTCCGAATAGTGAGCGAAAATGATGAAATACAGTGATGTTGTTGCTGATACCACCTCCTCGAACTATAGTGCCCAGGTGACCTTTGGACGTGATTAGCGATTCACCGATTGACCAAAACGGCGTCGATGTGGGATTAGTAAATTAGTCTACCTAATATTGCGCTGACCACCCGTACACACACACACACACATAGACACACTCAAACCCCCTTGTTCCTTCTTCTATACATGTGTCTAGAGCAGGTGTGCTATTTATCCTTCTGATGGTGTTGGGCGAAATTGACGAAGTACTACTGCTGACATCTCTCCTCTGTCGACGGTGTTCGCCGCTGATCTACAGCTGACTCTTGCTGAGGTCTAGTACCCCGTTAACAATCACGGACGGTCGAGGCGATCTGGGCGAAGTGCTCAACTCCATGAGGGCGAGCGCGCCCTCGAGGCGCGTTCTGGCGATATCACGCAGGTAGCGCTTGGCTGGAGGCGGGGTAAACGACGACTTTGGGGTTGTCGGTTGAGGGCGCGACAGCGACGCCAGAGGCGATGTTGGTGTGAGGAAAGGTGAGCTGTCCGCGGCTCGCGACGCTGGCGGCGACACGAGCACCGACGGTGAAGTCGATACCGATGCCGATGGGGACACTGGAAGCGCGCGGGGTTTGTGCGCTTGCGGCGACAGAAGCAACGTCGAGGGGTTGAGAAGGGTGATGACCCGAGACCCTGACGCAACGTGCGATCGCGGTGTCGTCGGCTGAGGCGGACGTTGAAGTGGTACGCCTACCACGATGGTGGACCCTACCGACGGTTGGTCGGGGGCCGCCGACGGACGACTCATTTGAACGGAACTTTCCAATGTCGATTCTTGTCGTCCGCATGGAGGGGAACTATCTACATCGGCTGATGAGGAACAAGGAAGGGAAATGGTCGCACCCCCATAGCTGCTGCCGCAGCACGCGGTGGTGGTAGTAGTCGAGGTGGCCGGCGCTACCGAGAAGGTAGGTGAGATCGTATCTTCCTTACCACTCTTGTCCTGGCTAGGGATACTGCTCACCACGTCTTGGACGAGAACATCGGTCGTTGTGGCCAGTGGCGTCGTAGACGTAATCAGGGTCTGTTCCTCCAGAGGGCTGATCGGAGTTGGCGCGTCGGGCGACGGCGGTGCCATTTGGTCGAACTCGGTGCCTAGGACTCGTTTTGGCCTCTTGCGCTGTTGGCGATAGCGTTCTAGCCATTCAACGACTTCTTGAGATTTGTTCTCGGTGTTCTCACACACCTCGATTGAGCTTTCGGTCCGCAAGAGCGGTGCATAGGGATGCTGTGTGCAGTGCCGGTTGGCGTGGGTGAACCGATTGGCACAACCTCCGGGGGCTGAGCATTTGAACGGCTTCTCGCCCGTATGGAGCCGCTGATGCGTTTTAAGTTGGCCGCTTTGCGCGAACGCCTTTGCGCAATCGGGATAGTCGCAGTGGTAAGGTTTTTCCCCAGTATGTGTCCGCAGGTGAGCCTGAAGGCTCTTGCCTCGAGGGAATACTCGATTACAGATATCGCACTTAATTTGACAGGGCGAAGTGGAGCCTTCACGGATCAGCGACGTGATCGCATCCAGTCGAGGTCGACCGCGGGAAAACTTCGATGACGGGGACGGCGAAGGGCTGAACGATGGTGAAGCTCCGTTCAGAGTGGCCAAGGCCGACCTGCATGATGATATTTAATAGCGAACAGTTAGTCAAATCCTAACAGTGGAAAGGCTATCCAAAATTGAAAATTGTATCTGTCCACATCAAAAGCATCATTATGATTATGATTGAGTATCACAATAATGAGATGGATGATAGCCTCCTGTGAATGGTAAAGTAATAATTGGAAGATCCGGAAAACAAAGGAAATTATTATTGGCAGGATGATGACCAATAATTAAATCGTTTTGAACCAATTTGTGCGTTGTCTTGTCTAACCAGTTAAGTGCATTAGAAATACAACTTTAGAAATATGATGGACTAAGCACACGTTCAATGACTTTGAATAGCATCATTTGATTTTTCTAAATACGTACTAACGTTAGACAAAATAAATGACTTATTATAGCTTGGCGCGACTGTCTTGTTGTACAGCTTTTTGCCCAGACTGCGATACAAACAACACTTTTTCTGTTGAGAAATACACTCGATAATGTGGAAACAAAGCGACCTATTTATATTCCCATTATTCTATTCCATTATTCACCATTCGTCGGGATTTCCAACAAATAATCCACCGACACCTATATATATATATACATATATATATAGCAAATATCTGGGCGCTTTTCAGATGATCAGCAATAATTTTGTCTCACCCGTGAATGTCTTTCAATCGTATCGTACTAGCCGAAGTTAAAGTTCGGACCACTTTCACTATTGCAGTTCGCAGAAACGGTTGACCTCCACCTCTGCCTCGCCCCCAGATCGAAGCACTAACTGAGGGCACACCTGCTCATTGGGGACTTCGTTGTCTCCATTCACAACTTTGTGTCCTTCAACTCTTTGCACAAGCATCCCGGCCAGATACCTCGAGAGTAGGACTGTTTGGTCTAAGCTTTACTCGCAAAGGCCCATACCAAGATCAAACAAATATTGCCAACAACCACTTACCTCTTGGGCGTTACCGCCTGAGGAGTATTTTCACTCATGTCGCCTGCCCGCGATACAGCCACGTTACTGTTCTTGCCTCACAGTGCGAAATAAGCACACACATACACCGGTATACACCGAAACAAAATCTCAGAAATGCTACACTTTGCGCCCAAAATTCATAGACAACAACATGCGCCACTATCCTTGTGTTGTGCCCAAGAACGTGGGTGGACCCTTCCCGCCGTTACAGTGTTTGCCCGTGTATGTTGACGACGATCTTGCCGCCTCCCGCTAAGGCGCTGTTATCAACGCGACAGCATCAGTTTAAAGGCGACCTCGGCGCTCTCCCCCTAGCGATGTTGTTATTAAATCGACTTGGCGGCGAAACTGGAAAAACTTCGCTCTCTCTTTCTCTCCCTCCGTCTCGCTCTCCTTGTTTGGGTCAATCGGCGAACATTTTTTGGCGCCAGACAGAGTTGGCACATACAACAACTAGAGCGCACTTTTTCGCCTGTGTGAGCTACGAAGAGCAAGGATGCTACGGCTCACACGACGGCTGTGTATGTGAGATGTTAAAGGGAGTCGATATATAGAGGGGCTGCCCGGTGCCGCAGTGGATGGGTATTGCCGGCTTGACTTAGCCAGCAGAAGTTTGCGCTCGTCGCGAATGATAACGCTGATGAGTTTGAGCGCCAGTCCATCGCGCCGATCTCCGCTCGACTCAGACAAACATCGGATTGCCCGCGCGCGGGCGATGTCTACCCGAGCGGCGGGGCGGGTCTCAAACAGCGCAGCCAACGGCCGATTCATAAACATAAGCATAGGCCAGACAGTGCGCTACGTTTGGTTGCCGGAACACCAGCAGCGGCTGCGTTGCGCGTCCACCCAGTGCCATCTGGCGGCCAAAGCGAACACAAATAATGCCGCGAAAAAGTCACGTCCGACGGCGAGTTCGGTCAACACACACACACACACACAGACGAACACGAAGATGACGAAGAATTGAGAGCACCACGCGGACAACGGGAGAGGAACGGGGGTGAGGTGTAGTCGAACGCCTAAAAGAATACCGGGTATATGACCAGTTAAAAGGGGTCCAAGGGGATTGGAGCATATGTCTGCGTTTTAAACTGGGCCAGAACTGGCTTCAATTTAAACCGAACAGATGGCTTAAGGGTAGGAACCGAACGCTCAGGGTAATGTCAGGATGGGCGAGCGAGGGTGGCCGTCTCTGAAGCGAAAATAGTAGAGTCATCTTAAGATGGACCCCGTCGTACAGGAGCACAAGCGGTAAAATATCAGGTTGAATTTTGTTGTTTTTCTTGTCGTTCAAAGCTGGCTCGAGCGCACGTTGGCGGGGACCTTCGCTTGTACTAATGTCCGGTAGAGTTGTAATCTGCAAAGAAAGTTTCTATGGAAATTCCTCATGGGAATGATTGTCATTGCCTGTGGGCAACTCACAGTTGGCCCGTCGCTCTAATATTAGTCTATAATCGAATAGTTTACTCCTATGATCTTGTGCCTAAATAGCTTGTATCTCTGTTAATTTTCGATAAAATGTAACTTCGGCTTCGTTGAGACTACAATTCTGATATATTCGACTTGAACTGGAAAGCAAGAAAGTTAAGGTGTGATATTATTAGTCGGTTGCGATTACAACCAGTTCGGCGTTGTAATAAAAGGTTGTTGCATTGTAATTATCTGAACATTTGTCTGCCCGCTGTTATCCTACAATAAGCAATTAAGGCCGTATGTATAGAGCCACACGTGTTTAAATCGAACAACCGCCTGCCCATTGAATCCACTATGGCGTCAATTGTGGTGCGATGAACCAACTGAATGTATCCATCACGTCATTTAAAATATCGCGCCATTCGTTGGAGATTGGATTGAGCTTTTTTTAGAGTGTTTTTTTTCATCTCACTGTATCCCATTACATGTCAAGTTCAAACTATAGTTAATCCATAAGCTAAAAGGAAATCAAGATTTTGTACAACAGTCACTAAGTTGTGTTTATGATAAGGTATTATGCTGGTATCGAATTCGTCAGGAAATGAGAGAGGGCCCCCATCAGCCGCCCAGAAAATCAACAGGAAGCCGACATCGAACGTCGTACGACCAGATTTCGAATTTAGTTTCCCTTTATTGACAGAGCCAGATGAGAAACTCCATAGGAATAATTACACTATTGTTATTACATACATAATTATGTGATGAGAACATCACTAATTCTATATTCGTGAGTGACACTATGTCTGAAGACATCCATCGGCTCGAGGCCCCAACCGACCAAGTGGGCGGTCTGGTGATACGGAAGAAGGCCACTACAGAACATGAGTTCAAGAAACCCGAGCTGCCAAAAAGTAACTATGTACCCTATTTATGGCGTTTGTCTTTATCAGTGATCATCACCTTCATGATTATGTGACTGGTATGAAACGACTCCAGGTATTTACTGTATATTTAAATCTCGATTTCTATGCAGCCTGTTTAAATGACAGTATATTAAAAGTTCTTTTTCGAGCTGACCCTCAGCTGTTCCCCCATCTGATAGTATGAGGACCTGTTGGGGCCATCTTTGCTTATTCTCTTCCTTACTCTAATGACAGTGTATTAAAGATAAGCTGAGTAACAAGATAATTATTGTTTAATAGTCAATTGTGAAAGTGGGCGACAGTTGTACTATTCGCTGAACGTGAAACATATCTAAGAACACACTCGTCGATATATTCTTAATAGAATATCTACAACAAGGAGGCCCCACTTCCTCAGTACTTAAGCGTGTGCCCTAAAGTAGAAATTGCCTTGCCCCTTTGGATATATCGAAGGAAAATATTTGCATTCAAAATTCAGTTGCATTTGGCTCACTTGTAGCGGATGCTAACCTTTCTCTTAATAGTCTAAAGGTGGTTTAATGATAAAACAGGATAGGTCTAATGGCTAGGTCAAATCAAATGAAAGATTTTCGAGACAACTGCTTTAGACGTTGATTGGATATTGCGCGCGCCACAACATGCATAACGACTATTGTTTATTTCTCTAAAACAGCATATGATAATTACAATTTCATTGTAATAAATGCGTTCATTTATTTACAGCATCTCTACTCGGCCTCGACTCACTCGCAAGGGAGCGCCGTTTACAGAAACAACTTCAACAACGTAAGGATGAAGAGGGAGACAGCTCGCATCGAGGGCCTCGAGAGCCTCGTGCCGAAAAGCACTATCGCGACCGGCTAATCGAGACGCCCACTCACACAGGAGGCGTCAAGGAAAACTTCGAACGAAGGAAGGGCCTTCACAGTCGAGGTGTTGAGATTAAGAACGACGACCGCCGAAGGGATCCCCAGCGTCTGGATGAACGTCGAGACGATCGGTCTAGAAGCCGCGAGAGTCGAGGAAGTCAAAGGGACCGTGGTGGCCGCGATCGGGATTTCGACCGCGACAGGTAAATCTGGTAGGAGTGTGCACGTCTCGACGTGTCACGACGGGCTTCTGCGGCGAACCGTAAATGCGTCACGTATATGTGCATGATTTTGTTATACGTGCAACAAACCCCGTACGATTGCCGCTGGTGTTGTCCGCTTACTTCTGCTTGGTGGACTTGCCGCACGGATCTTGCGGTGCGGGATAGAGGCTTGATAACGGCAATACGGGTCGTGGTCTCAACAATATAATAATAATATTAATAATGATATTAAAATTAAAAATAATACTAGTAATAATAACAATGATAGTAAAGTTAATAATAATAATAATAATGATATTAAAATTAAAAATAATACTAGTAATAATAACAATGATAGTAAAGTTAATAATAATACTAATAATATTAAAACGTTTCAATAATATATACTAGTATCTAGTTAAAGAACAAACGAACATGCGTTTCAGCTCAGGTGTGCTTTTGTCATACGGATGCACTCGATGGTGCTAATATGTGTGTCTCTTGCTGCCTTTCGTGCCTCGCTATATATATTCCTTGTCTATTGTAGACGTTCGGATTACAGCAGCCATCGAAGCCATCGTGAGTACGACACATCGGAGCGGCGTAACAGAAGCCGTGATGATCGCTCCGAGAGGTCACAGCGCGTCGAGCACCGATCTGATTGGAGTGATTTTTCCTCGAGGTCGCATGGCGGCGACAGGTCGCGCGAGAAGGAGCCGCCGTCAGCGCGCAGTGGCGTCGGCGACTGGTCCCGGAGGAGCTCACAACGTGAAGGGAAGAACTGGAGCGTTCGTTCGGATCGTAGCTCGAGAAAGGACATGGAGACGCCGAGACATCTGAAGCCGTATGACACGCCATCCAGTTCGAACTGGGATGAGGAAGGTGGCGACCTGCGGAAAGAAGGCGAGCACTACGAATTATTATTGTTGATTTACTGGTGTCACGCGCGCACCCTCTGTGCGCACCAGCTGTGCTGTGAAGAACAGCTCGTGTAACCGTAACCGGCTGCTCGTTCGCTCATTTCTTGATACGATTTATTCGCGTCATCCATGTCACAGTGTAGCATTATTGTACTATCAATTTTGCCAAAAGTTCAAGATTCAAAAGCAGCCAGAATCGAGTGAAGGTATACATATATATATATATATATATATATATATATGATACATTGTCGTCGCTAACCTTTCGGAAATTCCGGCCATCATACGACAGGCTGGGACGATGAGGACTGGAGCGCTGAGCAGATCCGTCTGGATCGCGAGTGGTACATGATGGATGAGGGACAGGACGAGGCGAACAATCCATTCAGCGATGTGCCCGAGGATTACATGAATAAACGGGAGCAACAGCTCGAGCAGCGGCGACAGAAGAAGCTGTCGGCGAGACAGCGCCAGTTCAACGCGGACACCGACAAGTGGGAAACAAACCGGATGCTCACCTCGGGTATCGTCCAACAGCTGGAAGTGGACGATGAACTGGACGAGGTGGCTGAGGCGAAGGTGCACGTTCTCGTACACAACATCATACCGCCGTTCCTAGATGGTCGAATTGTGTTCACGAAACAGCCGGAACCGGTGAATCCGGTAAAGGATCCAACCTGCGATATGGCCATCGTCGCACGAAAAGGTTCATATATGGGTCGTTTGTGCGGTGTTTACTTTATTGCAGGTTATACGAACAGATGGCGTATCTGGTCGCATGTACTATATATATATATATATATATATATATATGTATATAAGTACATGTATATATATAGACCGTTGCGGGATGCGTTCAAACGGAGCTCACTATTGATTGAAGGACACGAGTAGTGGGCAAAGACTAGCGGCGTTGATCCCTTCTGCAAACTGCTACGCATAACACGCGTTGTAAACTATTATATGCATATAGCAAAGTATTAATTTAAACTTCGCTGAAACAGTTTATTTATCCCACTTTTCATAAGCTTTTTATGACTACATCGTTATTTTGTCTCAAGTTGTTGTATCATGTCGTTTCCACAATACGGGCCACTCGGTATAGATATCAATCGGGGAGCCATTTCCAGATAGATAACACAACAAATCTGTGGTATTCCTATCAAGTAAAAAATGCGATTCATTTCCCCTTCCCGTATTGTGTCTATCGCAGGAAGTCCCGTGGTTCGTTTCTTTCGTGAACAAAAGGAGCGGCGCAAGGCACAGAAAAAGGAGTGGGAACTCGCTGGCACAAAGTTGGGCGAGATTCTAGGGGTGAAAAAAGAGGATGAAAAAGATGAGAAAAAGGACTACAAGGAGGAGAGCCAGTACGCTAAGCATATGTCGGAGGAGAACCCCGAGGACGCGAAAAGTAGCGAATTCGCCAAGAAGAAAACTATCACTCAGCAACGGCAGTACTTACCGGTGTTCGCTGTCCGAGAAGAACTACTTAAGGTAGGCGCAGGTGGATACGATACAGAATACGAGGAATGGCGGATCAAAGGGGACCACAAACACTTGATATTGACGTCGCGTTATCTCCGCGATTCGTGCGATTGCCTTTCAATCTTACTGGCGCATTTTACATTTGACAGCTATGAACACCTATAATAGTAATGTGAAATGGGAGAAGATTCAGAACGAACAGTGCATACATGTATCTTTACTAAATACTATAGAAAAATACTCCACAGCTACAGGGTACAATACGTCTCAATATTCGATGCCCTGTTATATGTTCCATCGTGCGATTAGCTACATGCGATAACAGAAAGAGAGAGTTGACAATCATAGCATACTATGGTTTCGTTCAGTGGAACTGATTCATTCTCGTTTAGTGGTTTGTAGGAGTAGGCACGATACATATTGTTGGCCCTGTGGCAATGACTATACAAGTGCGTTGTCAAATAATATGAATACTGGATTAAGACGCTCTCATCATGCGACGTTCGCAGGTTCGAGAGAAGCTGCAGGTGCCCGAATCTGATCACTTGACCTTTCTGAACGTCTATCAGAAGTGGCGAATGGCGAAGTACTCGTCATCGTGGTGCGGGGAGCATTTTGTCCACGTCAAGTCGATGCGTAAGGTACGCGAGGTCCGACAGCAATTGAGAGATATCTTTCTGCAGCAAAAGATGAAGCTTGTCTCCTGTGGAATGGATTGGGACGTCGTGAGGAAATGCGTCTCGTCGGCGTTCTTCCACCAGGCAGCGAGACTTAAAGGTGGGTTTCCCTGCGTAATACCTTGCGGTCCACATCGGGATCTACTTTATAATCAAAATTTTCCACACAGGGAGCTCTTGTCTCAGCAACCCTCCCTGTGGAATCCTACTCAACTTGATTTGAGTCCTTGATACTTAGTAGTGAGACGCAGTCGTCTGCTGACCGAGCGCTGTACGGGTCGAGTACAGATTTGTCATACAGGGAGGTAATGTACCGTCGCAGAGTTGGACGTTTGTCGTTCTTGAATGCTAATTCTTAACAGCAACCGGAATCCGACGACGTTGGACTTATGTCTTCTCATCTATTGAAATTAGTCTCACCTGAACCCCTTCATTCAGCGCTATCGCTTGACAAGCTTTAGACATCGCTTTCCGATCCCGAAACTGCAATGCGTTGCTTTTAATCAATCATAAAGGATCTAAGTTCACAGTTAAAAGCCGAGCTCATTATCAAACTGGTATTAATTGTTTAATTATGTGTGTATTTGATTCCCCTTGATGAATTTCTGATTTCAGGAATCGGCGAATATATCAACTGCCGCACGGGTATGCCCTGCCATCTGCATCCAACGTCGGCGTTGTATGGGATGGGCTATACGCCAGACTACATCGTCTACCACGAGCTGGTGATGACGTCGAAAGAGTATATGCAGTGTGTGACGGCCGTCGATGGATACTGGCTGGCAGAACTCGGTCCAATGTTCTACAGTGTGAAAACGACGGGCAAATCTCGCCTGGAGAAGCATCGTGTTGAGAGGTAAGCTAACCAGAAGTTATTACAATGTTTTTTTTGTCAAAAAAATCAGGAGCAGCAGCAGCAGTAGTCCTCTATAGGAAAAACTAGTTTAACCAGTTGTTTGCCCAGAGTTTACTTACCCTGGGCGGTAGCCACAGCTGTCGGTCGTACATCACACTCACCGTGTAAATGTCACTCATTCCTCCTCATAGGGACACCACAACTCGAATGGAAGAGGAAATGGAGGTAGCTCAAGCTCAGCTCGAACAGAAGAAACGCGATCTCGAGGCTCAACAGAGCGCGCGATCTGCGCGGAGCAACGTCCTCACGCTAGGTGCGCCATCGCCGAGAGTCAAGGGCACACCTCGGCGAATGGGCTTATGAACGATTCGTAGATCCATCGTGTCACGTTCAGCTTAAACTGATAGCGGCGTGTGGCCAATAGAGGTGCTGTAGATTGAATCAGCCTCTCCCTCTGTTGGTGGTGCTGCTGAGATTGGATGGGCAGCTGTACATAGATTTTGTGAATATATGTGATTGATAAATTAGGTAATTGCAATTTGTCCTGATTTGAATGATGGTGTAAAATATTCTAGTAATAAACACAAATACTGGGTCGAAAGCTAGCTACGACATGTTGTAATATGCCATGTGTATTTAATGGGGCTTGCATGGATTCCCAACATACAACATCTTTATACTTTGTGTTTTAAAGGGGGTTCGAACTTGGAGCATTCATAGGATTCGTTTGGTCGTTCGGCCGGATTTAGCTCGGATGACCTCCCTTATTTGATCATGTGTAAAATGTGCCTGTACGCAATCAAACAAATGAAAACGGATGCAGCAAACATTAGTAAATAGATCGGAATTAGGCGAGACAGTATTGAAT
This sequence comes from Stratiolaelaps scimitus, assembly GCA_019614645.1. Taxonomy (NCBI): domain Eukaryota; kingdom Metazoa; phylum Arthropoda; class Arachnida; order Mesostigmata; family Laelapidae; genus Stratiolaelaps; species Stratiolaelaps scimitus. Next base: position 864,125 of record JABWDB010000025.1, on the reverse strand, counting down.
GCAAATGAGAGATGTGTCTTTAAGAATAGCAAGCATATCAACCCTAGTATAATCTGCGAGGTGTTTGTGCTTATTGTTATGATATATAAGATGGCGTATAATATAAGGTCATCTCACGTGGACCGAGCTTCCTCCTGCGAGTTTCATGATCGTTATGACATTGTACTCTAGCTGATGTTCGAATACCTAATTGTACATATTCTATCTCACAATAATAGCTACAAACCACGACATGAACACGCCACAGATTAAGTATGTGTATGCCATGTGGTGGGACTTTCGGAGGCTGGCGATCTCCCGGGTAGAATAATAGTACAGCGTCCTTCAATCGATGTCACGATACACATCGACTCGGGAAACTGGTTCCTTCTGCTGCTCCTGTAGCAGCAGCATGCTTACTCTCCCCGATGTTGGTTTACGTTAATATTAACATTCGAGCATACTGTGCACTTCATTTCGATATATATGTAACGTACTACTGAGGCCATCGCTTGATTCGACAAAATGGACAGACTCTCTACGCAGTATACGTGGATATCGAAGTCGGCGTTCGATTCGGCTCCTCGGCACAAAATCCTTCACAAGTTGGTTATATGTGTGGAGTTCCACCGAGCATGCTGGACCTTAGTATGGCATTCCAGCGGCGAGTTCAGTGAAGATCGATGACGAAGTGCCCCTTTTTCCACGCTCTGCTCAAACTGATACTGGCGTGGCGCTAGGCGACAACTTGGGTCCGCTGTAATTCTCGCTGCTGCTATGTGATCTCTCGCTCCGAATAAGGAGTACCACGGACCAGGTGAAGACGCTGCCCAACGTCGACGATAAGTGGATAAGTGTCTTATGGTAAGTGTCGCTTTCAAGCTCAGCAAGCACTTGTGCGGCTGTCTGGATACGTTGAAGAAGTTGAACTGACGATCAATAAGGACAAGACAGATGAATTTCCAACCGGGCGGAGGGGTCTGATCCCCCAAAAATCGTAAGCATGTTTATTCATAGAAGTCTGTGTGTCCTGTTTACACGCGCTGACCGTTTTCAATATTGTTTCATTAGATACCCATTGGGTACACAATATGCCGTATGAATAAATAATGAAGTTATAATTATAACAATACCGGCTAGTTGAAGTTGTAATCGAAAAACAAAAGGAAAAAACAAAGTACACCATATTTGAGTCAACGACCTGCATTTTATTATGCATATGCATTTATCTCTTATTTAGCTGGTGAACGTATTTTCAGTTAACTCAATATACCCGACATTATTTGAAACGTTTAATAATCACATTACAACAAGATATCCAATCAAGCTCTTCCACCACCACCACTAAAACGAGTGGGGAAGTTCACACGAGAACCGCATGCGCATTGTGCATTCATAATAATTACAATATGACACATGCGGTACCAGCACCCAACCAACAGCAGGTATGGGCTAAATCATGGCACATGTATAGGGGGTCGCCACGGTTCGAGAGGTTCCATATAGACAAGCGTGGAGCGATCTGGCTCGGTAAAGATCTTCTGGAAGCTCATAGTCACCACGAGACAAATCGATAATATAACGAATGAACAGATGACCCAGATGGAGGACCATGCAACCGGACGTTTCGGCCGAGGTTGCTGGCCGACATTCGGCAGGGGATTGCGACGAAGTTGAATCACCACGAGAAACAAGAGATTAATAACAGGTTAATTAATAATAGGTTATTATTATTAGTATTATTAAAATAAAATCAGGAGCTCGATTATCGCTGTTATTAGCGACGGCAAGCTTACATACAATTTATATATGTACACTTACGTTTAAAATATCGTCAGTAGGATAGTCGGGATGTCGGAACTCGGACAATGGAATGATCGGCAATTCCGCGTACGCCCGCACAGGAGCCTCGGGACTGAGAAGGTTTTTAGCATCGCCTCGAGCCGGACTTTGTAAATCAAGCGGCCTATAAACGGTTCAGATTCAATTAGCCTAGTTGTTTGCCGATGCGTGTGGCTGTGTGTTTGGTTAACATACAACATTGTATTAAATACCAACAGACGACGGAGGTCCTCGAGAATGTGGACACCCATTTAATTGGCCTGTTCGATAGCGTCGTTCAACGTCACCGAACAGCCAATATCGTCTAGACAGCTTGCTAACAGTTGCTTTAGGTATTAAGCGTAGTATTAACGAGTTGCACGAAACTCGGGGTAAGAACCAGCAGGTTACACGAGGTGGCGGGCCACGTGGTCAAATGTTTTGCGTCATTTCAGCGCCAGGAGCCGTCATTCTACCGATGCTAGTTGCCACGCCCTGGCTTCTGACAGCGCAGGTGAACGTGTCAATCAGCATGTTTTTCCAATAGAAAACAATAGCCGTTGGTTTCTTCTCTTGCGTGCTGCAATCGCAAAAGCGTCACTACTAATTGGTTAGCCACTCAGCTGTATATCTCTGCCCTCAGGTCGGCCGGTGATCACGTTGATGACATCGTCCAAGTTGAGCCGGGGCGCCGGCGAACCCTCGGACAGTTGTCCAGTACAATTCATCACGTCGCTCAGGTTCTCCCCAATGGATTTTTCATCCGCTTGGGCAGTTTCCTCGACACGGCTTCGGAGACGCGAGCTGTGACGGTCACATGACGAGTCCGGTGAGGTCTCTTTCGGCTCGCTGCCTGCGCTCTTCACTGCTCTGGCCGACTTCGCTGTGACCGACGAGTCCGAAGTCATCCTGCGTCTAAGCTGCGAAGAACGTTCGTTGTCATTACGCAATAATGATGCAGAATTCGCAATGTCTTGCTTTTCGCCGGTGATCGTTCGCTGTTTCTTTTTTTTTATTCTTGACGTCAAATACGTTGAACAAAACCATTCAAACACTGCGTTCAAGTACGCGTGTAGTGTATGGTCGGGCAGTCTAGAGCCGGGCAGCTAGATCTCGCCTGAAGAATTGACCTGACCTTGGGTCTTCTCGACGTGACCTTGGGCCTTTTCGACGTACCCTAAGCCAATACGTGCGCGGGCTTCTGTGAGGGAATGCGGAAACCGGCTGGTGACGTATCTGCGTCGTCTACGTAGCCGAATACGGTACGTCACCATACTCCACTGGCAGTACGATACGGTAACATATGGTGTAAATGCCCTGCGCTATTTGATCTTTGAAATTACGGGGAGTGTGAACTGCTGCAGCATAATTACATCGGTCCCCCACCTAAGACCGACATCTTGTCGAGGTCTTGGTCTTGCACTAGCGACGTTTGGCATCTTGTCGAGCTGTCTAGGTCCGCCCTCGTCCTGGCGTAAGCCTATTTTCGAATACGCCCGTTTCAAGCGTCGATTCGAAGGACGCTGCCTACGACAAGCTTTGGCACCAGCCTGCTGTTGTCATTCATTGTCGCATTCTTCTGCCGGCGGCACTGCATGTAAAGTACACCGTGTGTCCCGTCTGGGACCTTTTCCTGGCGGTGTTGTACGATTTGTCTGCGGCATCGCCAGCGACGTCTAGCTGGGGACCCAAGTCCGTTGCTGCTGCCAATCGATGCAGGAAAGGCCTGCTTCTCCGGGAATAAGGCCGTCAATCGGTAACGAGCGATCAGCTCAGCGTTTGCCTTACTCACACGCGGCTCGGTTGTGCAGCACACGAGTTCGCTAGTTGAAAGTTAAAAGTACTTACGGCGAATCACACGAAGTTGGGGATAATTAATAGTTTCTATTTCCCCGCGAGGTCACTGGCTGTCTAACCGGTGACCCCTGCCTTCGCTCATATAGATAGTCGATATATTTACACCATGCTCGTGTCCAGCCTCGTGTCCAGCTTCACCGGCACAAGTTGACGAATGTGTGTGAACTGTGTCAAGGCCAGTTCTTAACCGCCTGGAAGCAGATGTCGGAGGAGGAAAGACCCGTCTTCTGTTTGGTTTCATAATCGAAGACAGTGGGAGACTCACCGTTGGGTGTCACCGCGTTGTGTGATAACTATCCATCCACACAGTGATCAAGTAACTGGAATCGCTACTGTTCAACTGCAATCGCTATTGTTCGGCGGCCACCTGCGTGTACCTGAGCAATTCCTTTTCAGCAGTTGACGCTTCGGTGAATGCGGAAATAGCACAGCGTTCAGAAATAGACAATGAATGCCATACAGCTACACGCAGTCACAAAGCATGCAGTCGATAGCCACAACGATATCGCAAACACCACGCTCACTCGTAGTAGGATTGACTCGCTGCTGGAACACTCAGCGAGTGCATTTACCCCACCCAACACATTCGCTTTAGTCAAGTGACCCCCGCGGGCCTCATTGCACCTTTGTACCATAAAATCAAATCTACTCAAGACATACATGCTCGGACGTGTTTATTAATAATAATAATAATAACAACGAAAACAAAAACATTCGACGGATTGTAATAATTAAATCTGTGCTTATACTAGTGATGCGTGCCCTCTTTGAATGCTTGTCAATCAAAAAAAGTTGTGTACAAATATAAGGATATAAGGAAAGCTTCGCGCTAGGTCTTGCCTGAGTGTCCCGACAACGAGCGATGTACGACGATAATATCCTTCACGAATTAGCGCTATCGAACGCAGGGGGCACCATAACAACGCCCGGTTACGTCCTCGAGTCGTTCAATGGCGGCAGAGGCTTCATGAACGCCCGAGTTGATGGGTCCGGTCTGGTGGCGAGGTCGGTGAAACACATCGCCACAATGAGACCGGTAGTCAGTACAACAAAGCAAGAGATGTGAGCGATGGTGAACCATGACATCTTGCGAACAACCTTCGGCTGCTGTGTACCCGGAAGCGATTGTGGGCACGGGTCACCAATCGAACGACAATGATAAAAGGGAATAGTTGTTATTGAAGTCTGCCAGCAGCGGCAGGTAACATAACCCTTCCACGTTGCAGTCGATGATTCACAGTAACCGTATGACGAGACCGCAGATGGCTTTTACATCTCACTTGATTAGCTGTGTAGTTTTTTTGGGATACATTCAATGTTCTGGCGACAGGCTCATCTGGACAATATCTACCGGCCGTGTACTCGAGATTGTGATAATGGTTGGTCAATTTGAATTTCGGCTCGATCACAATGTGCCATGTCAACGAAGAAACCATACGTATAAAACTGTGGAGAAAATGGCACTTGTACTTATCAGATAGGTGTTACCTGTATAACTCCTACGTTAGCGTAGCAGACAATCAAGTTAAGCCGATATCTTGACTGAATACACACACACACACACACTCACCACCACAGTACCAAAGTTCAAAGAGGAAACTGTCACCGACTAAAATGGCGCACAAAAACATTCTACACAAATGTCGACAACTGTAATCATGCTCGCGAGAGAAGACAGCCTGCAATCTAAAAGGGACGAGATTCTCAGCCAAATACTTACAGCTAGCATTTCTTCCGTAGGGAAGTCCGGATGCTTGAACTCGTAGAGGGGAACAATTGGTAACTCCTTGGTAGCACGGAGTGGGAAAACCGATGATTTTCCTCTGATGAAACTCTGGACGCCATCACCTATTTCACTCAATGGCTTCTCAGCACCCCTGCCATAGCCAGAACACACAAGTTTGTTTGAGCCAACGCTTAGTACATTCAATATCCGATAGACGACGCTGGATATCATCAGCACAGCGAACAGCATGGTGATGCCGTAGTTTCAAAGTCAACTCAACGAACAGCCTCTCCTTCGAATGCTCGAATGTGTGTTTCATACAGTGCATCAAGAGCCGAGTGACGTTACCGTCTAGGATAGAAAATAAATACGACCTAACTCGCCAACGAATCATATCATCTAGGGATGTCCGAGAATGAAACACAAGCGAATGGTGAACGCCTCAATCAGCTGGTTCCCTAGACCGCATTTCTCAACACATTTTTCCCAAATGTCTTCGTCTCGTGGTACTAAATAATGAACAATAAAACGGTTTTGTGAAATTTACATTTTTCACTCAAAATCTATTTTGACATAGCTGAAATCGTGTGTTCCCCTTTTTCGTTCGCTTGAATCATAACGACGTCATGGTACTCGTCATATAATAAAGAGCAAAGGATACGGGGAGAATCAAGTCCACGTGACAATAGAGAGATGGAGATATATAGATATACATCTCCATCTCTCTCTCTCTCTATATATATATATATATATATATATGAGAGAGAGAGAGAGAGGGAGAGACACAGAGAGAGAGATTTCACTTAACTGCAACGGACTTTGTATTTCAGTTCGAGAGGACATTATATTTATGACCTCATCCAAATTTAGCCGATCCTTATGTGAGCTGTCGGACGGCGCTTTGATCCCAGAGATCAACGATTGCTGCTCACTACTTTCGGTGTTAATTCGCTTGCTAGCCCTGCACGAAATCGATGTCGACGAATCATCTTTGTAAACCTTCAGGGTGCTCGGTGTCTGAGGCAGCGGCTTCGATTCCCGCGTTTGCCGTTTCTTGACGTCTTGTGCAGCAGATCGAAACGATTGCTCGGAGGCCATCCTCTTAATGAACACAGTGAGGTGGACAGCAAACGTCAACAATTAGCCATCGATTTGATTATCCCTGTTATTAATAACCTAATGAATGAATCGGCGTGTGTGTGAGGTGAGTGAGGCGTGAGCAAATTAATTAGTAGCAATCTCATCTCGACCTGATCCCGTTCATGTCTCGAATGATGTGTCCTCGTGATTTGAACAGGGAGTCGTTTCTCGGCAAGGCCCACCTTGGTGAGCCACGGTTAGTGTTATGACTTCTGACGCAGATCGGTGTTGTAGGCAGTAGTAACTATGACTAAATGGTTTTGTTTTTTATAGGACCAACGTGATGATTATCCGCTGAATCAACACTGTATATGATATCCCCTCCCCCTCGCTCTGGGCGGCTACCTGGCGGCGACATTTTCTCGCCAGCATCGAGCAGAACGGCACAACTGCTGCCATCACACGGCGGTTTGCCAGGGTGGCGATGCTATTCGTTCGTTCACGTCATGGGGATTGTTATAACGCGGGGTCCCGGAAGCCGTATAAGAGTCGTGTGGTGTCATGCATACTGTGGTTCTACCGACCGAGCGTTGTTACCAGGAGTTACGACGTGCCAGTTTGTCCAACAAGATAACGATAAATAACGCCGGCATAGGTCGATGCTATAGCCTATATTTGCGTCACAGGTCTTTCATCCCATTGAGAAAAATCTTGATAGATGTTATGGTAACATTTATAAAATTATACTAATAGTAGTAATAATAATAATAATCTTAGTGACAGGTTTCAACAAACGAAAGACAAACACGATCACTACATACTTGTCATCAACCGCAGACGATCTTACGACGGCAATATTATAGTTGTGGGTGCGTCACCAAACACCGTTATCGTTCGGGAGGCAACGATTTGACTTGTAAATAGCTTTGCCACCGATTCGATATTGCAACACAAACTGAATAAATGCGAATAATCAATAAAACCTCTCGAGTCGAAAGTAGCTGTGATTGCCCTGAACCACGATGACTTGTTTGGTAGTAGTGCCATCGGTGTAAAAATGTTGGCTGTGAGCCAGCCTAGGAGGGCATTTAGTTAACGATAACGTTTGTGTTTATTGATGAACCACGTCAGCCCTCACGTGACTTCACCCTCCTTCGAGCCGGCAACTGCACAGCGGTCAAACGTGCGACGTCAAATTATCTAATTACCTAATTATATCGTCCCTTTCGATAATGAATGCTGGCTTGCTTGCCTACCGAGCTCGAGTACGCTAATGTGGTCAGAGGTCGATTGCGGACGTGTAGTATCTGCTGCGGTAAACCTCGCGAGCGACACCTCCCCGTCGATCATATTAGGCGTGCACGGATTGTGCACAACGACACACGTGCTCGACCATATCAATCCTTTGCCGATGACAGAGACGTGGGCGGGGATGGTGTTGCATTCACGATCACGTGACAAGTGATATGAAAAACTCGAACGAAAGTCTATGTAGACTTTCGCACGAGTTACGAGATCCGCTACGAAGTCCTCGAGCAATGCCGCTCAATGGCGTGCCACAGGAGGCAAGTCAACAAGCAGAAGCCTGCCGCCTACCCACCCAGCCGCCGTTAATAACCGATCGAGGATAGACAGTCAGATGGAGCCTAAATAAATTTTCCAGGCTGACTCATAGCCAACGGTTAACATCAATGGTACAACTGCTGCTCCGGCATAAGGCTTCATAAGGCAGACAACCCCTATTAAATGCAAATCTGCAACGGTCGGGATCGACCCCGTGCACCTACGTCAGTCTCCTCCGATTGCAAGGCGCTCACGACCGCGGCACCAGGCCACCAAAGGGCTCGACGTCAGATCGAGTCAGTAAGCCTCCAATCAGTAGTACATCGCCTTGCCGAGTTCCTGTGATTGGTAAAAACATGTCCGAGTTATTCATTCATTCGATTCATTAATTCATCCATCCATCGTCCCCCCATCGGTTCATTGTGCGCTTGATTTTTCCATTTCGATTTGTCTGCCACAGTGCTGCCCCCTATACGAACCGGTGTGTCGGCCAGACTGGCGGGTATGCAGGTGGATGCTGTGGCCGGAAATGGTGTTGGAATGATTTCTGATCTGCGACAACGTCATCGATATGCTAGCATCGTTATTTCGTTAATGGCCAGTGACGAGGTGTCTCAGTCGTTCGATGAGTCGGCGATAGACTTCGACGATATTCTTCAGTGACCGCGGAGCGGAACGGAACGGAGGCCGGCGGTACGGCAATTATTGTTCCTGTGGCCAGAGCCGCTCGATCTGTGCAGCGGCCCACGTCTGTGCCGCTGTGAACATCGGGATATCTGTGCCTGCACTCTCTCCGGGTGTCTCGACCCCAGGCGGCCCTCGACGACCTAACGATGTCCGCCGTATCGCAGAGGGTGGGCGACAAGGCGGTCGTACTTACCAATTCATTGTGCCGTTATGAGGGATTCTTTCGCTCTATCGATTGGACCACGGCGACATTCACCTTAAACAATGGTAAGTTGGCCGCGCAAATGATGGCCGCTACGATAGCCGCATTCGCGATGGTGGTGTCTCTCGATAGGGTGTCCTGCCGGTTGCTTGTTTCTGTGAGTTGGTGGATTGGCTTGCGTACCACGGTATTGTTCGATAGAGAGAGACTTTGGGTGTGCGCAGGGTGTTGCCGTTCTGCGTTCTCGTAGCGGCCACGTGGAACAGTAGAATTCGTGAGTTGTCATTGATTATAGGCTGGGAGAGGACGGGTTTCGGCAAGCTCTCATTCTCACGTCGAATGCTGCGCTTGAAATGCTGCTGCGTCTCGGGTCTATTCGCATGTGTGTGTGTGTGTCGGTGATACCTTGCACCGTGGAGTTTTGAGTTCTGTACCAACCGCTTCCAGCACTACAACGACAATAGGTGATCTGCAAGGACCTAATGTACGAAGGAAGTACCTTAAGCCCCTTGGATCTTAACGAGCCACCGGAGAATTCCTGTCGTGAACATTCTTCTCTTTGTATGTGCAACTATTGGAACACATGGACATCATCTTTCATGTTCCAGGCCCATCTCGTGCGGGGCTTCGAGGGGGATCCGGGCGCCGGAAGTAGTGTTGACCTCGAATGAACGCACGAGCGACAATTAGTGGCTTTGTTTCTTAGAGCTAAGCGTGTAAAAATAATGTGAAACGTTACCTCTTACGAATAACTAATTATCAGCTGTTACTTGTTATCTGCTCTATTCTTAATAGTCTCCTGTGCGAGGTGACGCAGGTAGACAATGTGCACTGGATAACGAACTGCGTTGTGTGCTACTTCTGGGGGTTCCACTTACGAAAAAATTTAATTTCGAAGGCATGATGAGCACATGGCAGTATATAGTTCGCCAGTCCGGTCGCACAACGATAATGAAACTCTGTACGCGTGTTTGTCCATCGATATATCCGTAGCGTAAATACGCACAACAACCTGATGGTCAACGGCAACAGTTTCTGATCAGGCCGTTAGTTCGTCCTTTAAATAGATTTGTCGCGCTGATCAGACGGTACTTTGGGCAGGGATCGCGCCTGATACCTATCATTGGGAGTTGTGTAACGATATAAGATTATTATAGGTTATTCCCTTCTATGGATTTGTGGAAGGGGAGTTCTTGCGCATCATTATTGTTGGCAATCCTCGTATGAACGAACCATACATTGCATGCGATCTGCTTTGCTGCCGCATTCGTTAGTTACGTTGAGGGTGAAGTAGACTACTATAAATTGGTGTACATAACCATTACGGAGTTCTGTGGCGTAAGAAAATTGTCACTATATTTCGACCATTTTTCCATATTTTTCTTTGTCTTTGTTCCGCTGTATTTTTCGTGTCCTTTCCACATCTGTTCGTTTGTTCGTTCTGCATTAGTTCGCTCGTTCGGTACGGAGGATCGCGAGGCGCCTGAGGTGTTCGAGGCGTCGGAACGGCTCTATGAATCTGTTGAATTTAAGGTAGCCGATGTCAAAGATTTCGTCCTCGTCGGTGAGTCAACCTCAATGTTCTGGAAGGTGGCGAATCATGTTTAGCTTTGGCTCTTAGAGCTGGCGCTCTGCAGGTAAAGTAGCCAATTTTTACTGGAACTTATCTAGTTGACTGTGGCTAAATGAGTTAACTTAGATATCAGGATCACTGGATGACATAACATTATACTCCTGGACTTATTCCCCTGGTTCAATCGATTCCTTCTTCAGACAAATTCGATGAAACAAGATTGGCTGCCTTGTATTCGATTATTTCAGGATCGCCGGTGCTGGCCGATCCTGCGATTGTGAGTGCTCGCGAGCATAAGGAGGAGGATACAGTGGAGCATCGACGCGAGGTAGATGTCGCACCAAAATGTCAACTAAAATTTGACATTGTGTTGGTATATCTATCGATTTATTCGTTGATCGCTACGTTATCGCAGTCTGTGTCACCTTCATAGTCGCGCGATTCGTCTGCGAATGCAGAACTATTACCCAATCAGATGTCTAATTGAAGAGCAATACTCTGTGGGTGCATATATACAATATATACATGCATCCACTGGTTCGAGCTCCCTGAAGTGACGTGTCCCTTTGGAATAATGAACGGTTTTATTGTACTATAGCTACTATTTCGACAGTGTTACGAACCTACTATGTTTTCTTGTGAAGATTTTATCTGCTGTATATGTATTCTATTAATCAGTATCATCTATATACTGGCCTCTTCGCTGACACATGCTGAGACTTGCTTCTGTGGATATTGAATTTACTTCAGTTCGTGTCGTCAAGCCCGTCCCTACGCGTTTCCGAGAGCCCTCAGTCATACTACGCCAACAGCGCTACAAGGCAGGGACCACGCGGTCGGCTCTTCAGTGACAATTCCAGCTCTGCAGGCCATGTCGAGGCCATTATCAGGCCCAGCAGCTCTTCGAGTGGTTCGCGCCACGGTGGAGCCCTCAGTGCAACCCACGGTGAATCTATTGGCGGTTACGGCCTCCAGGGTGTCAACGTGAACAGCTACGGGAGCGGTGTTCGAGGACATCGTCAGCGGAATGAGTGGCGTACGATTAATCCACGCAGTGAAGGGTCGTTTCCACAGAAGCACCCGGGTATGCAACATCAACCAATGGAGGACTTCGATTTTGAAGAGGGCTTCGAGGAGGTCAGTCGCTATTTGTGGTTACTAAAGTGCTATCCAGACTACAGAGTAGCCTAGTATTTTTGCCTTTAAAGCTTCTGGTCAAGCCACGTTTGTAGCTTTAGCAGATGTGCACCCATAGAATTTCAAACGACATTGGCTATATACGACATGGTTATCGGATTGACAGGCGTCTTCCATACTTAGATTTGGTGTCGAGCTCTCCTCGTAGTTCCTGATTATCTGATTGTATTAACGCGCTTTTGTAGTTCACTCGGCTCAAGTTGTATAACTCTATCGAGGAAACGGGTCACTCTGATATATCTCACGAGTGGGATACCGGGGAAGCTACTTCAGACGTGGAGAAGAACGATCAGCCAAGGGTAGCCACTAGCCTACACCATGGATACGACAAGGAGAAGAGTTTCTTTGACAACCTGAGCGGATCGGCAGACTTCGATCCGCCGAGACAACATCAACAGCAGCAGCAGCAGCACCGTTTTGGCAGAGCGGCAATCAACCGGGCTGGCGATTCCCACGGGGGCCGACCTCGGAACCCGAACGTGGAGACATTCGGCGAGGATACCGTTAAACAGCTCTACGAAATACGTAAATACGCTCCGGATCAAAGGAGCTCGATCAGATCGGGCGGATACAATGGCTGGCACCGTTCAGGAGGGTTCCATAACAACCGTCAGGGCCATTTGGCCAATCGGAACACTTTCGCCTGCCGTCGACAGGTAGGCTTTTATTTGGGTTGCGGACCTTCCACCTTGATTACTATATCTCTATTTTGATTCACCTCTCGATTTTTATCGGTTTTACACTGTCAGTGCCCTGTATTGTTTCTCCTAAATGCAAAGCGTGTTCCTAAACCTCATTCCTCCCCTATACTGGACCATTGTTCGCTTCCCGCGACACAAACGCACAGAGAACTTCAGCGCTGCAAAACTGCAACTTTCCGCTAATACACCAATAAATATCCATTACCATTATGTCACGTCTCGGTACGGCGTGTAACGAGGCGACTTAGCGACATGCTAAACCCGGTCGCTCATGCCGAAAGCAGTTGTACCTTAGACGTTGAATGTTCGCTGATCGTCAGCCTGGAAATATTTCGATCCAATCGCTCGTTATATGCTCACTGTCTTTCTACACTGCGTTTCGCTGGCTTGCCTCATACAATGTTACCTTTTCTTTTTTGCCTATCTTCAGTGGTTCGCACCCAGTGCATTCGTATAGAATTGGCGGCTGGCTAACTATCGAATCGCCCACCAACGGATAGTGGGTGGGGTCCCGTTGGAAGCGAGCGACGAGCTAACCGAGCGCGTCTCATGGAAAACGGATGTCGTGCAAGCAAGACATCACACGATTACCCTGGAATTAACCGCTGCACGAATCGAGGAAGAAGACTCTTCCTGAGGAGGAGTATTTGTTACTGTGACCCCCTGATGGGAAACACACCGACACTTAGGATGGTCCAAGTCCCCAAGCGTATGACTCTTGCAGGGCAAGGGATTGCGTGGCACTGTCAAACACTTGGGGGGATGGTAGCGGAAGTTAGCGATCGAGCAGCATGAATTTTTTAAGGCGCTCTTGTTTCGGGGGTAACCGATTGAGCTCGACCAATCGGGAGGTTAATGGATGAATGAATTTATTTGTTTTGCTTTGCCCTAGAAACAATACATTGTTGAATGCTTGAGTTGGAGAGAGAGAGAGCGCGCGCACTTTAGTGGGTGTCTCGTTTCGGATATGTGCTTATATTTATATCTATATCAAGATAAATATATACAGAAATTGAAGACGGATTGAATAAACTCGAAACGGTACTTTACATAGATGCTTCACTGTTGGTGTCATACTTCGTCCATAATATTATTATACATAGTATCAAAAATGCTTTGCGAGCATTATATTCTGGGTAATCTCCAACGCAATGAGAAAAGTAGTTCTCGTATATCTTTCATTCATTGATTCACCTTTGTTGGTAGCAGTCAAATACTTAACAAAACAATTTTTATATATACAAAAACCAAACAAACAAACAGCTAAATGAGATGATAAAATCGTCTCAGCAAGGACAGTTTGCCAGGCAGCTATCTGCGTAGTGTATCTGTCACAGATACTCCCACATCTAGAACATTTACCATCCTTCGTCCGGGTCGTGGAAACCCCTCTCTTCTTGTCGTATATCGCTTGTTCTCCAATCCCCTAGTGTTAAAGCTGACGCATCTCTAGCTATTCAATTGTTTTTCGAGCTGACCCTCAGCTGTTCTCCCATCTGACGGGCCTCAGCTCTAAACCTTTCCGTATTACTATGAGGTATTACGATATCCCTAGCTATTCTAAAGAGAGTCAAAGTGTAGGGTATTGCTATAATGGACAGACTTTATGATTTCGCTGATCGCCACTTGGATCGGCTAGCCTAACATGTGCTGTTGAGAAGTTGCCGCCCCAGGATTGTGCTGAACTGTACGAACGACGCTTGAACAAATGCATATAGGAACCCTTAGTTACAAAGAAGACTTCGCTAAGGCGACGCGTGGTAGATTACACACGCACGATAACCACACTCACTCGATGGCTAGCTACACAATATTGCATAGGGGTGAGTTTAGTTCGTCATCATCACCTCGTTCGGTTGTTTCGTGTGACAATAAAGCTAGAACTCTTCTTCGTTGAGGATACTCTGCGCACGCCTCCCCCGAGCAAGGACCAGGGCGGCGCAGTCCTAAAGCACTGACAACCCGTCGACCCCAATCCAATCGATGGCACGTTCTCAAAGTTCATCATCGTTCTTCATCATCACTGATCACTACGTGCGTCCAAAAAGTGCTTCTTTACGCAAAGAGTCTTCTCTCCGGAGTCCTTCTGCTCTGCGCACTCCATCCACTGTCTTCGGTGGACAACGAGGTTCTTCAAGCGGGTAATATCATTCATTGGCTAGTGGTATACACCGAAGCAACACTTAGCAAACTATCCGAGGGGTCAAAGCTACGAGGAGCCGCTGTCGTCTCGCGCTAGTTACGGGACGTACACGCCACTCAACGCCCAACAGCCAAAAACATTGTAGAAGTTAACTTTTGTGAGGCAGATCCCACACGGACTCCAATGAACATCGCCAGCCCATAGCCATAAACGACATTGTGGCTGCTACAATGCATTCTTCGAATCCTAGTTCCCCTACGAGTCCTAGTAATTCCTCTACAAGTTCTTCTGATTCCTCTTATTCTCTTAATAATCCCAAAAGTGACAATGACATCGAAGTGCAGCTCCCCGTGGAGAATTCTGGACAAAACCTTTGGAAACGATATTGCCGCTGTTACTGGGTGATGCCGGTGACATTGACCGTGCTACTCGTGATACTTCTCACTATGATGTTCGCCCTTCACCCATCGGGTGACAAGAATGCCAAATTGCGAGGAAAAGCTCGGCTTGAAATTAAATCGACGCCGACGATGAAATCGGACGACGTCAATTGGTTCACGCGACCAATGATTAACGTCAGCGTGTGTCGGACACCGGTGTGTAATGTCCTTGGACAGACATATGCCAAAACGATCAACCTCAGCGCGGACCCCTGCAACGATTTCTACACGTTCACTTGCGCTGGCCTACAGAAGGACTACGACCTGAAGAAACTGCTCATGGATCCGAGAACACTCAGCAATCTCTATCGGCTTCGAGCTGCGATGAAGGATATCGGATACGTGTATCTAAACAAAGTGTATAATCAATCACTAGACCCAGCTCAGCAGAATAGCCTGGCTGCATCAGACAAACAGATGGCTAGACTCTATGGTAGCTGTGTTATGCGAAACTCGGATGAACAGGTGGCTGAGTCGGTGCGTCGTTTGAAAGCGCTTTTCGTTGACGCTCGGCTGAGGTGGTTCGATCAGGTTGACCATAGGATGACGTACTTAAGGGGGCGGAAAAAATCCGACAGGGACAGCCCACTTTTGTATACGATCGGGCGTTTATCTTTACACTGGGGACTGACAATGCCTTGGCTTAGCTTTCGACTGGTGTCCCCAGGTGTCGAAGGTATCGTACACAAGATCATTGAAATTAAGGGCATGTTCAAGCCAACCGAAGGCCCAATACAAAATAGGAGGGATCATATGAACTTAAATGATGTTCCCAGTGACTACTGGAATACTGTCGTGCAGGACGCGCTTCGAAAGTCGAGGCTATGCCTGGCCGAGGGCAAGAACAAGAGCTTCGTCGAAAGCCTTAAACCTAGACCGGAGTATAGGCTAATGCTAACGAAGACAGCAATTCTTCTTGAATCCCTGGGTGTGTCCTTAAATTCGGAGCGGCTATCGGACCTCGCCCTGCATCAGCTGCTAGGCGAGCGTTGCCTTTCAAACTTAGCCGCGAATGCTACCCCCGTCGAAGGCAAGATCCATGAGTTTGAGCGAGCGACAGGAATCAGTCTGCTGCCCTTTCTAAATCGGCAGTTGGCCGGCTTGGTTGCGATCTCGAGCACGGACGAATTAGTTTTCGACGATGTAACGGCGTCAGCAGTCGGATTGGAGTTAGCTCAGAATCCATCCGGCAGCGAAGACATCTTGGAAGACTGTGTCGCGATGTGGCTAGTAAAGATGCTTTCTTCTCTCATCGGTGGACCAGTAACAATGGCTGCTTGTCTCATAAATGATCGTAAGCCGTGCCACACTCGTGATCGGATGTTCTGCGAAGCAACGGTAGGGAACATGCTATTATTTTTTTTGTTGTCAACAGTGTCCTCGGAGACCAGACGACGGTGCAACTAATTTCGCTAACAAATTGAAAGACGCTGTCCACAGTTTCGATGAGTGAATTACGATGTTGTATAGTTTCCCTATCTGGTATTTACATTATTACTGTTTCTGTTAATCTAACTCACGTCATTGATGAGAACACGTCCGTACACTCAGCGAATGTTTCGTGATGCAGGTGTACGAATATCTGCCGCTGTCAGGGGCAGCTTTGATCGGGCGTCACATCGTGAGCGAGTTCGGTTTCGCCGAATTGCGTGCCATCATTGATCTCGTCAAAGTCGCTATAGCACAGGTGTGTCCCGTTGCTAAACCTGTGATAGTACGCGCGACAATATGAACAAATGTTTTATATATTCGTGTGTATTTGTGTTAATCTTCACCAGCGTTCATTTCAAGGCGGTGCGCAGCACTAATTGAAAGTGTGCGACGACTAGTTAATGCTGAAAGTGAGTGTATATATATATACCTTCCTTCCTTCTTCTTTCAGTGTCAGCTATCCATCGTGCAATTAATGTTGGAATGAAGATTAATACAGTAGTTATATATATATATATAATAATTTCTCTGCAACCGCATCTGCTCACTATGGGCCGCGTAGACTGTGATAGACAAATCCCGCATTCTGGCCAGACCTACAATGAACTACTATGAAACGAAGACGGATCAATATGAGAAAAATAGATAAGAACCGACAACTTTAGTCCCACTCACTCACCCACCCATCCAGTCTAGCATACAGACACCTGAATCACCCTTTGTAACGACCGCTGTCAGTTTGTGCAATGCCGTTGATTTGAAAGATCATCGTCGCCCTCGGATGGATGGACGAGGCGACCAAGAATCGTGCGATGAAAAAACTCAGCGACACCTGGGCGTACTTCGGATATCCGGACCACTTCAATCAGATGGACTACGCGGAGTCAGCAGCCGAAATTGGTGACAATTTCTTCGGGAATTTACTCAATATCAAAGCTGAGAAGATTGTGTCAACCCTGATGAATTTCGACCCATCCCGGGCCCGTAACGACGAAGGGTGGCCGAAGACTCGCCTGGTAGGAGTCAATCATTTCGTTATCGCAGGTTATCTCTTCGTAGAATTAATCAAAGATAGGTAGTGTTGAGGCGGTCGCGGCCAGAGACCGCATTCTCCCTTGCTAGTCGACCCTAAGGTCACTCTCTTGTATCTCGAATCCACCTAGCGAAGATCCAACGTATGCTTAGGCGCTAGAAGCAGGAAGTGTCGAATTGGAAATAGATGAATGTTGACATTACAAAGAGGTTCGATGGGTGGACGGGGGCGTATCGCGGATCACGAATTAATATTCGAGATGAGGCACTGATCCGCCGATGTCACTCCTTGTGCTTTGCTCATTTTTCATGTACGCTTTCTGCTCCGGGGCGGCTCCACGATCGTAGCGGGGACAGGGTACCAATGCGGCGTACGTGTTCCGATCGAACAGGGTGCTGGTCCCGAGCAGTAGTCTAGGCCTGTCCCACTACGTGGAGGGTGCCCCGACCTGGATCAACATCGCGTCGTCTCCGATAGGCAACGAGATCCTGCACAGTTTCGGCGACAGCAGGAGCCACTTCAATCGAAAGGGAAAACAGAATAAATGGTGGTCGGAGAGCACAACACAAACCTTCAAGGTCTGTAAAGTCTGCACGGGATGAGACAGTTAACGGGAGACACAATACGAACCTTGACACGCCTCATGTCTTTCCGGACATTTGATTATAGCGATTATTCGTTTCACCACGAAAAGTTGCCAACGATTATTTGATTCTATGGCTTGTTTACTTCGGAGCTCTTACACGAAATAGATAGTCACTAATGACATTTGTTATTAATCTGTTATATATATATATATATATATACACAAAGGCCCTTCAATAGATGGATATAAAATATCTGTCTATTGAAGGGCCTTTGTGGAATCATTCCACTTGGTTTTGATCGGTGTTCACACTCTCATTCAGGCTGTAGCCAACACATATCCTCAAACGTGCGGGGCAACGAACACCTGTATTGTACTAGTGCGCACATTCGTTATTAGTTCCAATGCATGATGTCTATTTGACATCGAATCCCGCCTTTCCACGAACGGGTGTCAGGCACGTTTGTTAGGTTAGCTATAAGCGTTTGCTTGCATTTGATTTGATGCGGTATCGACTCTAGAAATCGGTGAGCTGCCTGGCGGACCAGTACAGCGTCCCTGTTCCGTTCCATGAGCATCTCAAGTTTAACGGCAGCGTCTCGCTGGCAGAAAATCTCGCCGATAATGGAGGACTACGCGCCCTCTACCGGGCGTTCCAGCTAGCCGCTTACATGAAAGGAGGACATCTGGAAATCCTTCCCGGCTTCGAACGGTTCACCCCTAACCAGGTAACAGCTCGTTCGTTATCGGTCGAACCCTCAGCGATAGGCGCATTTCGAAGTCACGGGACGGGCACGTGAAGTGGGACGTTCCGAAGGAACGTCTCCGTATCTCATTTTCTACCGTCACGCAGTCACAGCAAGCGTATAATACGTATTGTATTGCCAGACGAGGGTGACAACGGGGCCCGACGAGGGTAACGGGAGGGGGGACGAATACACTGCGTGTACTGAGGTGTTAGCTATTGAAAGCAGTGTATAGGTTCAAGCGCGTTGAGATAACACGGCAGCGTTTGTATGTATTTGCACAGATGTTCTTCGTGGCCTGGGCCTACAAACGATGTCGAGTTACGACACCTGACCAAGCAATAAACGCCTTCCGTAAGCAAACGTACACCTATGATGCCAATCGTGTGAACATCCCACTCATGAACTTCGACGAATTTGGTAAGGCGTTTAATTGCCCAGTGGGCTCACCCATGCGTCCCCAGATTGCTGCAAGGTGTTCTGCGTGGTAAACGACGATAAGAAAACACGAGCGAATAGCACAAAGTAGTATATGGCTACAGACACCTGCTTTGTCTCGCAGATTTCTAATACGTGGATAATAATAATAGTAATAGTAATTACAGCAATAAAAAGAAATCATTTATTTTCGTGAAACTTAAATCCCCCGTCTTTTATTATGCCACCCAATACAAACGATCTCTGAAAATACCGCTTAATATCCGCCTAGCGAGCAGTCACGCTTCCACGGTCTTCAGGCACACACGTCCTTCAAGTATCTCAGGCCCCTTCGAGGTCGCCAGCCTCTACCCCTTACGAGATCCGTCGCGCCACCCTGTAGAACTAATTCCCCCGGTGTTTCCGCTCAGTACAGTTCACGTTTCTCTGCAAACGACGACCGATTGGTGGTCGGTGTTTGGTAAAAACAAAAAACTAACCACAACCGTAATCTAAGAACGCACATCGGCATCTATCTAACAACGATCATTTTACATCGGCGGTAGGTGTTCTGTATTTTAGCTCATAGACTCCCACACGTTACGACGTATCTAGAAAAACCCTCCCTCGCCGCTACATCAGTGAAATCCTCGGAAGTCCTGCCTCTATTCTATCGACGTGTATATCACTAAACATCCGCGAATTTCGTCAACATTGTCTCAACAAGCAGCAGCCATCGAATCGCGGTGAACGCTAGCGATTTTGTGCGGGTAAATTCCCAGAATGCGGCATCCGTCGAGCGAGCCCGCTGTAAACAGCATCTTCAGAGATCCCTTGAGCCGTCCAAGCGAACATCACGCACCTGGACCCGTCCACGGAGCAGCGTTTCCGAGGGAGTCCATCACGCACGCCAACTGATGTGGCTGCGTTTTCTTATAAAAGAAGATGAAACTGAGACGAATTTTGGGTCGAGCTCTCTCAGCCTATCCACCAGTTCACTGTTCTCATGAGGCCTCTTGTTGTGGCATTGTGCACCTTGGCAGCGCTGATCAGCCATGCAGCTGACGCGCTCGACGACGGCCGGTAAGTGAAAGATGTAAAAGATTAGCTTGCTACGCGTTGCGATATTTTAAGCATTCCGGCGGAGATATAGTATACGACGTAAACCGATTTGTGTATATCAACTTACGAGGTACGTCATCCCTATGATAATCCCTATATATCATAGTTCATACGGGAGTGGTCCATGTTAAAACACACATGTCTGCAGAGGTTATTCATCACTACACGACAATGTGGCTATACACATAGTTATGTTACTGTAAACAGTTAATCGCGGGGCGTTTGGCGTTTTCGGCTCTGGGTAATTGCAACTCGCTCTTGTTGGACGCGATTAGCGTTGCAGTGATCACTGAACGCTAATATGACACGAAAACAATGAAAAAGCGTTGGACTTAATGGAACGACTTTTACGTCAGCGAAACTATACTGCTAAACTATTGGAAAAACAATAAAGAAAATAACCATGAAAAAAGGATTCGTCTCATAAACGCTCAGCTCAAGCAAGAACACACAATCTGAATTAAGGGAACTAGTTAAACATACAGATAGCTGTAAAGTTCAGCATAGCGGTACTGCATAGCACGCAGTGTGTCTAGGGGCACAGCTCAGTTCTGATCTCCGAGAAATTCTGAACATTCGATTTACCTATGCCAGTCACGCTATTCCTCAAAGGTAGAATTCTCAAGGCGAAATTAAATACGAGTTACGAGGAATGGCTATGCGACCCCTGCCATCAGGCTTTGCTTGCACGGTCCTCGTCGGTCAGCGAAGTTCGTCGTATTTGTTGCTGCAGAGGCGACAGCCGTTAGGAGCCGTTCCGTGACTCATGGTTATGCTGGAACGCCAAAGAAAATATAATAGAACATACTTAGTTGAGCCCAAAATCTGCTATCGAGCTCAGTGAGGCAGTCGTGATGCTGTATGCCATTGACAGAATTATCACCGCACCACGTAATAGTGATAGTCATAATTAAACGCTAATTATCGTTTGCTAGAGGATGCGCACGGCGTTTAATGAGTTGATTCACACAATCTAAAAAAAATCCTTTATTTAAACAATATAGACAGAATCATATTAGACAGTTATGCCGTCAATTGACAAAATTCGATACATAAAATACGAGTGACTCGAGGTGATTCCGAGTTAACCAAGCTGCCGGCCAGTTCCGTGTCGTCCGACGAAATCCAATATTCCTATTAATCTCATTAATTTACAGGAGTCGAGGTAGCCATAGTAGATACACAATGTTGGGATTGCATCCTATAAAACCAACGCAAAGAGACAATCATCACAGCCATGAAATAGAGATGCTGCACATGATAGCTGTGTCGACAAATCGACTGGGGTCCGCGTCGATAACATCTACAGTATCTATATATTGTATGAGATCTATCTATATTGCCAAGCATACAGTAAAATGCGATATAAGAAACAAAATAGCACCTGGATGCTGATGCTTACTCGGCAGCGAGTTGCTGGTTCGATGATCATCGACTGAGACTCTCTTCCTACTCGCGCAAGAACGAATTTATAGACAGAATCATATTAGACAGTTATGCCGTCAATTGACAAAATTCGATACATAAAATACGAGTGACTCGAGGTGATTCCGAGTTAACCAAGCTGCCGGCCAGTTCCGTGTCGTCCGACGAAATCCAATATTCCTATTAATCTCATTAATTTACAGGAGTCGAGGTAGCCATAGTAGATACACAATGTTGGGATTGCATCCTATAAAACCAACGCAAAGAGACAATCATCACAGCCATGAAATAGAGATGCTGCACATGATAGCTGTGTCGACAAATCGACTGGGGTCCGCGTCGATAACATCTACAGTATCTATATATTGTATGAGATCTATCTATATTGCCAAGCATACAGTAAAATGCGATATAAGAAACAAAATAGCACCTGGATGCTGATGCTTACTCGGCAGCGAGTTGCTGGTTCGATGATCATCGACTGAGACTCTCTTCCTACTCGCGCAAGAACGAATTCTGACGAACCGGCGACATCAACTCTGAAACGTCCGCGCTGCCCCTTGGACCTCCAAGGCACTGTAAAAGTGCGGGGTCCGCGGATATATATAATATATATATATATATATATATATATATATATTGGATACAGAGTAGACCTGGATACCAAAGAACAAACCAACGAAAAGGTCATTTCATAACTGACAACTCGAGGATCCGCAAGGCGTAATATAAGACCTAAAAGCCTATTAGCTTACTACCAAGTATAGGACTAATCATGACGCCGTAATGACGCTTGTGAATACAGAGTGCACCCGGTCTTCGTCACACGTGTAGAACCGTCGATGAATTTTACGGCATCGCTGGATCCATTCACCGAACGGCAATCGAACCATCACATGATTCACCATGAGGTGGATAGCCCCAGTGGCCACGTACCGGAGGTCAAGTCTCTCGGCGACATGAAACGAATGCAGATGGATCAGCGGCACCACATCAATCACCCCAACGGTCGAAAGCTTGATAAGATCATCTTCAGGTTAGAGACATACTCTGTTCTCTTGGCATTCAAGACTGCCCAATCACAAATGTCACTCGAAGCAATAAAAAATAATAATAACAAGCTGATCGCATGCTGAGCTACAGATACTACTGTTAATTTTTGATGAACAGTCTACTGCGTCGATACGTCGATTTCGATAAGCAAACATAGGAATAAACCACTTGGTTCGCTTATTCGGTGTGTGCACCCATTGTCCGGGTGGGTAGACTGTCTCTTTGTTTATATTCTCTATGTTTCAGCTGTACTTTATTTGCTTACACAAAAACTTGTAATAGCGAACACCACCGGCTAACGCTTCAAGGACTTCGGGTAGTAATTGTTTCGTTTTGTAATAGAGGGGCCTGTCTAAAACGAATACATTTTTACAATTTCACACCATACAAAGACTCATTTTTTTGTGTAGCTACTAATATATATATATATATATATTGATACATTGATTGATTCACAGGGTGCTTGTACGAAAATACGCAAAAGAATGCAAATTATCCAAAGGGTCAAGTAAACGCCTAATGAAGATCTTCGAGGAAAATCCCCCGAAGATACCAAAGAAGGACGAAGATCGTTCGCAGTGGACTGAGGAACAGTGGCGGCAGGAGGTTTGTGCAATTAAGGTGTTTGCTTTTAATTATTTACCCCGATAGACGATGAAAATCGAGATTCTGAGTCTGCATTAAGAAGTAACAGCTTCTCTCTTCACCCTGTCAAAAAGCCAGTTTCCAGTGTTGGACTCACTTATCAACCCATTAAATCGGATTTCGCCTTCTCCAGAGCTCGAAAATCGCTAAACATGAATTACTTTGGTATGCCGAAATAATCTACACCGGTTTGTAAAAGCCTGTGTAGGAAGCCTTGTAAAAGCCTTCCGATTGACCGTAACCGGGAGAGACTGACGCTACATTGACGCGAACAGAGACATTCACACGTTGAATCTATGATACTAGCAACCGTCGTCCTGATAGACGACGTCTTACGAAGCAATGCTAAAAGCAGTTGTACCGTGG
Source organism: Stratiolaelaps scimitus (assembly GCA_019614645.1). Classification (NCBI taxonomy): domain Eukaryota; kingdom Metazoa; phylum Arthropoda; class Arachnida; order Mesostigmata; family Laelapidae; genus Stratiolaelaps; species Stratiolaelaps scimitus. Next base: position 840,332 of record JABWDB010000025.1, on the reverse strand, counting down.
ACGTTAAATGTTCGCTGAGAGTCAGCCCTTTAACTTAACCGTCGTCCTGAGGCATCCTCATTTTCCAACATGTTCCTCGTTGTAGGCACGCCGCGAAGCGGAATATATGCAGCGTATTCGCAACTTGGCCTTCGAACGCATCGACGAACACAAAGCTTTGACACTCTTCTTTACTAAACTTGAAGAGCATGAAGTTCGCATGAAGCAAGACATCGAACGGGAAACGAGACACGACCTTCACCGTCTGGCGAAGCGATCGAAACTGAACGATATCGAGTTCAATCGCTTCATGCGAATCCGGGAATTGAATAAGGCCAAGATCCATTGGAGGATCAACATGCATCCGAATGAAGTGAAGGTATTCTATTCGAATTGATGATAGCACTAATTAATAATGTTTTTCGAGCTGACCCTCAGCTGTTCCCCTATGTGACAGGCCTCAGCTCTAAACCTTTTTAGGTATTGCTATGAGGACCTGTCGGGGCCACCTTTGCTTATTCTCTGCCTTACTCGTACCTGACAACAATCCTCAGATAAAGAAAGATGATAAAGAACCCCAAAGATTCTCCGCGTCTGACAGGATTTGAACCCAACACACACGTGTCCCTCCGGTCTAGTACTCTAAGACGCTCACCACTAGACCATCCAGGGGACTGATAATAGCACTAATTAGCTGAATTGTGATCGAAGAATAATCGTCGCAGGGAATATTTCGAGTAATTGATGTTTCATGTCGATGTTCATTTGTGTTTTGTGACAAATGTTCTCAATTAAATGAAAGCAATTCGTCGGATCTTAATTAATGCATACAATAGTTTTTTTGCTGAGCTACCCGCTAACCCGCTATCGTGTGCTCAGACGTATGACTCTATGATTAGATTTTAATTGGCTACTCAATGAAAGATCTGCTCCGTACCACCTATGATCGGCGTGCATCGGCACGGCACATGCATGTACTTCAATGTCTGTATATTCGAGTTGGCAATCAGTGGGTAACGATGGTCTTGCCATCTTGCTGGACACACAATTTTCAGAAAGCCGAAAACATGATGGCGGACTCCTGGAAGAAGACAAAGAAGCAAGCGCTGAATGGGACCGTACCGGAAGAGCGAGAGCACATGGAACTCTTTCTCGCTGATGTCGAAGCCACTTGGAAGAAAACGCAGCAGACCCTTGCCAGCCAGCACAACAAGAGGCATCAGGTCAAGGAGATGTTCTCTAAAATTCTTCACAGGTATAACGAGGAAAATAATATAATATTTATGATAACTATATTGCTACTGGTATTGAAGGTGAACAGACATCGGTCCATGAACGTCCGTTATCGGGTGGTACAGCCAGGCGGGTCTCATTGTATGTACCGCTTAGGAGACTTGAATTCTCAGTAGATGAACATTCTCAACATATATCTAATGCAGAGAGTCAGGGATCCGGATGGAGGACACATGATTTTCGTCATTTTTCGGCGAGCTGCTGAATGTTTTGTGAATCGTATAGTGAAGTAAATAACGGGGCCTGCAGGCTCTATGATGGCCAATTCAGGGGCCGCTATTTGTAGGCCGCCCCATGTATCTTCATTTCTTGATTGTTGTTAATACAAAAACAAAGCGTATCTCCCCACAAACTTAACCGTATACTACATCAGTGATTGACTCTCTTGTAGACATTTCAAGATTCGTTGAACGCGTTTGAATGCAATGACTACCAAAGTCGAAACAGAAGCTGAAACCATCCAAAACGCGATTTGCAGTTGCCTCGATGTGGCTTTCGTCCAAAATTCTATTTTTAAAGTTAAGCTTTACTCGGATGCATGAATCTCCTCGACAGTCACCAAAACCCCGAATCCGAAAGGCATTATTATACATTTTCATAAAATAAGTGCATTTTTTTTCTCTCACATCAAATGCAGCTATGGCTCTTCGTGGGCCTTCCATATCCAATACTACTACTACTAAGTATTGCAGTTCGTCTATTGCGGTTCCTATGGTTTCAGACGCCGCCAACTACACACAAAGGAAATGCCGGAACAAGACGGAGTTCACCCGTGACTCCACTAACACTGACCTCGATTTTGTCCGTAGCTCAATGGCCACTACGATGTGGTGTGCGAAATTCAACTGTGTGCTCTCTCTTCTCACCGCATTCGTCAGTAGATACTATCGCGCAATCATGGCAATTGCAACTCCTGAGCCTCCGCTGTATTAGGAGCTCGATACAACTGAATATGCCAATATATCGAATATAATTTTGGATCGAGCTTTTCTCTTCCAGACATCGTAAGGCCGCAATATATATATGCTCCAACCGATTTCCCGAGCTGCTGTCAATGGTGGTAATCGGATCGCGTGGCCTTTAAGCTTTTTTTTCTGCGAAACTGTTCTTTGACAACCTCGTGTACACATGCCCATCTTCAATCGCAACCCCCTCCTCGTATGTTGCTTCCTGGCTTCTTTATTGGCTTTGTGTTGCATTTGACCCTCAAGGCCTCACCTCACAGCGACTTCAGAGGGCCTCGTTTATCTTCGTCCAATTCTCCTATTAGATGGCTAGCGTTCCCGGTTCCACGAGGATCATAACCGTGGTAGTCAGACTGGCGACTATGTCGTGCGTTCGCATGGTTTCGTTGTCGGCCGAGACGATTCAGTGTCCGGCCACCACACACACACACACACTGAGTCTCGTCACTAGACATAGTAAAAAGCATTGTAAAAACCGCGCCGTTGCTTTAATCACCCAATAAAGCCTTTTCCTTTACGTTAGATACGCAGGCACCGCGTCTTTCATCCAAAGAGACCTTTCGTTGATTCTTCCTTTCCTTTACGATTGGCGAAGACGGAGCTTCCCCTTTTCTTAATGCCAGACATTAATGCTTAATTTCATCATTGAGGAAAAAGTCAACTCAAGAGGTTGCCACCCTTAAGAGAACTTAAAGCATTGTATGCAGTTCCTTTAAGAAATCAATAAAGCTTTGCCTTTACCGTACCCAGCGGAGCAATGGCAATCAACTATAGTGTGTGGCCCACGTGCGCTACGCAAGGTGCATAAGAAGGGGAGATGTGTGTGTGCCACATGAAGAACTCAATGAAGAAGGCCCTGCCAGCCGTCTCACGGTTCGTTTTTCACTGCTTGTTCGGTAAACAATGAGGGGATTTTTATGCAAAATTTATATGGGAGCTGAGACATTGGTATTCTACGATAATCCGCAACGTAACACGGGGTGTGGTTAAACCCAGAATTCTTGGCCATACCTGTCATTCTGTGCGTTTGGTTGGGTCAAAAGTTAGTGCCCGATTACGGACTGGCCAAACCTCGTAGACCAATCAAGATGCAGATTGTTACACAAAACAACCCAGTTAACGAGGTCGAAAAACGAACTGGGAACGGAGAAGCAAAGGTCGTTGCAACGAGCCATTGCAAGATGACAAATCGAGAGCTCATGTTGTTTTGCCGACACGCCGTACTGTTACAGCGGATCTTGACTGGGAAATCCCTTGAGTACCCGACGTGCGAAATTCGCTGGATGGCTTGATCGCCTAACCATGATGAGATGTTTTTCTGTCGAGGGATACCCATGCTGCCTGACAGATGGCTGGGAGTCACTATATCCATTAAGGTCCGTCCATTCTCTCAAAAGATATAATGACTCAGGGTGAGTAAAACGGAAACTTAAAAAAAACCAAATTACTTATAAATCAATCTAACAATACGAATGTGGAACGAATTTATTAATTATTATTTTTATTACTTATACGCTTCTTACTCAAGTCGAGTGTGTGTGTGTGTGTGTGCAAATAAATAAAGAAAATAATAGAATATAGTGCGCAGATGCTCAAAATACTACATATTAGTATACATATACATATATATAAATATAAGTGTATATCTGTATATACACATATGTATATGCGTGGCGTACAAGCGCTGCTGATTGTTCCACTGCTGATTAGTGAGAGCAAATTAAACAGATGGTACCATGAAGGCGAATCAACTAGCGACTACCGACAGGAGCACGCTTGAAACTTTGATCAGCTAGTGATGCTCCACTGTTTCTCTTGCCCGGATCGAATCGTTCGTTACTTCGATAAATCGCGGGCTACCGTCTCTTTGTGAGCACTTTTCTGCATTCAACTACTCAACTGGTGCTGATCAACGCCACTGTCTCTCGTGCCAAATGTCTCGTTTACTTGAAAAATAACAACCGGGTACATTTACTAACGGCCCATGAACTGTACGTCAGATCTCCCAACTTCAGCAGCTGGAATCCTTCAGGATTTCGACGGCGGCTTGATCTGCAATAGAGCAATAAGGTTACATCTATAGTGGGTCACCTCTGACAGGGTCTGTTGGTGCGGGGTCCTTATCCATAGTTGTTGCTAATAACTTTCGCTGACATGTTCCCAGCATTAATGTTATCACACTTTCCAATCAGCATCATCTTTCGAGGGTCTCACCTGTCTCATTGGAAAAGAGGATGACGCCACTGTCTATCGTACACGAGACCGATATATAGATAGTTCGTATAAAGCGCGTCCCTAGGGAATGGACACCAAAATGAGGTGTGCGGACGCCCTTAAATTTGCAACATCGTCGCTTGTCCGAAATGTCTGTTCGGGTCATCTGTAAATCCCAGGAAAGCGTTGAAAAATAGCGTCATCCCAGGAGATGGTAGAAATCCTTATCAGTATCTATTAGAAGGGACTACTGTTGTTACAAGTCAATAGGATCACTGGTCAATAATCTCCAATTCAGCTGGAGGAAGCCTACCACCTTTCGAAGTAACACAAAATATGAAAGGAGAGAGTATATATATATACACACCATGAAGCAGCGAGGTGAAACGAAAATATAATACTCTTGTCATGACGTCAAAGAAAGTCATCAATCATCTTTTGACTAGTTGCGATTTTGGTAAATGATATCTCGTAAACTAATATCAGTATAGGGAAAATAATTTAACCGGCATTGCGGTGACGCTTGGCAAGCAGTAAACGAGACAAGTGGACTCACCTCGTGAAGAGAGTTCACTCAAGGGCATACACCCGCTGAGATAACAGACCCCGTGTACCAGAGCCGCGTGTACATACTGTGGCATTTTCTGCATTTTCCGCTTATAGCGTTTGCTGCGATTGTTTTGCCATACTGCGAAAAGTATACTCTGAAATTACTGATATGGCCGTTCCTGTGCTATTTAATAAAGTACCTTGTTGTACGCCGATCGTGTGACCGGCGCTCCACACATGCGGATACTCCAGTTCTAGCTAAGTTGAAAGTTGTCGTAAGTCGTTAATAAACGCCACTGTATCTCGTGCAAAGGGGTTTTCTGGAAAATGCCGAATTGTAGCTTACGAGATGAACTGAAATTTGTATGCACATGAAAATCGATTCTTTTATGTCTCTATGTATAATCGTTAGTTATGGATTTATAAATGAACTTAAACTACTCATTGACAGTATTTCTTTATTTGAGACCCAAGCTCCATGAACAAACCCTGATTGAACTAATGAATCGATACATGTGCCAATATCTCTCACAATAATCTTCAATTTTTGAGTCGCTCAGCCAAACCAATAAGATCAACTAATGAATGGACTATTCAAGCGGAAGCGTTCTGTAATGCAACAACATCCAACGCCACGCGGTCATGTCGCTAATTATGCAACAAATATTTGAACCCAACATCTAGTCACATCTGCGATAGTAGCTGACAACAGGATGAGCTTGCGTAAGTAAGCTTTTCCTTATTATTATTGTTATTATATATTATGCTGTTTGATTTTGTGTGAAATGTGAAGCTTTCGCTCGAACAGGGCAAACCAACAATATGCTTGTGTGGAAGGGGGTGTCTTATCTGAGTCAGAGGACACTCGATTTACCTAATGCTGCTTAATACTTCCCTAGTCGCAATAGTACAAAAAAAAATATTATATATGCATATATATGTAAATGCATACATATATATATATATATATATATATATATATATATATATATATATATAAAAGTGAAAATTTTGAGTATAGCAACGTAGCAAAAATAAAAGTTGTATATCAGCATCGCGACTTGTCCGTTGTCGGGGATGACATTGTATGTAATATTGGAAATACTACATTTTTTGAAATTCAATTTAATTAGCTGAACGGTACATCACAGTATTTGGATTGACTAATTATTGTTATTATCATTATTATTTTTATTATCACAACCAGTAATAAATCCAACGGCTGAAGGTGCCTGAAGGACAACTTTTAGATATTGGTTAACCCCAGCAGTCTGCTGTAAGCTTTATACGCTGAAACAAGCGATTCTTTGCATATACTACTCGTTTTGGAAGTTCGTAATAATTAAATATCGTTGCCATCTGTACATACCTACTGTGTGGTCGCTGCTGAGTTTCGAGATCGCCCAGATAGCTGCTGATGAAAGAACACAAAGGACCGCAACAGCAACAAGTGAGACAATGAGACGACACGTGTAGAACGCTTGGCCTGTCTGAGTCGGATCCGCGTCTGTGAGACTCCGTTGCATGAGCAACAGGGCCACGCAGGCTCGTATGAGGCACGGACAAACGCTTTTGTAGTGGTAGCAATCTTCTGTAGACGGGATCTGCTAAATGAACACTTCGATGGCCCTCTCCATCTGCAGCAGGGCGTAGCAGCACTAAGACATCGGTCATGCACAGGAGTGTGCACATTGCTATACTATGACCTCGTAGACTTGACTTCTAGTGCACCAAACTCGTTGTTAATTAGTATCACCGTGTGTGGTAATACACCGGACACATTGAGTTGACACACGGTTTGCAATGGCTTAAAATAAGATTCGAAATGAAAGTGAACGAACATGTCTTTAGTGTTGACCTGGAACTCGTTCACACGCGTAAGCATTTACACAAAGTCAAACACTGCCGAGATCATAATTTATGAAACATCGTAGTTTTGTGTCTTGACACACGCACACACTCATTTTCTTCACTTGCGCTTCGACTGTCCCCCATTTCTAAATGATATTATCCAACTAAAATCACACGATTAATTAAATTGTGTCACCTTTCTAGGGTAGATTTACAAGCAACTTTGCATATAGACGAGGTTCATATACACATATCAAGACACATAACGGCGCTTACGACCAGGTCACTGCCCAGTTTTCTAGTGCGTCAGGCTACCTGCTTATTGCACAAACCGGCAGGGTGCAGCTATGATATGATTTAGAGATGATTTAGGGTTTCGTACCTATCTACAAGAGCACAGATGTGCTCCCCAGATGTCTTGATTCAAAAGACACCGTCTCCCTACGACGTTTGTGGTGGAAGATTTTTTCCGCAAGAGAGACGTAGGTGCACGGGTTCGATGCCCGCCGTTGCACATCTGCATTTAAAGGGGTTGTTGGTCGTCTTACGAAGCAATTTACAAGATCAATACCGTGCATGTTAAATATTGGCGCAGAGAGGGAGTCAGACCGAATAAACTCAAGCTGCTTCCAGCTGTTGTTTCTCAATGCACCCCCGAATTGTACAACCTACCGTCGAATTCAGCGAATTTCTGTTTCCAGCTCCTGATAGTATCTTTAAGACAGCCAACGCCTCTATCCCGAAGAGACGTTTGAGATGTTTGGTGAAAAGCGAGATACCGGCAAGGATATGTACGGGGCGGCTGCTTAGCGATACCACCTACTCAGACCTGCTTAGAAATTTAATTGCTTTCTTCTTAGTCAAATTCAATCAGCCCCATCTTGTGATAGTCATGCACGTCGCAAAGAATTAATGAGCACACGCACACATACTATGGCCATTTCATGCCACATACGTGTTAAATTTATTTGTACAAATATTACATTCGTTTCAACGTTACATTGCATGCGCCAGTCGGACAGCATCAATTAGTGATAATATCAAGCCGTCCATGCAAAAATCTACAGTGAAAATAATTGACCAGGATCAATTCGCTTTCCATTGCTCGATCGAACGATAGATTTCACTATGACTACTTGTCTATTAGAGAGCAGTGTCAGCTGGTGTCAACTCAGATAAGAAATAACAGAGAAACGGAATCTTCGAATACACCGATCACTCTCATGTCACTGATAGGATGACACTCCAACTCGAAAAGACCTCGGTTAGCCCCACGTTGTAGCTCAACGAAGACAATTCAACCACTTTCATAAATAAGTATACACTTGCTTTTTACAAGTATTAATTAGCTAAATCGTGATGTGTATGTATATATGTGTTGGGTCTGAAACTGTTGGTCGTTCGAACTACCCTGACTATATATATATATATATATATATATATTCGCGACAGGGTTCCTCTGAAATACTAATTAAGCCTATTAGAAGAAATTGCTTTGTACAGACAGTCGTCTATCAACTAATGACACAACAGCGTCAGAACAATTCAAGCACGTATTATAGATCTGATATAGTTATACGATAGCAGCCTTTAAGGTCAATCATTTTCGACCCAAGTTTCTGCGGAATGATTCTTGTGCAGTTGCCCCCCCCCCCCCCCGCGGGAAAATATCGTGTGATTATCAGAAAAATGGCAGATTTCCAGGTCAGACAAGGCGTCGAGCACTAATCGAACCGGCTGCGAGTTTATACAACACGACATTGATTACCTTGTTTTGTTCGCTGACAGACTCTCTTCCTCCACTTGTATGTATGTGTGTGTGTGTGTCTGTATGGCTACCCGGCTTGTTGTCTAAAGAGTCTACACCATCTATGTATCTAGCCAGCGCATCTACCCATGCGCCCTGGATGAAGAGCAGCACTTGTGCGCCAGGCACTTGTCATGCAGGCATCCTATGCAGGTGACGCCCATCACGAGTTTTCTTTCGAGTGACTAGCTACATCAATGTTATTCTACAGTCGCTTACATCTTGAAAATGGATGAATGTCTGTGCGCATTTTGCGTGGTGATTAATAACACAATGTATGCTCAATAATGAAAGTGGGGATGCTTGTGGACGAATGTGTCACACTTGGCGATGATAAGGGCCGCTACCGCCGCCGCGGCGACAAATGTCAACCAATGTCACCGCTTTTCTATTTAGAGGAAGGTGTGCCGTCTTCGTGACGAGAATATACAGATGACATGGTTAAATCAATTGAATGACAGCAGTAATCATTAGCGGGCCGGATACGTGGGAAGGGTTGCATAGCCCCACGATGACGCTGCCTGTTGCGCAACCACGGGCTAAGCTGGTGGCGTAAGTTTAGCAACTCGTTAAGACGAGTCGCGACGTCAAATGACACGAGTTGCTGATTCAGACAAATGACGCCGTTAACCGTGGCCGAACTACACGCTTGTCGAAGAACTGAGCCCAGGCGCAGGCGACAAGGCCGACCTGAAAGTCAATTAAAAAACATATCTGTTTTTTTTTGTATGGGAAAATTTATTGCCAATATCATGCTGACTTGCGGCTGCCTCATGAGAATATACCGACGGTATTGAGACAATATTATGATGCTGATGACAAACGTGCTAGGAATCTACAGTGGCGATCCTGCTAGATATATATATATATATATATATATATGTAGACTTGCTCTGCCTAGTGACAGCCTCAACACATAGCGAATCCACCATAAATTACGGCGTTGGCTGCCATATCTATAAGCAAATCTAGCTGGACTAGATGGTGGCACATACACACAGTCTGTATTTATACATCCGGTAGCAAACGCGAGAGTGTAAGCAGAAGTAACTAGACGAGTGGGATCAGTAGAGATGGCTGTTCACATTTAGCCAAACTGGCAGAGTGTGAACAGCCAGAGTGAAAATATTCGTATCCGAAAGGAGTTTTACGCGTCAACAAATGATCGCACTCGCAGCAAACTTTTGTCAGCTTAACTTTGCGGCGAGTGTTAAATATATATATATATATATATATATGATGTGCTTGACTATGTGCAAATGACCGAGTTAAGCAAACTAATCAATGGTGATTGTTAGCAATTAAGTTACGTATGCTGCACTTTCTTCCAAATATTCCTATGTCATTATTCACTTATTCACTCGCAACAGCGTTAGTTACGAGTCATGCATGCAAAAGCGGACATCTATCACATGGAACCTATGTCTAGATTGGCCAGGTCCAATATGCCACCGACGAATAATGGCTTAACTTAACCGTACGTTTGCTTATATCTCTCCTGTTATCGTTTGGAAGATCTTCTGTGGGACAAACAAGCCTATTCACTGCAGCTATTAGTTCATATTGTATAGGGGGTCCGTCAGCTGCAACCTTTATAGTTTAGCTAGCCATTGAGCCTCCCGCTCACATCGTCTCGCCTGCCATTCAGTTGTCTGAGCTGCTATCAAACTACGCCGACGCTGGATCCAGCGCTGGTACCCGGCTGATAGTAGTTGCCACTGGTGGTGCTAGCGACACTGCTCACATTTGGCGGTCCAGTTTGGAGTGGCTCGTACGGTCGAACCCGCGCGCTCGCCGCTGTACACACCGTGATAGAGCCTTACACGGTAAAAACGTGTTTATGGAGTTGGCCTTCCATCCAACTACAGCCGATCGCGACGGAAGCCGTGGGGGCCCCTTTGTGTCTAGGCGCTGGCCGGTAGGCTAACTTGGTTTCTTCAACCGGCAGAACGTTATGTCTACTGCACACTAGCACCCACACGTAGACGCACACATCATAGGGATCATAGATTGGCCTTTGACGCCTCGGGAGTTAACGGCGACTCTGGTACATATAGTTCTTTTCTCTTTCTTTATTGTCGAGCACAACCCGTTAATATGCCTTATGCGCCCCAAGTGTTCTTGTTTTACGTTGGACTATTCGCTTGGGAGTATGGGATTCGCACCCACTAAACATTCAGTTGTGTCCCTCTATCCTTTGCCCGCGATAAATAACGATTGGGATGAATAGCTATGAGAGGATGAAATCGACCAAGTGGAACACGCCCGCCCACAGCTGTTTGTCTCTACAGACGAACTTGTGAATTGGAAACGAGTACGAGTCGGTACCCCGCCATAAATTGACCTGTACCCGTTCGAATGGCAAAATATTTGAAATTTGTTAAGATGTTACATATGACGCATATAAGCACTGCGACAGTTTCAGCAAACACGCACACGAAAATTAAACACACACACATCTGAGAGATGAATATATAATGATATGAAAGAGACAACAAAGAGCCTACACCTGTATACCGACCTGTAATAGTAGAATGGCAAGCGCAATGAGTCCTACCGCGAGACCGTTTTCTTTGAAATACTGAACCAGGACCTCTCCACAACCCTTCAGATGGACGTTGCCCTCTCCGTAATAGCAGGTCCCTGAATGGACATGTTGATAACGAAACAAACACATTGTTGGTTTATTAGTAAACTCATCGAGGTTCCCTACCGCTCGACTCTGGTAGTATACATTTCTAATCGCTTGAGCATTGAGTACGCCTTTACCTCGGCCTCTTTGGCAAGTTACAGATGTCGTTTTGTTGCATATTTAAACCCATTATGTTAGATTGCCCGATTTCAACATGAGCATTTGGGTGAACAATTAACAGTGGACGGGACTAAACACGCACCAAATAATAAGACATTATCCAGCGACTAGGTCAAGTATCGCGAATTGATATCGCACTTATCGATCTGGTTAGGTACCTGTATTATGTGGGGGACAGATTCAACATGAATCTGCCTAATTTAATGAAATGTCAACCTTCGTGGTCGAATCTCGCATGTGTCAAGCACGATCACCAATATTCGAACAGCACGTTACTATTTGGTGTGATATTAACAAAGAAACCGAACATATGTCGTCAGAGTCCGTTCGTTGACGACCGAGACAAATCGGTTACAGAGGTCGCTACCTATTCAATCGATCCAGTGACGAAGACAGGCAGTTGTAACTATTATTATTATTATGATACCGAAACAGTATTAGTAGTGAACAACATGAAAAGTCGAATTCAGTAACGAAGAAATTCGTCGTATGAGTTTACCCCCTCCCGCATTACACGTGTGTGTGTATAGCGCGAAGAGGTGACTCTCCAAAAACCGATGAGTTCATATCGAATGCGGCAATAATTCAACATCCAGAAACAAACATACGCCATCGTAACGAAGATCCAAAATTCCTAATAAAATTCTAACGATATATATACTATTAGATAAAATGCAATGTTCAATATTTAACTAACCTGGCATATACATCTCGTTCTCCGTATAATCCACATAGCTTCTCCCTCCACAGCATTCGTACTCCTCCTGTATATGGTTGAGGAACGTGATCGCGTCCTTCTTGTGCAATTTACTTCGTACAATCATATCACGAATCTTCTCCGAAAGCCATGGTCTCACCTGAAAGTCGAATATATTCGGACTGACTGAACGAAGCATGCAGTCGCCTTCTGAGCAGTTCTAATCTCGATTTCTCCCGGATACCTTATCGATGTTTGCCATACAGCAAGACGACAAAACAATGGATAGAATCTCCCACTTATGCAACACCCCCTATATCTCTTGACAAGGGCTGACTAAAAAACAGTAGATAGGGACAGTGGGAATCTCGTTACTCGATTCACGCGCATCAGTAATTAGATGACAAGGCATTATATATATATATGTATATATATGGCTCGTATATATATTATATATACGAGCCAACTAAGCCACGTAAGACGCGTGACATTAACTGTGATTACAAGCACCAAAGGAAAAGTATTAGATAAACATATTTCGGCCAGCTCAAGGATGCGGTCGTGAAGAACGCCTTCTGGTAACATCCAAGTCAGTATCAACATGTGTCCCGTGACCAACCCAGGCCTGTTCGTATGATAGCCTACATTTTATAATAGGTACAGTGTACGCACACACACACACACACACTCCAAACGCCGTTGACTTTAACAACACAAAGGTAGTTTCGGCTTTTTACAACAACACTGTAACAGCATCTGATATATCGGCGATCGGCCAAAATGGGGCCGCTTCCATTAGGGTGTGACGTGAAACAAGCATTAAGTGTTCAAGTATGACATTATACGTTCTTTGGACACTGATCGATTTGTAGTCATTGAGAAGTTGTTGGGATCACGCTCTATGAACTACACTCTGTATACTCTAGCTGGAGCAAGTTTCCATTAGTTGGTGTTATATATATATATATATATATATATATGTATATAAACTAAAACGGGTCAGGACCGTAGCAAACCAATAGGACATAGTTTTCTCTTCAGAACAAATAATAAGTCGCTCACTACGTTTTCTATATGAAAGGTAGGATTCATCTGAAAGCACGAGGCCTAAAAAGCGATTGACGCACAAGAACAACATTATAAGACATCGAGCCACAACTGATGACTGGCAAGTTAGAAGACTCGCGAGCCAGTTAGTGAGTATTGTTGCTTCTTGGACGTAAAGGTAAAGATTTTATTAGTTTATTAAAGTAACTTCAATTTTTACAATGCTTAAATTTCTTTTGTTATATGTCACATGAGATGTGAATTTCGCTTTCAGCTCATATAATGATTTCTCCCCCGGCCCGCTGTCTGGGCATGTCCACACGGCAATGCCAGGGTCCTTTTGTGGCTCCTTAATGTACACGATGGCCGATTCGATAACGCTTTCTAGAATTCAGTGTAACAATGTTAATCTATTCTTAAAGACAACAATAAGAATAGATTGCATTTAATAACACCACACGTTTGCAATATATATATATATATATATATATATATATATATATAAATATATAATATACATAAATGTTACCAACTAACATGTTTGGGCTCATGTTTCTCAGGTACATCAGATCCATAAAGCGCCTTCATATGTATTACATGCCAGAAAGAAGTGCATCGTTTTGACAACAAAATACATATTTGCGTGCACAGCTATACGTACCTTATCTGCAGCGGTGTATTTGAATATAAAGGCCATGACAATAATCTGACCGACGATGAGCAAGAGACACAGCAAACTGTAAAGGACGAGTCCTCTCGACGACCGGTGCCACGACACGCAATAGCCGAGCATGCTAAGTAGACAGACGCCCACAGCACTGGCAATGGCTATTACAAGGGCAGCTTTGTAACTGGCGAAGAGCTGAAGATGTGTTCGCACCTCGGATAGAGCTGGATCGTAGAGAACCCATAGACATAATCCCACCAGGGCTAGTCCAAACAGCTGTAACCCAAACACAGATGCACACATATATATATATATATATATACACGCATAAAAAATAATATAGTATGTATTTGGTTTTGAAATAACGCATCGCGACTTTTGAAAGGCTCAACACACCATGGATCAAGCGCATCGACAAAATCTAGCTAATTATAATAGTCGAACATGATTATTCGAATTGATCTGTCTGAAGAGTTGATCAGCTCTTTAGCATTATCGTATTTCGTAGCAACTGAATCGTACGACGTTAAGAGAGCCAGTGGGTGTCTGAATTGAAAGCGCGAACTCTGGGTGTGACGCCTGTAATTGACGATCACTCGGTGGTTAAACCGAGATAAAACGAATTTTAAGATTACAAGAATACCGCGCGGAGCGCTCCTCTCGAGTAGACCGTGTAATGATATGTTTCTTACGGGAATATCAACGACACACTTGTGCGTCGAAATGACCTGTTCTATATTGTAAACCCTGCTTCTAAATTAAACAACCGGTTGTGGTCTTATTTTGTTAACTCGAAAATGAAGAGTTTCTTTTATGTTGGCCATTTTTTGTCCGCCTTAGTTATTGGGAACGTCTTGTCGGCCTACTCCAGGATTTCACGAAAACACATGCTTCACCATCTTGCAGGTATATAATTGAAAATGCAGCGCCATGTCCGTCTGCAATGTGAACATGGCATTATCATTATCTAAGGGTAAGGCTAAGGTGAAGATTTATTGGTTTATTAAAGGGACTATAATCATTACAATGCTTAAGTTCTCTTATATGTCACGTCGTGGGACTCGAACCAGCGGCCTCTGGCTTTTTACAGCCAGAGCTTTAGCCGTCCAGGCCACCGCTGTGCACAGTTATATATATATATATATATATATATATATATATATATATATATATATATAACTCAGCATCTGCTAAAGGGCTATTCGTCAGACTGGCGCCAACTTAAAACCACCCGAGAAGCAGAATGCGGTGGCGAATTGTTACTTGCATAACGATGGTGGCTTCTTATCACAACAGTTCGTTGTCGGACAAAATCAGTTCTGACCAGCCAGTGGTTAGAGTCGACCCAAACTCATTGCGAAACCGTTAGTCATCTTTGGATCGGTGCGGTCACCCTCGTTATTGTAGCCTATAAGTGAAAGCTGTTGACCACAGACACAAGCAAGGTATCCTTCCAAACCACCCGGGGCAGATCTTCTACTGTGATGAACATGCTCATGAACGTTTAATGAATAACTGAAAGTATTACAGCTCTCATATTGGGACTTTCGGTGTCGAAAATAGCAAATTCAGCTTACGCGATCGTAAGCTAACCGCTGCTGTATCGCCAATCCCCTATTTCGTGGAGTCACTTCGGTTCTAGAGACAACTGATTCGAGTAGTGGCTGCCGAATACAACGTTTCTATACGTATTATTCCATTAAGAAATAGCTATATATTTATAATAATTGGTGAGAATTTCAGAAAGGAATTCCGCCGATTTTCTAGCTACAAATTCGAAATCAACGACGATTCAGCTGCGACGGTCTACTTGACGAGAAGCATTGTTGTAATGAGCAGTACCATTTGAGCAACGACGTTTAACATGCACTCAGCCACCTACCCGAGTATGTATTCTTAGGTTTGTACTTCGAGGAGCCGATCCAATATGTTCATCTACTTATAGGGGTCCATTCTTTGAGTCCAGTCTTAGCGATTGGACATGTACGATCAGCCATTCAACAAAACAACTTCATCTCGTCGACAAATCTACAATGTACAAATATATGCACAAGAAGTCGCTACCAATTGAACACGCGAATTTAGAGAAGCTACAGATCCGCTGATTCTTACCCATGACAAGACGTTGAACGTGATTAACATGTACCTCGAGACTATTGCACACGATGAGGGCGGTCGTTCCCGCTCTTTCCAGGACATCGTGACTTGCTTTCTCCCAAAGCCAACAGTATCTCAACTAAAAGGAAAGATCTTCTTCTCACGTTTTTCGTACACACCACACACACGCACTCACGCATACAAGCCGCATATGCGTTGAGTTGGCACTCCTGAATAGCACATTATCCGGACAGATAATTAGCAGCCTCCTGCCGAAGACAGCACTTGTATATTGAGAGTACATAGACGAAACTCATTCACAAAATTGCGTTTCTGCAACAATTGTTGCAATGCGCGCGAAAGAATCGACAAGAGCCATCGATGATCTTAGTTCAGTCTCTTAGTAGGCGCCGTGTGGGGGCTGCAGCTGTTTCTCGATTACTGGAGGCCAACTAGACGTCTAGCATCGTCAAGTGCTCTGCCGGCACTCGTATACATCTCCCCTCTTAAACAAGCAAACAACACTTTCTACCTCAGCATTGTCCGGCAACAACCGACGGCAAGGGTAGGGCGCAGTCGTGTCCACTGCGACCTCTCTACCAGCTAGCTTATATAGGCGCTATAGCGAGCGAGTATCGCAGTGTGTTCGGGCGGTACGGAGTGGCTCGTCTCTTCTCGTGTCCTTTCACTCAGCCCCTAAATATCATGATGAAATCTAGTCCGCGCCCAAACATCTGAAATCGCCACCACGCCAATGAAGCGACCGCAGGTTGATGCTAGCATGGCTGAGCCACACACACACACACACACACGCCCACGTAGAGACGGGCGTGAACGATCCCTGTTGCCGCTGCGGTTTGCCTACTCCATGGGCACTGTGGGACAGTACGAGCCGTTCGCGCAGCTACGCGCTCCTGTGCGTTATTGAGCGCGCGTCGTTGTACAGAGCGACGGCAAACAGGGTCGCAGCGGGAGTTGAGATAACCATGAGGGACCCGATACTGAGCTGGCGGCGCCCACGAATGGAATGACGCCGTTGGGTCTGTGGCGGTAGTACCTGTCACAGCGAGAGGTTTCATAAAGACGGGATTTCCTAAATGACGAACTGGCGGACTGAAGCGCGTACGTCTGTGCGACCACATGTGTGGTAGTTGATTGCACTGGGTGGCCATTTCATGTAAATGTTCGCGTAGCACTAACATTGACTGACAGACGAGCCACAAGGCGACTATATACAGCTTCGTGGCTATAGATGCTCCTGATGAATTTGTAATTAGCCATGCCCACGAATGTCAATCACAGTGGCAAACGTTCATTGATCTGGCTAAGTTTGTTCAATATGGTGAATCGGACATAATGTGAGTTAAGCAAAATGTTTCGACGAGAATTCATTAGAATTTTATTTGCACGACCTCCTGTGTATAGGTGAGACGACGAAACGCCGACTATGCAGCCGCATGAGTGGCGGAAATACCCCCGAACCGGTCGAAATATCTCCAAGCCACTTGACGGCTTCCACAATATCGGCAATAAGCGGCTGTTCCACTTGAAAATAAGAACAATTTCTATCAGTAATCCTTGACGTCATCTTACGGCCGATGGGAATCTTGAAGTGGTTTAACCCGTTAACAAAACAGGACACACACACACGCATCTTGTACAAAGTCTTGACAGCGCCCAAAGGTCAACCTATTGTTGATACATTGGCCATCGACTCCGTGGAATAAACGATTAGGCCGGAGTTTAATACGTTTTTTATTTCAGGCACAACTTTTCTCATAGTTAACCCACCCACATGTGCCTGTCTTATACGATAGCTCTTCTTGAATTCGCCTAATACTAACTGGAGGCAATTCCTTTTCGTTCCAGTAAATAGACGTATAGTCAGGCGATTCTCTCACTCTCTCGAGACAACAGATAATTAATAACACGATAATTTGTTTTACGACACGACGCGCGCGAATCCTGGGGGATGCGCGTCTAAATATTGGCAACGGCGGTTCCTTAATGATGATCAGTAAGTAGGACCAGAAGCCTTATACAGCGGTATTAATAATAATAATAATAATTAATTGTATAGATTGAATTATGTGTGTGGTGAAAATTTCAAGTATATCCATGTGTCTGTGTGTGAGATAGATTTGATGAATATTCAACAGGTCCCGATACCGACTTGCTTCAAAGATCTGCGAAACAATCGAACGACATGAAATTAGCTTCGATACTGCCAATTTTTTGGAGTGTTTTTGCCACGGGTCGGGACTATTCATAACGGTATCCTATTTTCGCGGACCTTATTTCGGCCGTTGCTATTATACCAACTCCAATAGCCAGAATGAAGACAATGTACAAATACTTTGTAACGCTGAATTGACGTTGCGTACTCAATATGCAAAGGTTATTCCCTTCGTAGTACGGACAGAGAGGTAGATCCAACACAGTGTTCTAATGAACGCAGGTTTAACACAATGGTAAATGCTTAGGCTAAGAGAAGACAACCAAAACCAACTATACCTTGCACCGAGTGTATCACATTAGCCTGCGGACTCACTAGACACCGTGTCGGAGTGCCGGGTGTAAAGGTTACCGACTGGATTAAGACAGATAGCTAACAACTGCGGTTAGATCTAGCTACCCAATATGAACGTTGTCGAGCAACCGCAAGTGTCCGTTAAACGTGTCCGTTAAACGTACTAGCACACGAGGACAAATGAGCAGTGATTTACATATAAGCGACAGTAGCCAATTGGAGATGCAAGCTAGCTCGATTTACCTAGATGCTCGATTTGCTAAATTACTTCATTATTAACAATAATTACTATTATTGTCACTGTTATACATGATTATAAGAAGCTACGGTGCAATCACTGACTAGAGCGGTGTATATTCCATCATGATGACGTGTACTGAAGTCGAGAATTAGGCACTTAATCATTTCTGGTCAAAGATCCCAATTTTCGCACCACTATACAGATGCAAAACGCATTCCCGGAGTCTGACCCCCCTCCCTCCCCGGTGACACGTTACAAAGAAACTGGTGCAGCGTTTCGAGATGCGATATTTTTATATTATAGAACTATAACGAACCAGTTTGCCACCTGCAGCAACCGTTTAACTTCGAAGACCTACTCCAAGCGTTCAGCTCTTTGAGGACTTCCGATTGAAGGATACGAGAACAAGTGCAGAAATCGAGTTTTGCCTACTGCTGATCTAGCTGTTAATTACCTAGATTACTATAGCAAGAGTAAGAGACAATATACTCTCGACAATTGATCATTTTCCGCAGTTGTAAAAAGGGCCGAGATGATTTTTTGCAACAAAAAAACCGATTAAAGTGACACAAAGCTAACGTCGTATGCTATGAAAAAAGAGAAGTCTTAGTTGTGAATAATCTTTTCAGTTTTCTGTCATTCGCTCGTTTTATTCATTACGCCAAATATATAGAAATTGCCTGTCCGACCAGCGTTCGTCGATGTGGTCCTCGGACGATATCAGCGCCAATTTTGTAAATAAACTTTAGAAAAAAAAACAAATACGTGAATTGCTTACTCACCATAATGCACACAGCATATTTCCTCAACAAACTGCTAAGGCATCCATTATCGAATCTAATAATTACACATTGGTCAAGCTGTATAAGAGTCCTGTATATCCTGTTTTCCAACATTGTCGTTATATTCGAATCCGGGTCTATACCTAGCGCTGTTCCCACGTCCAAACCTGATCTGATTGATTGATGAAACCATTGATTCTTATCAACAATAGAACCTACCTAGCCAGCAATACTCGCCTCTTCCTCAGTATGATTACTTAGTCGTATTTTTTAATACTAATACGGATAAATAGTTATCTCGATCCTGGCTGCCACGAAACATTGAACTTTGTTAAAAATCCTCCATTAATCGAGATATGCATATAAATCAATGTGTACAGCTGGCACAGCGTTCGCCCCGTTGTTATCCCGCCTCACTGTTTGTAGTTACGCAGCCTTTCTGGTCAACTGTGTCCCCCCCTGCTTCATAGCGCAAATGAATCGGTGCGGTTCTATGCGGCGCTCGCTCAAAGTAGACCATCCTCGTCGTCTTCGATTGCCTTCACGGACGGTAGATTCGTTAGCAGAAGTATGACCTCGTTGAGAAGCTGCGCCTCAGAGCTCGACTCCGGCACGAGGTTTAAGACATTCTGCACAAGATTCATAATGCTGTCCACGCTCTTATTTGTGCAGCGAATTATTTTGTCCGGCTGAAATTCATTAAACCCAAACACACAAAATTGGAATGGACGTTAGATGAGGATATAGATATATATCAGCCGTACTAGAGGCCATCTGAGGCTATAATGATTTCATTATAGCGAGCATGAATCGCAATGTACCCAAGCAGCGTTATCGTTGTAGCTATGTGTGTGTTCTTTTTGAAGAGGATGCTTAGATGCTCTGACTACTGACCAGTTCGCCGATCCATCGGCTGACCCGGGTGGACACCACCCCCAACTTCTCGCAAGTCGACTTGTCGATTTCACCCAGAAGTCCGCGCACCCTCAATCCAATCATGACGATCAACGAGTCAGCCATCGTCCGCCTGTCGCTAATCTGTGACATGACCTCTTGGGCTAACTGGTCGTGTCCACTCGAGTACAGTTGCAGCTAAAATCGTGTGAATATAGAAGTGAAATATAAAACAGTGACAATGTTACTATTGGTTAACATCGGCTAAACAACGAGTTCAACAACATGCATGCCACTATATACGGACACCCATAAATCTGCTTCGCGCCTCAACTGATAAGCACGTAATAAACGTCAATCACGTTCACGCTATGCCATTCAACTGTGAGTGGGATCGCTTTAGTTTCATTGAGTGGGGGAATGTTTCAGAGGCTACGTACAACATATTCTTTATTGACAATGTCATTGTCGACGTCCCAAGAATGAGCCAGATCGACGAGGCGAGCAATGCAGGCCTGGCATTCAAGCAGTTCGTCCGGCATGTAGATTTCTGGCAGACGTTGCACACAGCCTTCAATAGCTCGACGAAGGAATAGGGTTCGATGTCCATTTAATACTCCAGTAGCCACTGACTGATTGTAGCGCTGGTAGACCTCGCAGAGATCCTCCGACAGCGCGCTTTGGGCCTGGACAAATAAAATGTACAAACGTTGTATTGCATTACCATTAACCTGTGAATAAAGTGTTTATCTACATATATATATATATATATATATATATATAACATTCGTCCTGTATTGATCAGCCTATTTTGACGTAACTTAAGGGGACCACTTGTGTAAATCCCTTCCAGGCTGCGCAAAATGGAGACCAGATCTTGAAAGGATCATATCACAACTCACCGCGCTATCAAATAGCGATAGAGGCTGCGTCTCGTCGAGGTTGAACTGGGTACAGTAGGCCAGTATTGTGATGAGGCTATAGTGCAAATGGACCGTATCCCTCAGAGCTTGTGGTAATGACAGAGCCCTGGATATTAACGAAGGATCGCCCTCGGCGAAGCCTGGAGAAAGCACTTCTTCCTTTAACAGCGGACATAGTATTTCCACGTTCTCGCTCGGCAGCATGCTCTGTAAACAGAACCGTGTTTGGTTATTGCCACTAAATTAAGCAGGTATCCTCCAGAGTTAATCATCCAACCCCTCACCTAAAATCAAGCATCGTTCGCTAGCTATATTATTATTGACCTTATTATATGACTAAGTACTTTGCTGACATCGCACACAAACCGACATTAGAGAATAGAGTAAAAAATGATAAGCTATATTGTGGGCTTTGCCACAAACAATTTCTACCACCATTACGCCATGAGAGTCACTCGCGTCAAATTCCCATTGTCGTTTTCTAATCTAACCCAATGTGTCCTTCTGATCAAGATGAGGGAGACCACCAATGAGTCGGTGCCAGTGACTCACCCTCTATAAATATGAATTCCCTTCACCTGCTATCGAGAACAAAACACCTACCCAACAACGGTCAACAGGGAGACGAATACCCTACCTCAATAATGATGTCGAGGATGGTCGAGCAGAAATTGAAGAATTCTGCTAGAGCGCACCGACCCACTTGAACGTGACGCTCCAACTGAATGTCAGAGAGTACCCCGGACTGTTCCATTATTCTGGCCATTGCGATAACGCGATTCTGCAAATGCGACTTCCATATCATGTGGCACAGTCCCTCCTTTAGCTTGTACGCCTGTATTACAAGGAGGAAACCCATCGACCATGAGAGCATTTCCGGATCGTGGAAGTTCTGGTCCCATAGGCAGAGATAGCTCCAACAGCAATTGGCCAGCAATGTCTCAAGCTGAAGTGATACGGGGAACGTGATTCGAATATCAGACAATAGCTGCAGGGCCGTATCGAGTGACACGGTTGCGCTGTCGAGCGTCTCCTCTAAACAGGCCACTGTTGAATTGCGTCCCAATGCCCTGCGAAGGTGCTCGTGGTCAAGACGCTGCTCACAGATCCACTGTGAAACTATGTCACTGATATGGCCCTCAGATTTGCTCAGGCTCTTCAGTGAGATGGGGAATATCTTCGCGTAGTCGTTAGCTGGCAGAGAAGCGTCCTTGATTCGGCAGTTCAGCAGGGCAGCTAGAGGTAGGATGCTTTGCAATTGTTTGAAAAGGCCTGCAAAAATCTTGCACTCTAGCGATTCCTCGACATCCTCCAGGAGACTAACTTTCTGTGGGCCTAGCAAAGTGCGCACCATATAGCTGGCCAGCATCGCCGCGGGGACGTTCTCCGTTTCCGTGATCTGCTCGTATACCTCGGTCAGGAATGGTGTCATACTCTCGCTGTGGAACTGAACTTCGGCAAGGATGTGGCCTAGGGCAGTAAACGTTTGTGATACTTTCTCCTTCGCAGATGTTGGACTTGCAAAGAAGCCATGCAGGACGCAGCTGGTCATCGACCACATACAAACTTCCTGCTCTTGTAATAGCCTGAAGAAATCTTCATCCTCAGCCATCGCACATAATAGTTTGCCCACGAAACGTTCAGCTTCGTCGCCCGGCTCAATACCAATCTTCGTTTCGACGGTGTCCGCGAGGACGGCAAAGCTTAAAAAGAAATCACACAGCCTAAGGTCGGCCAAGCATAGGCAATCCTCTTCTGAGCCGTACCGAAATACCCCTACGAACTTCTTCATGGAATCGAGATCTGACGAACTCGGTAGAGTCCGAAGGTCACCCGCCACCATATTGTTGCTGCTTTGATTTACGTGTCTGTACACTTGCATCACTCGTCCGATCTTTGAGAGGTTCTCCTGGATGCGCATTGTGGCCTTTCTTGCGCCTCGAAGGTGTTTGCCCTTCAAAACTTTGAGGACGACATCCACCAGCGGCTCGTCGACATCAGGACAATCGCAAACCATCTTGACGATTTGTTGCACCAGCGAAACACGCTTAAAGCGTTTCAACAGCTTTTCGAAGCGATCCAAATTCGATCCCTGGTTGTAGTCTTCGAGGATTTTTCGTACTTCAGCAAGATCATCCAAATGGCCGAGCATTTCGCTTAGTTCTTCGAACTCGAGTGCCTCCGAGAATGATATCGCAATGTCATAGAGACGGCCATTCTTTGTCAGGAAATAAGCTTGTCTGTCCATCGCAGGGAAATTGTCATCATTGGCACCGGCAGTGACGCTGCCCGGATTGTACAACTGTAAATGCATAATAATAATAACGCGCACATAATAGTTATACCTTGATAGTCGAATAGCGTGAAGTGCGCGGACAGTGATTCAGGTGTCGGACTTTTGGTCTCTTCTCATGCACACACATACACACATATATATATATATAAAAGCCCGTTATTGAGCATCATACTTTCAAGCTATATGTGATGCATACTACTCGGAACTTTAAACAACCTTCTCCAGCCGCAGCTCTCAGACATAGTGCCGCAGACTGAGTGTTGGATAGCTAACGAACACTGTCAGTGCCGCTGACGCAAATATATATATATATATATCAAACCTTATCGTTGTGACTGAGAAGAAGATACAACCATGACATCCCTTGATATCCCGCGACATTTAACGAATATATTAATCTACAGGCATTACTCATTGAGGAAGTGTCAGAGTGATAACTTCAATAGTAGCATCATTTCCACGTTCTGTCTCACACAAACAGTCGAAACGTAAACGTCATAGCGCACACATGCCTTACCTAGGGTGAACATGACCAATCAATGAAAAATAAATGGGCTGAAAAGTAGGATGTTACCAGCAGTCCCAGGCCCCCGGGTGCGGAAAATGCGGTCACCCTCGACGACTTTCGCGTGTTCCACAGTTCGATCTGTCCCGATTTCGCTGAGTACACGACCAACAGTTCAACCTGACGGCCTGACCCGTCTAGCGAGGCGGACGTTATCCAGCCTAATTGTGCTCGTCGGTACCCTTTCATGACGTATAATGGTACACCTGCATGGATCGAAACAATTTTGAAACAACACAATTTGTCAGTATTGTCCAAAACTTCGCTGGAAGAGTGCATATATATATATATATATAGAGTATGATATCTAGAATGCTCAACACAAGTTCAACGCGCTCTCACCGGTAACTGCGTCGACGAGAATGACCCTAGCTAGCCCATCGACCAGAGCGACGAAGCGTTTACTCGGCGATAAGCATAGCTGTGTACCGAGCCGATCCCGATCAAACAGACCGTGTTGAGAAAGTACCTCCAATGTGGATATCTTCGGTTGTTGATCGGCTTCGGATTCCGTTTGCTGTTTGGATCCCCAAAATGGCACGTTGCTGAAACACACACACGCAATCAGTGTTAATGCCAACCACGAGGTATTGTGATAATCACAACACTCTGCCCTATCGCCCGGTGAGGGGATCCAGTCAATGAATGAGAACTCATTAAGAACGTATATTTTACTCTGTGTACGATACAAGACGTGTATCATGGCCATCCGTGACTGGAGGTGATCTGACATAGAGGATGCTTTAGTGTTGGAAAGTACCTTTGGTCCCCGGGGACTGACTCTGTAAGTCATTTCTTCGGCCGCTTTTTACGTACGGACTACCAAGCTACATATAAAGTAAAATATCAACAATTTGTTAAGTGGAAACGCTTTTCTAATATCGTAATATTTGAAAAAATCTATGAAATAATAATAATCATCATCATCATAATCATAAGGATAGTAGTTTAAAATTTGACGTTTAAAAAATAACGAGATTTGAGAACTCACTCGGAAATCATTTTGCCGAACTTGCTGGCCACGGCGACTGCAATATCAGTGACAATATTTGTCTGTGTGGTCTCGCGGCTAGTCGTCAGATTGTAGAATGGGTCAGAGCCCACGCTAGAGACGACGACGTTGGATGCGTTGGAAACCTCACCCCGGCTGCCGTAGCGGTCAATCGTACACCTGACAAACGATTGATCAGGGATGATGGTTAACAATATGAATCATAATTATGATAAGGATAGTTGGCGGGTGTAGAAGCTAATGTCAAAGCCAAAACTATAATATAATCAAAATAGGAAATAAAAAAGACAGTTAAAAATGTTGCTCTTCTAGCGCTAGTTACGGCGCCCGATAGCGCTTGAGAGAACATCTGACGGCAATCGTGTATTAACCTTTCGAGCTGATCGAAGTGGCACTCTCCAACTCCGTGGTGAGTTAACGCGACCTTTTGTGTATTTTTCACCTGTTGCAGCCGAAGACTTTTCCAGTTGAGCGAAGCGCTTGGAGGCAATCGATCGGCCGGGGACAGCATTAACGTGTTGAAACGGCTTTCTAGCTCAACAACGAGCTCACCATAGCTGACCATGTTTACCGCTGAACCTGCACACGACCCGAATAAAATAATCGAAGACTGGTCAGTGCCTGATACAGCTACCTTATCGACGCAGTCTGCACACATTATTTTTAGCAATGGTCATCAGCAAGGTTTAAGAGATATCTAAGAAAAATTGGCCCGTAAAATAGGAAAAAAAAACAGTTATCTGGAATGGTATTACTGAAGGGAAAAATCTCAAGCTTGATTTGAATTACAGGCATTAGTTCTAAAAAATAAAAAAATCGAAATACGAAAAAATGCATATGCCGTTTGTGTCGTCGAAATTCATAAGGCACTCTAATTGTAAGTCATAATCACTCTGCTTCACGATGACGATGTATCCACGCAAACAAACAGTTTGTGTCGTGTTTGACGCTTGGGTCCCTATCAACACCGACTTTATTTCTTCACAATTTTACAAGGTAAACCTGACGAGTTGTAAATAATTCGGCATTGCTTATCGTGTATCCGGCGTATTAATTATAATTGTAATAATAATTATAACATTTATACACGCTTAAATTGTTCATGCAACTATCCATGTATGTCATCTTACTGCTCGTCCTTAGCTGAAAATAAACGAGTCTTTGCATACTATCGTATCATAATATATTGTATGGTTTAAGCTTGATCACCTACCTGATGTTGCATAGACGTATCCCTGAAGACTCGTATTCACCGAGGTGCTCACGTCGCTCACCATCTGCGTAAAGAGATTCTGCCGGAGTAGTGGGAGACCCTCCTCGTTATGGAATATAACAGTGCCAGTTCTGGTGCCCACGGCCACGGCGCACCAGCTGCCGCCGATAATTGAAGACTTCTTCGTCGCCACTGGCAGCAGGCAGACACATGTTGCCCTGTGGCAATACAAACAAATTAAGAACAAACAAAAAAACGGTCCGTGAATAGACAGAAGAACAGTATTTGATTATGTGAACTTCACTTTATGGTAGCAAGAGTTACACACCAAACCTTGGTCTTGTCGCATGGCCATGAAACCCTGCTGCATATAAAGTATTTCCCCTCCCACTTTTGAAAAAAACAAGAAAATGATAATCTCACAGTAGAAGTTCGCGTGGAACGTTTGACGTCGCATTTCGTCCATTCGCGCTCAGATAGCTAGAGAGTACTTACACATCGTTATGGACGACGATATTCGCTTTTGGTTTGAATGACTGCAAGCCACTCTGGTGCGCGGTTGTGTTCTTTCCAGTGAACACTACAGTTTCCCCGGTCGACGTCACAATGGCGAGAAGATTATGCGAAGGCAGATAACTCACTCGGCCGAGATACTTCTCCAATGGCTCATCTGAAATATAGGTTGAATTTCAACGGAGGGGCGAGAACAGGATTTATATGCTTTGATGGAACGAACGTGCCGCGTGAATAATCATCATTTATTAATGGACGATTATGTTACCAATTAACATTTCACTCTTCTCTAGTCTAGATGGGGGCACAGCATACGTTTTGCGATTTTCTTTGAACTAGATATTCTAGCTACTGCGTACGAAGATCGTCAATGAAATTGGTCTATATGACCAATTCCAACCCTTCAAGCTCACTTACTGTGAATTTCAATAAATGATCTCCATTTCGCAACGTTACAAAGATCAATGCCCCCCTGATCAGACAACACCGAGTAGACAAATGCAAAAATCAAACCCTTTTTTAACCACGGGTAACGTCGCCTTTAATACAATACAAGGCTTGGCAAAGCTGTTAATATTTCATCGCATCTACCACCGAAGAGGAAATTGCTTCCATTCGAGTTACCACTATCATGTTCTAAATATTGTGGATACTTACTCCACAGCGAGTACTTATGTTTTTTCCTAAGCGAAAACACTATTTTGTTAGCTAATAAGAACAGCGTACTGGAACAACACGATAAGGCGGCGTTATATGTGACAATACTCTCTTCCCGCTAGTACATGTGCGCCGTTTCAAATGATGTCACTTTAAGGGTATTCGTGTGCTATTGTGCGCCTATACTTGAACCGTGTATTTATTTACCTTGATTGAAGAAACTGTCGAAATTGTTCAGGACAGCTTTTTCGTTCATGGAAGCCATGCTGTCCGTGTGTTGATTATCCACCTCTCTACTTAATTGATCATTATTCTAATACGAGACGTCTATTCCGAGTGAGTTCCTCTGAATTTCTCCGCCGACCTCTCCTGGTAAACTTCTGCTCATGGCCTTAGTCCCACAGTTGGACCCCGTGTGTACGGGCCAGTAGGCCGTACGTTGACATCCGCTCGTAGACCAGCACCTTCATACGCGCCTTCACTACACTATACCGATAATGCTAATTATATTAGAAATTCAGTGCAAATGTTCTCTCCTTGCAGATAATCTGCTATAAGAGTACATAGACATACATACACCCACCCAACATCAAAACATCCGACCAGATGTTCGACTGCATTCGAGTATGATGAGCCCTTTTGAGCGCTCACTCAGCAAAGTGGCAGCTGTGAGACGCGCCAAAATGCAAATAGTTCTAAAGAGCCTTTTTACCATTATCACGAATGCGTCCCATATAGCGTTTATACTGAAGCCTCTTTCGTCACAGCTAACGATGACAACCACTTATTGTATACACACACACACACACGATACGCCTCTTCACTTGGACTCTGAGTGGTTGAAGAAAGGATATATATATAGGAATTGCCCTTCGCAGATCTTCCCTTGCTCCACGCGTCCGTGGAATATCGAACATGGTCAGCATCAGCTGGTCGCGTTGCTGCATCTACACGCACGCGGGTTGCCCAATACCTGCGCAGAAGCTGACATCTCATGCGCTCGGCTCGGCAGTGCCCCGTGTTTCTGTGGTCGGTTTTCTCTCGAATCTTCGTATCTAGTCAGCTGAGGCCGGTACGCTTATTCTGTACTGTGAAGTGTTCTATTAATGATATCATTTATAGCTAATTCATTGATTCGTTGACCATCGTCCTCTCAGCTCTCGTCTAGTACAAAACAAAGGGAGAAGAAATACCCACACCATCATACAGTAAAGCAATGGAGCACATCTCTGCTGGAGACAACGTCCTGCTCGTGTGGGCAGGCCAACCTGACGCCGAAGCGCTAACCGGATTTGTGACGAAAGCCAAAGATGTCTCGGGTAAGAACGTCAGCGTGGAGAACGTGGAAATGTTCGAGGCGCGCGACGACACCTACGAGGTCGTGTTTGTCGGAACGGTAAGCCCGAACATGACGCTGTCATTTGGCGACTGGGCCAAGATACAGAAATCGCTGAAACCGTCGGGGAAGATCGTTCTCACGGGTGTGGATGGGGCAGCGGCGAGGTCACAGCTGAAACTGAACGGTTTTGCAAATGTCAGTGACGTCAAAACGGTCGAGGGAGCTGCACAGGTTACAGGTGAGAGACCAACGTTCAAGCTCGGGTCGAGTGCTAAGTTGAAGATCGGCGAAGCCAGCTCAGCCGGTGGTTCCACCGAACAGGGAAAGAAGGTGTGGACCCTTGACGCTGATGATGAAGATGATCTCGTCGATGAGGATGCACTACTCGCAGAAGAAGACAAACAGAAGCCGAATAAGGAAGATCTCAAATGTGCCACAACAGGTAACTCGAATGACCCTTCGAGATAATGAGCTGTACAAGTCCGTTGAGTCGTTAAGACCGTTGGATAGCAGAGACAATCGTTGCCAATATCTTTGTATTATTGAATAATAATTATAATAATAATACATTAGGTTTAACTTTGACGCACTAATGATGACCTGACTCCCGCAATAGCCAGGTTTGCGGTTATCGACGACATATGGGAGGCTAGCTACTATCTATTGCTTCATGAACCACGGTATTGCCCAAGTCGAGTAATGTATATATATATAGATATTTGTTTTGCTCGACTTAGGCAACACCGTAGTTGATATTCGTACGCATATATATATATATATATATATATATGTGTGTGTGTTGTGATACAGTTCTTATCTTCTGCGCTTCTTATGAATGTTGCCTTTGTTGTCTATGGTGCACGGTCACCAGTGTTTGGTAATCAATTAACCTGAATCGGATATTCCAGGTAAGAAAAAAGCCTGCAAAAACTGCACATGCGGTCTAGCCGAGGAGCTTGACAAGGAGGCCCGACTGAAGAAGGCCGCCACCGAACAACCAAAGAGTTCCTGCGGTAGCTGCTATCTTGGAGACGCCTTCAGGTGATTTCAGTTTTAGATAAGTCTATTATTGCCGGGGTTTTGAGTCTGAACACCATTTAAATGGAAGGACGTTTCTAGAATCTATAAGAGGTCTTTGTAAGCTTTATATTGGCACGTATTTTCGTATAGGATAACGGCTAAAGTATTGTTGGTGCTCCCAGGTGTGCATCCTGTCCGTACCGAGGCCTTCCTGCGTTCAAACCCGGAGAGAAAATCCAACTCGACTCGGACCTCCTGAAAGCGGACGCCTAAACCATTCCGGATTGGCTGATACTAGCTGGTTGCGAAGCACCAAACTTCACCTACCTGTAATGACTGCTATGATTATTATTCAGATTTTGTAGATATACAAGTAAAGAGCTCTATGCGTTGATTCAGGCTGTGCAGGATGCCAAATAGACAAAAAAAAAATCTGCGCCAGTGTGAATAATATAATCAATACATTCATACATGTAAATGGAACAAAATAGAAAATAAATTTCTGAAAGAATCGTATCCGTACCGAAATCGATGTTGTGATTTTTTTTATCAGACGTCAATCAGCGTCAGGGTGTAGTCTTCTAAAAAGGCCTGTGTTCTGTGCTGCACCGTCGACACGACAGTTATATGCCACCAAACATAGAACACAAAGGGTCCATCCCCGGGTGGGCGAATATTGTAGTTCTTGGTTATAGACTATATTCTCTATTCCTACCTACAATATACCGCAGGCGGACAATAGAGATCGGTAGAAAGAAGGTTTCAACGTTAGTGGGAAGAAAAGGAGATTCATCCACCAGAGGGTTGACGAACTCCCGCCACTATTGCATATATATATATATATATATATATAATCGTGAAGGGCTCGTGGCTTGGGATTTTATACCCAAACCGTGTCCGACTCGGTTGCAGATTATCATATTTTATTTATAGATATATATATATAATTGTGGGTTTGGTCTTACTTTTGTCTGTAGGCGGGGTTTGCATTTGTCAAGCCTGTATTTCTTCAAAGACGACGACATATGTATGATTATTCGTATGATTCTCATAATCATTCGGTGTTATATATATATATATATATATATATATATTTGAATGTATAAAAAAAAGCCACGGCTTGCCTTATTGTTCGAGACAATTGTGTATTTTATTCAATACCTTCACTAAACGATAGGCACGGTCACATTGCTTCAAGAGCTGTTTTGCACATTTATATTTGCACTTCTGTAATGTGTTTACTATATTTACAATCATATATATATACATAAAGTTCTATATTCGAAATATGTTCTTTCTGCACAAACTGCGTGTGAGCGTGTCTGTAGCTAGGCTGAGTTCATCGGGTATTTCAGGTCAAGTACCCTTAGCCCGCATAATCTTGGCATATGTTAAATAAATTAAATTATTACAAGGCATTCCTAGTAGACGTCTGCACACTTGAAATTTTGTATCGAACATTGTGGACTAATTAGGTATAGCAGAGTGGCTGAGATTGCAGAAATGTGCATGTCGTGCTCGACAACTGAGCGTTCTTATTGAAAAACCAACAAAAGAAGTCACCTAAATATTTTGCTCTGTTTGAGTGGAACTGTCTAGCTCGAGTATGTGTTTTAGAAAAACGCAATTAGGCGACTGTCAATTAAAGTGTAACCGCTATGGCAGTAGAGATCAGGCTTGCCAAGCGATAAATGATGCAGCCCTTCCGAGTTCGATGCGCCAAGCGGATCTACAAGCTACCGTCATGTCATGACTGTTACGAAAATCAGGTTAGGTTGTACAGGAACATCGAAGTAAGTTGGTTAACATATGCTACATACGAAATACTCCCGTTACATCATCAAGATCGTAAACTATTCCAGCGATCCCTTTTGTATCCGCCTCGTATGCCCTGAAATAATTCGAGCCACTGTTTCTCCAATTGTTTCGAGCTGATCATTAACTACTCGCCCACTATGCGGAGGATTTCAGTAGTGCGAATTCTTCGCCGTTCAGGAAAATATTCCAGTCCGCTCTCAGTGTTGTGAATCGCTGGGTCGATCGATTGAAGGTTGCGCCGTTTTCGAGATGGCTGTATCTGGGCGAATATCAGTGATGGCCGATTGCGTTTCCGACACGGGATTATTCTCAACTCGATGAGTGTTTACGTTGTGGTTTTCCTGCCATCGGCCCTGCTCATTTAAGGCATTTTCATGTATTGGCTGTTCGGCGTTGTTCCAACTGTTCGAAGATGACGAATCCGGCGCCTCTGGCCACTGTCGCTGTGTTTCATCGGCATCGCAGTTACCCTGCGGCGGAGCGGGATAGAACGCCTCTGACAGGCCACTATGGTTGACAGATGGCTCACAAGTGCTTGAAACACCTTCAACACTAGTTTGCATAAGAGGTGCTTGCTCATGTGGTGCTCTCGTTTGTTGTGGCGGCTGTTGGACTGGTTGTTGATGCTGCTGGTGCTGAAGCACCAAACTAGTTCCGGTAGACACACCAATTGAACCTGGTTTCGACGGACTCCCACCGGGTCCTTCCCAAGGATGGCTCGATGTTTGGCCATCCCCGGAATTTGGGCTAGCACTAACCGACGTAGGCTGATTTTCGGCTTCGAGCTTGTATTTCTTCTCTGATATTTCCACATGACTGGGACTGCCTTCTCGTTTAACTGCAGCGAGGCCACCACTCAGCAGCGGATCTGAAGTCTGCGGGGATGTCTCGGCATCTGTCCGTCTTGCACTGGACGTGGAGGGGACCTCTACAAGAATGTTACTCTTCGTCTCGTTGTCCTCTTCAGATTTCACCCGAGCGAGGTTCGTCTCGCCCAGTTCCTGTTCACTGACACCATCCACAGCATAGTTTGTAGTTGACTCAGACTTCACTATTGATGAGTCGCCCGTTGTTTGATCACCAGGCCCTCCAGCTGCAGGGTCCAGCTTGCCGATAACTGGAACAACTGCTGTCGGAGCCGTACCACTCAGGGGAAGCCGTGTCGTCTTCAGCAGAATTGGTGGCGCAGGACCCCTCACCAGGACAGCACCGGGTGGAGGTGGGCCTTTTCGGATGATTGCCACCGAGCCCGGCCTAAGTCCAGCTGCCAACAATTGCGGCAAGGGGACCACTAAACGAGCGGGCACGGCCAGTTGACCACGAGGCCCAACAGGTGGTAACGAGGCTGCTATAGGCTGCTGGTCGGGCCGCTTTCCTGCCTCAGGACTGACCAACGTACCACTAGATACCGTTGCTGGTATAGCCGTTCCCGTTACTGTTGTAGTCGGCGTTCGTGGAGCTGGAAGCCGGAACATGCGGACCCCCACAGGTCGCCTTGCTGCTGCAACTGGGGGACCAGCGACTTTTGGAATCATCGTTGAGGACGAATTGCCACCCGTGTTGGAAACAGGTCCGGGCAGCCTAGCCATTCGTACAGGCGGCGCAAGTCTATGCGCTCGTCGTGAGTATGTCGGCCGTACGGGCTCGCTGCTGGCTCCCGCACCAGCTTTTATAGGACCGATCGGACGGGGAATGTTAGCCAGGGGTCGATTAACGCCAGGAACGGGCGTCGTAGACACCGCAACCCCAGCCACACGAGCTAATTTCGTGTCGGGCTTTGCACTTGTCTGTGTGATGGACGCTGCCGCTGTCAGTGGCGCGATAGTACCTGTACGGCTACCGCTGGGACGACTCTTCAGGGTCAAGCTGGTCTGCTTCGGGGATGGCAACGTAAGTTCGTCCTCTCCGAAATCGAACAGATCCGGCTCTTTATGGGTGGCCAAAGCATCGGTAGGCGCCTCGTCGTCCAACGTTAGCGGTGGCTTCGAGCATGCCTTGACCATGGCAATGCCTGAATCCAAGAGTTCCTGGAGCTTGTCCAGGTCCATCTGATGCTGGTCCGCCTTCGTGCCGCGTATGAAACGAGAAATAAAAATCACCTTACCGTTAGTGACAGCTTGGATAGTCACACCATACACACTGATCTCTATAGAAATGTAGAAATTCACTTAGCCGAGATCACACGAATGAAATCACAATGACATTCTGGTTCACTCAGCAGTAATCATCAAACCTATTCGATTTTGTCTGATCGCAATAAATAACGCAAACACGTAAAAACAAGGCAGCTTTACCAGGAGTAGAAAGTAATATTGACCCCCGCCCCAAGTTGACACCGCTGGACTATCTTTTTGAGGCCCTAAGGCTCATAGGGCGTTTACCTTGACGAGCGCGACGAACTCATCGAGTAGAGGAAGCATCTTCTCAAGTCGTTCCTTGTAGTTAATTCGAGCAAGCCTTATCAAGGATTCGTCTAGGCCGAATGTCTCCCTACGTAACATCGGATCTAACCACTCGTCGCCAGGTGATCCCGCCAGCATGGCCACCGTATGGATGTGGTCGCACATGAGTCCATCACACATGAATGCTGAACAGGTACACCCGTATCTGAGCAGTGCGAAAAAACAACAACGCAAATGGTTGAAAGCATCAGCTGTCGTTCATAGGTTATGGGTGTTGGGGATAGAATGCCGTTTGCATCGTGATATTTAATACTTGGCCTTGAAGTCATCTCAACAGTAGTCTGTAAATTGGCCTTTGTTGCTGTCGTTGTATTGGGTAAAGGCCTAGGCTCCTCAGTATATACTCCATTCGTATCGTAGGACATTCAGCAAGGCCGAATCGAAGTGACCATTATCTGCCGTGAAACCTATTCAGCATGCGAATATATGTGACAATACCTAGCTACGGCGCAGAGTGTCTATCTTTGTGCCTCTGAATGATTTCTCTTCTTATCTGCTACATTACGATTATACGACACTAGAACAACTATCGAAGCAAATCAATCAGCAATCCCTAGCAGTAACAATTATCGCTTCGATATAGGCTAGGCATGGTATATCAAGCACGAACCTGTGTACACAAACGTTGCAGAAGTCACAGATGTGGTCACACTCGCGGTGACCGGATCGACGTGGGAATACAATTCCGCGATCGCTTTCAACCTCTCCCGTTACCGTGTGAAATCCTGTCAGGCGGTCTTGAACCATTGAGCGTTTCGGCTGGAGCAATTAACGGCATGACAGCAATTCAAAAACAACACAACGACGCTGGTTAGATGCGAGATCACTGTTTTGGTCAAATACCCCACTGGCAGCGTTCGGAGACTAATCTTTAATCGATTGAATAGTGATAATATTTATTTTTTGAGAGTGTTATAGGCGGAAGGAAGGAGTTTGTCACATAAATAAACAGTTGACCGGTTCGGGTCTAAAACAAAACTAAAAATACCTACGCATCGTGTTTGCGCGACTCTATGTTTCTAGTTATAGAAATCTGAAGTTAATATGTTGTGTTCGTTATAGAAATTATATTATTTCTGCAACACAAATGAATTATCATATAGTATTGTGCATTCGTCGACATCAACCTGTGACTCGTTGTGGTAGGATCTGTTGAGAGCGGCTTCCATCGGGTTATCGTTTCCCATTGCCCGTTTAATGTAACGTGCCAATCTAACTTTTCGCAAATCCTCGTTCTTGAAGTGTTTCTGTAAATATCACACATTTGTTTAACTGTCTGTAAGGCCGTACGAGTACGGTGATGGGATATGTTTCAATTGTTTCAGCATGGAAAAATCATATGTGAGACGTAGCCACTCATATGAATTGACTCGAAATTCCATTGAGAATTGAACACATCGATAGAGGGTAATAAAGTCGAGTGTTATTTGCTGAGGGTAGTGACCACCCGGTTACGCTCGTCGAAGAAGACCGTTATTCTGTTTGCGCATTACTGCGCGATTTGCGTGTACCTGTCCGCGATAGGTATACGAATGAATGAGACAAAAAAAATCCCTGCAGAAAAAGCTGACGATGTTACTCACGCTTTTAATATCACCCCGTACGTCCTTGAGGTCAAAGTGTCTCACAATGTTCTCGATGTCCTGACTGTCCAAAAGATGAACCCTTCGAGGGTTTCCGCCAAGATAACCACTCATACCCTGTAGTATAATGTCCCGGTTGTTCATCTTATTCAATATGCACTCCTTCACCCAGACACGATCCTCGGTACTCAACCTGTAATGTCGAAATGTCGAACGAAGCGCGCATGACATCTGTCCCTACGTGTAGATGAAATTGCATAATCAAACGCAAAAAAAAAACGATTTCTCGACAACCCGTTCAACAAATTTGTCCACAGCAATGATATAGATGCAGTCAACATGAGTGGGTAAATAATGAAAGTGTATTTTGCCGTTGCCCAAAAGATTGTATGGTGTCCAATGGTACAACGTATACAAGAATAATAATAATAATCACCATCAGCAGCAGCAGCATACAAGTAATCATTTCACTGGGCGCCCTCATACGTTGGCACTCTTTCTAGAAACGTGTGTGATTTCTCGGTGTCATAATCGATCAGCCGCCCCCCCCAGCATTCATCTACGAGCACCTGTTACTATGCCAATGTTCCGTCTCCTAGCACACAATACATACGTGACGTCTACGACTGCAGGCCGGTGTCCGATATGTGTCCGCCAGAACCACACGTACAGGCGATTATTTCGACGCTCGACCACCATTGACGCCGGGCACTCGAATCCGAGCAGGCGGCTCAGTGGCGACCGCCGATGCTTGCGGCCAGCGCGGCAGCAGATATAGGTGCCAAGCGGGGCGCGATTCTTTCCGCTGCGCAGCGCAAACGACGACATCTCCTCTTGCTCGGTTCGTTCCTTCCATTTCTTGAAATCCTCCTCGGATTCGAACTCGTGCCTGACGAAAAATGCATTTGGTCAAAGATGAGAAATGGAGAACGGGATAGCAGAAGTGGAAGGACTTGCGGGAACCTCATAGGGGTGTGTCTCTCCATCGAGGAAATGCAAAGCAATTTCCGAATCTTGGAGGTGTTGCTTGGGGGTGGGAAGGACCCAGGATCAGTGATTTTGTGAGTTCCATGCTAGTCACTCACTACGGCTGAGTGACGCATATGCATTACGCATTCCCGGGGTAACAATGAAAACAAAATGAATGTCCTTCGTTATGCGAATGAATTCAACGCAGCGGACTGTAATGTCAGCTATTCTTGTCGTTGTTGCGTCCTAACTGAGGAATTAGGTAATGCCGCCTTAATTACACTAGCAAAATGTAACGTATTTGTATAGCAGCAGTTGGTTGAATGTAGCCAGAATGTTCGCCACCCACAGGATACACGAATAAAACACGGAGACCATAGCTTTTCAAGGGCGAACCATTTCTAAACTAGACACATAATGATTTAGACTGTCCTACGGATGAATAGAGGCCAACAACAAGGTATGTATATTACGTACTCTGTGCACTCTAAGCGGGTATCATGATCATGCACGATGTGACGAATAAGATCTTCATGGGTGATCTTGTCCTGTTTACACAGAGGGCAAAGTTTCTCATCGCAGAACGAAAGGTCGCCACAGCCACGATCCGGAAGGTTCATGTGCAGCATTCGGAGATGCTTGTAGATGCCACCCTTCTTCGAGACGTGTTTGCAGCCGGGCACCGGGCACGCCAAACCTATTATAATGATCGGAGACATGAGGAGGAAGTCACAGCGTTGCTTACGTTACCTTATTCCACGTCACGGTTGGAGAAATCGTTCTCGAAGATTCTTATCTCTGATGGATAGCTGTTCGTACTTACGAATCTCTCCATTGATCGTCTCCCTCTTCTCAGCGTATCGGCTAATCTCGAGCACGTTTGCTGCCGTAATTTCAGTCCTATGTATCAAAACATATAAACGGATTGAACATTGAAAGCGTGTTCGTGGCTCATACACGCGAGTGCATCCATACTTCTATTACTGTGACGGGAATTGTCAACAGTTCAGGGAATTCACGTTAAAGTCGTGACGTAAACTGGCACGGCTTACTAGAGGTAATTATTAATGAACGGGAGTTGGCGGGATGCTTTGATCCGCACTTGTTCAATCGTGACGCATACAAAAACCGGCATGAACGATTCGCGCACCGTGTTACTGTTCGCTGACAGTTCTTGTGACTGGAAAGCTGTGTGATTTTGATTCGGTAATAAATATCATTATTATTATTATTGATCATAACGAATACTCACTCAATCATAGCACCCGTCTCAGGGTCGGGAATTAGCATGCTAGTGGCGAGTGCCGGCGCTGCGGGTTGCTGACGAAACCACTGTTTACGGCGGCGTGGATCTCGTAGGAGAGCTGAAGCCTCGGCAAATGTCGGGGGAGAAGGCATCGATGCAAGTCCACTTAAGCTGCCGGGCGCGCATTGCGGATAGTCCCGTAGAGGTGAGTGATTGTGCAAGCCGCGTCTAGAGAAAAGAAAACACAACAATACCGAGGAAACATATCTCAGAAACATTCTCTATAAATATCTCAACTTTCCCACGAGTTTAGGTCAATCAATAATTACAAGTGCCCAATTGGGTATTGGAATAATTTCAAATCGAATTTCCTTTATTTTATTGACATTGTATTCTGTCCCTTGGAGCACATGCCAATCGAATATCCACGAAACGCATCCACACGTGTTCGGCCAACATGATCCAGGCAAAATCCTTACCGTCCTAATAGCTGGCCTTCCTGTGTCACGTAGGCATATGCTGGACATCCGCCTTCTCGCCGTTCGAACTCGCAAATGAGCATAACGGTATCGTTCTTAATCTTGTTCCGCCTCTTGATCTTCATGAGAAAAGGTCCCACCCCCGTCCGCGAATCAGGTCCCCATGGAAGCTCGTAGGGACCGAAGGCATCACACCATCGGGGCGATTCCGCAGCCCCGCCAAAAGCACCCTGCAGACTGGTGGTCGGATAGAACAATGCCATCGTGGACTGTGAGCCAGCCCTGCAGCAGACTTCTATGATGGAAAAGAACCGTGCCGATTGATATTCATCGCAAGGATCGTTACGACGGACAGTGCACGTTGTAGCTAGCCTAAAACAAAACAGACATAGGAGACTATGGAGATGAGCGGAATAAGTAGTGTTATGGTAAGCCGCTTATGGCTTGTACTCGTTATTGACTTCTGAATATGTTTGTGCATTGAATTTTCTATGCACAGCTCACCTATCATATATAGCTGAGCTGTTACCCCTGTATAATTTCATCATATATTTGTCGCTTTGGTGGCATAATCAGCGAACGCTTATAGGTACTCTACTACTGTTCGATACTGTGAGCCGTATCTCACAATACGGGCATATCCCTGTCAAACGTATGCTATATAATATTTCAATTATATTAATAGTGATAAATTCACTGGGTCTTGGTATCGTATATGCCGGACGAGCAACTAAGGTCTGTCCCCACCTGGATACGCACAGCGGGAGATCATATATGGAGATCAGATATAACATTATGTCTTCCACACAGTAGTTTTGTCAGGAAAGAAAGATTGTGTATGAACCCATAGAAAAGAAACAATTAGTAATTGTTCATGGCAATATTTTGTTTCTAACTCGTCAGTGATATCGAGTAAAACCCTTCGACGAAATATAGGTGTATATAAATCAGAGTTGCCCTGGCCAATAATGGTTCGAACAGATGACACAATTGAATCACGCTCGCATTATCTAACTTGTTTAGTATAACATATGCCGGATAACGTTGTTTTATGATAACAACTGCAGAATTAATAACGGTTATGACGTATCGAACTACTGTTATAACATCGACGCCATAAAAACAAATCATTTTATCTTTAATTTATACTTTATTTGTGTTTCGTCCTTCGGGGCCAGATACAAACCAAGACTATAACGATTTTCTTCCTCAAACTCATATAGGTTGCTACATTATTTATTAAGTGTTCATAAAAATTCAGATGCTCTCCGTTCGTTGACAAAAATCCGAACGAAAGCCGGGCAATCTCAAAGCAAATGGAAGTGAGAGCCAGTGAAAGACAACCTTGCACCCCAAAAAAATTGAACATGTCCATTCTTTTCTATTTGCCTCAGTAAAATACACCATGGGCGAAGCGTTGCCTCGGACTATAGGTCGCTCTAATCTGACAGTATTCTTTGTGAACGTTGATATGCGGCTGCGACATCTCTCTACCGACAACGCACTGTCATGAAGAGGTGATTTTCGTCACCACCGATGTGTAGTGAACCGCATATTGCTGGGGGTGTCCAGCGTATATCAGAGACATTCTGCCGTAATTGCACCTATGACGATTGTAAAGCAAAAAAAAAATCAAGATCACAACAGCATACAACACAAGAACATATATACAACGCAGGACAATCGGTATGACCCTTTCATAGACTGTGGCTTATCATAGAATAGGAAAGGTATTTCAGTCCCGCTGTCGAATTTCGTCAAATGAACGACACGTCCACTCTGTAAACTCACTGAAACTATCCTGATTGTCAGGAGCAGCTGTTTCGAGCGCGTGTGGCCAAGCATAGTTGGTTAATTTGAAGAAAATCGCAGAAAATTACCTGGGATCACACACCAGCGCAGAGAGTAAACAGCTGCTAGGAGGCGCTAGTGGAGCGCGCCCTTTTCGAATGATGTCTGCGCCTTTGAAGACAAAAGGCGACCTCAAGGGCGCGCTAATAAATAGTAATAATAATCATACCTTCGCTGTCATCGCTGTGTAAACACCGCGGACTTGCATTTCTTTTATTGTTTTCGGTAGAGATCGATTCAACGAGGAAATCTCTCGAAAGGCCATACCGGGTGTACGCCTCTTATGGCGAAAATGAGTTGATGTCTTGCTTCTGTTTGGTTCATTTTTCCGTTACTATTAATGGGGATATAAGAGATGATCAGATGAACGTGGTGATCGCACCTTGATGGTTCGGAACGTATTAAAGTAATAAATCAATATAGGTAATTCCATAGAAATTGCCCACGAACGCGTTTTAATTTCATGCGTAAGTGACATAGAACTCCCTAATAGGGATGGATAAATGCTTTAGTCGTGCAGGTGAAAATATCATTCTGTAGACAGTGGAAATATAAAACCATACAATTAATGCTGTACAATTGATTTGTGCGTATTTTTGTGCGAGGCGTTCCGAAACAATTAATACAGCGAATTTAATTTATAAGATATTAAAATATATAATTGTCTGTGTATGAACGTGTTTGAAGCAAGGCCAGACTATACGGGTTTTGGTCCTCCTTAAACTCGAGTGGCCATAGTGTCTGGTACTGCAATTGTATTTCTCTTTTGTATAATACATCTAATGATAGTGATTTTAGCATAAGCTACCCTGCCAGCCTGTCGTGTGTATTTGGGGCAGGACTTTGACAAACCCGCTCAAGCAGGTACTGTTTTGGATTGATCTGTCAATTCACGTTAACCCGTATCAGCAGCAGCAGCAACCTATGGATAGCAGGATTTCGGAGGAAATCTGCCATCTACTTAAGTCCAATCGCCTAGCCGGATATATGTCTATCACAACTATTAGATATATATGGTTGACACCGACGACCTTCATCAGCGTGACACATCGTCGCCAGTCACTCCACGTAATGGTATGATACAGGATTGCACTAGATAGACTCGACTCTGACGATGAGGCGCTTAGCGTTTTGTGAACAAAATTATATATATATAGATATAATATTATTTGTGAAATATATATAATATATATAATATCATAAATTATATTATATCTATATCTATATTATATATATATATGGATAATATTATTTGTGAAATATGACATCCGATTTTCCGAAAATGTTATCACTGCCTCCCCGCTGACTAGGTAAATAGGTCGAGGGATATTTACTAGCATACCCTTTCATTGCAACCATAATGGGTGATAAAATTGACATTTCGTCAAACACATCAGGTAATCTTGGTTTAATCGTCATGTCAACATTAGCATTAATCAACAAACGCCTATATTAAATAAAGGCCAATTTTATTATTATTCGTCATAGCTGTTTCTGTCTTATAACGGCGTTACGGGTCATTTGATGGCAATGGCCGACAAGGAGTCATTTGCGAATTGTCACCTTTCACGGGTGTCTTAATGAATATCTATATCCAATCCTGGCACGATGGCGCACGAGTTGTGACGATTTCTGCCAGCGAAACTCCCAGACGAGAAAACTCAAACTACTTACTCCAATAATACCTAACCCACTTTCTCTTATTAAACGGAATCAACTTTTATGCTGACCTCTCTTCCCTCCTCCGCCCCCGGGGGCTGAAGGAATACCTAGATATGCGAGCAGTTACTCCCAGGAGCACATCGTGACTCAACTCGGCTTGTCAAGACAGACAGTAGTGCAGTACACACCCATCGTTTGGCACCGCCGTGCACAGGCGATACATCCGGCAGCACTTGCTGCCCTGTCGAGCCCTCTCCCAGGCTGAAGGAGAGAGCGATATCCTGTTGGCGAGCATCGTTCCGACAGCTAGAGGAGGCGTGCTCATTTGAGTATCTGTGGCAGTTGGTTCGACTGTGGGAGTTCGTATCTTCATTGCTCTTGTTCACCTTTTCCAAGGCAAAAAATGTCCGTCATGCCAGTGCGGTGCGGTGGCACCGGAACGGTGAGGGAGGCTGATGATGAATGCCGCCAAGTTCTCGACAAGGTGCGTATCACCGAACAACAACAAGTGCGAAGTTTGATTTCGACTTGGAGATCCTCTGCGTACAATCGCTGTGTTGTGTGCCAAAAATTGTTGTGGCTCTGACGGTGAATGCGGACGGCCGCTTTACTGTTCGCGCGAAATATATATATATATATATATATATATGCAACATCATTATTATTATTATTATTAGTATTATAAATCATAGTCATGATATTTTTGCCATGTTGCTTCGGTGTGTATTTCGTGTACGTTGGCTCCTTTTACTCGAATTGAATTGTGGCATTCGAAAACTTCGCGCAAAATGCTCATAGCGGTAAACACGACCAAAATTATTTGTTCGGCGCCAGCCAGCTCTGCTATATCGTACGGAATAATAAACTGCGTATATTCGATATCTACGACCCTAGGGAAAGACGCTTGTCGTCATTATTATTACTATTTTCTACTGATAAGCGTAGAGTCGCTCTATGGGCTGCTATCGTTGCGCCTACAACAATAGGGGGTATTCTGTCCTGCGCAGGAGGCACTGATCTGGCAGAGCGGGACTGTCTTGGTTCTGCATTTCTTTGAGTCACTGTGCTAGCATATCTACCAACACCTCAGTATGTGGCGTTGTCGCTAGACGCCAGAAGATATTGACATGGCCTCTAGGTGATTTACCGTCATGTTGGCTAGGTAGATGCTAATACCAGGCGTAGGGCGGAAAGTGAGACCGCCCTCGAATGGAGCCCGGCAACCTGCAGCAATCATCCACAAAGTGAATGAGTCACCACTGGCTGAGTGGGTCTTTCCTTGCTGACATTTCACACGTCTTCTTAGCAATCGTCCTTTGCAGAACGTATATATATATATATATATATGTATATACAGACAGAGAGAGATTGTATTGCACACTGAGTTGAAAATAGCTTTCGTCTCCGCTTTCCGTCTGGAATGAACTTCTAGAAAATCGATTTAGTATACAGGGTATCCTATAACATATCACTGCCTGCTGCTGGTCAATGTTTTGATTTACATCGAAAACCCCCATTTTGACGTTGTTTCCTCCATTCTCTCGTCATTGATGCAGGTCCGCGAGGGCTGTGAGGAGAAGGCTGGCAAGAAGTTCGAACTGTTCGAAGCCATCCACTACAAGACCCAGCTGGTGAATGGAATCAACTTCTTCATTAAGGTACCATTGCACAATCATCATCGTCATCATCTGCCTATAGCTGTTAACCATCAGACATTTGATATAAGATACACATTCACTCTGATGAATGAAATCACACAAGTCATAGCATTGTCAACACTACAGGCTGCGGTGTCGATTCTACGATACTGGAACGTTCTCATGGGAAGCGAATCGTGCTGAGCCAATCTACCGCCGACTCAATTCTGCCCATCGACTCTCGTCCTTTTTTTTATCAACTTTAGAACCGTTTTGAAGGCAAATATGGAAGTAAGTGAATGATGTCAATCTGTCCCTGTGCGATGGCCCTTTAGCTTTAAGCAAAGTAGTACAGTGGTCTGCGATAACAGACGCCAGGGAAACCTAGCTAGCTTCCCTTATGATGGATTATATATTGTTGTAAGTTGAACGCAAGTATGAATCACCCATTGTGGATGCTATCTTATCGTACCATCCCTCACCACTGAGATG
The DNA here is from genome assembly GCA_019614645.1 of Stratiolaelaps scimitus. NCBI lineage: Eukaryota > Metazoa > Arthropoda > Arachnida > Mesostigmata > Laelapidae > Stratiolaelaps > Stratiolaelaps scimitus. The sequence goes on along the minus strand of JABWDB010000025.1, from coordinate 796,170 downwards.
GTGAACAGACACAAATATAGAGATAACATCAATCAATGACTATGTATATACAGAATAGTAGTCTGGCGCAAACTTGAGAACATTTCGACCTGGCTGAAGAGTCCGAGACCACGTTCTCAGCAATATTACGAGATTTAGTCATCAATGTGCCATTTTTGTCTGCGTTACCATTCCTATTATGGGCACGACCAGAGGTGTGTCACTCTTACAATCGAATATCTGTCTGTGAAATATTATCCTGAGTGTTATAATTGGAATCTATCGTTTTTAGAAACCCCACGGTAGTGGTGGCTCGAATTGTTTGAGAATGTAAAGAAGTTTCAGATTGGGCATCCAGGGTGGGGCAGGGTGGACCACTACACGACAATGGGCTGTTCGGAGAAATGGTATTAGAATAGCCCTCTCTCTGCGTCAGACACTTGTCTAATATGTGTACGGGTTGTTGCCTCGCATTACTGGGAACTGGCGTGGCACTGGTTGCATCGAACCGTGCTAGGCAATAGTAATAATAATGATAATAACAATAATCCTAATGAAGAGAGTATAAATATTGCAACAAAAACTACCAATGAGAACTATATAAGTAAAGTAACGATACTAATCGTGCTAATGGGGCCTAACCATCGGTATCGCTAATAATAATAATAATAATAATAATAAATAGAAAATAGAATTCTTGTGGCTTTGTTTGCGTCCACTCGCGTGCACTGAAATGTCGTTATGCAGCAGTGAAAGTGTTCAGATGAATGACTCATCGTCAATGTTCACTAGAGTCATATAGCCGGTAGTATGTCACAGTGGATGGCCAGATCGGATTGAGTTTGTTTTACGCAATTTTACGTTGTTTTCGATCGGCGTCAGGCTCCCATCGACCTTGCCAATTCAGGACCGCATTCGCATCAGTCTTATTCAATGGGCAAAGTTTGTAGCTCCGTAGGACAAATCTGACCAAATTAATCAAGACTTAAACGAAGATTGTTTGGTGCACATGCTTTTGTGGTACTCTGCTGGGTGAACGAGATCAATTACACCCTGAATCATAGACTAACTATTTCCTTAATAATCGTATATGAGGAGTTCGATCAGCTTTGGAAATACGGCCTATATATGTGCTTTTAGAAGTGTAACATAACTTAAACATTCGGTTTCTCACGAGCCTCGTTGTTCCAGAAAATTCGAGCCGATAAGTGATAACCGTGACGTATTCCAACAACATCAATCATATGTAAATCACTCTCTACAGTTGACTATTAATATGATACATTTTATGCTGTAATTCGAATGAATTACAGGTGAAGGTGGCCGACAACGAGTATATCCATGCTCGGATCCACAGAGCGTTCCAGGGCGAGGTGAGCCTGTGGGGTATCCAGCAGGGCAAGACCCTCGAAGAGGAGGTCAACCACTTCGACTAACGAACTCAGCAGTGAAGGCGCAGAGGGGGCTCCGGCATGGCAAAATTTTCAAGCAGCGTGAGCGCCGAGTCGGATCCGACCCCGATTGACGACCTAGATGGGAGCCATCGAACGAGCCATCGACTTTATTCGTATAGACCCAATAGGATATTTCACATTTAGCGGTTTACGCTACCTACCCCATTCGCGAGACGTAAATTGGAACACGTGGCTTTGTTAGTGAAATGTATAGCTCCTGTTGAATACGACTGTAATGAATATTTCGCGTAATCATGTTCTTTGTCCCGAACAATGAAGCCAACGCGTGTAATCCCACAAATCTGGATATTAGGCCCCAACTTTCCAACTCGCGAAGGGAAGGAGAGAGTGTCGGACCCGTTGTTGGTAACAGCGCTTTGAAACGTGCCTGCTCGCACCCTATGCACTGCACGCTTATGTGATCTTGTAAGCTATAACGGAACTTGATAGACGGTATGAACCGCTTCTCGGGGGGAAAATCGCTTGTACATGATGACGGGATAACGTGGCTATTATTCCTATAAGTAAATAAAAAGAACTATTTTGTTGTGATATCTGCGTGAGTGTTTTTCATTTGAATTTCTACTGGCTGTTGTATGAGGCAATTCATGGCATGTGGTGAAACAAGAGCAGCAGATGAACCGAGTATCGTGGCCGGGCCACTAGTACGCAGCGCACCGCGCCCTTACTGAAGGTGCACGGGTTCGATCCCCACCGGTGCACATTCTTCGCATTTAAGGGGGTCCGTCGTATGAAGCACTGCTAAAAGCAGTTGTACAGTGGACGTCCAATGACGCTAAAGGTGCGTTATCACGTTGTTTTTCAGTGGGCGTGTCACCTATGGGATTCGGCTAGCTATTGCTATTCGCACCACTGACGTGCTTCGAAAAGATTGACACGTCTCTAGGCTGTCTTTCTTCCGGTTTGACATTGGAAGCCGAACTGACGCTCAACTCGCGACATTAACTAGTCAATGTATCCATCCAGCTGTCAAACCTACCCATTGACATTGACGAAGGCATATGCAATCTGCAGGAGTTAATATTTTTGCCGGTTGTAATATTTGATCACAAATGCTGACCATATGTCAATGATGTGACTAAGAGCAATGAAGTCCGTGTGCAGCAAGGACACGAAGCTATTGTACATAGTTGTACGAACAAATCCGTAATACAATAGGATACATGACAATATTGTCAGCATCAGGCATGAGTGCCAGACCAACCTATGGCAACTGAACGATTGGCTGTTGAATAGTTGATGTCATTTCAAATCTGCACGCCTTCGCTTCAGTTAATTAACGTGCGCAGACGTGAGGCTGAATAATGTCGAAACGAGCCAATCTAAAAACAAGAACAAATGGGTGCAGTCGACGGATGTCTCCGGGTTAAGGTATCCGATAAGCGGTAGTGGTCTTTTTTAGAATACCATGCTAGTTAGGGTTTTGGTCCGCTGCTGCAGTTGTGTTAGGAAGACTGAGACATAAGATGCGGGGTCAAATCCCCAATTTCGCACTTGTGAGGTCTGCCTATAGAGAAACGATATTGTTTAGGTTTGAAAATATTCTTTGGCCGATTTTGTTAAGCCTTATAGAGTGTCATAGCCGTTGTGTCTCGTGCAGTCGTTAGCTCTGGGCCACCAATTAGCCGGATACCGCTAAATGGTGTTCCAACCCGCATTAAACTTTACGCACTTATACACTTAGTCAGTTTGTACGACAGTGATTGCTATAATGGGAACAGGGCTGGCAAGCAGAATCTTCGAAAAAAAAACAAATATCCAGTATGTTTGCTCCATATATTCGTACTATTGGTGTGCGTTATGTCGCTCAAGGTTAACGGTTCTACCTAGCTATCGATATATATATGTGTATATGACAGATGAATCTGGATGAGAGACCCGTCTCGTCCAATCTGTTCAGATACTTTGTGGCATCCATCGTGCGGAAAATATCGACAGATATCGACCATGCCAGGGTATGCCATGGTACGGAGGTAGGATATGACAAAGCACAACGTATGCATCAACTTGTTTATCCGACGCAGCTGGTTACACAGACATGTTAGCGCGGTTAACGCTCCCTCACTCTTTCTCTCAGCGTGTTCGCTTCTTGTTTAATATTCGAACTGTACGAAAATTCTCCCTTATAAATACTATAGATAGACGCGTATAGGTTGTACCTCCCTACAACCTTTCATTCCTCTTGCCAGCAGATGAAGGCAAGCGTACCGAGCTCAAACAACGTCCGAACTATCTGAATCCGGGTATTAGTTTCGTGGGTCGGACCCGGTATTGATCCGAAGATGAAGAAATATATACGTGATACTGATGGCGCAGTTGTTTTAACAACATCGACATATGATCGTCATCAATACGGGTGCATAACGCATCGAGCGTGAATATTTCAGCGGTTTCGAGTTCACGGGATGTCGAGCGAGTACAGCAACGCAGTGCGATGAAATCAATCGCACTCGACAAGAAAAAAGCGGTATCCTCACGATATGGAGGCACCACTTGAAAGTCGCTGACGAGAGAACTGTAGGCGTGCGCCGTTCGAGTTGGATCGAGTCGCTGGCGGGAATCGGAGACGTATGGAAATAGGCTTGGTGATTTGCCGTTCCACGAATAAAACAAAAGTCCACGAAACTCTCTCGTTGGGTTTGCGAATTCATTCACATCCTGGCTCTGTGAACAGCAGATGCCTTGTTATGATCTCATAGATAAGTCCACCCTCCCTATATATATCTTTGCAGTCATTAAAACGAGTACATAATCTTGTCACTCGTGCCGGCATGTGGATATAGTACACGGATATACTGAATTCATGGGCCTAGACGTAAGCTTCATGATGGAATCTCTTACGTTTGTTATCGTAATGGACTGGCTTTGCTTGAGCATACCCGATAACGCGGAAGCACCGTCTCTGATAGACCGAGTGGACGATATCGGTCTCGATTTCACAATTTGCTCAGTGAAGAGCTCGTTAGTCAAGTGTTCATTATCGACAACGGGGCGTTGTTTGTTGATGCTGCTACGGGCGATATCATGTTCATATATATATATATATATATATATATATGAAATATGAATGTTGTACCCTCGTCTCGAATGTCGGTCATCAATGGAACAACCGGTCGGCGATTGTGTTGTCGAAGAAAAATAAGCTATTCTCTAGTGAGTTGATTATCGCGCTTAGTGTGTATGTATCCGCGTGTAAAATGGTGGCATGCTGCCGAGGAGCTCCGTGCGAACTCCGCCTTAAGCGAAGGACGGTACCGCGGTCGTTGCTTCGAAACGGAACCGGCAACCGTCGTCTTCGTTAAGAACAGCAGCAGCAGCAGCGACTACCACGACCCTAGACCTACAGACCAAACCCAGAGCAAGCGAACATTTCCACCAACTCGCGGACAAGGACTTCCCGCTAAATTTACTCATGCTGTACGTCATCGCCCCCTGGCGCCCCCCCCCCCCCCCGGTCCCACCCCCAGTTCATTCTAGCGCTTAGCGTTACATTCTCGATCTCTCGTCTTTCTCCCTGCGTTGGTCGCTCGAACTGACTGTCAGTCAGGCCGACACGAGAGAGGGTAGTAGCATCGCTTAGTGAGCTGCATCGGCCATCATGGATGGGGCGGTGGATGGCCAACCAGAGCATCGCATCCTACCGGCAATTGTACTGGTGGTGTGGCGACAGCAGCAGCAGCAGCACTGGCGGCGGCGGCGAGGACGAGTCATAGCAGGCATTGAGTAGAATAGTATGGAGGGTACACGGGAAATCAACAACAGGAGGAGTGTTGGGAAGCGAGAGAGAGCGAGCAAGTGAAACGAAGCATATATATATATATATATATATATATGTATAGGGAAGGAGAGATCAAAGAGAGAGAGCGAGAGAGCGGCAGAAACTCACGCCATCCGACGCCCGACGGTGAGTCGCTGCTGTTCGCTACGTCGACGCCGACGCCGCCTGACGAGAGTTTGGCGCGTCCATCGGCGGACGATCGGAGCACGTTGACGGCGGTTAAGAACGGCCGCAGACGGATTCAGTTGTCAGTTGAACGCCGACGGATACACTAACCAGAAGGCAACTAAGTTCGGCCTGTTTGATTGAGATCTGAGTAAGAACTTTTTGCCTACGTCGAATATCGTTGGGTGTGGAAAACTGTGCGCTTTATCATTCAGCACTTCGATCCTACGAGAATCTACAACAATGAGCGCTGACGATACTCCCGTGCCGGTACTTGGCGGACTCGGCGAGGTGAAGGAGATGACAGACGAATGTCGTGAGGTCCTCACAAAGGTCTGTATTAATTACTCACTTTTGTTACGTGAATCATAACATCGGGCATATACACACACACAGATTTCTGTGTCCACCACGACAGTGACTTAGATGACGTTATGATGTTGTTAGAAATATAACACTGAAATAGAAAGTGTTCGCTTTAAAAAATGTAGAAGCATGTGTGACACGACGAGATTGTCTGTCATGTCATAGTGGACGTATGGTTTTAATTATTCTTGGTTTAGCACAGCTACTTAGATTGCAACTATTAGCTAGTCATCGGAAGCAGGTGGTTTGTTATTTTATTGCAGCTAAAGTAAGAAATTCATTTGATAGGTCCGCGACGGCTGTGAAGAGAAGGCTGGCAAGAAGTTCGAACTGTTCGAGCCGGTCCATTTCAGGACTCAGATGGTGAACGGCATGAACTATTTCATCAAGGTAAGTTTGACCATTGATTGGCCGTTTATGTTACTGACATCGCCTGCTCATTCGCCTGCTTAATTAACTATATGGCAAGTTAGTTATGATTTCGTTTCGTAAAGCCGTCTAATGCCTAAGATGCAAGCTGTGTTTAGTCGATAGCCGAACAGCCGCACACTAATGCGCACGATGCGAGATGCTTATGCTGTGTCTGAAAGCCCGCCAAAATATTCGACACGATACCAAACCTATCGACAGTTTGTGATGAGTAATTAAATAAAGAAAGTCTTCTCTGTTAGGTTTCTGATCTGAAATTCACAATATGTCTATCGTAGACCCTAATAACAGCCGTGTAGTTTCTGGTAAGTATATGTGACGTACTACAAACTGATCATATGCATTGAGCTTGCGTTAAAGTAACTATAATAATTATGTTGTTTATATATATATATATATATATCATGTGTTTAGTCTTATTTCGCTCAAATTTAATGTTCTGTTTTTGAGTATAACTGTCATGATGATAGGGTAAATTCAAATCGAGGGATACGATCCTGTCGGCAATCTGAAACGATATGAAACTAAGCCGAAAATCCCCCTCGGGCAAGGTACATGATTAGCTGGCACCGTGCATTCAGCAATAGCTAATAGAGTTAACAATGACTGCGCTAAGAAAACAAGCCATATTGGTAGCACTATAGCGCCGGGCCGATGTAGCTCGACAGGGCCTTATTGTCACAAATGGAGCATTTTTTAGTCGGGCCTACACGCGGATCATTGTCCTGTCTTCACTCAACCGGCTTCTAAGCGCCTACGACGGCCCTACTTAGGCACTTACACGAAGCTATAATATTCCCTGCGAAGACAAAATATTACACAATATCATGCGCCTTAGGTATCCGAGCGTACGCCAGCGACCGTTGAGTTCGTTGAGAAGAGAAGATTCGTTGAAAAGCGAACCTTCTTCTTTACGGAGAACCTGAAGCACGGAGCAAGATGTAGGCAGATGGCCCCGAACGGGCCGTTCAGTATACCCCCACTGCTCGGCGTTCGCTGTTGGCTGCACGCGTTTGCTAATCGCGTCACGTTCACTGATGTGGAAGCAAAAGCCGGGCCATCTATTTGAACTTACTATTTGAAGCAGTCAGACAAGCACCCTGTGGGAGCGATTCCTGAACGGGGGCCCGTAGTCCGACGCCATCTGGCAGATGCCGCGGACGTTTTACGTCCGCTCCGTACGTTTCTACGTGCAACATCATCGCCAATCACCGCCGTATCGTGGTAGTGAAAATGGACCCGTACCTCCAGCCTCTGTTTTCCTCCAGCTGCCGCATATATATGTTAGAAGCGCGTCCGTGCCGCTGTGCATGATACCGCTTCCGACAGTCAATGATGGGGACGACGGTTGTTACGTCGTAAGCCAGTCGCTAGCAGCCTTTGCTTCGGTGGCGCAGCAACAACAGCAGGCAAGATCCAAACTGTGATCAAAACAGCTCCGCGCCGCGCCGCGCCTCGACCATAGATGGGTGGGTACCTCGTGGAAACTTTCCGCCGGGTGTTCCGGCAGAGCCAATCCGACACACTGGGCCTGATTGGTCCTGCGTGTCGCTGACGATACTATGCTAAGGCCCGTGCTGCGTTCTATAGGACAGAGCCTGTGGTGGCATCTATGGGCATTGACAGGACAATCAAATCATTCGCCGAATATGAACATAACTTGGCGTGTGATTCAGACGTCAAAAATCGCGAATGAAATAAAAATTCGCTCGAGCCGTCACAGGGTGTGTGTGTGTGTGAACAAGGGGACGAGGTTAATCGACAAAAAACCACATTTACTATTTACGGAATAATCAGTATCCTGTATGTAAAGGCTTGCTGTCTACGATATGCTATACGTTAAGGGGGAAGGTCTTACAAGCCGTATGACCTGCCATTCGACATGCTGATGGTGCCCATTCCACAACATGTAATTATTCATTCACTATAGTGATACCCGCGCTATAGTACTAAACAGTGTCGTCATAGGTGGAAATTTACCCGCTTCAACCTAATCCTAACAGTATCCCTATATGCTAACCTATAATTGTAATTCTGGTTAAGCAAGAATAATCTTAGCCTTACGATCGCTCAAAACCACGCTATCTACTTATCATTGAGAGCTAGATTTTAAGTGTAAGATAATATGTAGACGCCGTTGTGGAATTGTTTTATCGTCATCTATTTTACTCTGCACACTTGGGCATTTGCTCTAGTTCAACTGTCCCCTTATCCAGTTTTACAGGAAATACGAAAATGTATTCACGGTGCTGCCTTCCACGTTGTCATTTCAGGTGAAGGTTGCCGATGACGACTTCATCCATGTCCGGGCACACAAGTCGTTCCAGGACGACACCATCAGCCTTTGGGGCATCCAGCAAGGGAAGAAGCTCGAGTGCACTCTCGAGCACTTCGACTAACAAACTCATAACTCAAAGTTAAAAGCCGGTAACGATGGAAGGACGCCTCAATTCGGTCGAGCCACATCGTGCTGTTGATTTGGCCTAATACTGGTACCGTTACAACGCGTTAAGATCTGGCATTTCAAACAAATAAAACTATTCCGACAAAACAACAAAGCGTGACTTTTCATTTATAGCTTTACAACACTCGCATTGTGACTGTATCGATATTTATGTCGATATTTCCTTTTTTTTCAGATCGCGTACAGCGCATACACGAACCGTAGGCAGTCCTTCTATTTGTGCGTTCGAAAAAAAATGCTAATTAGCTCCTGTTGGTTTTACCAATTGAATTTCAGTGTCTTTCTATTTGCGTGGAGTTACCCCTCTTTGCCACCTGAGTATGAGACCAGTGACGATAACATTCTGCTGCCTAATTTCAGCCAGTTATCGGGTAATACTCCTGGTAAAAAGACAGCAAATGGTCTCGTCGGAAGAACCGTCTATTTTCAGTGCACAGCCAATGTTACAAGTCCACATGGAAATTATTTTAAGGCAATGCTTCAACAATAACTCCGCCGCTTTGATTGAATATTGTTGTTTTCTTAGATCCCTGATGTACGGGGTCCATCCGCGTGCAAAAAGGACCCACGTTCGTAAACGTAAGCATACACCCAAGATACTCTATTTTCCGACAAATCAGTATGTAATAGCATATATATATTCAGTTCAGTTTTATTTACAAATAATACACACATTGAAACCACACACCGCACCTATCCTTATGCTCGACTTGAGCCCTCCGATCAATTGCTACTCCTGTCAACCTATCGTTATCATATGTATATCATCTTAGGGAAAAGCTCACGTTGAATGTGCCTCTTCGAAATAAGCTTCCCCGAAATTATCTTATGTACGTCTCGATAGTCTCTAGTGGAATTGCGACCCATTAAGTCGGCATGATGGCCCGAACACATCCGAACGCACAGGTCAATTAACGCTACGAGTTCCCCCGTACTACTGTAACGTTGTAAGGGCCGCCATGAGGTGTTCCATCTTATTGAGGAATGTTTTTCCCTGCATCCGATCGAGTGACACCTCCTTGAACGGTCCATTGAGAAGGTGCCACTTACGATCTTTGACTAAGGACGATGGATAGAAGTCCTGCTGTTGAGGTGTAGACGAAAGTGAGACCTTAACACCGGTGCCGGGACTTACCCGAACGGCGAGGATCCTGCAAAACGAAACGTACAGGAATAAGCATTAGCGTAACAATTGCTTGCGTTGTGCAGCGCACTTGTGTGACGCGATCCTTATTCGGATGCCAGCCTCTGGCCGCTTAGCTACCTCTCGAAGCAGGAAGACGTACAAGAACTGGTTTATTTACGAGGCAATACAATGGCGCGTGCGCACACTGAACCAAAGGCAAAGGGGATCCAAAGAATAATATAATTCCGTAAAGCAACAATTGTCGAAGAATCTCAACGCACTTTTCGCCATTGGGTGAGGCCATCACAACGGAGCTGGCGTTCCCTAGCGGCTCGACACCGCCAACTCCGACAGAGCCACATGTCGAAAGCACCTTCCATCCAACATATTTGGCCAGAGTCTGTACAGCGGACACCTGATGTTGAGCCACTTGCGCCATGAGCAAGAAGCGTAACTCCGTCGGCTCATAACCGAGCGATATCACCCGGCCATCCCTAGAAGAGCAGACCGCCAGACAGAGGCGCAACCGCGATTTCGGGTTAGATGAGGTTCAATGACGTCTGCAACTGTTGATTACTAGGCTTTGACGATCTTTGTTCAGATCAGCTAAGATCAATACACATTACTGATCAAAATGATTAGAATCTACTCTGATGATGCCTTGCGTTACTCAGTATAATGTTAAACACGGCCCAACTGCGTTTAGTAGTAGTAGAACTATCTTGACTCACTTAGTTCCTATTTAGTCAATCATGTATGTCGTTTTCCTGATGGGGGTCTCTCTGACGACGGATGTTTTCATTCTTACCTTAGAACTGCCTTGAGACTTTTCTGGCCAACGTGGATTACGAGAGGTGTGCGACACATGTTCTCATAGCCATGGGACACCAGTTTGAGTTTGACCGAGTGCTGGGTAGGCGAGGACATGGCCACCCAGTGTGACACAATCAGAGGATCCTTCACCTCAGTCGCGAATTGGTCGATGACAACAGTGGCTCCAAGACGCAGAACCACATGCTGAGTCTGCGCAATGATCTTCTCCAATATTGTCTCACTGTCGGGAACGAACGACAGATGCACAGTCGGAACATACAGTCGACAGCAGATTGGGCACGAATCAGAAAAGAAAAAGTGTCAGATTGTTGGGTCGGGTTTTTGCCTCGGATGATTTGCGATGATGTCTTCAGTAGGCAGACACCTCATATATACACTACTAAACGAACACGTGCCCTTCTTCTTAGCCAAAATACATCTTCACTCTACTGTATGGAAATATGTATCATCACTATCCTATATGATGCCTTATGCATGGTCTTGTATGGAAGATTTGCCTTGCAGGTTATGTATCTAGATTACGTCTTCGTGCACGCACACGGAAGACTTACTTTCTAGCCATGTCGAGGAGCGCGTGTCTGTCATAGGCCTCTGGCCCGGCGAGACGTTGTCTTTTGCTTAGGCCGAGTGGTGCCGACGCAGGATGCGGCATCGAGTGATGTAGGATGTTGAAGTGGAAATCACGCAAAAGCTGATGGAGCGAGTGCTCAAGAACGTGTTTGTGATCCAGACGACTTTGCGGCACCTGTGGCCGGCGTTCGTGGAGTGTTCGATGGCAGAGACCGATAGACATCTGCATGCCGGGGAACAACTGTATCACGAAAATTAATAAACGAATGTCATTAGTTCGAAGGGCAGATATTATACTATACATACATATTATACTTTTTAATACAAAGCGATTAAGTACGCCACCGTTTGGCCAATATTGATGGTGCCCAAGCAGTGATTTTGGTCGAAGCGCAGCGCTGATAATCATTTTCGCCGTTGAAAATGTTTATCCGAAAAGATCAGAACTCAAATAGATTACTAATAGATTATATATATCTCTCATTCGATAAAACAATAGAAGCACTGCCACGATTCGCTTTCCGATCATTTACTCGTTGGCACTGACTTACCGTGCTGGTGATGAGGTTGCCAACGACGAGATTCGGTATGGATGGTTGCAGCTGAACTGCTTCACGCGCGAGTTGAGCGAACAGCTCATTGCAAAAGAGTACATTCTGGGCAGCCTCTAAACGTTGTTGCCAGGGTGAGTCGACCTTTGAAAATGCGTCCTGCGGCAAATTTATTGATAGGTAGCCACTGGCGATCGTCTCCATATCTAAAATAACAAGAAAGTCAGTCGGATTCAGCCACTGTGCGACGTACTCTGTAATCCTACCTTTGTAGAGTACATTCACCCTGAACAGATACAATAAAGGCGAAAACGTTCATATTATATCATGCTGAATATATCGTAAGCCCAGAAGTATATACCTGAATTTAACAAAAAAAAAGTATTCATTTTTCTTCACTTTTTATTCCCATCCTACTTAAAACCTACTCTGCACGCTCAGGAAGGAAGCGCTATAATTGCTTACCTTTTTGTATGGTAACCTGTATATAACTGATACCCTCGAGTTCACTCGGTAACGTAATCTTCACCGAACTTGGCGGCTTCTGAACATCCGTCCCTTGACTCTGACCAGCGGAGACGTCGCCTTGCGACACAGCTAGCGCGTGGGCGCTTTTCGTGACCTCAAAAGTTCCACTCTGCCAGAAACGGGACCCGGCACTGCGATAGCTCAGATCGCCAAGAATCGAGTTACCGGCTTTGCGCAACCGCCACGACTGTCGCATAACAAGTAGCTCACCGTGGAAATCGGTGCTAACTCGACGGCCCATTTGCTCCTGCTGAGTAGCACCGCGCAGATTGTTGGCCCCCTTCAGTAGGATTTCGCCGGCGGCATTCAGTGCCTTTTTCTTGGCCAAGAGAATAGCGCTCGTCTTATGCTCGACCGGCTCCTGGCTAACCGGATCAAGGACCAGGTACTTTTTCTCACGGGCAATTGCCAATACATCAGCAAGAACCGAGACCTCGGTGAGGGCCGCTTTGAGTTTGTTTCGCACCCCATCCCAGGGCCACAACGAGGGCTGGAACGTGGCTTTCGCATTGGTTTCTTCCGCTGTGACATCATCCTCGTCCGCATTGAAGTCGATCTTGTGCGCGAGTTTGCTGAGCTTCTCGCTCATCGTCGGCGGCTGACTGTAGACCTCCTGTCCATCGTAGTGGATCTCCTGGACAGCGTACTCCTGGCCGACCTCGACCGAAACCGACACGTTGACAGCGTTCGCGGACATCGCAGCCATGGCTGTGATCCCCTATGATGTGTGTGATCCGGTCACCTACAACAACGATCTGCCAACCACGATGTGCCGGAGAAACACCAACGTCAGGTTAACGAGACTAGGCATATAGCGTGTAATTTAAGGGTGTTGGCTTAGCGAAACGGTTCAACTTTCAATAAAAGTGGATGAGGTTTGATTAACCGTTTCAGGAACGTCTTAAAAGTATGTAATTTATCAATGTGCCTGCTATTTGACGAACACTCACCTATAGTATCTATGAAACTAAAAGGTTTGTAGAATGCATAGTTTAACAAATGTACTGGACACGTTGGAGCTAAAAATGAGCTAATCATTCTAAACTATCTCTAATAATCACATTTCAATACTTAGACGCAACAACGTCTACTGCTAAACATGTACAACTTGGACTAATTGTGAACGCAGCTGACGATACGTCAACAAAGAAATAATCAACTCGTAATTAACAAACGCATAATAGATAAACATCGGCGCTCTGCGGAAAATTGTCATATACCAACCGAGTGCCCACGCATTTGGAATAACGCTAGTTTCCATTGCAAATTCGTTTAGCCGAGCTAACTTTAGTAGCTAACGTTTGGACGCGACGCCTAAGTGACATTTCGCACGGGGTAAAAGAGACTCTTACAGACATTTCAATAAACCGGGATTACAGTCGTCGTAAGACACTAAAGTTGAACAATTATATAGCACATTGTTTTTACCTGAAATCCTTGCTTGTACTGTTTAGTTCTATAGGTAAGAATAGAATGAAACAGAGCGTCACGACAATATGATTCGACACGGGATTAGGGTTTAAGCTACCCTGCGGCATCGAAACATCCTCCGACCTTTGGCGGGCACATGGCGTTACTTAAAACGCTCATCGTGCGTTTTTTCAAATAATTGTTATTCCAGAATAACGCGCCCTGGCATATGAGCATTCAATTGTGAATATCTTAATGTCACACAGTGTTGAAACTTTCACACGAACTGATGCCTCAGCATTGACACTGAGGAGCAGTTAACACCAGATTCAGCTAACTGTATGCAGTCCACGTTGAAACAATTATAGGCGGGCTGATTTTCACTCCCGTGAAATCTCCGACGCGCAAAACGCTTTTCTGGTGAATTTCGCGGCTCTTGTTGGCCGTCTACTCACCAATCTTGAGCACTTCCGCCACTTAAACCGATGAAAAACGCCGAGAAACCGGCATTTTTCTCACACTCGACGCGACCAAAACACAACGCATCACAATCGAATTGCTTCCGACTTCTTGGACAGTGCTGAATCAACGTCAGGCGCGTTTGTCACACCGATGGGCTAATCTCAAGTCGATTAACATCCGCACACTATAGAAGCAGTTTTTCTACGCCTCAACCTCTTGAGAGAGGGCTTCCAATGGGGCTAGCAGGGCTCATGCTGCTAGAGAGTAGAGCCTTGGAAAAAGAGAATAATTGGAGAGATTTTTGCACCGTCCAATTTCCGCAAAAATGGACAATTCGAACGCGTTTGGGTGGCTCCACAAACAAGTGTAGTAGTGGTGAGATAAACACTACCGCAGCCTCCATATTCACACATTTCGTATTATAGCTCTTGTTTTATATTAATTTAATTGAAATTTCGGCGTCACCACTAACCGTCGCGTAGTTCAATAGGTGAGTCATTCGAGTTTTGGTGGTTAGCGAAGCGTTTGATAAGCCATTCATGTCAGCGAGTTGTTATGATAAACAGCGATTGCTCCTGTCGAGGATCGATGCAGAACAGTTGCCGTTTGATTGGCTTCTTCCCGCGTTATCCGACGGCTGTGACCTCGTGACGGATTGGAAATTATAGAACCAGATATTAATCGACAGGTCGTTCAGGCAACTACTCGATCTCCTAGGTGTCCGATCTTCTGTGCAGCCTTAAGTGTCGTTGTCACCTTAGGTTAGCCTTGCTGCGCATGTTCCACGAGAGACTAGTTTTTTTTTTATTCAACGTCCTATGATCATTTGAACCTTATGCGTTCTGACATGATGAGTTCACAGCTTGTGTTCATTACGGTCGTACAACGTTGCGACAGTCGTTACAGTGCGAAGTCGTTGAAGCGATCTATTTTTTTTAGATCCGACTCACAATCGTTCTTTCTACAAAGTAAATCTCCCGTCTTTCTGGACTGTCCTTCCAGTGACCATGGAAGACGAACGCGTCGGCCCTGAGGGCGCCGAGAGCAGGGCCGACGCGGCGAGCGTTGTGGCAAATCCGTCGGTAGCTGGCGACGACCCTGCCGAGCCGTCCCATGTCGACAAGGTTGACAAAGAAACGAAGAAGATCAGAGAAGAGAAGTAGGTTGAGTCTGCAGAGATGACAGGCATTAAAATCGAATAGCTGAATAAGTGGCAACGAAATGCTGGTGTTTGTTGTTTCAGTTATATCCAGGTCAGGGCCCCGGGAAACACCACCCCAGATTAGAAACGTATAGCTACTAATTGCATCATGCGAGTGTTTGCGGTATTTCACGAAATCGAGTCGGTATTCACTGTCAGATTTGTCAACAGAGTAATAACGACAAACTGTAGCCAAAATTCGTTTTTCTTATTAGTTCCCCGTTATCAAAATGCGAATATAGCCCAAAAAAGATATCGAAATAAATTTGACTAATGATATTCATTGGTCATTTGCTATATGACTATATGGTAATATTTCCTCAGGTGGCTGCCAAACAAGAACTACCTCCGCGCATTGATATCAATGGGAATTCGGAAAAGTGACGCAGTGAAGGCGCTCTACCACACAAATAATTCATCGGCAGATTCCGCTGCAAGCTGGCTGTTTGAGAGCATCGATAGTGTCAGTAGCAGTCAAATGCCACCCGGGGTACGTATGTTTTTTGCGTTATACTCGGCCACAGATACCTGTAGATTAAAATTTTTTCAAGAAAACGCCCCTTTTTAAATAATCAATACTGCTTTCTATTGGGTTCGGTGAAGTTTTTTTTCGGACAGTATTATCTAGTTTATCGATCGTATATAATAGGTTGCTGTTTCTTTCACAATGTAATAGTGTCTCTCTCATTGTCTCTCTCTATTTTGTTAACAACTCTCGTCTTTCAGTGGAGTTTACACGACGCTATGTCATCTCCGGATGGTTCATCCGCGTCGTCATCTGATGATGAGAGCGGTTTGCTATCGGGAGACCTCTATAAGATGGTGTTTGTTGTCAACGGCGAGCTGAGCATGGGAACGGGAAAGGTTGGAGCTCAGGTGGGACACGCCGCTGTCGGCCTCTTCCGGGTGCTCATGAGTGATGAGTTCAAATACGGTCGAATGCTCTGCGCCTGGGAAGATTCGGGGTGAGTTGAACGATCTTGCCTTCGGTTGATGGATACTTTTTCTTCGAATCGGTTCTAATGTCTAATTGTGGGTTGAAGCATCAGCGCAGGTAACGTGTAAGAAATTACTTTCTGTTGAGTTCTAAGGCAAAGAAAGTATTCTTTATCAGAGAGTAGCGAGAAATCAATTTAATTCGACTGTCTCTCTGTATGTGTCCTACACCTGCTTCTGTCTGTCGATGCATTTGCAGTGAGACGAAGATTTGCTTAAAGGGCAAGAACACTCAGGAGCTTTTGGACCTGGAAAAGAGTGCGCAAGAGAAGGATCTTCCATGCTACCTCGTCGAGGATGCCGGCCGAACCCAGATACCCGCGGGATCCTTGACCGTCCTGTCAATTATTGGCAAGGTCGAAGATGTGAACAGTGTCACCGGTAAGCTGAGGCTGCTCTAACCATGCCCGTTTGTCTGACCAAGGGCGGTTGGCCCCGCTGATCACGGGCCACCTTTACGCCGCTGCAACTACACAAAGAAGAAATACTACTACACCAGCAACACTATATTACTATCTTTCTTGTACACAGTCTAGAATGACAGAGGCGGGGATGGTTCGGATTCATGCGTCTTTATTTTCCTAACTTGTGGATCCATTTGTGTACGTGTTGTATGTGTGATATTGCGTCTGAGAGAGAGGATACGTCTTAAGAGCACTGGCAGAACGGCTGAGAGGGGCCGGGGGTTCAGAATAAAGAAAATTGCCCGGGGTGACAACATTTAGGATCCACATGAAACTAACGGTTAAGCACAAACCACTGATGCAGTCCATTTAGATCACCGTAGAGTGGATCTGCTACACATAGTATATGGCGAGATTGCTTTGATTAGGCTTTATGAAATCGACAATCTTTCGAATCGGTCAGGCGGAGCACGCGACGATTCGAACCATTCATCGAACCGATTTGAACTGCTTAGATCACTCAGTTCCGATTTATCCATAGAACGCGGGATGTTATCGGAAACTATTTTGTGAATTTTTTTTCAAAGGATAACCGGACCTATTTTTCCGATTCCCAGGGGACAGAAATCTAATAGAAGAGGTTGGAAAGCCCACGTATAGCAACATTTGAAAGAACGCTTTATGGGCTAGATGTTAGCACAAATGGGCCATAACTATATATTTTCTATATTTGCAGTACTATACCTGATCATGATTACTATTATTATCGTTAACTGAAGTGTTAGTAAGTGTGATATTGTTAGTATGATATCATCTGGAAGATTGTGTATCGCTTCTCTACTATCGACAAGCAGTGTACTGTACATTGACCTCAGTAAACCCTTCCCGGTTTGCTCTGCTTAGGCCGAAATGTGATTCAGGTTAAATGTCTATCGTTCTCTGTTCCGCTTCAAACACATCTACAACACAACTGAAAAGCGAAAAGACAGACTAATGGTATAGGGCTGCAATAGAAGATCGCCGTTATTGAGTGAAAGTGGGTTTGAACTAAATGGCAAATGAGCAAAATGTAGGGTTGGTGGCGGACGCCTTTGCCACCAATCGTGATCACAAGAATATATATGTTACCAATTTTTCAATTGCTATCACACACAATGCGGTCTGTTCCAATGCCGGTAGCAATGCTGTTCTTCCGAGAAAATAAATCGAAACATTTTGTTCTGTAGTGTAGTGGGAGTCGCAGTTTGTGTGTCAGACATAGTTGCTGAAAAATAAGTGACCGAAAATTGCCTTTAAATCAAGCTAACACCCACCACATGTGTAAGATTGAGTGACTCTCGACTCAAGACCAACAAAAAACAAAGAAATTGTAATAGTGACCATTGCCTGCTGTTTCCTTAATTGACAAAGAAATGACGAGGGAAAAAAGCGATCAGGATGAATCGTGTAGTTGAATAGTAAGTATATTCCATACACTACGATGCTTGTAATTATATATAGACCATTGATCGGCTCGCGTTCCCTGCAAGCTGGACTGCTGCCTTGGCTGTGGTATATAAACATATATATCTTGACAAAGTCAGACTAGGGTCAAGGTCAACAGGATGTTCTTTCCCCGCCGTTCAATCCAAGTCTGTTCCCTTGGCTCCGGTATCGCTAGACAGTGGGAATTTCGTCAATTCATTCATACGCGTCAGTAATTAGATCATGAGGCATCATGGCTACTAAAAGGGAGAGAGAGAGCTTAGTCTCGCCTTCGGAGATCTGATGTAATGCCGACATTGGCCCCATTCAAAAACAGTGCAAACGTCACTTCCACTTGCATCACAGTGAAATTCGTGGTCAAATACGATTAAAGATGATGATTGTTTGCATCGACAGAACTGTCTTCCCTGCCATGATATTCTTATATAGTTTCCATAAGTAGAACAGCACAGACACTGCTGTCGCTCAGTGGACATTGGACCTTATTTACAACTACAAGCAACACTCATCTCTAGGTGGCAAAAGTGTTACTACGTCTACTTGACTATTTATTACATACATGTATATATATATATATATATTACGTTGTTAGAGCACTCATACGCACCCAGGGCCCACAAAAACAATGCATATGCCAAGTTATCAAACAAGTGGTGACACCAAACCCGCATAGGCATACCACATTACCCCGATGTATTGTACCTTTAGCAGAGATTAACTTATCATTACGACTATATGATATTAAATATAGTTTGATGCTAGCTAATGCAGTGATGTGCATCTAGTAGAGAATGATCACCGGACCTAAATAAACCTCGAAAAATAACTAAAACGAAGATATCGTGCGATCTCATTTCCATAATAATAATAATAATAATAATTTTAGAGCTTTTCCTTGAGACCAACTTGATACAAGATCTATAAGCAAAAGTGTGTGTAGTAAATACGGCCCAATAATAAGGCACTCATTTTATAAGGCAAATCATGTATCAAGGTGTTATAGCACAAATAGAACTTCTTTATTTCCGAGATTTGGCAGGCTGAAAATGTACGTGCTGTCTTCGTTGTTGTTCGCATTCTAATGTCACAATGTTCTTCGTTTTATTCGAAGACAGGTTCGAGTGACCGCGATGAATGTCATTTAACACTAAAACCAATCGAGTTTGGAAGAATGATGGAGGACAATTGGATGAAAGTGGGCTTAAGTACGACGAAAGAACGGTTTATTTTATATTTTCTCTAAACATCAATTTGTGTATGTCTAGTTCCCCAAAATACAAACTTGTACACTTCCAGCCTCTAGTTTGGCGCACCCAATTCACCAACTGAAGAGTTGCATTTGTCGTTTCCCTACGACGACATTCAAGTTCATTGTGAAACCGGTTTGTGCGCGTACCCCCAGCAAAGGCTCCTAGCCTTTTAAATATTCAAAAAAAAACATTTTCTCCAATGAGTCTATGATTCCACTTCAAAGGCGGAACTGTCTTTAACTGGTCCTATCAGAGGATTACCCTGACGCCCTTGCAATCGCCCCGGTTCATGATATTTTAGAAGTATATAGCTTAAAATTGCTTAGAGCCATTCTTACGGCACAAATGACCGTTGTGGTGATCCCCACAGGCCGTTGCTGCCCTATCCCAAATCGCTCACTGTGAAGTCCCGTCCCTTCTCTAATTAGTGTTCGATAGCCAGAGCCGGAAACGTAGAATATCAACAGAATCCACGAGTCAGAGGACACTTCTCCACCAGCTGTTGTAGTTGATGCTGCTGTTGTTGTTGTTGTTGTTGTTGTTGTTGTTGTTGTCCCAATGCAAATAAATCTCGCTTACAAACATCTTCTGTACCGCTTTATTTCATATTAGTATGCACAGGGTTTTCTTTCTCCTATTTTCGTATGTATATATATATATATGTATCATTATATCTAGGTTTCGTCAGTCATCACCAGTATGTCAGGCAAGCCCCAAAAACCATTATGATCCGCCTAAAGCACACGCTCGAATAGTAAAGGGCGGTGTTGTAGTGTCGGCGACCCCTTATTAGAGGTAGAGTCCTTCAGGCATGCCTTCTTTCTTTCGATAGAGGACGTTCTCGCGGGACTTTTTGAAGTCTTCGTTGGTCACCTTCATACGACGTTCACGAAGCGCCATTAGACCTGCCTCGGTGCAGATGGCCTTGATATCCGCACCTATGCTCAACACAGGACGACGTAACGATGTTTTTTTTAGATATACACACGAAACGAAGGTGAGAGAAAAGAAAATCTGCCACGTCAATGTATTATTGCCTACTACTTTTCATCGAATACCCGGGAAGGGTTTGCACACGGAGATGGTACTAGATCCGAGCAATAGAAAACATTGATACACATGTGATGAATCTAAAATGGACAGAACAATTCTGGAACACATTCTCATTAAGGATTTATGAAAAAGCTAAGTAGCTAACTTGTAAAATGGAAGACAATGCAGCAACACGTCTTATCGCCCTATCAAATAGCGTTTCAACAAGGACATATACTCGGTACCAATTCGATAAACGCCGTTCGTCCATTCAAGCCATAGAGTATTCATCTGCGGCAGACAGCGAATGAACGAATCCGAGAGTCAATCAGCTTACCTGACAGATCGTCCTTGGCCATAACCAGCTCATCGACAGCGACATCCCCTGCTAACGTCATACGCGCTGTGTGGATCGTGAAGATGCGACGTTTTGTCTTCTCGTCCGGTAGCGGGAACTCAATTTTGCGGTCAATTCGGCCAGGTCGGATCAGAGCCGGATCAAGGGTCTCGATTCGGTTTGTTGCCATGACTACCTTGACGTCACCTCGCGAATCGAACCCGTCCAGCTGGTTGAGCAGCTCGAGCATAGTACGTTGAATTTCACGCTCGCCACCCGAGTTGGAGTCATAACGCTTCGTGCCAACAGCATCGATTTCATCGATGAACACAATACTTGGGGCGTGCTCTTCGGCGACACGGAACAGCTCACGGACGAGCTTCGGGCCATCGCCGAGATATTTCTGAATCAGCTCCGAGCCGACAACACGAAGGAAGGTGGCTGACGTCTGATTGGCAACAGCCTTCGCCAGCAACGTCTTTCCGGTGCCTGGCGGACCATAGAGGATGACACCTTTCGGTGGGCGGATACCCATCTCTTCGTAATATTCGGGATGGGTGAGTGGAAGCTCAACTGACTCTTTGATCTCCTGAATTTGTTGATCGAGACCGCCAATATCGGCGTACGTCTCTTGCGGGGCCTTCTCAAGCTTCATCACGGTCACCATCGGGTCGGTATCGTCCGAAAGGACACCAACAACGGCGTGCACTTTATGGTTGAGCAGAACCGAGCAGCCCGGCTCGAGTTGGTCCTTATCAACGAACGACAATATCGACACATAATGCTCCGACCCGACCGACGTCGATACAATGGCATGATTGTCATCGATAATCTCCTCGAGGGTGCCGACGGACATCGGCGAACCTCGGTGATCGTCGACCTTCGAGCGTTCCTCTTCATGCCGCTCCTCCTGCGGCTTGAGTCTCTCCTGGTTTCGCAGGAACTCTTCCTCCATCAGCAGGTAGTCCTTGATACGTTCGAGCTTCAGGAGTTTCAGCCGACAACGGGCGTGCGGCGTTACGAGGGGCAACTTCGACGCGGCGTCGGGCCCCTTTGCGCGTTTCTTCTTCTTGCCAACGCGCGTTGGCACTGGCGGCTCGTATTTCTTTTTCTCTTTCTCCTGTCCATCTTTTCCACCGGAGCCAAACCCGCTTTGATTCTGCCCCTGAAAATCGACCAGAGGGAAAAGGAAAAAGACGAAATTTAATAACGCGAAACAGAGAACAGCATCAGTAGGGACGTCGGCGTAATGTATTGCAACGTACGCACAAGCAAACACTAATCTATGCTGCATCTATTCCTACGTGCGAGATCAGTCTTCATAGGAATTTACACGATGGTGAATATTAGCAATTTCCCTGTTCGGATTAATAGCGTCACATTTAGCCAAGATGCACACTTCTAACGCTAGTTAGAAAAGGGGTCACAAAACGCGACCACCTTTTCACTTGTGAGAAAACACATTTTAGCTGTTGGATTCGATGTGACAAGATAAAGGAGCATTTTGCTTGAAGGATGAACGATTCGAAAAAGCAAAACGTGTACACGAATTGTTTAGTCTCCACTAAGTACTGATTTTCAACGCACTCGACAGCAGTTGAACTATTTCCTTTAAGATACAGGAAAATCTGAAGTCGACTAGACACTAAGGCAATGCTGAAGGGTTCATTGGCATCACCTGAAAGGTGTACACTATTCTACGCGTTTAACAAATAATGATTATGTGACACACAATGCCGTATGCAGGTTCAGCAAAATTCCGCCACAGCAGGTACAATGTCTACGGATCGTAACTATTTCAGCGGAAATCACTCCACGATGGCGAATAAACTGACTTATTGATAACCAGTTTCGACAAATTTCTTCACGTAGAATTGCTTTTGAATGCGACAAGTGGGTAATCATCGCCGGGGGAAATTGTCTCTCATATTCACATAGTCAGCTGTAGGCATCAAAACAAGGTGTGACGCCAACAGCGAAATGACTATAATAAACTGGGTACCTGTCTACAGCTCTAACACAGTGTAACAGAAGTCTACCTATGCACCTTAGTCATATCGAACGTGGGTTCTCAATTGAAGCAGCACTGATTCAATGTCTCGAGCTCTAGTCATCTGTAAATGGACCAACCAGACCGACTGACTGACTGGCTACTGGAGCAGGCTCTACGAGGCGATCAGTGTCAGAAGTGGACCTTGATGCTCGGGTGCGTCCGTTTTGTGTTGATCCATTGAATCAACTACACCCACCCACAAGCTCGTCATGCTTCCAATACGTACCATCACCGTCAGACGTCTGAGAACACGCTTCCTGCACAACCTAAAAAGCACGGTGATTTAGTTTCTCTACGAGCCGCAATGACTTACCATTTTCACAGACAAGTAGCACAATCAAGATTTCGAATCGTTGAACGACACCGATGCAGCGCTGCCTGCTTTCGAGCAGACGCGTTTCGAAGTCTCCGTCGGGCGATGTTGATGTTGATGTTTGTGGTGCGTCATGCTTGTGATCTGTGGGCAAGCGGCGGAAGGCAGCTAGCCATTTGCCGCTTGATAGAGAGGCGGCAGTCATCTCGTCTTACGAAGCAATGGTAAAAGCAGTACCGTGGACGTTAAATGTTGGCTGAGAGTCAGCCCGAAATTTCTGTTTTTCCTTTTCTTTTCGATTTCATGCTAATGGCCTACCGAGACTCAGGGCATGTATGAAGACTGAAGCCTCCTGGATAAATGATTAGTGGGCAGGGGCTCGGGGGACCAAGATCAGCCATCTGAAGTTGAAGCGCGCGAACTCGGTGAGGGTCCGGTGAAACCCTGATGATTCGCCAGTCGAATTCGTTTTTAATCTTCTGCTACAAGGATTTTAAGCTAAAAAAGAAAAAAGACAGATATAAGAAGAAGCCATTAGTGATGCGAATGCTTGAATATCACTGTTTAACTTTTTCTGTGGCGGCTTAAACGCTCAGTCTTTCTTCCATCAGACATCATCTCTCCGTATTTATTCGTTAGTATGGCACTGCCACGAGAAATGCTGTCGGGAAAAATCCATATCTGCCCGTGGCCACAGTGGTATTTGCGACATCGGGTCCATTTATCCGATTCTCTAAGGTCACGATTTAAATATATAGAATATACTGAAAATACATAGAATGAAACCCATGTAGTTGTCTACTATATATATATATATATATATATATATATATATGCACCACAGGCTGATCCGCGCCATCGGGGGCAAGGTCCTTCCTTCTGCAGCGCCGTTCCCTCCATCGTCCTCGTTGGGGGTGACCATTACGACCTCAACCTGACACCCTGTACATAACTGGTACTCTAATTATTGTTTATTTTAAGACGCACCATCATTATATATATGAGCAGCCGCCGTTCGAAGTAGGGGGATCGGCTGAACATTTGCCACTTCGGTGTCCAATCTGGAGTGGCCATTCCGTGGTTACAGCTAACAGGGAACGATTTTTGTTATTGAAAAGGCGACTGTTTCACGTTTACTGTGCTTAATCAGCATCTCGCGAAGGGATTCACACCCTTTTTTCGTTTTCACCGTTCCATGTATATTGACTTATTCTAGAACTAATTAGTCAGTAATAAATTAAAGCGGTAAACATCTAGGTAATCGTATAGAATGAAGGTTATTTGCCCCATTTGCGAAGCAGGAATAAGACAAATAAATGCATATATAGTCAATTCCGACGATATTCTAAAAAATACAAGAAAAGATAATTGCAATACCTAGGTAAATGTATATATACATATATATGTAGCACTAAGCCTACAAATACACTTTGTAGCTTTAGTGCTATATCTAGGCTTTAAACACACTGGGCCATATTGAATCTAAATGTTCTTATGACAATTTACATTTTTTAATTATTTCATCTTCTCCAAATCGGCCCATTTAGCCCTTGCTTTAAGTAACAATAGAACGCAATTTTTTTCAGTGATCTATCAAAGGAATCCTTCTCGTCTTATATTATGAAAACGTAACTCTTGGATATGCGAAGATATGACCGAAAAAAATTCACTCGTTATTATTAGTTTACTCGTTCTGGTGAAGTTCGGGTAGATTTCACAAAATTTGCCTGTTCCAAGTAATTCCACCTTTTGAAATGTCGTCAGCACAAAAGTCTTAACAGCAACAAGGTACTATCCCAAATATGTCTCAAACATATCTCAAAAATGTTTAAGCGTTCGTTTATTAGAAAAACAATGTCCTGTCCCGTATACCTCCTGCTGAAAATGTTTTTCTCAATCATCGAAATAGCTGGATCACCAGTGGTAGCTTAGTTCATATCGAGCATAAGACCTCCTCGTGAGAGTCGCTCGTCATGACTATCGCAGGGTGTTGTTTCCTTGTGTCTGGATGCTGAGTAGAAGAATAATCGCTCGTGGCAGAGTAACGCCCTGCCTTAAGATTAGTCGGCTTTTCGCCTTGAAGTCGTTCAATATCCTGAACCATGCAACGTGCGTTCCCTGCTGGTCGGCAGCGTCTTACCTTGCGCGGCCCTCTGTCGGTGTGTGGCGAGGCGTCTGACGCCGGACTCTATCGCTGCGTATTATCCGATGGGCCCTATCCTTGACATTGGCGTATAAGCGCGCAGCTTGAACTCACCTGTATATGAAACAAACCTTAGCTGGAGGCGTGCTTAAGAAATGCGCGCCAGTGAGTGAGCTTGGCGGCGACGGCCTCGCTTTGACGAGAGATCGGTCCCGGGACCCTGTCGGGCCGAGAGACAGAGCACTGGCTTTAGTCGCGTGCGGTTTGTTGCGCGAAGGCGACATTTGCGCGGACCTGAGCACCGCGTGCCGAGCTCAGCGAGAAGGTGTACGGAGAAAGAGTGGTATTTACAACGTTTTCAAGCACCAAAATACTCCTCTCTCTCTCAAGAATGAGAGTGAGACCACTGGTGGCAAGTGACCATCTTCAACTCGCCGAAATAAAGCGAAACCACCCGAAAGGTGTCGTGTCGAAACCTTCTTCTTGCAAAAGGGGAACGACAATATTGCCACATGAGGCTAAGTGAGTGCTCATTCAATCGTTAGAATAGAATTTTATTACTTGGCATATTACCTTCTGCTGTTGCTGCTAATTGGCGCACCGTTACAGTTAATCAACGAAGGCAAAGGTGAGCTCATTAGTGTAATTATAAATGACCACATTCAACCAGTACCTGATACGTGTACATAAGAATTACAGGCCGCGAGCGTGATAAAAGTTAAGTGGTGGCACATCATTTTTTAATTCTTCATTTTCGACCACCCCCACGTTTCGGCAAAAAACGTTTACTGCATTGCTACAATGGGACATGTGAACATCTGTTTCATATTTCAGGTATAGACACCCTATAAATATATGGTATAAAATAATAGGTATATATATATGAGGTTAATCATATTGTCTTTAAAAAAAGGTTGTATTCGTTGCGCATATGATGCATAAAAAATACATATATATATATATAACAAAAAAAATAATTATTTAGAAAAGTTTACATGGAAGAGATCAGACATTTTGTCATTATGTAGAAAAGTTTAGATGAAAGAGATATCTCATGTTCCGTCACACAAGGTCAATTGTCATTTGTGACTTCAGCATTGAGAACAACGACGCTATGTACCATGATGATCCAATGCTTTTCGTGGCTAGACGAGGCGAAATGATGGCTCATGAAACATAATCTCAAAAGAAAAAGTCTAGTCAAACCAGAATTGCGTGAGCGATTAAATCACGAGGGAAGCTACAATACATATTCCACTAGATCTAGTAGTGGGATAAATGGTCGTTGTCGTATGCAAGTCCATTTTTCGGTGCATGGTCAAAGCCAGCTCTATAATGCGATTTCAGGTTCAATGTCGTTGTCACCCTACATTCGGATACCGTGCGACGTGCGGATTGAAAGTAAGAGAAAGCATCCTGTGCTCGAATTTAAGGGGGAGAGTGATGGCTTCACGAAGAGGATCACCGTGCAGCGATGCGAAACTCAGGGCTTCGATTGTGTCGCACAGGCGATGGAGGAGGGTCAGTAAAGGTCCCATTGAAAAAGGAATTAATTAGAAAAATTTCGTTTCAATTAGCTCTCCATTTTCGGCACAATGATATGGAACTGTACTAATGCTGGGGCAATGGTCATTGACATTGATTTTATTCGACCGTAATCGCTTTCCCGTTAATGCTATAGCTAATGTGTAGTTATGCGTTTAGTACACTATAAAAGCGGGCGACAATTTTACTATGCGCTGAACGAGAAATACATCTAAAAATACCCTGGTCTATATATATTCTTAATAGAATATCTAGAACAAGGAGGTCCCACTTCCCCAATCCTTAAGCTAGTGCCACAAACTCTTCGACTGTAATTGTATTCAAGGAAAATCGCCTAGCGCGATTAGATTGTCAGATCGATTAAAATAGCATTGCATACTCAGTTCTATCATTCATATGTTCACCTTACTAAAGGAAACATGTATATATTTCAGGAAATCAAAAAAAGAAGGCGTCTGGTGGTTCAACATTGAACAAAAACATTCTAGCCCATTACGGAGCATTGTTCAAGAACGGCATGACAGATATCGCCATTAAGGTAACGGCGATGAAGTCCATAATTGACGTTGATATTGTGAGAACGGTGAAATGTATGGCTGACGTTTCGGCGACAACAGCCGTCGAGCTCCGCGGCGCTAAGATGTTGCTGTACCTATCACAAAAATTAATTGAATTAATATTCTACATATTAAAGT
The DNA here is from genome assembly GCA_019614645.1 of Stratiolaelaps scimitus. NCBI lineage: Eukaryota > Metazoa > Arthropoda > Arachnida > Mesostigmata > Laelapidae > Stratiolaelaps > Stratiolaelaps scimitus. Next base: position 768,579 of record JABWDB010000025.1, on the reverse strand, counting down.
GTCGAAGTAATTCCATGATTGTTACAATCATACAATGATGGGAAATACTTTCTCCTGAGAATTGCTTTAGTAAATATTCTAATGTAGGATCTATTAGATATCACATAATTCTGTATACAGCACACGGCGAGTGTACAACATTCTGTACAACATCGGTGAAGCGGCATGGGAACAATATCGTCGAACAACAATGGGCAGTTAGTCTCACAAGCTTTTCTTAGCTAATTAGTCTTATGTGTTAACGATTTGTTTGGTAAAATACGTCGAGGTCGCAGGCTGACCCTATGCGTGGTTCGCCCTCTCGCAGCCAGTCATGTGTCACATAACCTACAATGTCTGTCTACGCTTAAATTTGTAGAACTTAATAGAGCGCCAGCTCAAAATCAATTGGTCACACCTGTCCGTTCGAATGACACTTCGCAGATGGTCTGCACATCTAAGCAGCAGTCCTAGAACATTGTGAATTCAAAGGTGCACAATGATCCTGACCGACTTAGTCATCGGTAATTGAAAACCGCGCACTCCGTGCCGGTCAAACCATTATTTCCTCGAATTCACGACTAATTACGAACTCGTGTTCCTTGCCATGCTCATTGTCAGCTACTCATTATCCCCCCCCCCCAGCTCTTCACTCTACCGTTATTAACTATGTTCAAACGAATTTTAACGTCGTAAGTTTTCCTCCGCTTTCCCAGTGTAACGATCTCTTAGTCCAATTGTCTGCATAGCCTAGTCTAGCCTAGCCGCACTGTGATAGACCAGACGTTAAAGCGTCAGTGCTATTTTACGCGTGTTTGTATTCAGGACGTGGCCAAGGAGGATACGGTGCTTCTGCTTAGCTACATGTACAAGGGTAAAATGGAAATCAGTTCGGAGGCGACCCTTCGAAAGGCCGTTTACTACGCCGTTCGATTCAACCTCGGCAGCCTCTTGGACGCTATTGCCGACGAATTCAACTTTAAGCATCACAGCGTGGTCCTCCTTTACCAGTTAGGTGAGCACGCGGTCGGGTTGTGCATTTAGTAAAAAAAAAAAGGGCGGTGTTTAGGCGCATCGTCGCAGGTCACCGCAACAAGTTACACAGGTTGCTCGAAATGATACGCCACCCTATGCGAGATTAACCGAAGTGTCACAGTTCCTCGTCCCGGATCACTTCTCCAGGCCTATCGGGGACAACCGATATCAACAAAAAGAATTGTCTTTGTTTCGTGGTCTCACAACTCTTATTCCTGCAATCGGCCGGCTGATGCGTTCCGCCTTTTTCAGGCGAGGAGTTTGCTATTCCGCGTTTCCAGTCGCAAGCGGTCGACATCATCTGTCGCAGCGTTTGCTCGCCCCAGTTTCCCAAGAAACTTTTAGCCGCAATGCCTGTGTCGCTTGTCGAGAAAGCTCTCCAGGGGAATATCGTCGCTGAGTCCGAATCCGAGGCAGGTAGTTCTCATTTGACTGGAGGTATTTTATCGTTAAGTTAATGAATGCGAGTGGGTCTACCCCGGACCATACTTATACTTGAGAGGAAGCATTCTCCTCGATGATGAATCCACCGAATTCATCTGAGCACAGGTTAGGATCTATTATTTTTAGTATATTTTTTATATGTGTATATTTAATATCTTTATTATAGTTGTTGTATATTTATTTTTTATATGCATATATTTTATCATTTGAACACTTCTATTTCCTTGACTATTCTTGCGGGAAGTTAATAAAGCACAATATTAAATTTTGAGTCTTGTCAAACTATAGCCTCTGCTTAACGAATGTGTGTCTTGTCTATTGTTTGAACAAATATTGCAGATCCTGAAGACGCTACTAGAATACCTAACACTATCAAAAGCCTCTTCCGGAAACTCTGCAAAACTCTTGAACCATATCCGGTTTCCTCATTTGACTATTGCGGACCTAGCAAAGGTACGAAGCACATGAATAACCGAATGTATAAATTAGCGTTCGATATAACAACTAAGTGTACATATAACCATTTACAGTCCTTCTGAGCCATAGGCGAAGGAGTACGAAGGATGGATTTTGAGAGGCTCTAACTCTTAGCTTCATCATACGCAAGCCACTATGCGCTAGATTCATGTTCGGAACTTTAAGCATGGACTTGCAAGGAAGGAACCATGCGATGTCTTATTAACCCACAGATGTTGTTATTCACTCACTCTGACATACACTAAGCTGTCGTATATTTGTTTAAGGAAGAATATCACCTGTTTGCAAGCTGTCGAATACATCGCTTACATAATGGCGTGCGATATGAGATCGAATTCCTCTGAGTTATTTTCTTTGTATACGGATATATATATAACTAGCTAAAAACGTGTGACGTTTGATGATAATTATAACTTTGCAGCTAGGTGTCTCGATTGCCGAGCTTGGCTTAGAGTCCAACGGTATAGCTAACCTTGCAAGACTTAAATCCGTTGATAATATCCTGACCTCCATATCGGGTGTATCCAGCTTGCAGCTGAGAAAAAGGGGACTCGCTCCAAAGGCTTGCATACTATGGCTTGAGAAAAGGTAGGTGACATATGTTATTTGTGAGGATGTAGAGAGGGAGTCAACATTTCAAACCAACATCCAAATTTCCTTAGTTTGAGTTTCGCCCTGCTGTGGCGAATACCCTAGCGGTTAAGCCCGATGTTTGCCTATGAGGGATTTTAGCCTTGAAGATCTCTCACAAAAAACATCGTACGGAGTGGATGCGCTTTCGCGTCGATGGTGACCTCTTGACTTGTTTGGACCCTCGGATTATTTAGTTACTTGATCAAGTGTAGAATAGAACATAAGCATATAAGTGAGCAAAGTTTAAGAAATCCTGCATTGAAGCCCCACCGAGTTGAATCACCATGCTGCGTCAACGGTATCAATTGGAGCGATTGTAGAATACATAGCAATACGCAATACGCAGGACGCACATTTGCATTCAAAGCGGGTCCGTCTTATGAAGCAATTATTTATAACACGCGAGACTGTGCAAAATGTCACGTAGATGACGGGGCGATATTGAAATGTCGCAGAGGGTGACCTTAGTAAGTCAAGTAACCGGGTCGTATAATATTGATCATGATTATCAGATACGTATATTAAATGATTATGCAAGAAAAAAAAACAGTGATTTCACGTAGATTTGCCGATGCCAGTGTTACAATCATTAGCCAAGTTCCATAATAGAACAACTCTAATTTTCAACTCTAATACTATTATCATATGCGTTATTTTTATTCTTGTACATGACTGAAATGAACGTTCAAACGCACGAGCTTTTCAGCATTGCCGACAAATTTCAAATCCTCTGAATGAAATTAGCTGAAAGTGCTGGAAACCTCATTTCATCCTCAAATAAGGAGATTTTTGTATCTGAGGTCTCCAAGGATAATGTAAAATTCCTAGGGGGTTGGCTATGCGACGTGTCTGCAGAAGTATTGATGTTCTAGAGTTTTGTGACACACAAAGTACCATTCAATTCAAGGTACCTCGAGAACAAGGACGTCCTTATCCTCAACGAGGCAACGTTAACGCGAGAAGTGAAAGCACATGCTCATACCAAACTGAAACTGAACGCCGAATGCGATAAATTAGAGCTGCCCGACTCCTTTGAAATGGTACGGTAAAATTTATGCAGGGACACTACACGAGAAGCAGCTAACTCTAAGCGACTTGTTAATGCTACTGTGAGTTGATTTTAACCGACATTTCTCGGTCGACGTGTTCAATATCGCGTTGTACGCAGAACTAGTATACTTGTTTTATTCTAAAGTACAGTATCAAGAAAATATTTGCCGGTATTTCCAATATTCTTCGGGTTCTTTGCTCGGAAGGACCGGTACGTCATCTGACGATTTTCTAGGGCCATTGACGCATCTCGACAGTCAGAGGTTCGTTTTGAGTTGAAACTTTAAACTTGCCTTTACTATATGTGATCGAACATTTTTGGGCGAGAACATATTTTACGTATGCTTATATACTGATGGTGTTAATTATTCTCTGAAGAGAAAAGAGACGCCTCGCGAAAGCCTCTAAATGGTTGTCAACCGTTTGTCGTTACCCATGAGCGCTATCATGCCGTGTTTCTAACATGTGTCTCACTGCGTACGAATCCCTGCACAGGTAACAATTGGTATGCAAATGTTTGTCGATCTGAAAGACAACGAGTTCCCCTCGAAGAGTATCTGCCTGCAGGCGTTTTCCATTGGGGATCGTAACGAACTGGCGCGTACAGCGAACGGCCGGATTCCACTTAACTTTAAGCAAGAGGTCACCAATAAGCGACTTTCGTCGGATGGCTCGAGACTTCTCCTAAGCTACAATCTTCTAGACAAGAAAAAGAAGTGTCTTCATATCGGACATTTTGAGACATTGCCGAAGTTGGACAGAAGCGCGTTCCACGAGATGAAGTTACCTGTGGATATAAAGGACGCCGTTGTTGCCACTGCGAAAGGTTCAACTGTGTATGTCCTTGTCGACGGTGGCCTTACAGTGATTAAAAACGATGATGTGAAGGATGTGAAAACGTATCCCGTCATTGTGGCAGGCTTCCATGTGCTCTGTATTGATCTGATTATCAAAGGGGATCTGGCATTCATCTACGCACTTTGCTATAAGCAGGGGTCGGATTATAAACAAAGGGACGTGATCCGGGTGTTCGATCTCAAGGCTGACACGTTCCTCACTCGTGGCGGCGAAGAAGTCGAATGCGATATCCCTGAAATTTCGGATCTATTCGTCCAAGCTTACTCGACGACGTGAGTCCACTCATTATGGATCTTGTGGTTTGTTATTTCTAGGTATTGGTTTATTTCTACGGGCATAAATAATATTGTGCCTATATTTTGCGCGCTGCATCGCAAGATGTCATTAGCCACGTCTCTATGTATAATAGATAGCCCTCGTGCCATGCACTTCTCTAAAAGTTAATTTTTGTTATCGCTGGATTTACAGTGTTCAGTTGTACCCCTCGGTATCATATCACTTTCAGGTTGCAAAAAAAAAAAGATGTAATGCAAAGTCGCCCAAAACAGAAAACAAGTAGCATGATATATTGACATTTAGCACAAAAAACACATTTAACAACACTCAATCATTTCTCTTAATGTGTGTCATACTTTCGCCTGTTCAGCATTCGTCGAAATGAGCCGCGCGATTGGCACGCCCGAGGACACGAATCGAACGTACGCAAGGTTCGCTACGCCGAGTCGCAATTTCGATTTTTCAATGCCGGCACCTCGGATCAGCTGTACTTCGTGTGGACCGACATTTTCAACGGAGCTGGACGCGTGTTTCACTTGGGCGTCATCAGTATCAACGACACAGGCTCACCCGAGGCTAAGCAGGCCAGCCTGCAGGCACGTGTCCTCCGTAAAGTGTTTTACAGCAAGAGCGGTCCTGATGGCGACGTCCACCTTGTCCGAGACCTCATTGGCGTCGTTCCTAATCACCTGATCAAATCAGAAGGTAGCACGTGGCTAGAGGCAAAGCTGCACGACGCCGCGAAGAGGCTCGACAGCGAAGACAATTTGACAGCTTTTAACGCGATCCTTGGTTGTGTTTAGGTTGAACCTGTGGTCAAAGTGTGTTGGCAAGGTTTGGCCTAATTGTCAAATTATGTTGGTGGTGCAAATCCGCCACGAGGAGATAGTTGACATTCGATATTGACAGCATCAGACGATGTTAGGATCACGCGAGGTGCGGTGTGCTGTGCATTTATAGATGATACCACTTGGATGGAGTACGATACGTTTGTATATAATAAATATCGACAGATCGAAATCGAAGAGGGGTATATCAATCACCGCTATGGTCTTTTGTTGCTTTTCTTCTATACCTATCCTATAAAAGGCAAAATACGATGAAAAACACCGTTGGCCAATGTTTCGTGAGTCACTTTTCATTTCTGTAAATAGACTGTCGCATGGACATGGTAAGCGTCAATGGAAATTTAATACGTGTTTGCTCTTTTGCTCTACTTATTTTGTGATATATATATATATATATATATATCAGCCACCCGTCTTATATTATCATCACGATGATAGTCATTATCATAATTACGATTCTCATCATATATATATATACTCAGTACTTAGTTCACCTATAAATGTCAAATTTCGTTTAAATCTATCTTGGGTCTACGCTGGCACTGGCGTTGACAATGGCATCCAGAGAAAAGAGCATAGATCCAACGAGTGGCAGGGATTGATATCATAACAGTAACCGGTGCCGGAGTTTAGCTTTTTATGCAACTTTGTCAAATTTAGTGCAAGCGAGGTAAAGGCTTCGTTTGTGCTGCTCGGGGGAGCTTTTTGTCTGTGATTGGCCCTCTGTTTCACACTGACGTTGCGTATGTGAAAACTGGCCAAAATTATATGAATAAATACTGTTATTATCATTAAATAAGCAATGCCGAAAGCAGTTGTACCGTGGACGTTAAATATTGGCTGTGGGTCAGTCCGGAAAATTTATTTACATTAATATTATTATTAGTTTTTTTAGCGAATTGTATGTTTAATCTGCCACGGCAGCGATGAAACAGAGTAGAATGTCACTGTTGACCTCAGCAGAAACATCTGGACTTAGTGATGTATATAGACATTGGGGTTGTTGACGTCCTCTGATGTAATATGACTGAAAGAACGCGTTATTTGTTTGTTATCGCGTTCAGACTAGGCTTTTTTTTAATATCTGCCGCCAAAGCTTTAGCCGCAATTTTTGTCCCAGATGTGTTCCACATCTGAGCAGCACACAGAATGTCTATGTGCGTCGTATCGAACATGACACATGGGTCATGTAATCTACAGGGTTTGTCAGGAAGTTGCGCAACCCCGTCGGCGACTAAGCAAGGTTTGACGGTGGACGGCTCCGAAGGTAACATTAACAGGGTTAACCTTCCGTGAATTTTTTCCTCCTTCCATCGTCTGTAGAAACCTATTTATTCTAGATAGCGATATGTATTTTAAAGCAAATATGAGAGAGAAACTTCAAGAAATAATATCGTAATGGGCAGCAATCCCGGCTCAGGTATCTCTCTTCCCGCTTCAATCAATATTTTCACGAAGGTCTGATGGCCTTTGAGGTGCACTTTTGTGGGTGTTCTCTCTATCGATTTTGCCTGAACATAGACGGTACTATTTGAATATGCAGTGGCTGAGAAATAAAGTGGATTAATCATAGGCGGGATTGCCTTCGGAACCGTTAAACGTTGGCTAGTCTCCCGTAAGGTCGTATAACTCGCCGAATATCCTGTATCTTGTATCATGCTGAGACTCTTGGCTGAATCTCATTAAAGTGATCGTCATAATGTACAATGGTCTACATTCAGTATTAATGCCAAACGTGCCGACTCTAGGGGAGAGATAGACTCTCAGCAGAGGATGGTGGTTTTAGCAGGCAGAGGCGTTTTGTCATCTACGTCAACCCTCCTGCACTGGATCGGCTCACTTTCATGGAGAATGGAAGGTGTCTCTGGTGGTATCCGTGCGTTTGAAGAAAATTTCCTCCTCTCAACAAAAAAAAACGTATCAATATGTCTTTCTATGACTCATATCAACGAAGAAGGAGGGCCAATCGATCTATAGTCGGATACGATCTAACCTGAGTCCCAATTCTCGCTTGAGCTACGCAAAACAACGTCCCACCATACGGAACACTGATGATTGATCCGAGTTGTCGAAGCCGACACAAATAAAATAATCCGTCATATTTGACACAGTAGGTCTCCTCGTGATATTCATCCTATTTCGAGCTAATGTCGAACGCTGTCATTTGCTGTCTACTGAATCACATTCATTATAATTCCGTCATCTAATGCGTGGCCGTGTCCGAGTTCCAAAGAGTTCCATCATTCCGGGGGAGTTTTGTAGAGTTCTCCCTACGGTTGTTGTGTTCATAATTAGGATATTCTTTGTTATGCAGTTCCGCAAGCAAGTACTAGACCTGTGTCGGAAAACCATTTCCGCGACACTCGACCCGTAGAAGTTGCATTCGGGAAACGCAGAATTTGTAGTTTGTGTTCGGTGGAACAGGGGGTGATCTTCGCATGCTGAGTTCAGACTGACCTGGCGTTCGGTGTCTGCTTGACAGGAAGCGCAGAACGGTTCGCAAACACTTGCGTAACTCGATGATGAATCACGTAGATAACATCTACATGATAAGTAGGCTTGACCCGAGACGCAAATATAATGCCATTCGACTGCAGACAAATGCACAGTCGCATCACTTTGTTCAACGATACAGTGAACGCTACGACTACAGCAGCAAGATGAAGATTGCTCTTCTCGTTCTGGTCGGCTTAGTTGCCGCTGCCTGGGCCCAAAGTAGTAAGTACAGCAGAGGAAATCCACGATTTGCCAGATATACGCCAGCGTGTAGTGTTCGGTTTAGGTATCGATAAGGTGGACAAGTCTGAGATCTTGGTAGGGTACACCGAGGGCGTGTACCTTCAGTCAGATTGATTCACTCATGATTTGTCAATGCATACGCCCCCTTCTCGAAATCATGTCGAGTTTGCTCCTGATATCGTTGATACCAAACTGGGTGAAACCATTTGTAAATACAGAATCCCCCCGATGCTCTTGCGATGGCGTTATCGATGATATTCACTCGTTGTTTCGACAGCGAAGACGTGCCTTTCGTTTTAATTTCCCTTTGCTTTAAACCCCTTTTTCCAATTTAAATTGTTCCCATGATGAAGCTAATGCGTTAATAATTCGGTACTCCTTTGAAAATAAAAATTAGAATACAATATAGGGTCTTTTGCTGCTGTAAAGAATCTTGATGCAGGTTTTAAGACTGAAAGATTTATTAAGACAGATTTTCGATTGTTTTTACCATAAGAAGGAGTGACGTGCACAGGTCGATATGTAGAGGCCAATAGGCGGATGCTGTATGCAATGTCTTATAACGGGAAGGATTATAGTAGACAGAATTGGTCACTCTCTCTCTCTAGACCCTCTGACCTCGTAGACTCCCTGTACTATTACATAGCTCTTAGAAGTAAGTTACGACTGCGCCCTTGTATCTAGTGGCAACTTCCTTCGAATTCATTGTTTAACTCAATTTTCCCGATGCGTTTGATAGAGTGGACCATTACATAATCGCTAAGAAGACGACAGCTCTACGAATCGCACCGTGGATTATTTCCTGGTGCCGTCATTGCCTTTTAGATCGCGCCTTCGTACAGCCTTAAACGCTGCACTGAATAGGAACATTTTTCAAATTAGAACTGGTTCAGCGTGATTAGAAGCAGGGTTTAATAGGGGAACAGATAGGGGAACAGCTGAGAGTCAGCTCGACAAAAAAAAAAGAAGCAGGGTTTGATCTCTAGCTCATTCGCGACATGACAGTTAGGGCAGAACAACAATTAATTAATTAGCTGTATTCATTGGATTATTCATCAACAAATGTATTCTGAAGTTTCTATGGTATAGTGTCCTACTGTAGAAAATAGCTGCTAGTACTTCATAATCTGCAGACTGCCGAAGTTTGCAGTCCCTTTACTTTCTCTCTCTCTCTCTCTCTTTATATATATATATTTTTTTTCTTTATATATATATATATAATATTTATATATATGCCTGACAGATAAGAATCGATTTCTATCTTTGGTTATCAGCGGACCCAACAACTGTTCCTGACACCAGTAGCGCATCATCGGCTGATATCACGTCTACTCAGGAGGCTGCTACAGACTCACCATCTACTGTCCCATCCACTGTCACCGCGACTTCAAGCGACACCTCAACCGATACGACTGATCCAACGTCTACCACGAAGGATTGCCGGAGCCGTAGTAACCGACATCGTCATGGTCATCGCGGGCGTCACGGCCGACGCAGTCATGGCCGACGCAGTCACGGCTGAAATTAGATTCGCACTCGAATAATTGGAGTAGCCAATAAATGCTTGCAATAAGCAATTGGAGGCCTGACACCGAGGCAGAGCATACCCTTACGGAAGATGTCTTCGAATTTCATTTGAACACTTAATCGTAGCCTGATCGTAATCGATGTATTGTAGATATATGAAGCGGGTCACTGTACTATGGAAGCAAACCGAGGCTTAGGGTAAAACTGGGTTCATCATCGATTTTTAAAGGGATTCGTCATCGAATCAATGTGGCGGCGATAAGTTCCAGACGCCTAGTTAACTCTTGGAAAGTTCCCCTCCGGCTGCATTGGGAATCATTGAATGCAATGAATGCCTTTATCTATTTATGTACATTTAAGCGCCTTATGCAATCGATCGCAGCCCCACTGATGATATGATATCTTTTGCGAATGCCCTCATCCTTTACAAAACTTTACGAAACTCGGTTCTAATGAGTGTGACTAGGTCACTCTAAGAGAAATCCATCTTCATAAACTTGCATTAGTGGTGTTGGCATGCATTAGCATGCCAACACCTTCTTCTTAAGGTTTAGACGTAAGGGATCCGCCTGTTTTAACCAAGGACCCGGACCATTGTGGATTTTTATTCAGAACGTCTTTGGGCAGAGGGGACGTCTTCAGAGTTGATCCGCGATGGGGCCTCGTAGGCCGCTTTGGTCTGCTCGATAAATTCCAAATGTGTAACAGTCATGTTATTACGATCGGTAATTAACACATTCGTCAGGGCGCTGGTTGGTGTCCGCCAATGTTCAACGAACGATTTTGGCCAGGAACAGCTAGAACAACAACAATATCTGTTAACAATGAATACCATTCTTTGAAAACTATCCACGAGACATAAGTTTTTCACCACATTGTTTAAAGCAATTAATTGTATTTTAGGTTAAGTGTAATGACTTCGAGGAGGATGACATGGATGTGGCCATGCCATAACATAGTTTTAATGAGGTTCCAACACCTAATAACGCTCCCACTACTTCAAGAAGTCCATGGCGGTAGCCAGATAACTACTATAGGTGCATGAATTAGCTGCAACGGTATAAGTTTGGCCTTCCCCCGCAACTTCAAGTTATCAATCGTAATAATAATAATAAAGGTGAGGCATTGTCGAACATCTAGGTACCCATCAAACGACCCATTCCGCTTAGTCCTGATCTCGCTCTTGCAGCGATTCGAGCCAGATACTCTTGTCAGGGAGGCTGTGCCTGTCAGGCCGTAAGTGTAGTCCTGAAGTGCTGTGTCGCCAGGCATAGATGCAGATCATTCGGGCATCGAGTTCACCGTTCGCAAACCGAGAACGCTAGAAGTGAAACTACTTAAGCAGCGAATCACTACAAATGGAGTCTTTCGGTAGCGCCAGGCTTTCCTGTACACATGTCCATACTCATTCGAGTCCAGCTCATCGAAGTCATTATGCTAAATACACCAAACAACGACATTCTGTGATTGTTGTCGACTGCCATAGACACCATCGTATCTCGTATACTTAGAAAGAATACATGGATATATGTCTGTTGAAAGTCTGATGCCTGGTCGATGATGAAGTAAACCATTGTGGGTGTTCTTTCTATCTGTTTTGCTTGAACATAGACGGTGCTATTTGAATATGCAGCTGAATATGCTGAGAAATAAAGTGGATAAATCATAGGCGAGATTGCCTTACCATGTTTTTCTATGCCTCACATCAACGCAGAAGGAAAGCCAATCGATCTATAGTTTGACACGATCGAACTCGAGTGGCAATTCTCGTTCGAGCTACGCAAAACAACCTCCCACCACATGGGACATTGATAATTGATCCTTCGGCTCAGCTCGACTTGTCGAAGCAGACACAAATAAACCATTCTGTGACGTTCGACCCTCACTGTAGGTCTCGTAGTGATGTTCATACTATTTCGAATGAACGTCAAACGCTGTTATTTGCTCCCGCTAGCGAATGACGTTCATTATAATTCCGTAGCCGCATGCGTAGCTGTGTAGGACGCATAGCCATCTGTAGCGTTTCATCGTTCCGGGTTAGTTTCTAGAATTCATCCTACGGTTGTCGTGTTCGTAATGAGGATATTCCTTGTTATGCAGTTCCGCAGGCAATTACTAGACCTGTGCGCGGAAAACCATTTCCGCGACACTCGACCCGTGGAAGTTGCGTTCGTGAAACGCAGAATTTGCTGCACGCCTAATTGGAACTGGGCCTGCTCGAAGGCAGGATACTATAGTATAAGGTGAAACAGGGAATGATCTTCGCTTCCTGAGCTTGGACTGACTTAGCGTTCGGTGTTTGCTTGACAGGAAGCGGGGGGCGGCTCGCAAACATTTGCGTGGTTCGATGACGAATCACGTGGATAGCACCTACATGATAAGTGGGCTTGACCCGAAACGCAAATATAATGCCATTCGACTGCAGACAAATGCACAGTCGCATCAGTTGGTTCAACGATACAGACCACGCAAAGGACTACAGCAGCAAGATGAAGATTGCTCTTCTCGTTCTGGTCGGCTTAGTTGCCGCTGCGTGGGCCCAAAGTAGTAAGTTCAGCAGAGGAAATCCACGATTTGCCAGATATACGCCAGCGTGTAGTGTTTGGTTTAGGTATCGATGAGGGCGTGTACATTCAGTCAGATTTATTCACTCATGATTTGCCAATGCAGACGTCCGTTTCTCGAAATGATGTTGAGTTTACTCCTGATATCGTCGCTACGACAGATTGTCGATTGTTTTTACCATAAGAAGGGGTGACGTGCACAGGTCGATATGTAGAGGCCAATAGGCGGATGCTGTATGCAATGTCTTATAACGGGAAGGATTATAGTAGACAGAATTGGTCACTCTCTCTCTCTCTCTAGACCCTCTGACCTCGTAGACTCCCTGTACTATTACATAGCTCTTAGAAGTAAGTTACGACTGCGCCCTTGTATCTAGTGGCAACGTCCTTCGAATTCATTGTTTAACTCAATTTTCCCGATGCGTTTAATAGAGTGGACCATTACATAATCGCTAAGAAGATGACAGCTCTTCGCATCGCACCATGGATTATTTCCTGGTGCTGTCATTGCCTTTTAGATCGCAGCTTCGTACAGCCTTAAACGCTGCACTGAATAGGAACATTTTTCAAATCAAGCATATGCGACATGACGGCAATAGCAAAATAACATGACGTAATTAGCTATTTTCATTGGATTATTCATCAACAAATGTAAGCTGGAGTTTCTATGGTATAGTGTCCTACCGTAAAAAATAGCTGCTAGTACTTCAGAATCCGCATAATCACAGACTGCTGAAGTTTGCAGTCTCTTTACTCTCTTTCTTTCTTTATATATATATATATATATATATATATATCCATTCCTTCACCTTTGTTAGGTAGCAAAGGTGAATCTTCTTACCTGTCAGTCATATGTATATGTATATTATATATATATATATATATGACTGACAGATAAGAATCTATATATTTATTATAATATATTAAACGTTACAATAGGTCGGAATTTCTAGGGATTATGGGGGTGGGGGGGGGGTGAGGACGACAACGTCCCGAGGAAGGCGATGGCATTGCCTCTCTGCACAGCGAGGGACAGGCGCTGCAGGAGGAAAGAGCCAGCGCGCTTGTCCCCGGTGGCGCGGATCAACCTGTGGTAGACCCCCTCGAGGAAGTTCGCCGTGAGAGGGCCGTGCCAGATAAGAATTGATTTCTCTGTGTGGTTATCAGCGGACCAAACAACTACTCAGGACACTACTAGCGCTAACCCTTCCACTACTGGAGCCACCGACTCGTCATCCGGCGCCACCTCTTCTTCATCCGGCACCACCTCTTCTTCATCGGACACTTCATCCGGCACCACCTCTGCTTCATCGGACACTTCATCCGGCACCACCTCTTCTTCATCGGACACTTCATCCGGCACCACCTCTTCTTCATCGGACACTTCATCCGGCACCACCTCTGCTTCATCGGACACTTCATCCGGCACCACCTCTGCTTCATCGGACACTTCATCCGGCGCCACCTCTTCTTCATCCGACACTTCATCCGGCACCACCTCTGCTTCATCCGGCACTTCATCCGATACGACTCCATCTGATGGAAATAATTCCGCCGGTTGCAGGTGGCTTATGTGGTTGAGTATGCTCAGAGGCTATCCTAAACAAGGCCATCCTCGTGACATCATATTCAATCAATCCGAACGACTTCAGCCGCCCCTGGACCGATTTCGCCGACGTCACCATCAACAATATTAGATCAGAACTCGAATAATTGGAGTGGCCAATAAATGCTTGCACTAAGTAATTGGAGGCCTGACACCGAGGCAGAGCATACCCTTACGCAAGATGTCTTCGAATTTAATTTGAACATTTAATCGTAGCCTAATCATAATCAATGTATTGTATATAGAAATGACGAGGATCAACGTCCTCCGGAACCAAATCGAAGCTTAGGATAAAATGCGGTCTTCATCGATTTCTAAAGGGATTCGTCATCGAATCAACGTGGCGGCATTAAGTTCCACAGACGCTAATCAACGCATTCGTTTACTTTCCTCTTGGTGCGTTGTGTCATCCACGCCAACCCCCCTCCCCCCTGCACTAGATCGGCCCACTCCACTTTTATGGAGATTCGAATGTCTCTGGTAGTGTCCGTCCGTTTGAAAATAAATACCTCCTCTCTCAAAAAAAGGTTACTGTTGGTATCCGCTCAATGTTCAAAGAACGATTTTGGCTAGAAACAGTATGATGACTTCGAGAAGGATGGCATACATCGATGTGGCCATGCCATAACGGTATTTTGATGAGGCTCCAACTCTCAGTTTTTTCCGGAATTGGGCCACGGTGTGCGTGCGATATCTTTAGCAGGCTACCAACAGAAGGCCAAGTGAAAGAAACAGACAGAACTTTTCTACTTTATATAGAGGTTAAAGGTAAATCCTGCATGGACACCAGGCCTGACAGGTAAGGTATTTGGCTGGTAGTGTCAGGCTCTTACTGATTAAAGCGAGAACCGATTTTGACTTGGGGCCGGGAGTGTCAAAAATATTACTTCAGTCAGTGCCTTGCAGGGACCGGCAGTTGATTCCATTGTGTAACTGTAATTGATCCTATACTATTCCCCCTTGAAACATACCCGCTGTTCCCGTTGAACATATGACTTATAACAGGAATTCCGTTGTTTGAAATTCAGGCCCACAGGAATCGTGACGCAGACTTTGAGATAGTGTGAAACTAACATTAACAAGACGAACTAGTTGACAATTGATGTTGTTGTGTGACTTGGGGATATATATATATATATATATATATATGTATCGACAATGGCCTGCGGGACTTGTATCGTGGTTAAGAGAGGCAGCAATAGAATCGAAGGGAGTTTTGCGGAGTCGGCGGTTCAAATCTGAGTGGAGTAGTACCTACCTTTTTTGGGCAGTATCTTCGCCTTGAAAACAGACGCAATAGGATTTGCCAATTAGTAGCGGCTACCACAGCTATCACTGTGCAGAAAGGAAGACACCGTATACCCCCATGTATATGCGTCATGAATTCTGCGTGTTTACATACCGACCAGAGCAATAAGACAGACTCATACATTGAGACGTTTTCTACAGACACCCAATTGACGACAGTAGTCGCCGATGGCCGTTACAGTGTTGTCATGTGTGTTCCCACGGTGTGTGGGGATGTCCGCACGGCAACACCCACCCTTTAAAAACAAGATAAAGAAAATCCTATATTCTCCTATGTATGTGCTGCAAAATGTTTTCACCTAGACGATGAAAAGAATACCAACTACATATATGAGCATGTTCCGCTAATGGCGACTAGTCAACGTTAGCACAGAGGGTATGCAAGACAGTCAAATAATGACCGCCCAATAAATACGAGAAATCATTTCATGCCAACTCGAGCTATTCAGCAGAAAACGATTGCACCATTTGTTTGTTTGTCGATTTGAAACTAAATATTTGTCAAAGACGGTGCTCAGAGATGGACGAGCTAGCCAAACGTTGTGTATACCACTCGGACATCGCTGTTACTTGCAGCGACTATGGACGTACACAGGTTAAAGCCGCAACGGCAACAGTTGAGCGAAACCATTCAGACGAAGGTGGGCACCGTACCGATATGAACATTTGTTTTGCATCAACACACATGAAATATCTGACAAATATGATAGACTATTTCAGCAACACAAGGTCGAATCTGCGATTCCCAGAGGCATTAATATATATATATATATATTAATGCCTCTGGGAATCGCAGATTCGACCTTATATATATATATATATATATATATATATATATATATATATATACACATATATATATGAACGTCAGCCGGCGTAACGTGCCATAGAGTTACCGGCAGCCAGAGAAAGCAACCGTGCTTCCATGCGGGTCACCCAGCTACAAACCTGAGTCACATATCAGCTTAGGGGTACGAATAAAGAAAGCCAATGAAAAATATTGCTGTCTGTTCGCGATGTTCCATAAGAGCGACGTAGTCAAGGAAATTACTGAGAGAAAATTACTTCTGAGATAAACTCTCCGCAGAGGATGGTGGTTTCAGCAGGCAGTGGCGTTTTGTCATCCACGTCAACTCCCGTTGCACTGGATCGGCCCACTTCATGGAGAATGGACTGTCTCTTGTGGTATCCGTGCGTTTGAAGACAATTTCCTCCTATCAAAAAAAACCCCGAACACAAGAGTTAAATACGAATACAATGATGATACGAAAATTCGAGAATTGATACTGTATTCAATATTATCGATTGCTGACAGTACTTTGAAACAAGAACCGACATAGTGGCGGAACAGCGTATGCCAGCTTGAGGTTGCGCGCTCTGACTCAAGTTACGCCGCAGTAACAATTTTACTTTAAGGCTGGCGTGCTTAATTACATAATAGGAGTGTGTCCGCTAATTACTATGATAATAATAATCAGTACTATATTGTATTTGTATTATGGGTAAGTCCCACTCGAATTATCTAAAGAGTCGTCGATATTCCAAGTGGGAAGTTGATGAAGGTGGACTTCGGTTGGATTTACCTCGTCGGACCCATTAGAAGCGAGTTTCGAGGTTTGTAAAGGATGAGGGCACTCGCTAACAGGCGATATATTATATAAAAATATCATATCATCAGCGAGCATGCAATCTCTTGCACAAGGCGCTTAAATAGATATGTAAATAGATAAATACATTGTGGCAACAGCAGTTAAGTACTACAGCTGCAGATTACTAAATAAATAAATCTATATATATATATATATATATATATATATATATATATATATGTAAATCTGACTTGTGAATTAGGTTTGTTCAAAATCGAATCGATGTTTTCCAATGAGTCAACGCGGAATGTAACTATTCGAGAGGTACCAACTCTTCTCTAAATTGCGCAATACATCCCTCAATAATGATATGTCACCATGGCTATGGAACTCAATGCCGTCACGTTGATTCGATGACGAATCCCTTTCAAAATCGATGAAGACCGTGCTTCCCGACTACGGCAAACCTCTTCATTTCTATATACAATATACATTGATTACTGTCAGGCTAAGTGTTCAAATGTCATCTTTCTTTATCTGAAGATTCTTGTCAGGTACGAGTAAGGAAGAGAATAAGCAAAGGTGGCCACGACAGGTCCTCATAGTAATACCTAAAGGTTAAGAGCTGAGGCCTGTCAGATAGGGGAACAGCTGAGGGTCAGCTCAAAAAACAAAAAAGTGTTCAAATGAAATTCGAAGACATCTTTCGTGCCAGATCTCTCTAATTGTTTATTGCCAGCAGTAATTGGCCATTACAATTATTCTGGTACGAATCTAATGTCGCTTAAAAAGCGCACGCCTCTGAATGGATGATGCCGACGAGGACCACATCCAGGCTTACGGTGCCCTTAGTCATCATCCCCCTCCTCCTTCGAATTTCTTTTTCCCTTCGACGAGTTTTCTTCTCCGGATGAGGAGTCACTATTGTCCGAACTACTGTCCTCCGACGATCCCTTTGATGAAGGTGATGATGAGGAGGGAGAACTTCCATCAATGGAAGAGCCGGTGTCTCCCGGAGTGGGCGAGGTACCGACCGATGATGAGCTGACGGGATCCTGAGTAGCCGGTGTGTCCGCTGGTAATCAAACAGACAAATCGATTCTTATCTGTCAGTCTTATATATATATATATATAAATATATAAATATATATATATATATATATATATATATATATATATAGGAGGGAGAGAGATAGAGAAAATAAAGGAACTGCAAACTTGAGCAGTCTGTGATTATGCAGATTATGAAGTACTAGCAGCTATTTTCTACGGTAGGACACTATACCATAGAAACTCCAGCTTACATTTGTTGATGAATATAGCTAACTACGTCGTATTGTTCTGTCCTAAATGTCGCATATGAGCTTGAGATCAAACCCTGCTTCTGATCACGCTGAACCAGTTCTATGCTTGATTTGAAAAATGTTCCCATTCAGTGCCGCGTTTAAGGCTGTACGAAGCTGCGATCTAAAAGGCAAGGACGGCACCAGGAAATAATCCATGGTGCGATTCGAAGCGCTGTCATCTTCTTAGCGATTATGTAATGGTCCACTCTATTAAACGCATCGGGAAGTTGAGTTACACAATGAATTCGAAAGATATTGTGACTATATACAAGGGCGCAGTTGTAACTTACTTCTAAGAACTATGTGATAGTACAGAGTGTCTAGGAGGTCAGAAGGTCTAGAGAGAGAGCGTGACAAATTCTGTCTACTATAATCCTTCCCGTTATAATGGCAAATCATGGATTTCCTCTGCTGAACTTACTACTTTGGGCCCAGGCAGCGGCAACTAAGCCGACCAGAACGAGAAGAGCAATCTTCATCTTGCTGGTGTAGTCGTAGCGTTCACTGTATCGTTGAGCAAACTGATGCGACTGTGCATTCGTCAGCAGTCGAATGGCATTATATTTGCAAGCGGGCCAAGCCTACCCATCATGTAGGTGCTATCTACACGTGCGTGATTCGTCATCCGGTCTACCCGCCTTTTGCTTCCTGTCGGGCAAACACCGTTCATGCACAGGTAGAGGATATCACTCCCTCTTCCGTCTAATTCCAACATCCTGCTTTCCAGCAGGCCTATTTCCAAGCAGAGGCCTACTGCACCTCAAACATAAACAGACTACCCGTTGCAGACATCACTGTCCTACGCAGGTGTCGCACCTGGCCGACCGGCCCAATGTTTGCGGAACCTCGCTGACGGTGAACACAGCAACTGTCAGATGATCTCTACCAACTACTCTCAACCCCGGAATGATAAAACTCTACAGATGGCTGTGTGTCCTGTCCAACTCGACGATAGATGAGATGACGGAATTATAATGAATGTGATTCAGTAGACAGCAAATGACAGCGTTCGACATTAGCTCGAAATAGGGTGAACATCACTCGGAGACCTACTGTGTCAAATATGACGGAATAGTTTATTTGTGTCTGCTTCGATAACTCGAGCTGAGCCGAAGGATAACCCGAGATGACCATGAAAAACGCTGTTCATAAACGACGGAAATATTGGGAAATATGGGTAGCAGGGAGGTGGAAAAGAGGGGTAGTTCTATTAACCGTTGTACTGGGCGTAGTCATCGGTCACCAATATATCGGCAGGTCGTGGAAGGTTGTCTTGGGTAACTCTGAGGGGGTATGCCAGGTTGGAGGAGTCGAATTCGAATCGATCCCAGTTCGATATCGTGTCAAATGATAGACTGATTGGCTTCCTCTCTTGGATGATGATATGAGTCATACAAGAACGTATTAATACTAATTCTTTTCCTGGGTGACGCATCCATGCTGAACCTAACCTATTGTACATTACTGCACAGTTTGACGGTTCCGAAAGCAACCCTGTGTGTTTGTTTAGGTCGTGACATCTTCTGCGTTACGTCGCCCATTAAAACGCTAAAATATCCAAGAGAGCAGTATAACTTCAGTAGTATATTGCCAGGCTATATGTACCATGGTACGGCAAAGCTCAACTAGAGCGCAAGCATTGTGTCCCAAGCAAATGGCAGGGCTACATTTCATTCTCTATCTAACTGTTATCTAAACTCGATAGATAACTCCGCTATTATATTTAGCACCCGACTCCCAGATGATGACGCTTTTCGCTCTTATGTCTATTGGCACAACGTCGAGACTTACACGCGAAATTGATTTTCATACGTCACACTTCTCACCGTTCCGGCCAGACTGAGATTCAGGTTTGACTAACGAAGAATACCATAATCGCAGACTTGCGGTCAATTTTAAATTTGAGGTTGTAAATGCTATTTTATAGAATAAGTCCTAATAGAAAAAGATTCATCATTGTCAGAGATGCTGTTCCAACCTGTCATCGGTGCGTAACATTTCGTGTATTTAACACAACGAGAATCGTTCAGCTTTAGGGCGATTTTCTAGAGCAACTGTTCTCATGCTGTCTCGCTATTTTTTCTTTGATGAAAGATTTTTCCTCCTGCTAGAAAACAAAAACTAGGTTACCCCCCTTCAACAACGATTTCGCTCGAAGACCTTCTTCTCAGCGAGAGTCCTTCGCTTTGTTTACGAGGCACATTTTTGGCGCGATTCTTAGACCCGCAGTCGTGTGCATGTGACGTGCAGGCACGTAGGTGATGTCGCGCTAAGGTCTGGTAGGCGCGGGAATGAGTTAGTCTGCTGGATCGTTCGTATGGTGTCACCTCCTGAGTAGTGTGTGTCTAATCCATCGTGATCCCGCTTCGAGGCGACTATGGCGAAAGCTGTCACGAAGCAGAAGATGGGTAAATCTACGGCGTAAGTAGAATACGATATAATGCTTTATCTGTTGGTTTATTAGCGGAACTGGAGCAGTTTCACAACGCTCGCAGTTCGCTCGATATGCTGCTGGGTCGCGGGACTCGGAACCTGCGGTTTTTTTTTGGGCCGTAGACTTAGCCACCGCGCTGACTTGTGTCATAGAAGACTTGTGCGATTTGAGATGTGTTTGGGAGATACGCCAACGTCAACACATCTCCCAAAATTGTGATGCTAAAAAACGCGACGGCGTCCAGATATCGTCAGCGGTTAGAGGATATTCATCTGATAGGTTCTGGGAACGTGCTGACTATCGGGGAATTGGGGATAGGCGAGACTCAGTCGAATAGAACGTTTTAGTATTGGATTCAGGGGACGGCAGATAAGTCAGTCGATTCCGAGCTGCATTTGGGTCGGACTGGGATCAGTTGCTGCATAGATTGAACTTGCCTGAAACTTAGTTTGTTCACATTTGTATCTCCATCCTCCGCGAATCGGGTAAACGGATATTCAACATGTATTTTCATTAATTTGCCTCTAGATCAGGCCAATGCTTCGATGAATAGTGTTACACTGTTTTGTCGAGAATGTTACAAAATCCTACTTTACTATGGCAGGTCAATGAACAGGTTCGTCCTTGGAAATTCGTACTACATACAAATAGACCATTCGGAGAATATCCAATCTTATACAATATGTACCCATCGGTGCTTTGTCAGGTCCAACTGTTGACGTGTTGCGATCATTGAGCCCTAGTGCAGGTGCAGCGAGCCCATAGAATCTCGAGATTATATATCGCGGAGACCGTATAAAGAGGCACACACTATGATTGAAATCAATAGAAAACTAGCCTGCGGACCACTAGCATAAAAACAGATAATCATTGCACCACTAGTTACTAATAGATTATCTACAGTATCGCTTATACCTGTCCAGTGATTTTGATCAGAGACCACAAATATGAGAATAATGCTTTGTTCCGCAGCCTGTCACCCATCCTGTAATATATATATATATATATATATATTACCTCAGGCTCAGGTATATCTTTTTTTTTTTATGACGGAGAATGCTCATGCAGACCAGGCCTTACAACTAAGATATTTGCCATGGTATATATATATATATATATATATAATGACGTTGCTTGAAAAGCCGGGGAGAAGCTGCTAGTTCAAATGCCTTTATATATAATGAGAGTGCACACTGCATGATCCACATTGAGGAGCTCGATTCCCTCCTCAATTCGCCCCGTATCACTTTACTAAATCCGCACTGCTCTATATGCCTGCCTTTATCGCAATTCGAAAACAACTGCCCTGACAAGGACAATAATTTTACCTGATACCAAAGTCATCTATGATCAGAGCATGTTGCCTATTTGTCCTTATGTTAACTTTTCTGTTCGATCATATTTGTGACATTTTGCTGCCAGCGCTACAAGACGAGACAAGTCGGTCGGGACGGTGGCCAAACGCCGGCCGAAGAAACCAGCCCTGCGGGCTGGCCGTTCTCCATTATTGTCGACGCACGGATTCGTTCGCGGCACCACGAAATGGTCGACGACGGCAAATGATCCAGCTGCCCCGAGAAAGATGAATCGTCTCATAAAGCTAATTCGCGACAATGCCTCTGCTGGTGGCGTGGCAGCTCCTGAGACACCTCTGGTACAATCGGCTAGACCTGCAATAGAACTCCTCGAGATGTTGCAATTGTTACACAGAGGGTATAGGTACGCCAAAGGCACACTGATATTCGTTAGATTGCAATTGATGCTGAAGCGGCTCCGTGGACGTTAAACGTTGGCTGAAAGTTGACCTGAAGCAGTCTACGATTGTAATTTATAGAACGAATTTCATGCGCATTGTCTGTTAACGCGAGCTACTGACTGTGATGTGTGGTTAGAAGTGAACTACGATTGATTGGTCACAGCCTATCTATGATATGAAAAAGCTATATCTGTCTAGAGTCTACGGTATTTTATTTTTATTATATATATATTGTATATTCGCAGATTTAAATATACTTATATATATATATATATATATATATATATATATATATATACATATATAGACACATATATATAGTATATATTTATATACATTATTATATAAATCTGCGAATATACAATGCAGCATGGATTTCAAGACTCTTGAGTTTAACATAAAGGAAAACCAAAAACTGTTTAACAAATTCACTCAGTTTGATCGAATTTTTATGTAAATCAATATATAGCATTTTTATATACGAGAACAACTACCTACAAAAAAAAGATGAATATAAACTAATATAGAATTTAACGAATAAAATGCACATATAATAATAGACACACAATAATACTTACAGTATAAAACAATAAATAGCAAGTAAGAGTGAGTACACATAGCTGTTACCGCAATGCCGAAATAGAATTTCACCTCGACATTGAATGTGGCGCAATTTTGTGTGCCTTTTTTTAATTATAATTAAAAAGTAGAGGACGGATATCATTATATTGCCTGAAACCGTACACGCTTCATATATGCGTTTTGCAATTCGCAATTTCCAAACCGCAATTCCACTGGAAGCGTTGTTGTGTTTGTTATTGTCTTAATAAGTAACAACTTACATTTTAATAATTATCTATCATTTCCCAATAACTAATCAATCGTTTGCTTGATGCTGACAACCTGCGCGCACTCGACCATACCATCTCTTCATATCTATATTTTTATGATCAATTTTATTATCTCATTTCAGCATGACGTATCGAGCGCTGACGAGGACGAGAAAGTATCGAAGGCGTTTTGGCGTCACGAACAAACACCGTTTTACTTGAGCAGTCTCACACCGGGCCTACTTGCAACGGCCGCCTTGTCGGGAACTGCCGGTCCAATGGCCGAATCACCTCCTCCAATGCCTCCATCGGTACTCTGCTGCCGGAGGCTTCAACAAGCGGACAGATCTGTCAATGCTCCCACCGAGACACCGACAACGATTATATCAGATGCTTACCACAACAGCTTCATGCTGCACAACGCGTCGGTCGAGGTAACGAATGAGCTCGAATAGATCTGGTAAAACGCGTGTATAAATCCCGTTCCAAGCAACACCCTTCGATAGGAGGAGGGGGCAGGATTTTTTTTCCTATGGTTTTATCTCGCTCTTCTACCGCCCCCATCACCCTATGGCATACTCTGTTAGCTTGCCGCCTATGTGGCCATGTGTGCAACCAGGAACTGTAAACTAAGTAACATGTTGAAACTCGTGTTATTTATACGGTAGGATGCTGCCACATTTGAGAGAATCTGCCAGGCGAAGTGGACGGAAACGTTCGAATCATCGTTTCTACAGAACGTGTGCACCGTATCGCCTTCATCCATGGTTGGCCAATTGCCTGGGACGCCCCTTCCGCTATTGCCGACGACCCCACACGAGGTTCTCGCTAAAAAGTTTTGCGGATTACAATTGCCATCATTCGCGACGACCAGGCGCTCGTTTCAAAAGCGCCTCGACGACCTGGAGGAGGCTGAAATGATCGACACAGCTGTAGAGGTGACACGATTTGCATAACCGTCTCTGGGGACAGTTTCGGATATTTCTTCTTTTACGAAATGTTACTTCGTTGTGGCATACACGCTTGTGTCAACATGGGATACTAGTGAAGAGGAGATATTGCATTCTGCGACAACCCCGCTTATTACGAGATCTTTACTTGGGATCGCAATGTAACAATAGCGGTTATTTAAAATTACACTTCGCTAGATCTTCACGCATGGTAAGGCAAGATATCAACGCAGGTTATTCGTACATCCATATATATATATATGCACTGTTTTTTCGAGCTGACCCTCAGCTGTTTCCCTATCTGACAGACCTCAGCTCTTAACCTTTTAGGTATTACTATGAGGACCTGTCGGGGCCACCTTTACTTATTCTCTGCCTTACTCGCACCAGACAAGAATCCTCAGATAAAGAAAGATGATAAAGAACTCCAAAGATTCTCCGCGTCTGACAGGATTTGAACCCAACACACACGTGTCCCTCCGGTCTAGTACTCTAAGACGCTCACCACTAGACCATCCAGGGGACGAGGTACATTCGTGTGCGCCTTGCAATCGGAAGAAACGTATATATATATAGCTGTGTTTGTAGTGATTATAACGTTGTTATTGTAGCTCCTTAATGACAATGCGGGGAAAGATACAATAACTCTATGAAGCAACTAAGGGACGGAAGTACGCCGCACTCCAGGCAACCCACCTCTATTCTCCTCTCGCCTTCGAAACCCTAGAGCAGCTATGGCCCCCTGACTGCAAGCTTTCTCGAAGGGCTCTACTCTTCTAGGTTGATCCGCGCCACCGGGGACAAGCGCGCAGGATCTTTCCTTCTGCAACGCCTCTCCCTCGCTATACAGCCGAGAGGCAATGAGATCGCCATTCTCTCGGGACCATGAAGGCCTCGGCCTGACACCCTGTCCCCGGTTAATTATTTAATTATTGTATATTTAAAGTTGAATAACTAGCTATAATGAACCTCACAACAATCGTCATGTCATATCTTACTCAGGGAGATTTCAAGTATAAACTATGTACATAGATCGTTCTACTTTGCTAACCCACAACAACTACCATGTGTTTGAATGCTTAATTCTATCGTGTCCAGGATACCAGTGAACACACGGCCTGCAAATCCAACCTCACAGTGGCGCTACCGAACATTGATATGGCCGAGGAGGCGGGTCATATCAAAGACGAAATTTCCGCCGCCGTTGACGAGATTGTGACGACCACATGTAGCTCTTACACGATGGTAAGTCTCCTTAGAACATTCCCATACAAGTGTAAATTATTTCTGTTTGTCAGCGACTCCTGATGACGTGAATGTATATGTGAGGCAGCAACTATTAGTAGCGTGAGCACGCTTGGTGTATTAGTTCACTTTCATGGTAAACCTAAATACGAAAGGCATTAACGAACAATACCAATATCTAGCTTAAAGATAGTGCTAAATCCTATCGATCTGTCACATCCGTGTATAACAAATCAAGCGCCCAGTGCGTTTTTTGCGTTGTGCAAACCTTGCCGCTACCAAATGTCTACAAGTGCACGGAAGTGCTGAGTTTCCATCTGAATTAAAGGGAGAAATCTATTGATTCTCAAAACGCTACGTCTAAATAGACATCACTTGAGGTGGATAGAGATTTGTCCTATCCCTCAATGCACTCTACGCAGATTAAGCTGCTCTAGATTCGCCGCTATAGCTGGGAAATATTTTTAACTAATATATAGTTCCTATATAAATATTTTTAACTAATATATGACTGACTCACAGTCATATATATATATATATATGACTGTGAGTCAGTCCGGGAATTTTATTGTACGAGGCTGCTCAGCAAAATATCTTAGCTGTCCTATTTATGTTCGCCGCTGAACTTCCAATAAGTGAATGCTATTGGTATTGTCCCCGTTGACAGCCAGCAGCACTCTTCTATTCTGACTACTCCGTTTGATTTAATCCACAGACGAATTCACCGAAGAAGCCAACGTTTCTTTTTGTCAGGGCGTGTCTAAATGACAATCCACGATTCTCGAGGCGTTCGCCAATTCTCAAGACGGCCGCTTCGCTCAGGGCTAGCATTGACGACAACAACGGAGAGCGGTTCCACTGGAGGCGCGGATCATCACAAAATTGGCCAGATATTCCTGAGGGAACTGCCCTAGGTAGGTGACTCTGCATTTCTCTTATTGTTACACCTCCACGTACGATCCCACTGTGCAAGCACCATTCGACAGATGTACAATACCGTGTTGGTATCGAATCACCTGAATATTGCTCGTATTTTTCGGCTGTTTCAGAGAACTACGACCGTCGAGTTGAAGTCTCGGACATAGCGGCCACGACGAGTACGGTGGCCAGCACGAAGTCTCGACGATCCGAGTCGAGCCAGTCGTCGAACCAATTAATGGGCTCCTCAGCTACGCGTAATTCGTGATTCCGAGGAGGTTAACAGCAAATCTCGACCTACGTCCGTCGAGGAAGGAGTGACACTTCGTCTCATGAGTTGTATTATATCCTGAATACTTTCGCAAGCGTGGTAGGCGTATTGTTGGACGTTTTTTATGGTGAACTAGAGTTGTCGATGTCCGAGTTCTATCACGTGGCAAAGAGTTTATATATATATATACATATATATAACTAATAATAGCGTATAGCTAAGGTCAGGCATTCAGCCTGTTGTTCCAAGTTCTCTGGGACGAATACATAATACATAACGTTAGCCTTGGTAACCTTTATAACCGACTTCCTATGAGGCATTTGCAGTGTCCGCTATGAAACTCAGATGGATACAAAACTGCAGCTGCCTATTCTTGTTGTTTGTCAGCAAAGCTGACAACCGCCAATGGATATTCGTTGTAAATATGTGTGTGTGTGTATGTATGTGTGTATATATTGCCTAAATAAATTGTATATATTTCACACATTGATTTGACTAAGTGTCAAGGTCGGATGAACCTTTACCAGCTCTGCCCTATCTATGTCACCGGCAATTAAAGTTTCACCTCAACTCTGAAGTGTGGAGGGAACGTATCACTCTTCGATCTCAGCATAATCACCATAAAGAATCGTCGGTGAATTGCTGCGCTAATTAAAATCCCCAAACGAGAAATGTTGACCCACTCGAGTCGTTGGCAAAGCTTTATCCGATTTGCTCGTCTGTCTCCTAAACGAAATTTGCCGACTAATCTACTACACGATGCGCTGTATTGTTTATTCAGCTGAATTTTTTGTTCAGTGTCATCGAAAATAACAGCGGATCGCGAGTGTTTCCCGAAGGCTTATTCTTACCCGGCAAAGGTGATGAATTAAAAACCGGAACGTCTACCCGGAACATTTCCGCGGGCGTTGTAAATGTATTGTTCTAATAGGTCCTGTTTTTTTTTTATGGATAATTAGAGTCGTCGATTTTTTTACCATGTGATTTAATTGTTCGGGCAAATGGTGCCGATATACGATCGATGGACAGAATTGTCGTTGTGTATAATGCGCATAATAAAATGAGGGAAGTAACTTTCACATATGAATAATAATAATAATAATAAACATGGTGCGAGCCAGTTTAATGTGACAATTTCTACACCGCGATTGAGTTCATCGGTTGCTTAGTAGAGTAGCTTCGTATAAATCTTAAATATACATAAACGAAGCTTGATAGCGTCCACTACCACGTATACCCATAGCTGTATATATATATATATATATATATATATGGTACCAATATCAAGGAACATATTTATAATAGTTACTTATCATTTCATAAGGATCCGTTGCATCAATTTGCGCCTTGCTCAATCCATTCTTTGTCACTCTATTCCGTGACGTTCAAACGAGCAATTAATATATATCTCGGCCTGACATTGTGTCCACAAATACTTCTCTAATTATTGTCTATTTTAATATTAACATCCAATCCTATTTAGGTTTCACCCACACCTTAAATGAACAACTTTAAGTGAAGTGAAGCTTTCTGTATTTCGGGCTGGGTCGCCTATCCGCCCAGATAATTGGAACAGTGTCTAATCGACAAAGAGGCGTTACCTAATCTCACTCATTTTAGACCTGTACACTGATTCGTGTGCTATACGACAACTGTCTAATAACGAATTACTACTGTCCGATTCCCCCGGGAACTCGTGGTTTGCTCACAGACTATCGATATCGTCACTTAGGTAGCCTTGTTGGGGAAAGTTACTCACACCGAAGTCCACGGACCGTCCCCAGAAACGGACAACAGGTCTGTCAACAATCCCTAGTCGAGGTCGGCACTACAATCATTCCTGCACGAATCCCACTCTGTTGACAGTTTGTGTTTCGGACAATTACAAACTGCAAAGCGCTACCGAGAAGTTGCTGTCGTGGAAGGGGAAGCCAGCTGAGGATTAGATTTGAATACAGAGTTTGTAGGATAAATATGACCACATTGCATTTTTCGTTCGTATCAACTCTCATAATGATCGCGCTTTATTGCTATTGGTTATGACACATTGCTGGAGGTATATCACGATTCTAACGAGATCAAGCGAGAAAACATGCTGACGACGGAGGTTTTCATTGTAGT
The DNA here is from genome assembly GCA_019614645.1 of Stratiolaelaps scimitus. NCBI lineage: Eukaryota > Metazoa > Arthropoda > Arachnida > Mesostigmata > Laelapidae > Stratiolaelaps > Stratiolaelaps scimitus. Next base: position 739,775 of record JABWDB010000025.1, on the reverse strand, counting down.
CCGTAGTCGACGTTTCTCGAAAGTGACTGACAGTCGAAATTTGAACTTTGTTCATCCTTATCCATCTCCTTTGCATAGATGTATACATATATATATATATATAATGGCCGATGCTGATCTTAAAGCAACGGGCTCCGTAAGCAGTACATGTTCACTGGTCTAGTGGCTTCGTGAAACCATTCGGCGACCTCTGAAATGTATTGCTAGCAGGTTTCATTGCTACTGCGGATCCTCGCAGATAATCATGTGACGGACACAACAAGCAGCGTAATCAAGGGAACGACTCGCTGAATTTCTCAACACCCTGTTCAACTATTCAAAGAGGGAGTGTTGTATCATTTTTTACAGACAAGACTATAATACATAGATTTATGTCACTTTTTGAGTCATGTGTGCACCGACAGTGGCCATGAACAACGATTAGCTATATCCAGGCATAGCGCAGCTTTCTCTATCACGAACTGTACCAAGATACCAACAGTTGTCCTGCACTAAAAAGGGCTCATTGTATTCACTAGGTAGACATTTACGTCATGTCCCGTTAGAACAGTCCGTTCCACAGATACCACGTATCAAAGTCCAAATGTACAAATGCATCCTAAAACGATCAGCTGAGATCTTAGCTGATACCGCAACAAGCCGGCCTGGCAGGGTAGGTGAGAGAGCAGTCGTCAGTTAATTCCGCTCACCTCATATATATATATATAAATATATAAACATGTGCCGTCTGGAGATACTCGAAGCTAGCGATCTCATGTATATTAATATTTCAAGCTGCCTGCCAGCTGCTATTCCATGTGAACTGAGTGACTAGTTACAGTTGTCTCCCAATCAAATGAGAATGTGCTGCTGTTATCTGTGATCTCACTTGATTAAATTAGAAAAAAACGAACACTCTATATCCATATATCTATCTATCTATATATATCCATATATATATATATATATATATATTATATATATATATATATGTCGTTCATACTTGATAACGAACACTTTCCACGCCAGAAGGGATGTTGACGTATCCAAAGCGGCTCGAAACATTTCCAGTTTTTCGCGTTTCACGTTTACAGAACTGTATAGACGTTGCTCGGAAGTGAATTCGTATACGCGAGGATCGTAGACAAATTGAAATGATTAGGGTATGTCCATTTTGGTGTTTTCATCTCCCATGCTCTTGGCTGAACACGTCGATTGTGGGCAAGTCATCAGCGAGACCTCTGCTGATCTCCGGATAATCCTTAAGCGCAAATTGTCCATCACTGTTCTCCGCAAGACATTGTGGTCTGTACACGTCGAAATAATAGTACCTACAAAAGCAAGCCCTAATTAGTTACATATAATATAATAACATAACAATTGCGCACTCATCGTAATTGTGTCGAGCTGTCTGATTCGATATCAGTGTTTCTATTTTCAAAGATTCATTGAGAGATCGCAAATGCAGAGGTGTATCAACATAAGGTCGGTCATGTGCATAAACAGTCATATCATTACTGCGCAGATCCTCCCTTGATCTTTACGCTACATAGCATTTCAATTAGAGTGCATTCTCATTAATTATACTCTCGTTTGGAGCCTCAACATGCTACCATTTTTTAGGTAATAGCATGGACAACCCGTCTGGCTCTGCTCACGTCTATGTAATTAATTGGCCTGTCACACATAGCTGTGGGGTCTTGAGTGCTAGCCTCACCATGGACGATCCGGCCTTTGTTAGCAACTCGCTCACTACGCACTAATAAACCAAATAAACGCCAAAACTTCTCGTACATCGAGGTGAGCAAGATGTTCAATTTTCCACAAAAAAACCTTGAAAAATATTGTTTACATTGAGGTAAGGACGTTCATATCCATAATATTAATTATGGATTGAGCCTGGTTAAGCCTGGTAAATGGCAGGGGTCTACTGCTCATGTAATACTCGACCCAAGCCACTGATACATATGCCGGCATCACCGACTAACAAAGATACCTGTTATTATAACCCGCTGGAATATTTTCACCAATTATTATTAGATCTGCACAGTGTGAACTGCGAAGTTTGCATGAAAAAATTGCCGAAAAAAAACCTTCACAAGGTGACACATAGGTATAAATGTGTCCTTCTTTGCCCGCGTTACCTGACGGTCGCGGCTGGCTCTTCAGTTTTTTGTGCGTGTTGAAGGCATTGGTCAAACATAAGCTCACATTCGCACAGCATTGCCGCCTGGAAACACCCAGTCATAGTCAACACACACACACACACACACACCTTGTTAGAGTTACCGAAACAATATCGTAAGACAATTGACAGCGAGCAGGGTGAAATGGCAGTCGTATTTTCCGATTTATTCAAAATGTACAGTCGCGAAAAACACTGCCATACTAGCTACACTTGATTGAGCGTTCCATTAAAATTGGTATCAGGTCGTTTTGTCAAGCACCGTTGTAGAAACACGTCTTATGAACGAAATACGTCAGTAAGCAAAAATAATTGATCAGAAAATAGGTCACACGACATTCGTCTAATACAGGAAAGTTGCACTGACCTTAAGAAAGCCAGGCTGAAGACCAAACTTTGGCTGCCCGCCGTAGATTTTGAGTGGACAAAAATCGTGGTTTCGACAGCAGCGATCAGTTTCCCGTGATTCCCCGAGTTCTGAGTAGTTGGCGGCTCGGTCCCCTGGCCCACACCAGAGGGTGCCTGATGAACGCCGGGAAATTGATCGAATCAAAAGACACATCGTTCATTGTATTAATTCACATGAAAAAGAGAGTCTAATGATATCGATCATGTTTAGTAGGCATTGCAGCTGTTGTGAGAAGCGTGTTTCAACGACTTATTGTTTTTTTTCTAAAAATTCGCTGAAAAATGATGAACGTTCATCCAAATCGCTCATAAGTCGTTAGGCTCATTAACCAACCTGGATACATGACGAGGCTCAATGGCGAATATGTCCAAGGGGATTCAGATTTGTCCCGTACAATCTGCTCGACCTGACCACACTCATGAATCAATGAGAGCATCTCCCGTTTCGAAACCTCCCTTAACGATGGGAACGTTGCCCGGATAAGATCGCGATCGGGCTCCTGTCTGATAGCGGGGTAATTAACGATGAAACACAAACACGGCATTAATTATTTATCAGTTCGGTACATCCATAATGCGTGTTCGACTTCTCTGTCCCACCTATGGTGCACGCCACTGACATGCTCGTGGACCGAACGCGTGTTAATTAGTCTCAATAGCCACCGTTATTAGCGGCGCGCTGCTAAATAGCATGAACGCCATGGAGATTTATATAAACGGTTGCATTTGTATATTGCTGTTATTGTTATTATTCTAAATAGCATATCTAGCATTTTAATACTGCAACCATGCGTTGATAATTGTAATCGTATAGAATCGTACAAAGTAAGCTATAAACCGTCAGCTAAATTGAAAGTAAATATTATTATGTTGCAAATAACTTATATATAGCTCAAACACTTTTTAATTAATAGTCATTAAAATAGTTAGATCCGCCCTAAACAACAAACTCAGGTGTCGTATATTGGGTGTCCCATGCAAAACTCAGCCTGATTGACGTTTACATATCGAGAGCTATTTTACATTTTTATGGAAGGTGAAATGGCCTCACTAATCAACATCATTCCAGTTACTATTTGGAGTTATTTTCTTTAGAAATTTGTCACACGCATGCAGCAAACGAAAAACAAACAACTGTTGATGGTGAATGTGTGCTAATTAACACAATAGTATGTCGATGGTCATCTTACTTGATTACCGTGAGTCTGCACGAGTCAATAGTACCGTCTCTATGCACCTCCGCCAGAGTGTCCGCCCCAAGTAGGACTTCAGCGTCCGGCCTCCAAGGTTCAGGTCCACTGAAGAACACCCGAGAACCTCGGTTCAAGTGGAACGTTACCACCTGAGGATTCCAGACGACGACAGCTATCGAAACGAGTACCACTGACGCCGACAGCCGCACCGAAAATCGTCGCAGCCTGAAGCAACGTCAAACGGGGGCCAATTAGGATACATTCATGGGATTAACAAAATTGATTCCCACGCGTGTATATCCTATCGTAGCTGCAACCTGTTCCCTGAAGCGGTGCTCAGTTGCGAGCTGTTGTTCAAATTCGCTGCATAGCATGCCCAACAGTCGAAGCGCGACGGTGGTCACAAATCTCTACCAACAATAATACGTCCATTCACAAGGGCGATGTCATATCATGTTATCTTTGTGCGGTGTAGTATTGCCACCTTCGTCCTTGCCCCGTGACGAGATGTCACAGCAGTGATGCTCCATGCTTACATGCCAACAACTACCTGTGCACCGATTGAAATGAAATGCCCACTATTTACGTTCAAGCAAATGCATTAGCTTTTAACGAACTAGAATTCTAACTCGAAACCTGGGCTACTTGCATGTTTCTTCGTTCACTAAAATACCCTTTTATTTCGACACCTGCTCTCGGTGGATTCTTCAGGTTCTATATATATATATATATATATATATATATACCAACGTAACCTGCCATTAATATCTATGAACTGAGTGTAAGTGAAGATGCAAAAATGGGTCTCGCTCGCTCATTCAGCTTGACCAGAACGACGTATTCCAACAAAGTTCATACGGATCTCGAAAATCGAACGTCACTCAGCGATCAACTGCTCAACCAAGTCAAGTGAAACAGGGTTATTCCACGTCTCTCTATAGTGACACGCGCCGTACTGAGAATGTCTCCCCTTTGTTCTCGACGTTCACATGTACCCAGGTACTCACACCACTGCTCGCCGTCACTTGCACCAGTGAATCCGATCGACTCCTTCAGAATATTCGACCTGACCACAACACCGGGCTGTTTGACGCAGGCATCCTGCTACGAATCCTAACATTTAATGGTCTTGCGATCGACCGAACTTGGAGATCGCCAATGGCACCACAATGCAATTCACCGTGTGCAGTGTCACTTAGTGAAGAGACGTAGATAGAAAGAGTTGCTGCACAATCCAAAACGAAAAAGTGAAGATGTGCTATCACCATTGCGCGAGACCATGGCAGTGGAATATCTATGTTCCAACATACGTTGATTTATGTTCGCTGAGCGTCGGGCGCCGCTCGACGGTGTCCTTGCGTTTAGTCTCGGACGACATAAGGATATCGGCTGCTATATATAGTAGTAGCTGCAGAAGTGAGAAAAAAGCCGCTGATGAAAATTCACGAGAAAAAGCAGATAGAATACATAAAAATACGTGAGATTGCTTTGTGTTTCATGTAATAAACGAAATGTTATATAATAAATGCGTAAGGCAAATGCGTAAAAAATACTTATATAATTATATAATATATGGCTAAGCATATGGCTTGCTTGTACTGGATGGGTCAATAAGTTTCCTGTGGCAGGCGTCGCCAGCGGTAGAATTGTTTATTACTACATATTTATTCAAACATAAATAGGAATTATTTCTAGGGATTATTGGGGGGTTGGATTAGCTGGGAACAACAAAACCGATGATCGGTGGTGTTGTTGGCTTTCACGATATGCACGGGTGGATGCGACATGACGCACGGAGTCGCCAAGGTGGACCGTTTCGACGAGTGTCGGGCTGTTATTAAACACCACTACCTCAGGAGTTGTGATTCAACGCTGATAAAAGCGAGGTAAGATGCAGTTTACGGGGAGTCCGCCCCATCTTATGAACGTGTGCGCTATTGAATCAGTGAGTTTAAAAGGGGTCGAATTAGTGTCCAAGAGGAACGTGTCCACAGAAGGTTATGTGCGAGAAAGTGCATGAGGTAGTGCTCCAAGATTGTCGGGTTAAGACTCATGAGATAGCGGAGGCCTTGAAGATTACCAAGGGTTCAATTATTTCCATCCTATGCCGCCGTCTCGGTATAGGAAAGCCGAACAGCTTGTGGGTCTCGTAAAACGTTACTGTGGATCAAGCTGAATTGAGCCGAGTGATGCTTTCCTAGCGCTGTCTCGAGCAGATGAAGAGAAATCCCTGGGACTCTTAGCACAGATTTGTAACCCTTGATGAAAGCCGGACTCACCACTGTACACCCGAAACCAAACACGCCACTCGTGAGTGGTCTGCACGGTATGAAAGGCCGCAGACAAGGGTCAGGACTGAAAAATCGCATGGAATGATTTTGTGCACCGTTTTGGATACAGATGAAATTATTCTTATCGACTACCTTAAGACTGGTAGAACCATCACAGGGGACTATGATGCCGAACTGTTGGATCGTTTAAGCAATGCAATCGCTAGGAATTGGCCTGTCATACAGAAGAAGAAGGTGGTGCTCACAAGTTACATATTACGATGACTGAGCTGGCTGAGCTGGGCTTCGAAACGATCAAACACCTCCCATTCTAATCTCCAGATTTAGCCTCGAGCGACTAGTCCCTCTTCAAAAATCCAAATCACCCCTCCAAGGGGCCAGCGCTACGATACAAAATTATGGCGTTAGGACCTTCATAGATGAGTATTCTGGGTCTATGGAAGGAATATTTTATTCAAACGGGATAAAAACACGTGAGAGTCGCCAGACAAGGTGCGATTGAGTTTGAGGGAAAAATATAGATTCATGAACCTCTCCCTTCTTCCTACCCCGGCCAAGAATTGTTATTCTTTCAATACAGGAAAGTAATTGATTCACCTAGGAGGCCAATAATGCGTGATCGCAATACTACTCAAATGTGTCAATGTATTATTACCGACATTTTTGTTTAAACGAGAACATAAATCACTTCTTTTCATGGTGTCTACCTACGCGCCTCTTGTGACCATAACGATAATAATAATCATAACACTATTGAAGCACTATTGTATTCTTATCCGTTATATCGCTTTCACCCCGAATAATCATTTGGCGGATTTGATTGACGATTGATTTTTAACATGCAGCAGCAGCAGCGACCACCAGCCAGCTCCACCAGTCCAACGAGAATACTTACATGTTAACTGAGATTGAAAGCAGCGTCAAAGTTGTTTCTCGACGCAGCCTGCTGTTACGCCAGTCGCAGACGTGTTCAACTGTGTCCGCGCGACTCTGGTCTTCATAGGAACGCACACGTCACGTCGAGATAGCTACCAGCCAAACAGGACCCGCCGAATCCACGCGAGAGATACTCCCGAAACGTTCACACACTCCCGTTTCCCTTTACCACATCACCACGTCGATTCCACAGGCCACGAGTAGGCGTCCAGACACAGACGTTCGGTCGACAGTGAGCATGTCGTGAGTACGGAACGCGGAGCTCCCGTAACGTTCGCTCTCGGGGCGGCTCTGAAGTGGAGAGGGCCGCGACCAGCGACAATATCCTCGCCCGCGACAGTTCGCTGTATCGCGCTGATCGCGTTTGTACCGACTCACGGCCGGATTAGCGCGGTGCCGCTGTGGTCGCGCAAGCCCTACGCGAGTGCAATTGACGGTGTTGATCATTGCTAATTGCTCGGGAGTCGACGATTAGTTTGTGGTTGGAAAAATCGAAGTGGGGGATTTCGTGCTATTGAGTGTCTTGCGTTGTACTATACGAAAACAATATTTGAGCTGACTTTGTTAATAAAAATATAAATGAAGATAATCTGACGTTGACTTTGACAAACCTCACTAATACATTGCTCATTGTAATTTTTGCAAACAGGGAGAACCACAACATGATATATATCACATAGGTTTGAATGGCAGAGTCAGGTGAATGAAATCAGTTGGATACCAAAACAATCCAAGGGTCAGGTACAGGCGCATCTAAAATACCTGGACGGTTAATCACATATTATAGATAAACTGATTATTTATTTGGGAAAAAAAAATATTTATTATTAACCGCATACAGCCTAGTGATGATGTGGAGCACATCTGATGCTTGCCGATACGCTAGAACCATCAACGCTATCGGATGACCACATATTTTCATACAATTAATACTCCGCTCAGTTTGTGATGTTTCTATCACTGTCGTCGAGCCCTTTGGTGGCCAGGTGGTGCATTCGTGTAAGCTTTGCAATCGGAGAAGACACGTAGGTGCGCGGGTCCGATTCTCGCCGTTGCACATTCGCGTTTAAAAAAGGTTTGTCCGCCTGATGAAGCAATGCCGAATGCAGCTCTATCGTGGACGTTCAATGTTTAAGGCTGTGAGTCAGTCCGGGAAAAATGTATCACTGGGGATGTTTTCTCTCAAAACAATATACAAACAGGTGCTCATTTCGGCAGCGTCGCTCAATTACTTTTCGGCCCATAAGGCCGAGGTGGCCTGCATTTCTGCAGATGTTTTCAGGATTGTTCTCTTTCACTAGCAGCAGATAGAGCCGCCCTCGAGCACTTAGCAGTTGTTCTGCCCTGGGGAGAAGCCGTTCGACGAGATTTGTCCCTTGGGGACCACCGGCCCATGCTAACTTAGTTGCGTCGTCGGGAACAGCCTCCTCGTCACTTGTAGGCACGTAAGGCGGGTTGCAAAGCAGCAAATCAAGCCGGCCCGAAAGTCTGCAAAAGGCAAACCCGATCGACGGTGAAACGAATAATTAATAAGGGATACTATAACTCTCAAAAGAGCACGATATGAATAGTGCTGTGGACAAACCCAACGAGATTGAGACTGCTGTTATCGACGCTACGTCAATTTGGGTATTAGGAACATTTGGAAATAATGACGTACAACATGTGGTAATACATTGATGCCAATAGATAACCCAAATCGCAGCCATGTACAGCCGCACGGCGAGCCTTGACCACGACGTGCGGTTTCAGCATAACATTCGTTGGTACATGCGGAGAGTTTTGCCAGGTGTTTTTTTTCACTCTGCTGCACAACAACATATGAATGAATAACTACTATACCACATGCCGTTTTTGCATACAGATCGATTGGACGAGATAAAGTGCATCGTCTATTGTATTTACTGCAGATCACTTTCAGAAACTCTCAGACAAAAGCCACGAGAAAGCATTACGAAACTTAACAATATATAGATATATATATATAATAGTAATTATAATTCGCGGCACATTTGAGCAGCGACCAACCTGTCCAGGAAGCAAGAGTCGAGATCGGCGACAACTGTTTCAACGGAGGGGTACCTTCTTTTGGACGCACCCAGGTGCCTGAATGCGGTCAGTCGGGCAGCTACTGCGGCGGCGGGATTCACGTCTGTTGCAAGCAGGACACAGCCGGGAAGGTGTTTGCCCAAAGCGCAAATGACAACTCCAGATCCGCAACCGACCTAGACATGCATAACGAGTTACAAGAGAAGATGAACACATCAAGAGTTAGTTAATAACACATGGCTATAATGTCACGTCTCAGATAATCGAGATCGATTAATCCAGATAGGCTTATTTGACAATACGTTGGTCATGTGCCCACGAGACATCAGCGGGCGGACATTTACAGCACAAAAGTTTAGCGTACTATTGACAACTTTTTTAGGCTGACCCTCAGCTGTTCCACTACGCGATCGGCCTCAGTATTCAACCTTGAGCTATTACTATGAAGACCTGTCGAGGCCATCCTCGCTGAATTAGTTTTGCACCGCTCGAACTTGGCAAGTATACACAGCTAAGGATAGATGATAAAGAACTCCACATGTTCTCTCCGTCTGCAGCTGGATTTGATCCTCAATGTCAGTCCTGTCTAACAGTCGGAGACGTTCACCACTACGTGACACCAAGGTGACACTATTAACCATTAGCTAACGTTTGAAGCGTGCAAGTCAATACAGAGCACACCGTGTGTGCATTTAAAATCAATAAGGGTCGTTCACATCCTTCGGAAATATTGATGCTCGCGCGCAAGACAACGATTGGATTCGAGATGTTGACCTCAATTTCGATACCGACGAAACGAAAGACAATGATACATAAATAAAAGAGTCGGTGTGCTCGAACTTAAGGAAGACAAATCGATTGAGAAATGCTGTACCTCGAGACAAATGGTAGGATTTAATGCCTGAATGCTGGTAAGCTCCTTCTCAAGAGCGTCGATTAGCAGGAACGAATCCTCTGCCGGGTCATAGACGGTGTCGACAGCGGTCGTGTACGGCGTTTCCATCTTGAGTCGTTGTCGCACACGTATTTCATAAGTGTGTTTCTACAGGTTTTGGCGTCCGTCGGGATACACGCGAGGACATATTCACGTATATATACATTTATATATATATATATCTCCGATATCTTAGTTCACCTGCACGATCTGTTGTTACTTGCAATGAGTCCGCGGCGGCTGCAAACGATGGACAGTGATCTGAGCAGCATTAGCACCGCAACGTCGGCTGTTCGACCATGGGCTGTTTCTCACGTCGCAGCACAAACAGGTGTAAAAAAGTAAATCCTACGAAGGTGCCGGTAATAACCCGCGACAAGGGCCTATTATCCGTCGCGCGTATGACACAAACTCTTGCTGATTATGACTAACGGTAGCTGAAGTAGTCATGAATAGGGCGGAGTGTCTTGTCGAAACATATTGTTGTCACGTTAATGTAAGTCACCGAAAAGATTAGATACTTCGGTCCCGACAAACTCAGGTGTAAATCGCCTTCGGCCGGGTTGCCCAGCCAGAGAGAGCCGTTCGAACGCTAACGCCGTGTAACATGTGCGTTTGTCAAACGCGACCAGCTGATGATGCGGAGGAGGCATTGACAAGCGCGGGCAATTTTTGAGAAACACCCACTATTCCCGGTGGCAGGTCCAAAATCCGGGAAAAATCCTGACGTGAACGTAAGCAGTTGCTACTGTCAACCATTATAGCACTATCGCCGATACAATGTACGGCCTTTTTCACATCTATCAGCAATCTCTTGATATTGTTCTCGCTCCCATTTGGCGGCTTCGGACCAGCTCAAGACCGACGTCGCGATCGGCGCCGTCTGCTATGCGCTGTGTGTTTCTACCTTGTGGGGGGAGGCCTCTTTCTCGGGAAAGCGCGCTCACCCAGCAGCAGCACGCGAGCCTCAACCGTCAACAAACGTTCGCGACCGGCTTGATCAGCTGGACCCTGTGCAACTCCGGTAGGGTGGATGTTGTGTTCGGTTGCTAGTTCTTCGTGATCTCTCCCTGGAAGGGTCATTTAAGGGGGTAAAAGTCAAGTAAATTTACGGGCAGGATCTCAGCCAACAATTTCACGTACACAGTACAGCTTTCGGCATTGCTTCGTAAGACGGACCGTTTGAATGCAAATGTGCATCGCTGAGAATCGAACCCGCCGTGTGCGCACCTTCGCATCTCCCACGGATGGCTCCTCTGTTTTAGTTGCTTTCATTGTTTAAGATAAAGCTCCAGGTGAGTCCTCTATATATTAGTCAGTGAATTACATGTTTATGTATCGTAACGCGAGAAGCTGGTCGCGAGCAGTGATCGTCCTATGATTTCACTCTAAAATTTGAGGTGATGAACATGTCGATGAATGAAAGTGTCTCAACGATAAGGGATCCCGGGATTTGATAGTTTCGGATTATTAATTAGATCGCGCGCGAGACGGCTAACGTCAAGCTATTGGAGACGCGCACGGTTTGATAAATTGTAACGTAGTTTATGGGAATCATTCATAGTATGCAGTCAGTATTACAGACGACGATTGTACATTTCGAATCGTTTTGATTTCTACAGCGAGGAGGTGCTTTTGAAAGACGACTGCTGAACGGAAGTTAGTAACTAATTAGATCTAACTTGCTGAAGAATTCTTATAGCTCTCTCTCTCTCTCAGTGGCCCGTCCTCTGAGTTGAGTCAAGCGACTGCTGAAACGGTAGGATATCAGTCAACTGTAGTTGAACAGCGGGAGGTTCTATTTGTCCAGAGTAAAAATTTATGTGATATTCGTCTGTACGAATGTGGTTTGTGACTAATTGAAAATCTATCTGTCGTTAGATTTCAATGCCTTCATGGGTGCCGCCTCTCATTAGCTAGCCATGCAACAGCTACCTCTCAGCGTTGTCACTCAGCTACACATATTCCGTAGCATCCTATCTACTGTAACGTCCCATCTGGCATCAGTTCATTGACCAACAGGTGAGAACCTGACCTGAGAACTCGCCAAAATGACGGAGGAAGGTCCGTGGTTGGTGCGGCCAACGGATATAGTCGTTATTCATCCGGGATCACGTAATCTGCGCATCGGATTAGCCAGCGATGCCACGCCAAGGATCCTACCACATTGTATCGCTCGCAGGAGGAGACGGCCAACAGGACCCTCTGCCTCCCAGAAGATCACGACGCCGCGGATGCCAGCCCACTATCAGTATCTGCCTCCGGTAATTATTTATCAATAGTTGTGTCTAATTGCTGCGCAAGCAACATGGTGACACCATTCGTTTAATGCGGATTCGAAACCTATGAGACTTGTGATTGAATATCAGAAAGCATTTACTACGTGTGTACACGCAAGTGGGTACAAGGTGATACGGGACGTATTTTGCGTTCGACATTAAGTTTTTCCTCTGTTTTATAAGGTATTTATTTTATGTACGTGATTGAAGTTTCAATGCACTGCAATGTCCGATTATTATTTTTATTATTAATTGATATCCGTGTGAGCTAGACACAATACATTTATAGTGAACCTGTAACCTACATTATTATGTTAACAGCAGTTGACCAGTGTATATATACATGGTTTCTTTTCAGGTGTCTGCTAACAAGGAGGTATTAGGCCTAATTGACGAGAAGGCTCATCAGCTCTCCGGACTTCTTTCCAGCTGTCTCACATCAAAGGGGGTGCAACGCTTCGCTGTCGAACAGACCAGAGCGATTCAAGTCGGAACTATTAGTATTCAGGTACTGAGCTGCCGACGTGGCGTTCGCCTCCACCACGGATGGATGCGCATGTCTGTAAACATTCTCGTCATCGTTGTCGAGAATTTGGCCATCAAACCTTTGGCAACCTCAAAATGCAGCATCTGCATAAATCTGCACTTTCTGATACTACACTGCCTGCCTCATGTAGTACCTTTGTTCATTAATTCTTCGTTGATCTCGTTTTAACGGCTAACGCTAACGGGTCGATTGTGATTTGCAGATGGGCGATGATAACAGCTATGCAGATCCTGCCAAGAATGTAGAGAAGCTCTTCGGAGACGAAGCGCTTCGCGTTCGACCGGGCTCGGACTTCGATGTCTTTTGGCCGATGCGGCGAGGCCGGCTCAATGTACACAGGGGCATAGGGGGTTCTCTGACAGCGGCGGTACACGACCTCAAGGATATCTGGGAATGGGCGATTCGGGAACATCTGAACGCCACTCCTGCTGGCAAAAGTGCCATCCTCATCGTGAGTGACGTCTACGTGGCGGAACACGTCAAACGAATAGTGGATATGCTGTTCCTCGAGCTGGGCTTCCAACGGCTGTTCGTGCATGTTGAGAGCGTCTGCGCAGCGTTCGGCGCTGGGATGGCATCGGCGTGCGTCGTTGACGTTGGCGATCAGAAGACGCTGATCACCTGCGTTGACGACGGCATCTCGCTGAAGCAGACAAGACTGCTGATGGAGTTTGGAGGAGCCGATCTCACCCAATTGATGAAGTACTTTTTCAAGGTAATCCCTGAAATTCGATTCTGTCGTGCTGTTGTTATCACAACGCACTGCGCGGATAGAGGGTTCGAGCTGAATTGGCCACCAATCTTGTCATTAACGATATCTGCTTTGTCTCTCAACCTTCAATTGGGATGCGACACTCTGATGATTTCGTTCAATATTGTTATTGATGGCGGTGATGAGGATGATGATTATTATTTCCAATGATCAGTCTGTCCTGTGCCATTATTTGAATAAGCCCTAATTAGCTCTAGAATATAGCTTTCTATATATACATACGTATATAATGCAATATAATGTCAATGTTGTACATCTGAAACGATCCAATAGCAAGTTCTCACAGCTGGCTTCTGTTTGCTTCAGGAACGAATGCCGTGGGACAATTACAAATCGAATTCCATATACGATTCCCGTTTGCTCGATCGTCTCAAGCAATCGTTTTGCCACCTGAATCTAGATCACTGTGGACCGATTGAGGGCCGCTTCATGCATGCACCCCCTGGTGACATGCCGAGGGAGTTCTCACTGAGCGTCACCGAAGAAGCTATGATCACTGTGCTTGGCGCGTTCTCTCCAGATATGCTCGCGTTGACCGGACCCAAGGGCAGTCATCTGCATGCGCCGCAGGTCTGTGATCCGCAAGATCCCCACGATGACCTGTACATTCTTCAAACGCAACGAAAACGCGGTGATGCCGAATTTGATGAAGGCGACGACGAGGACGGTCTACCGACCGAACTTAAGGACCCCATCAGACTTGAGACAATACCGATCCCGCAAGTAGGTCGTAGATTAGACGAATGCAGAGACGCAGTTGCTGCCGTTGACGGAACGTTACAACATGCTATAGGCAATTAGGTTTCGACAACGGTACGATGCGGTCATTGTAGAGGTCATATGCGGTCATTACCGTCTAATTGTGGTTTGTTAATCTGTGAATTGGGCATAAATTTCACTTTGTAAACGTAGTACGAATAGGGAAAACCCTGGTACTTACTTAATTACAACGATATGTGTGTATGAGGAGCTTTCATAGTTAAATAATAATGATAAGAATCCCTACAATTAACAAATAAATTAGCGTGATAGCCAGCTATATATTAAGCGGTAGCTATTGTAATTTGCAGAATCATTGTATGCGATTTACGTTGTTGTCTCTTTAATGTGTTGTCTTATTAACAGCTAACCATATCCAACAACTAATGGCGGGTGATTACAGGTTCTTGGTGTTGACGCCGCCATTCTACAATCGGTGGATCGTTGCGAATCGGAAGATGTCAAAAGGAAAATGCTATCACAGCTTCTTCTTGTGGGTGGTGGCTTAGCTTATTTTCCGGGAGTTGCCACCTGGCTACGCAATCGTCTCGCTGTGCAAATGCCTAAAGCGCTACGAGGTAACTCATATATATATATATAAACATGTATGCTGTAATCTATTTGTTACAGACAGTTACAGTTCGGCTAAATCTTGTCTTATTTCAAATACACTACATAGAGTCGGTGAAATGAGATCAAAATTCGAAATGGAATAGGCCTACACTATTTTGTTTTCCGGTGCACGTACAGCACGCATACAATTGCCACCAGCTTGATCTGACATTTGACTTAACAAATCAACACTTTAAACCATTGTAGGTGAGCCAATCGACATTGTGACCCGAGCAAAGGAGCTCCCACCTGATTCGTGTGTGTGGCGAGGCGCCAGCATCATGAGTCAGTTGGACACCAGCCACGAATTGTGGATTTCGGCTGCCGACTGGCGTCGCTACGGGAGCAAAGTTCTACGTGAACGATCAGTGTTTGGATGGTAACAGATTGTGACAGATTTCGTGCGCGTTGCGTGCATCTAATAGTCTGTAATAATATGTGTAATATAAGTATATTGATTAATTATCGTTGTATGCGTCGCGACACGACTCGGCTAGTGCTTTTGTAATATTTTTTAGTTACTTCGTTTACCTTGACTTGTAGGAAAAAGAAGAAAACAACGAAAAGAAGAAGAAATATATATATATATATATATAATGGTCATATGGAGCGGCCAATGAGATGCTTTCACAATCAGTGGGCTTGTTATTATAAACATGCAGAATCATATCGAAGCATAATCTAAGCGTCTTCTCAGAGAGCAAGTGTGCTCAGCAAAGCACGACCTTGGAGCAAGTCCTTTGCATCGCTAAGTGAATGGCCGCGGGTGGGTGTCTTGCCCGAACGTGATGACAGACAAACGTGACATCCACAGCGCATAGTGACAATATTGTATTACAATTGGATTTATTTCTTGCCTGCTTATTTTTGCTATTTATAAATTGTTTAGTGTTGTGACGATCATAACGCCAATGAAGGATTTAATGATGGCCCATAGTTGGATGAAAATCGTCCCCTCTCGCCCCTTGATAATATAGTCATCGGGCGGTAATAATCAGCCGAAATGACAAAGTGTATATAGGGTGACACCTTTTGATACTTTGTACACATTTGAAATTCCAAGTGTAGAGAAATATATTGTGAAGGGCGTGCCAGGTTAAGTACGCCTTTTTGTAAAACAAAGGTGTTTTTTATTCACATTCGAAAAAATTATCTATTTTTTTGCTGTTGTTGTTATTATTATTATATAAATTGCGACGACAACAGCAATTCTCCCTATTCGATTGTCGTTATTATAAAGACGTTTTTTTGGTTATATCAATTAGCCTTTTGAACATTCATAGAATCGATTGTAACGAATAGGTTTCGAGATAATGTGTCATTTAGTTATGATATCTCTTATCAAGAGGTCACCCCTTAACGGTTAACCCTTATCTACGAAATGGTTCTGAATCCTTTCAAGAGCTAGAATAATATGTTTTGATAGATAGAACCGCAAGAGTTGGCAACAGTGCGTGAGTCTAAGAATAAAATACAAAACACGTAAAATAGAATGTGTTTTTATTCCCATGAATGTGTTCCTGATACTATTAGTAATGCTTGATTAAATTATTGGAATTGGCGATTATGGCGAGCCAGTCTACTTGGGTCGTTCATGTTAAGCCCTTCACGTTTTCTTCGAGTGGCTCGCACCGTTAACCTCAACCAAAGCGGTGTAACAGGCTAAACATTTAAATAATTTATGAGGGTCTCACCTGCGGTTGTCCGATCAGCTCGCGTCTATGAAATCAATTGGGTTAGGGTTTCGAGACTAGGCCCATATATATATATATATATATATATAATGTTCGTTTACATTCTCATTGTTATCGTTTTGACGGTCTCGCAATGTCAACTAAATTTTCATTTAGATGATAATTTGCCCGGGCTGAAATCTCTCAGGCCGGATAACCTGATTTCAACCCAATAGTACCGAACGGAGTACATATCTGTCTGTCAATAATGTCAGAAGATTCTGCCAATTTTCCACGCAAGTTTGATGGCTGCCAACTCATTTACTCTTGTACAGGAACCAGTGGAAATAGAGAAACCGAAGAGTGACTCCTATGACTGTTCACTGCTAGATAAGGAAATTCGTTCGTATGTCTTTATTATTTCAGTATGGCCAACCCGGAACGATGCCACCTGCAAATAGCTGGACACGACAGATATCGACACGTTTTTACAAAATGGCACTTTTATTGAGACGCTCACAAACATCTGTGACAACAAACTTATCTCGATGGATCGATAGAGGCCAAGGGAAGTAACTAGGTATAAGGTGGTGACAATGACAGTAGCGCAATCACTACCACTATATGCAAATGTGACGTCGTTAAGCAGCTGTTAAGAAGACGATCGTATCAGCTTTATGAGCTGTTGGTGTTTTTGTGTCAAACATCTTCGCCCGATAACGCTTGTATATGCGAACTCAAGGGAAACGTCATCAGAGTCGAGTACATGATTGCGACATGGACGAAGTAGACGGAAATTCGTCATACGGAAAACGATCAGAGAGGTGAACTATTGAAGAAATAAGGAAAATACTATTATAGCTACTAATTAGCTAATCGTTTTTACCTAAAACAAAGAAACTATCCCCGAAACGCGCCTCCTACACCAGCGAATGTCCCGTACGATGGCAGGGCAACCTGGTTGTTGAAGCGGCGTAGCTGCTGCACGCGAGCAGGCACCGCAGAATATTGCCTAGCCACTGTGACCTGCCGTTGTGGGGCGGCCGGCCCATACTGAATCGCAGCCTGTTCGCCGGTGATCGCCGATGAGTTGATGATGACGTCGGCCGGATTCTTCGACTCGGTGCCGAGTTCGTTCGTTGTCACTTCGGCGCGATAGCCGTTCTCGTCAGCGACGTACGTCACCGTTCGGGAGCGTCCATCGGCCAGCGACATCGTGTACGAGCCCTGAACGCGACCATTGCCGTCGCCGGTCTGCTGTGCCGAGTGGCTGCCCTCGACGTCCTCTGACGAGTAGGCGTATTGGAACGGCGTCGGGGCGTACTGCTGGTTGGCGAGGTAGGCTCCCGGCGAAGCGATGGCCACTCGGGGCGAGATTAATGCTCGGGGAGCGACGTTGAACCCGCGAGCCCGCAGTTGGGCAACGGCCCCGCCGAGGAGGCACGCCGCTACGCCGATGATGACAAACTACAGGAATGGCAAAGGAACGTGTGATTAGCATTAGGATTGATTGAGAACAACAAACCGAACGAGTACTAAACTGGTAACACGGGGGTTCTCTGGGGGTTCGCTACATAATCGCAAATAGACAAAGAAAACTTATTTCGTCTGGGATGAATGACTCGGTGATTCCTTAGCAAAGGTTTCGGAACACTGCCTTGAGCCGTATTTTGAAAGAACAAGTATTTAATTAAAAATCACAATACTAGAACGCGAGTCTCGATGATCAACTGTATTCCGAGTTGAGCGATGCAGTCTTGGACACAAAGTCCATGTAATCACAGGTCGCGTTTTGATGAACGCATTGGTGAATGACACAGACACTTGGAAGTTGTATCCCAGCACCTCCAAATGGGTGATTCCCTCGAGATTGTGGCCTCTGAACTTCGAAGGACTGATCCGTTCACCTTGCGACAGAGACAAACAGTTGTCGGATACGAATACGTCTCTGCGCTCAATGGGCTTAATTTGGCTTCAATTTACATCGGCCAATGCACAACAGTTTGTACCTTCATATTTGGGCAGCTCCTGTTGACGAGATGCAACAAAACACAATATACAATACTGTATCAGAAGGCAGCGTATTTAAAGCCATAGCAAACCGTGGCCGGAGGTTCTCTCCGGCGCCCTTTCATGTACCTGTTCTAGCCAACAACCCTGGAATATGCAAACAACACATAAATATGAAGATGTCAACGGTTTACCACCGCTGCCTACGTAGCAGGAGGGATCCAACCAATCCATTAGTTCTGGTTGCTGATGCTGAATTCGTGGTCGCTATAGATGTCATTCGCTGGCCGTGTCCAACTGCATGTCATCGACAAGCCTATCTTGATGTACCCATCGTCCGCAAGTCAGTCCGCAAACTATCGACCTAGCTCGTACGCAAATTGTCAATGAACTGATAAAGAAGATGAAGAGCACACGTGCTACGGTACGGTTCACATATTAGCGGTGTACAGACCACGCACATAGGTGCGTATTAGCAAATATCGGGTACATCACCGCGCTGCACGAGCTGACAACCGGTGTAATTCCGTACTCAATAACGGACTAGACATGCTACTACATATTTACAAACTAACTTTCTGTATCGCGGCCGTGATTATTATTAGATTAACACGATTCTGAAAAATGAACAATAAGGCACCCCTTCCTCTCGCCAGCTCGCTGTATTGGAAAGTTTAGATACACCAGATTTAATTAATTGATACGCGCAAATGATGAGGCAGCTCCCTTCGAACGGCGTAGGTCGCCCAGCAGCCAGACCGCACATCAGGGACCCGTACGATTCTGGTTCGCGTCGGCAAACAGCGTATAAGATTCGGTCGAACGATCCAGTCAAATATCAAAGCCATTCATTAACCGTATACTACAGGCAGGCAACCACAGTCGTCTGCGGTGCGGCACTACATACTGTTCTACCCGGGAAGCGATTAACGAAATGAGACAGAGCTTTTCTGTGTGCGAACGAACTTCGATGACACTGTTGGCTCTTTAGTGGGTTCATCTTTAAGATGTTTTCGAATACCCTTTGGATACCCCCGCCCGCGCCACCTTTTATGGGAGTAGGATATTACAGCTTAACAGACTGTCAGCTTGTTCTCTGAATAGAACAAGCGTATCTGATATTGTCGCCGTTGCCTCGAATCTGACAGACGACTGCGACTGTGTCCATTCATTCTGATATATCATCTTGCTTTAATGAAGCCGCGGGTGAAAGCTGTGTACAGGTGGCAGTCAATGGCTGCTGCTGCTACCACAGTGATACATGTCGCCATTAATAATCATTGCCCTCTTAACTACTGCAGAATGACACGTGGGTCACTTGAGATGGAAGTACAAGTTAAATACACGCGGATTTCTCCCACAATGTAGCATCAATCAACACGTGTTAACCCTCTCGATTGATAAATTCATCAGTCAGATGTACGGACACAAGGACGCCGTGCGAGCACCTGTGAACTGAAGCGCAATACAAAATACAATGGGCAAATAATCAGACCGCCCTGTGTGCTATGTTAACATTAATATTGTTGAGTTGGTTCAATTTTAGTCGCGAATAAATTACATTCGGACACGACTTGTCAAGAACTGATCATACAGCGGTCATCCAGATCTCAATAAGAAATCCTGCTGTTCGTAGATACGTGTACGTACACGAAACAACACGACGACACAGCGTGAGAACTAGTCGAATGTTGGAAGTTGCACAAGTTGAAAGTCGACTTGAGAACGTCATCCATTTGAGAGAGAGCATTATCGATAAATTTCAAGCAACGCGACAGGGTTCATTGTCGCCCGTCTTGCAGCGAGAATACCTGACGATTTATGGCGCTCAGACAAGTAATAAGGGACCTGCGTACAAAATAACCGCAAAGTTTGTTCCTTTTGTAACGGCTGCCCCCGCTGTTTGTTTGGTTCTGATGAAACATTTGGAAAAAAAACCAGTGAAAACTGGCTATCGCTGAAGGGCCGAGAAAATAGTTCAATTTGAATCGCGTTTGTCTGTCGGCATCGTTATATTTTTCTGTATATTTATTAATACAACAATGTCAATGCAAATTGCGGCTAGTTGCGGGGGGGTTGTTTCAACTGATTAATGATATATAGACAATAGCTGGTCACAGGTGATTTATTTCGATTCGGTTGCCCTTTTGTCAAATGTTTCCAATCGAGTTATTTTAAACAAATAATTCTTACAAACTCCACGCAACATTTCCTTATGAGAACCTTAAGTAATTCTTAACTAAGCAAAACTGGATGATCTTGTCGTGAGCGTCTCGGATTGCTACCGCAGAGGGACGTGTGGATTGGGATCAAATCCTGCTGCCAAACGCGCACAATTTTCGGAGTTCTTTATCATCGTTCTTCATCTATGGATCCTTGCCAGAGACGAGTGACATTGGCAAAATAAGTAGAGGTGTCACCATGCCAGGTCGTCATGCTAGTACATGAAGTTAAAGTGCTAAGACCAGTCAGATAGGGGTAGAGATGAGGTGAGAAAAACGAAATAAGCAAAAAGCATCAGGCAGTACTCTAATGAAAAACTCAATCAGTGGAGCCGATACGCAACCACTCTGCTAAATCAACGAAGCGACCAATGGTTGGAGCAAGAGGTCTATAACTTGGCAAGACACCTTAGTTTTATATATATATATACTGTTTTTTTTTTGTTTTTTTCGAACTGACCCTTAGCTGCCCCCCAATCTGACAGACCTCAGCTCTTAACCTTATAGGTATTACCATGAGGACCTGTCGGGGCCAGCTTTGCTTATTCTCTTCCTTACTTGTACCTGGCAAGAATCTTCAGAAATTAACATATATAAATATAAATATATATATATATATATATATTTAACATACATATATATATATATGTGATGATTCGTTTATCCGGTTACGAACGTTGGACGATCAGACATGCGCGAAGACACCGTGTCGAGTCACACAGAGAATGAAATGATCGTTATTGATCATTTGTATCCAAAATTCGCAATAACGATTGTAACAACATACATATAGCAATTTGAAATTTATAGCGGGAATCAACAATCAACGCATTTAGTCACAAATTCAAGTATTCGACGCTTTCAGCGACATGCGGACAGAGGTTTGTATTGGCATAATTCCAGCCGGCTTTCTAGAGCTGTGATACGCTTCCAGGATCTGATAATGAGACACAGACGATTTGGCCGCGAGGAGATTTTGACGTCGAGTATATTCTGCAGAATGGCATTTACGTGATGCATATGACCTGTACCAAGACCTATGTCCTTGACCCAACTGTTATTAATAGACCTTCCCTTGATTACTTTAAATCTGCACCAGATGAACTGGTGATGAATGGTTACTTTCTAGCAGAGGATTGCTTTGTTTCATTTCGTCGACAAAATATCGCATTTATAAATATAAAATGACTTCGTGTGGTAAGAATTTTACAATGAAGCGTGACTCTGGAAGGCCGCGACTAGGCCATGGCAAAGAGTGCGAAATTTTCATGCCGCAAAAATATAAGTATCGGCCGGGATAAGTCTCGGTGGGAAGTTAAAGCGCATCGATGCAAAATATCGATTTCTGCGAGATTTCAACGAGCGAGGCTTTGCGATACTGAGCTAAATCTTTACCATGATAATTAATGACCGCAGTATCCTACACTGTGATGGAAGGATTACGAACGCGAATTATTCGTAGGCGGATCATCTATTTATTAGACCCTATTGACTTTCATGTTCAGGCCCTTCCCGACACAGCGGGAAATATAGATGGTAGAAATGTTGTTTGTCAAGCTTTGCGATCGTATCGGAAAAACATCAAGCAACGGCCAGTCTTTGGCTATTGACAAAGGCCACACAAGAAATACAGCAGAGGCATGCGGATTAATTTTAGATAACACTGTGGTGCCAATGGCAGTTGAACATAGAGCACTGTGAGACAAAATTTTAATCCAAATGGTCCCAAGCTATAGAATGGACCACCAAAGTTTTGGTGAAGAAGAAGAACAACTACGAAGTACCGATCAGGTGATGCAGAAAAACTTGCCCTTGTTTGAAATGTTCTTGACGTTTATAATAAGGTACGGACAAGGCCACGCCGGACCATTGGCGGTTTTTGTAAATCAACATATATATATACATATTATATATATGTATATATATACATATCATATATATATATATACATATCATATGTATATATATATATATGTACATATATGTGTGTGTATTTTTTACACTAACAGTATCCCTATGTCAGATAAGACGGGTAGCACTTTAAGTAGATGTAGTACTAGCTTTATTAAACATCATTCTTGTAATTATCATCAGCATCATCACCATGAACATTTGGTGTTGTTTCGATCAACAAAGCCATCGAAAAGAGTTGAAACTAAAGGACTACCACAGAAAACAAACGTCTACCTTAATTAAAATAGGCGTCCCGGCGCACAGCTTCAAATACCACCACCGTGCTGTGGTGATACGCATGGACTAGGAACTTGAGAAAGATGGCAGAGGGCACAAGCGAAGACCTGAAGATTTTGCGGATTCAACAGCAAAGCAAGAACTGGTCACACGAGTTGCTCGAGCTGAGTCCAGCTGAAGAACAGTGAGTTGAGAGTTCGATGTTGAGTTTTTTTTTTCTTCATTGGATGATAGAGATTGACATGACACACGCCCCCCTTTTTAACCCTGAACTCCAGCGAATGTTCCGTACGACGGCAGGGCGACCTGGCGGTTAAGTTGGCTAACCTGCCCCGTTGCAATGCCTGGCCGAGCCGCTGAGATCTGCCGTTGTGGGGCAGCCGGCCCATACTGGATCGCAGCCTGTTCGCCGGTGATCGCCGACGAGTTAATGATGACGTCGGCCGGATTCCTTGACTCGGTGCCGAGTTCGTTGGTTGTCACCTCAGCGCGATAGCCGTTCTCGTCAGCGACGTACGTCACGGTTCGGGTGCGTCCATCGGCCAGCGACATCGTGTACGAGCCCTGAATGCGACCGTTGCCATCACCGCTCTGTTGTGCCGAATGGGTTCCTTCGACATCTTCTGACGAGTAGGCGTATTCGAACGGCGACGGAGCGTACTGCTGATTAGGGTTATAGGCTCCGGAATTGTCAGCGCTGATGACACGCGCCCGGGCTAGCTGGCCGAGCGCCGTCCCGCACATACACGAGGCTAATACCGCAACGATCAAGGACTGAAATTCGCAACAACAAAACAATCTATCATATCAGACAGGAGCGGACGTTACCGTGTGTTCATGATAATCCGTGAGTCATGCTCACAAACGCCAGCCGAGTGGACTGTACCCTTCTGGGTTCAGGTTTCTTTGTTCCGGCCAAAGAACGCCACCCATCCCTTTGGTTAGGTGAGGGCAAACCTTCGCAGTGACCTTCGGTCGAGACAATCATTCGACCGTAGTTTATACAAAACAAATAACAAACAAAAAAATACACACACACACCTGTGCCACCAACCTGTCGAGAAAAACAACCCACCACGAAATAAAAATATACAATGGCTATGAGTAGAGAGAACTACATCAATAACAAGTAACAGAAACAAGAGAGTATCTCCAGATCTACGCAGTGGTCTAGACATCGAGGACAGATCGAAGCTTTCCTGAAAGACTCTCTGCAAGGTACACCTCACGATAATCACCTTCATGTTTATAGGAGTGTTCTCGTGTTTGTTCTTGTGTGTTCCTTCAAGGTGTCGCCGAGTCGTTTATATAGCGCTGCCGATGGTGGTACTGGAGCAGTTACCACAACCACAACAACAACCAGCGGCGGCATCAACAGCACTGATTGTAATAGTATATCAGTCAGCAGGCTGTTATATCCTCGGTGTACGGTGTGTGAATCGATTGACATAAATACATCAGGGGGCAGTAACAGGAACGGCTAATGTCGCGTTATCGAAATCTGTAAGTGCCTGCTCACCGGTTTGCCGTTGTTGTTGTTCTTGTCACCGCCGCCTCCGCCGCTGCCATCTTCGTCTTCTCAATGGGGATCCAGTACGTCGGAACCCTTCTGATGCCACAGGCTGACTTGCTCAGAATACCAATCAGATGAGGACACACCGAGCCATCGGCTTCGGCGGGGAAGACTTCGTCGAGACGTCTATCGCCGCAATACAGAAGACATCCGGCACAGGAATGATCTGTTCGACGGGATCGGCTCTTGATCGGCTGCTGAGACGTTGGCGCACTGGAAACTGAGTTGTTCTTTGTTGTCGAATCGACCTATGCTATATATTCCGCCATTCATTCTGGGTGTATTAAAATTTGATATACAGCTGGTGCTGCTTCTGCTGCTGTCGTCGTCGTCGTTGAAGTAGCTGTAGTTGTCTATTTGTCATAAATTTTCTCGTATGGATGCAACATGATCATGATACCCCTTGCACGGTCCTAGTTGAGCACATTATTGTCAGATAAACACATTATTCAACAAATGTATTGCTGAAGTAGGTAAAAGGGATCAGCTCACAGAAAATTGTCCTGGCTTAGTTCTATAGGGGTGCGGCACCTCGTGCATACGCCGTAGAAGCTAGAGAAAACATCGATTTAAGACTATCTTTATCCTGCATAAAATGTCTATATGTATATATGGTCAGTGACGCTCGGCGTTTTTAATGAGACAGTTTCAGTCGAATATATGTTACGATGTGACATATATGAGCCTGAAAGTGTCTATTGACCTATCGGCCAACTAATCGCCATGAATTAATCTCTCAGGCGCGCACCTGCAAACCGAGAGAAGAGTAGTGTTCCGTATCGACTCCGCCCCAGATGGGTGCTGCGCAGAGACCTGCGATGCTTGAATATCCCTTCGTAGCTCTGAACCCTCCCTAGGGATATACGAGCAGCCGCCGACAGCGGTCTTCTTTTGCTTTCTTCGGGCCACTGTTCTATTAACGATTTTCATTGTTTTTCCCCATATTTGTCATTTTAGTCAGTCAACTGATATCAGCTTGCCGATACCGCTTTCACCGAGCTAAAACTGCACCGAGGATGGCCAAACTCACCATCCGGGTACACCATATCACACTTATGGCATCATACGCTCAATGGGCTTTCAGCAATACCTGGCTACATGGATCAGACCCTTGGCTCATTATAACGAATTTGTTTGTTCATCTATTATAATCATCATACATACAACACAGCCAGGTGGTGTCTTGTAACAATAATGCGTAATCACGAACGACGGTGGAAATCCTATGTCCAGATGTTTACTTATAGGTGACCACACTGAGATCTAAATCCGTTATGAGATGCTCTGCTCTGTTGTACTGAATTTGACAACACTCGTCGGCTGATGATAGCATCCCGTTGACATCGAGCCGTTACCAGCATAATTGGTATTGTCCCGTATTTCTGCCGTACGATTATGCCATTTTTTTTTGGATTTGCGCCTACTTTTCGTCGCTTTGCCCACGATCCGTCTCTCCACCTGGCCGTATTCCGCGCGGTCATAAAATACAAGTCACAATCATCGTCGAATTGGGTGCTATCTATTATTATTATATTTAGATCGGCTTGCGAGTTACGGGAGGGCTGCTTCCCCGACCATCCTCGTTCACGTTGCCCACAGCGACGGGCCCTTCTTGATCAGCTCAAGGGTTATCGCCATTCCGCCAGACGGCATCGACGGTCCCCCGCTTGATTCGTTGCTTGACTCGCCGTTCGTTCTGGGTAATTCGTACCCAAGCAGAAAGCGAAGAAATCGCGGCCGCATGCAGAAGATGAGTGAGATGAAGTGCCGAGATAACCCCCCAAATGACAAATCCTATCCGTTAGATACTACTATTACTATTACTGCTGCAACTTGCAGCAGCAACACTACTCTTGTTCTATGCTTGCATAGCGGACCGCTACAACCAGCTAGCTTGGCTTGGAGGTGATGCCAGTACTTTTTTCTTAATATCGATAATAATAATAATAATAATAATAATAATAGTCTCGGATAATTGACAGGTGCACACATTCGTGCAGCGTGGGGTACCGTTCCAATTTTCATATATTCTTAACATCAAGCAGATAGCTAACCGCATCCCGACGAGAAGGGTGCTCAGGGACGTGACATTCATTTTAATTAGCTCCCCGCTGAGAATCACTGGCATTATCATCGAAACAGACATAGCGGGACACAGAAGCATCAACAGGCACAACAGGATTTGCAGGAAAATTCTTGATGATCGTCAAATGATAAGGTGCACTTCGATGATTGAAAAAATAGAGTACCCGCCTGTAGTCCATAGGGGATCATCTGTGTGTGTGTGTATCTAACCTAGCGTGGCGGCGCTCCCTATTCTCAGCAATCCCCGAATAGTTGTGGATATTATACACACAAAAGTGTGATTGTCATATAGGAATGAATTATGTAGCATGGCTGCAGCGATTCCACAAACTGATTGTCTAGGTCAGGTGTGGTGTGTAATAGCTTGTGGGGCAACGGCGTGTTGTCGTTATACTGGGCAATTTGTGTAAAATAAGGAATCATAAAATAATGGCAACAGGATACGAGTCAATTCTACCCGGTCATCATCATTATTTTATGGTATATTGCGCAAGAGGACTGGCATGTTTAACGGTCAACGGTGTCACGGTGAATGCGCTCCGCACCGTTAGTTCACTAGAGCGAAACTCTGCTGTAGCTATGTCTTTGAAATTACTATATTTACCCAATAAGATTTAACCTGTCTGTCTAAGCGCTCGGAATGGACTGTCCGGCGTGGCCCGCAGTAGAGTCATATATATATATATATACATTTTTTGTCATGTTGTGGGAGTAAATCTGTAGTTGCAGATGATTCTAATGAATGTAGGCTAAAGCGCGTACAGTTTGTATATACCCATTTGTGCATGTAGGTGTTGACGATCCCAAAAACTACTCTTTTCAACGATCGTGATGATGTTTCGTGTTTAGGATTGTCTTGACTAGACAACAGTATAATGAGAAGAACATGCTCAGTCAGGGAAAAGTCAGTTCTAAGTATAAATTAATAAGAAAAATCGAAAAAGCCTACTATAATATATTGTAAGCCAAAAACTGTCTGGTTCATCTCGTATTCTCAGACAACTGTTGAAATTTTGTAAAGCACACAAATATGATAGTTGTGTAATGTTTCCAAAAGTACTCAACAAGCATAACATACAATTTCATTCTTGAAAAAAATAAACAACGATTTTTTTCTTTCCCGGACATAGGATGTGTTTCCGGCTTGAATAGCTGATCGAGGATTTCTGAAAAGTGTCACAGTGAAGGTTCGTATCATCTTGATCTTAAAAGATGTAACTTGAGGTTTGCTTAGTCATGTTAGTTCACGAAACGTTAGTGAAAGAAGACAAAGAAGATGCTTATCTACCGACATCTCATTAATTAGTGACAATACACTTAGTATGCGCGCTATCAACTCCCGTAAGGCCGAGACAACTATTCCAAATAAGAACATTGTGCCCTACTTACCACCCCCTTCAGGGATTATAACCAAGCCCATTGTAGGCAAAAAAATAATGAAAAAAATGTAAAAAAATGGAAAAAAATGTGTATATATATATATATAATACGGAGCCTTGAAATCCGTATTGCATTGCATGTTCGCAGATTTAAGTAAACATATATATATATATATTAATGACTATAGCTATCGTCTCTATTCACGATGCATATCTACACAGTCAACAAAAAGCAGCTGCGCTCTGCATATACGTGTGTATATCTAGTAATATTTATTTATTTTATTCATTGTTCACTTTCATTACTGTGATTATCCCTCTTTATACAATTACGCTTGAAGTTAGTCAACATTAGCTGTACAACAATGGCCATTAATGCATTCGTTTCTCTCCATTTTCTAGCTCACTCAAACTGGCCGATAAAGTTACCCACCTTTGACAACGGTCCTTCTCAATACCCCACGTCTCCCCCCGCAATCGGGTCCATGACGAGACTACCCCACGATCCCCGGAGGTCGGGGGGGCCCCATCCAGTTTTTCATAAACTATTTGTAAACTTAGGTAGATAGTCGAGACCATATCAGATCGCGTCGTATCGACGTATGTTCGCGTGTACGTGGATGAAGGCTTTGAGACGTTTTGACACCTCGTTCATTTTCTCTGCTCCATTCAATATTACTATTACATCAGTACTGCCAACTGCTGTTGGATGTTTTCGCGGATAAGTATTAAACATTGCTCGGCTAAATAGGTGTTTCCCACATCGATCGTGGCCCCCAAGCATCTCTGCCCCCCCCGAGCGACTCTCTCGCCCAAGTGTTACTCTCGACCTAACCTGACCGACAGACCTACCCAGGTCGCATCATTGTTCGCCATCATTCGGTTCACCTGCTTTTTCATCCCCGTGTTTCACTGTGTGTTTACACCTCAGCCAGCCTATGCGGGACTACGTGCGGGCCACTACGTCCATAGGCATCGATACCAAACCATGCATCGATTCCATTCTCTATAGTTTACACGACAATCACATGATGTCATCTAACGGCTGTCGCGGCAGAGCGACAGTCAGACGCCGGCGTCCACCTCAAGGTTCCGTTGGTAAGTGTTGCCCTCAAAATCTATCGACGAACGTCGACAAGTTGCTCCGCGATCGGGCCTCGCAGACGGTGGAATACGCCGAGACTCTGCACGTGACGTGGCCATAATCGCCCAAGCTACGACACTCTCTCGCCATCTCCGTTGGTCACCTGACCAGATCCGGATCCGCGTGGTGGGCACTTGACGCAAACGCGATTCTTGATCAGTGCGGCCCGGAGCATTAACGCCTAAAGGTGAACGCGATGAAAGAGACGAGCGTCAACGACAGAAGTTCATGTAGAAGTGATCATATGATCGGTCTGAATATTGTCTACCAACGGTGACACCGATAAAAACGCCAGTTCTACGATGATTGTTCTACAGGCATACAGGCGTATTATACACTGCATGAATTTGTTCCGCTGATCTTGATGTCCATATGGACAGCGGATCCGTTTGTGTACAGAGCAATATTTAAATGTATGTCCGTTTTCTGAGAAATGGTCTCGACTTGAGCCTGAAATGCGCTTACAGGTGGAGCTCCAGGAAGATAATGATTACTAATTATAATAATACTAACAGTAATAATGTAAGGGGGCGGCACACAGAGAATCTCCATTTACCTTGGTTTTCTTCTCGAACTCATCACCAATCTGCAAGCATTTCTCGAACGTGCTCGCGCGTGGGTCTACGTCCTTTGCGTAGATGACCTTATTGTGCGAATCGATCCGGGCCTGAATTTGGTTTTCAAGAACCAACTGCATCATCTCCTCTTCCACCTGCGGCCGAAATTCATGCCAAAGCATTGCGCGAAATTGAAATGTGGACTGCTACATATGAAACGGCCAATTGGTCAATAGACTAGTGCTATACCATGTTAATTACAAAATAACGAAACATGAATGTAATTGAATTACGAAACCTGAAACAAATTCCCATACTCAAATGGCTCCATCCAGTGGTGGAAGTGACTGTTCCGCCTGTCTACGTATGGGTTACATTTATATGAATGCTATTATGCTATGCTAGATCGTATTGTGTAGGTTGTTCACGTACACTAATGACGCCTATGCTAATTACAATCATGAACAATCACCTGTTGAACTGTCGTGTTGAATGCCACAGCCATCATGTTCATATCGGCTGTTAGATACGGTGAAAAATACTGTATCCACGCCCGATTGCGGATCTGTGCGTACAATGACGTGACATGCGGTGCGAGGTAGATATCTAGCAGAAGATTATCACGAATCTGATCGAGTAAGGCAAGACACTGGCCGTAACGACTCTCATAGAAATGCTGAATCAAGTCGCGCAACTGTGGATCGAGCTCAAGGAACTGTTTGAAGTTCTGCTGCGTAATGATGTTTCGGGCAAGTTCGGCGCGATCGAACGAAGCTAGGGCGCATAGGCCAGCGTAGATTGCCACATCGCGCGCGGCCATAATCTGCAACGGGAGTGGGGACAGTGGAACAGAATCGTAGCTTAACCTTGCGGATATCTCATCCACACACTAGTATACCTCTCTAATCGTAAGGTTGGTGATTTTTTTTCAGAAATATTTACCAAATGTGAATAAATAATATACAAGCGAAATTGTGTGACTTACCTGGATGAATATTGTTTGTATAGACTAACGTATGTTATGTGAGGTATATCTGTTGGTTCCAGGACGTCAAGACGCCCCGCCCCCCGCGTACTGGCGCCAGGCTACATGTGAGGCCCCATAAAACCCATAGAGTTTTTACAACGAATTCGGGCTCACTATAAACTCAAAATTCTAGGGATAACTAATCCTGTCGGTTAAATGCTTACGTCAGGGAAGTCGCAGTTGTAAGCGTTTGCTTGCAAAAAGTGATGGGCAGCCTTCTTGTATTTGCGAGTGGCAAGATTGGCGAGTCCATTGCAACACCGCAGCTTGTTGATGACCACGGGGTTAATGCAGTCGCGTGTCGAGGCGGCAGCATTGCCGGCGGCGGCCGCGGCCGAAGCTTGACCCGACGACGAAGTCGCTGTAATGGGGGCAATTTCGATATAAATAGATGGAACAAAGATTCAGTTGACACTTGCCTGGACGTACGAATCCTGATGCCACTCGTGCTACAGGGTAACATCGTAGTCATAGTAACCGCGTGCAAGACGTCCGGTACACGTGTAATTTGTGGACACTGCATGGATACCATATGTGCAACGAACAGCCTGTCCAACTCACCCTCAATGACCTCGGGTGTGTTCTCTGCCTTAGCGACGTAACATTCGACGTGTTGCCAGTTTTGCAGATAAACAGACACTCGGGTGACGTTGAGGCAATAGTCGACAATGTGCTTTCCCGATGTGCAGTAATCGCGCGCGCGACCGAAACAGCGCAGGGCGTTATTGAGATCCCCACAGTCGAGGTAGTGCTCGCCGAGGTCATCCGTGCCTGCAATTATGCGTCGGATGAATAGGGAGACGTGAGGGCGAACAGGTGGACTCATTGTCCGTGCATAGACGTGTCGGAACTGCTGCATTTAGTAGGAGCGAATTAGCAAATACTTCAGTTCGAAATGATGCCACTGGACACCAGAGGAGTTGGAGTGGGGCCTGCCGCTTGTCATTGGCGTAAAGGGCAATAGCGGCAGGCATCGATCTCTTCGATATATCCGAGTTCACAATTGCACGATTAAGGTAGTGAGGCGCACATGTTTTTTTTTGTTAACAAATAGTTGACGATTGATTTCGTTTCAATGTTTGTTGTTTGAGTCTCGACTATATATATATATATATATATATATCATACTTAATGGCAGTGGAAGGTGCCACTTGAACGGAGTGTACTACATACCCCTCCGGATGCTCTCCTTAATCGAATTGGCCTTGTAGTTTTTCAAGTCGGTATCGAGCTTCTCGGTTTTGAGAGCGGTTTGCTTCGTGCGTGAATCAATCCATGCATTGTCTAGCGGAGGTATCTCTCCACTGTCGGCGACATCGGGAACTCCGCCTGCACCGCCAGCGTTCGCCATTTGAACATCGCGATGAGGAGCAAGGCCCAGTACGGATGTCAGCTTCAGGTGAATATCCTGAAATGCGGATGACACTTATCTGCTCTTTTTAACTTGGCTTGGGGAATGCTAATACTTCATAGTACATTATATCTTTGTTATCATCAATATTATTATTAATATGGCAAAATACCATTAATGAATCTTCCCTCAAAATCCGTCTGTGTGCAAACTTGCTAGCAATTACTTATAAGACTTGGCGACAAATACGTGTCAATAAACAAGGAATTTTCAATTCAGTTCCGCTTCTTTAACCTACAAATTATACTGCAGATCATATTCTATAACAATTAAAATGAAATTTTACACACAACATATTTGGAAACATTGAGAGTTCCCATGACGTGATCCAGTGCCATCCGAAGCGCCTCGACCTGCAGAGTTGGACATCGATCCGCAATAAATAGGAGACGGTTGAGTTTTGCCAATCCTGTATAATTGGCGGCGTATGACTCCAACTCGAGGGTGGGCTTGTGAACGATGACAACCGGCTCGTCGACGGAAGGCTCGCCGGCATGACAGCACTCATCGATACCGACTTGAACACCATCCACCTGCATCGGCTCGGGATTTTGCTGAAAATCAAGTCCAAGAAACCAGCCAACGTACGTCAGCGAAGCAAGAGAAAATCCGTTCCGAGAGAATAACAATTAATAATAATAATCGGCGTCCGGTCAGTGTTGGCCATTTACTTCCGACAAATGATGATAAGCTATGAAGGGTACAGTCGTATTTGTGCAATAGGATGCAGATTAGAAAAAAACAACACAGTCGCATGAAATATTGCCCACACTAAAACTGTTCTTGTTGAATCGAAAATAATGAACCTTATTAAAAAGCTGAGTCCCGCAACAGGATCCAGAAGATATTTTGTGTCAATAAACGTGAGGTGGCATGGAACAGCAACAATATTCGCCCAGTCCAATCGCCCAAGCGACTCGAGTATTGATCATTATTGGGCGAAAATGAATACTTTATTTACACCGCCGTATAGCTACGAACGGGTGCGCTAAAGCTCGATGAGATTATGTGTACTTACTTACATAGGAAGATTCTAAGCTCGCTATATTGGCGACATTGTAGAGCGCCATCTAGTTTTCATTTCATTATGACTGGTCGTCTTGGTTCTGAGCAATACCTCTCTATTAAGGGCATATAAAAGTAACAGAAGAGAGATCCGCATATAAACAGGAACACGAATCGTCCCATATACAGTTACATGCCCGTGTCCACGCAGCGAACAAAAAAACGGGCGATTATTAGCAATATCCTATTTGAATTTGACGGTATAATTCTAGCCTTAGTTCCCAGATACATGCGCTCGTCGAGCCACATCGTGCTTAAGCAGTTTCCGACAGGCTTTCAGGATCAACTACCGGGTCGACATGTGCGTGTAGACTCAATGCGATTTCCAACATGAACTCGACTAGCGAAGATCCTCCGCGATTGATCTCGATGGCCATGCAAAATGACTGATTGACGTACAAGCTGATGTTGACAGTTGCTCTCAGGATCCAATCAGCAACAAAATAACAAACGGCATTGCAATGGTGCCATAGTCGAAGTCGATTAGCTTGATGCCTTGCCTGGGACGTCCTGGAAACCAGCGGCATGACTCGGGACAGCAAGCATGCCTTTGGTGAGGGAACTGACTCAGTTAACTAGCAAGCACATCCCGCTCGATGCGCCCGTGCACCTACATAGCACCACTAACCTGCTGAAGCTGTTGTGGTAGATTAGCGAGTTGCCACATCTTTGTGATTTCTTTGTGCTTTTTCTTATGTGGAAAATTGCTCGAGTCGTTAACGTATCCACAATGCACTGTCAATAAACGCTAGAGATTAGCATCACTCGTAGGCACACTCAGGAAGAGTCAGATTGGCAGGGCATAACAAGCCAGAGCGAGATTCAGCCCAGAAGCGAAACTCTCCTCCGACGGTAGCACACAGTGTTATGAAACGAACAACTAGCGCCATGAGGTAAACGACGACCCGTCATCATTCGACCACACATGAGCCGCTGCGTTGACGTCGGTAGAAGCCAGCCACAGAAAGAGACGATATTCAATGGTCGTCTGCATAAACTGTCTTAGTGATCGTCTGCGAGGGATTAGGTGATGCCCGGGAATCGCGGTTCGACACGATAGTCACCTTTACGATGGATATATATTGAGGCTGGATTGTAGTGGCAGAATTAAATTTTAAGTGTCTTAGTGCCGGAGGGGGGGGGGCTATGAACGACATCTCGCGAAGGGCTTGTATCCAAGACATAGTTTGAGAGCGCCGATGACAAAAATCAATGCTTGATCCGTCCGTTTTCAGTCCGAGTCAGTTGAAGCGCGCCAAAGTTAGATGGCGTCTTGATTCGATCGTCGGGTTGAACTGATGGACACGACAGCTAGTGATGCTCAATGATGCCGTTCCGGGTTCGATCCCGGCAGGACCTCAGAGAGACTTGAACAATGATTTGACCTCTCAATATCAGCTGAGCGCACAGTGCGCGAATGAGCCTATATCTTCTAGTCGGAGTGATATGGTTTAAATTGGCCCGCAGTTCCCCACAGAAAATCCGGTGTTCTGTTATTGGCTTTGCTGAGGAGAGTTTGTCTCTGCCAAATTCAAACAAAGGGTCTTCATACATGTGCCAACTTGCAGGTGGACATATGCTTCTTTATTACTCTCAGCGCCATTTTCTGGGGGTGAAGAAGACAATTTTTATTGAACATCTCTTAAAAAGTAGCTCCGTATAATAATTCATATCACGGAATCATCTACCTTCCATTGATTTTCTAATCTCTAGCTCATTTCTTTCCCGCCGTGAAATAATAACAACAATAATTAGCAGTTTACAAAACTATTAGCTAACGGTGAACGAAACAGCGATAACGCAGAGAGGGGGGTCGATCGACCTCGTGAATCGGCGAATAGAGAGAAAGAGAGAGAGAGAGAAAAGGGTGGAAAAATGATTTTGTTTACGTCGTCTAGCAGAGGCTCGCCTAACCGCGCCCGTTGGAGTTTACCCATTTGAGGAGTGCCCATCGTGAGCAGTGCTCAGCCAGTTACGCGTCGGCTCTTTTCGGTCTGCCCAGTCAGCTCGGGGCCGTTCCCGTTCCGAGATATATCGCAACACATCCACGCAGCCTGCCCTCGCCCACTTTCCTCTATTGGGGCCAGTCGATCGTCGGGTCCGTATGCACCAACCCTGCCATCGTTGTCGTCTTCTTCCCTGTACTAGAACAGAGACCGGAGGATACATATAGACATCGAGCATAGTGATGGTAGCGCCGCTGTCCTCGTCGTCGTGACGAGTGGCTCGAGCTGCCGCCACTGCCCTGCCCGCTACGTATCTATCTGTCCATCCACCCGCCTGTGCGGCCGCCGCCGCCGCCGCCGCCACCATCGGCGTGTCGGCTCCAGCCAGCAGCAGCAGCAGCAATAACAGCGGGCAGGTAGATGAGCGAGAGAGAGAGAGAGAGAGAAAGAGATAGATGTAGAGAGTGCCTTCGACTGGGCCGGGTTGGTTTATGTTGCTCGCTGGGTAGTCGATAGTCGCTCACTCAAGACTGACTCTCTGTCGGAGTCGGAGCAAGAGCACTGCTGATTCCCGCTGTAGCAGCAGTGGGTAGTGGTGGGTACAAGTCGTTGTTGAGCAGGGGAGAGGCGCGGCGATTACCCAGCTAGCGGGTGGCGTGTGTGCTGGCGCTCTGCGGTGTCTGCCGCCGTACCCTGTATCTTCGCCTTCGCTAAGGCCAGGTCGTCGTCGTCGTCGTTGTTGTTGTCCATACGAATGAACAGTCGCCGTCAGTCAGTCCGGCAGTCGTTCAGCGGCAGCAGCATCAGTCCGGCTAGCCAGGGTAGCAGCAGAATTCGTGTTGACTCCGCCGTCAGGTAGCGCACAACGAACGAACACAGTGTCTACTATTGTTGTATTACTTTGGTGCGTGTGTCGGTCGTGTGCTGCTGCTGCTGCTGCTGGTGTCTTGTTTGTCTCGGCCTACCTTCGGTTGGCTAACGACAGCAGCGGCTGCCGTCCACAACTCCATCGGTCTGACGACAACGGCGGCGTATTATTAAGCTGCCATCTCCCAATGTCGTCGTGTTCGCAGCAGTTGTGGAAATCTCGTAGTAGTGGTGATGTCTAGCAGAAGAAGCAACACAGCAGTGGCAGCGGCCAATAAGTGCGAGAGCTGACCGATGCGGCGGCCGAGCGTATGGCGGCGATGCGGTGATCTGAGCTGCTGAGGTGAACAGGATTCATCGAACGAAGACGGCACCACAGCATCATCATAGCACAAATATATAGTAATCGAATGCTGCACTGAATCGAGTGCCAGTGCTGCTGCTGCTGTGTCGTGTAATCATGCTGTAGTGAGTGGAGCCGCCCGCGGTGTAGTGAGTTTTCGAGTGTTATCCGAGTAGAGCCTGTCGCGAGCAGGCGGCCGATCGACGGACCGCGCCTGTCGTCTACCCACTTGTATCATATTCTAGTTGAGCGCTTGGCCTGTCCGGTGAGCCGTGCGTCTGGCTGTGGGGTGTGTTCTGCTCGTGGTGCGTTTCGGCTGTAGCTGATGCAGAAGCTGGTAGTGTTGTTAGTAGATGCAGCAGCAGCAGCTGGTCGCCGTCCCAACAGTGGCCACTTCCAGAAGGAGGAGGTGCGTTTTTTCGGGGTGACGTTGCCAACCCATTGACACAAACAGGCAAACGGAGCCGTGCTGACCATCATCGTCGTCCCTGAGAGCGTGTCAATGTCGGGCAGTGTACGGGCGCTCTGAACTCCGACCACAATTACCACAACAACAACAACAACCACAACAACAACAGAGAATTGGGTTCGATCGACAGCAACCGCGGTACGACGGTCAACTCTTCTCCCATGAGAAGACTACGAGGAAAACGACGACTTCTGCTAAAAGCTGAAGAAACGAAGTGTGTTTCATGTGATTTGTATATACTTCTGTAGCATGACTAGAAACGAGGTGGTTGTTAAACACTTGTGGATACCACCTTGTACTGGTCGATCGTGCAGGAAAATAGCTACTGTGACAGACGTACTACGCGTGCATCTATGTGCAGATGCAACAGTCGATTAGCAGCAGTTGCACAGTGAATACCTGCGGCCATCAAGTCCCTCTCGCTCTCGTTGGCTCAATCAACAAGACAACGTTCGTAGTTGATTAATTAACGTGGTGTGGTTGAAATTAAAGTGAACCGGACAAACTGAGCTCGGTTCATCGTCGCAGAGCATATCACAACTATAAGCGCGCAAAATTGGTCAGCCGCACAGTGGGAGTGAGAGCTCATCTCGTCTAGACGCTAACGTTGTTCAATGTGTGAGTTGTTTTGTGGCCAGTTCAGCTCATTTTTCTGACCGGTTTTTTCCGCAATAGTAAAAGTACACGGTAGAGGTAAACGCGAGAACAACGAGAACACTGTCATAGCATCGAGGGTAGAAGTTATCAGTCACGAGAGGAAGGAACAGCCAGAAACAGAACGCGGCGACGCCCACCACTACTGGTCTGTATTGTAGTGAAACTTCGGATATACATATGCATATATATATATATATACATATATATGTATATTAGTGCAGCTCCGAGAGCCGACGTGCCGGTGTTCCTGTTTTGAAAAAGGACAATAACACCTCAGCGCATCATCTACCGATCGATCGCGCCGCAGCACATAGTTTCTTGTGCTAACTAGTGTTCCTGCGGTACGCCGTACTCTCTCTCTGAACCGCTCCGAGGGACAGAAACCGGTGTCGACGATAACCACCATCGCGAGTGAAGCGGCGTGAACAACAGGTAGCCAGGACCACAACAGAAAAAGGCACAGGCAAGATCAGGACGCACAACATGTCCTGCAAGTGTTGCTTGTAGATTGCCGCTAATAGTCACTTCTTCATTGTGGGCGGCAACGGCAGTGCTGCTGGGGGCCAGTGGCTGGTTTTGTTCTTATTTGAGACGAAATTAACGCCACCGCGTTCATTTCAGTCAGCCTTCATTTCAGCGGCAACGCGAACCGCCGGAGCGTCGTCGCACGGGTCGGACCTGTCCCGTGTTACGTTACCGTAAGAAGTGATGCTGCCGCAGCAGCACAGTACCGTCGTATAAATGCACGGTGGCGGCGGTCGTTGACGAACGGGAGAATCTCGCTGTCCCGCGAGGGTTGTAGCCCGAGGTGGCAACTGCAGTCGATAGTGGAAGTTGTGAATAGATTCCTCCGTTGAGCCGCAGTGGGGCCTCGTGTTTCTGTCGTACTTCTGTGGAGGATTCATGCCGGCGATGGTAGAGTCAATCGTATTGTCATCACCACAACATCTTACTCCGAAAGGAGAGAGCGCACCCCTCAGACGAGAGCCAGTGGCCACGATCCACCTCGTGTAGAACCACCCCTTTGACGTCAACCAGTTACAAACGGTTACTGGTGAGCTGGTTCCTTGGCTGGGCTAGCCGGCGGACCAGCGTGCATTTCTCGCTCCCGTTGCGGTATTGGATTTTACTAGGAACACACTTCGAAGGGATCGTCATATATATTTCGATCGGAGAAGCCCGCCCACTGATTTGTTATCGACCCCGGTCAAGCCGCACTACCCATCGTTAACGCATCGGCCTTCGCACAGCAACAAACGCAGGACAGAGCAACAAGGCAGCCGCGATAAAAGTACAACGGAAGCTAGCGCTCCGCTCGAAGATTTCACGTCGCCACATTGGACTCGGCAGTGTCCGTAGTGTTCTCACATTTAATTCTCACATGATTATCGCCGTCACGTCACTGCGCGCAGCGTCGTCAGCTGTCACTTTCGAGCGAAGATGGACACGGGACACGGCTCTCTCACATGCGTCGCCCGAAGGGAGTGCCGCCCGAGGTGTGAGCGTTGCATGAACACCACCATCCGTCGTGCAGAGCAACAGCAGCAATCTTCCAGCGGCTTGATGACGACGATCATGAGAACCCCTACTGACCCGTCTGATCTGCTGACGTGAGCGACAATCCCGCGAGTGCACGCAGCCTATAGCAACGAGTTCGGCGGCGAACGAAGAGGATATTGTAGTGTCATTCCGCGGCTTTTTCTTACCGCCGGCTGCCCGGACGAGTGGTCGAGTCAACGAGGCGGTGCAGAATGTCTGCCTGTTAGTCGGAGTGTTGTTCAACGAGGGACCGCGAAGAAGTAGAGGCAGAGTGTTTATTTGTGATTGTGAAGTTGTGCGGGAAAGCCCAGTTACGAAAGGATATACCTTACCTAGCGAACGAACGAAGACAACGACGTGACGATCCGGATTAAGAGAACACTACAGTATCGCCAACTCGGCTCGTAAGCTATCAAGAGACATCAGGAACCATCGAATTTTGCCATAGGTTCAGAATAGGTTCACAACGTGGAAGGACGTGTATCGTATGCCAATTGTCTAATTCGAGGCGTCAATCGAAGAACGGCCCCGGGGGGTTGTCGTATCTGAACGGCGAAGTGAGTGAGTGCTCGAGTGACCGAGCGGTAAGGAAGATTGAGGAGGGATTGCATTTTCGGAGGAAAACCGGCTCACTGTCGAATCGGCCGTTACGGAGGGCTACATTTATCAAGGTTCGTATCGAAATCAGGATCGAATGCGGCAACGTATTCAAATATGAAAAAAAAATAGATCACTGTTATAGGAATGAACAATGCAACAATAGACAGGTATTTGTTCGTGTGCGAGTTGTTCTTATTATTGTTATTATTATTATACATTAGATGTAATTTACGTCACCAATAAATGTTCATCTTTAGATAGTGGTGTAAGATAACCTGGTCGTGTTAGCCTTTACGGCCGCTGGCAAAGTTACTTGCGTTGTAACCCATCGTTGAACAACAATAATGTTTTGTTTTCACAAAAGTGCTGCATGTTGAGTTTTTCGCTCTTGATCCAGCAGCTGTTTTTTCTCTAGTCATAACCTACCGTGCTTGTAGATGCGACCAATATTCTCGTTAATGCAGCTGCGGGTCCAGCTTGTCCGCATGCGATCGCTATACATTGCCTGTAACCCGCCGCCCACGGCGGAAGAGATCGGCTCTGGGAGTTGATCGTCGGGATAGAAAAACTCGAGCTTTGAGATGGCGCGACGAGGAACACGTGGAAAAAGATGCTCTCCATTGTCACGTACAGATGGATGCCGGATGATTCGTATCAATGTTACTGTCCATTTCCATCATGCTCATGTTTGTGATGACCGGAATCGGCTCCCGGATTTTTGCTGTTCGCTGCTGCTGCTGCTTGTGTTTGCTTTCATCGCGCCAGCAAGCGGTATGATTGTTCAATCGGCTGACCTAGTACAGGGCCCTACGATCGTTGACTGATTGGGCCCTCGTGTAAAACGCCTGCGCTTAATCTCGCATGCAAATAGACTTCGAGATCAGAT
Source organism: Stratiolaelaps scimitus (assembly GCA_019614645.1). Classification (NCBI taxonomy): domain Eukaryota; kingdom Metazoa; phylum Arthropoda; class Arachnida; order Mesostigmata; family Laelapidae; genus Stratiolaelaps; species Stratiolaelaps scimitus. The sequence goes on along the minus strand of JABWDB010000025.1, from coordinate 699,188 downwards.
TGATCAGATAGCAGAAATAGAGCATACAAGAAGCATGATGTGAGAGAGAGGAAGAGAAAGACAGAGAGAAAGAGGCGCATAATCATGGGCGGCGACAATGCCTAGCCAATATAAAATCCTATTCTGTTGGACAGTGGCTATCCGCAGTCGTGATTCGCTTTCGTGCAATTCACGCGGATGTTGAGGATCTTGACGAATCGTTCTTACCAATTTGGCAACACAACGATATGTCACGCCGATTTCTCCTCGGTATGCGTTGACTCGGCTGGCGTGAGCTAGAAGGTATACCACTCGGATTGATGTTTGCTGACAATTATCACAGATTTACGGAGAATCGTTTTCATGTTGTTGTCGTCGTCGTCGTTGTCGTCGTCATGAGACCGGGTTAGTGTCGGACCCGTTTGTACATTTACGGGAAATTTCGAACAGACAGCTATAATTTCGGCTCGCTCGCTCACTGGAACAATAACAGAGCGGAGTGTCTGGGTGTATTTTGCTCCCAAAACATTACTGACAATCGTTAGCCTGAAGCGAACATCTTTTAAACAAGAGCTCAGATAGCGTTGTTTATTTGAATTTCGTGACATTTTCGATATAGCAGTGTGTGTGTGTGTGTGCGTTTCCCCGACCTATTATCTATTAGAAGTTTTTTCTCTACCGAGGTCGGAAAGCGTTCCGAGCTCATTCATTTGTGTAGCAGATAAGCACGACATGGTGTTCACCGCCCCCAAACATAGCATTTCCAAAAACGCATTACCTCGTCAAGGGTCGGCCCATCTGTCCTTCTACGATTGAATGGTGGTTGATGTTTTTCTAGCTGTTATTGCTAACAGCACCTACAGCGATGTTCGTGTCGTCATCTACCTCTCGTAGAAGAGGACTAAGAAAAAAGGAAAAGACTGCAGAGCAAATGCCAAGAGGATGTTTGCCTTGAGCCCTCTGCGTCCACACCGAATGCCCACCTACATCGATTAACAGCAACGACTATCACGACAGTCGCCTGAAGAAACGTGTTTGTCCGTCCGACCTCGTATGTATTGTTCATCTTGGTCCTTTGGTAGGGTTTTTGCTTGCCGTCGCAGGCGACCCTAAATCGCTCTTGCTATGCTAACTAGTCTTCAGTGGATCGAATTCGCTCTGCTGCACTGGGAAGCACTATTAATAACAATAATAATAATAACAAAAAATAATAGTCGCGTCTCTCTATATGGGCGATGTTACTCGCACTGCCAGTGAACCATCCGATCTGGCCAAGATCTCCGGAAGAGAACAAAAACAAGCAGAGAGAAATTCACGTGGTCAGCCAGCTTCACGGTAAATTGGGATGCAAGATATGCTCTTTCTGTGCTGGTCCCAGTATGCTCCGGCATCGTCTGTAACGCTCAGTGAGAGGCGTGCAGGAGCCTCTTCATGACTTTGACGATGAACCTGCTGCACTCGATGATGACTCGATTATTCTACTGATTAACTAACGCCTGCCCGATTGGCTAGGCCAGACTTGGGCTGGCCTGCGAATCCTGTCTTGGCCAGCGATTTGCCTGTGAATATCGCTTTCCGGCTCGCTAGCCCAGCAGGACCTCTGTCATCTTGCCTGTTCAGCCCTGTCAGTTAGCAGCCTCTTGTCAGGCCTCGAAGACGCCAAGGTGTCGAATCTCGTCTGCACCTGCTGGCGTCTCCTATTCCGCGAGCTTGTCCTAGCTCTTAGTGCTGAGCTTTCTATGGAATAGCTGGCCGCCTCAGCTGTGTTCATTGCTCCTATGACAGAAGGGCCTCGGTACCATATCTAACTTTTTCGGGCTGACTCTCAGCCAACATTTAACGTCCACGGTACCATATCTGTGTAGCAGTATTGTGTCAAGGCGGTAGAGGACTGCTATGACCACCAACTACACTAGGTTGCCCTCATACTATCATCATCTTAGCGCAACAGATGCGTCCAGCGGCCAGCTCCTGTTCCATTGTCTTCCTCGCGGCTGGAGCCATATTAGCCCCCAGGCCCAGGCCGCCGATAGCAGAGGCTGCTGCGGCGATAGGATTGGCAGCGTTCGTGGGCATCGCCTTTTTTGTGCGTCACCCATTACTACTCTATTGGATCATCGCCTGGTGGTGACCTAACCTAGGAGGTGGACTCCACCTGAATCGTGACCTTTCCAAGGCTGCCAAGACGGGCGTGATTCTTGTTCTGACGTCGATCATGTTGTCGATGCTGATGATGTTGCTTGGTCGAAAGTGCCAAATCGAATCAGTTCGCTACGTGCAACCTGTTGTTTATTGTTCGAAGGAACATAATAGACGTGCAAAAAAAGAAGACGTATGGTGCCAATGCAAGTGAGGATAATAATTACAAATAATAATGATAATAAAGAAATCAATAAAGATCTAGCAACAACAGATATGGCTGTGGGTGTTTAGGTTAACTCTTCACTGAACACTAGTCACAAGCCATTTTGTGCTACGCACAGTTTTGTTGCAGGGTCTCCTTGCACGCTTTCTTCCGCAAATTGACCTGAGTCACGTCTTGAAACGGGCCTGGATTGTCACACGTTAAAATGCGTGCAGTCGATCATCGGGTTTCTATGCAGGTCGTCTAGCAGATGGCTTATTCGTGTTACACTATTATGATATTTTACCTAGACTGAATTAGGGGCTCTTCAGTGGTGATTTTGGTAAGGTGCTGCGTCGGTGAACGTGAGCGAATTGGCAGGTCCTTTTAAAAGGTGATTATGAGAGCGAGATAATGATAAAAGTCACTGCTGCTGCTGCTGCTACTACTTTTCCACGAATTCTATTCATCCAGTTGTGCAAAGCGGCAACAGAAGATACCCATATACGGCGCACACTCGAGTATGTTTGAGAAGACTGTACCCTCTCGCTTCGTCTGACCCGCCCTCAAGTCAGACGCAACCCAGCCGAATGCGTTGCCCGTTCACCGCGGCAATGACGACAATCACACTTGTCAGCGTGATGGCTGAGTCTCTGGGTGTAGAAAGGCCGGAGGCCACAGATTCGTGTCTCGCGATCCAGTGACAAAGACAGAGAACTTAGGCGTTTTTCCCTAAAAACAGCAGTTCCGTTAATAAACGAAAAACGATGCATTGCGTTATTGTGTTCGAGGTTGGACGTTCCGGCTGCTTGTGCTATCGTTGTCGTCATTTCTATGAGGCTAACACCCACTAACCCGTAGGGTAATTCAGCTCGCGGCCTTCGTGCCGAAGGCCTATCGTACTTCGGCTTCGCCCACACGAGCCCACCTGACAAATACACGCCGGAGGCGTACCGCGGAGCCGAACTCCAGCGTATCTCGTATATTGCAGCTATATTATATATATATATTGCTACCGCGAAACCGCCTACCACCACTGTCACCGTCACCGGTATCAGTACCGTCTATCAACATAGCTGACGGCAGTAGCGGGATAGAGGACGATGCTGGGGTCGCCAATCATTCTTGTCACACGGGGGCTCAGGTCCCCAGGTTCATCTTCACCGTCCTGTCGGTGTTTACTTTTAGCCAAGTGACAGGCGGGCGACGTCGGCTGGCTGATTGGGATGCGTTGCGTTGGCCTCGGAGCGCATTTCGGTGAGTTGATAATACCGAGCACGGAAAGATCCGCCGACGGATCGCTGGGGTGCGAGGCTCTGGAGGAGTGGGTATGGGCCGTCGGGGGGGGGGGGGGGGGAACTATAACGAAGAGAGACGACCCCCTAAAGACGAGTGTGCGTGCAAGCACAGGGAATCCCCACGTGTGATCCGGTCATAGAGGATGGGGTTACCCTATTGGAGTTCGTCTTCTGATGTATATATGAATTGATACATCGCTCCCCTGATGACGAAATGTCCTGCTATCGTTCATAATCTGACCTAACAAGCTGACCAGATGATATGAGAAGTATGTGATTTGATATATGAGGATTGCTTTTAAGTTTGTACTTAAAAGGCATACCACAGTGATAGTACATTCGCTTTCATATGCTAATGTTACGGCCGAATGAGAAGTTGGTCGGCTGCCGTCCAGCCATGTGCGCCGCGCTATTTTGAGCCGTTTGCCAGCAGACCAATTGCCTTCCCAGTGTCAGTGCGCGTTAGAAAGAGCTAGGTTGATTGTGCACGGCTTATGGCTGTTATTGTGAATCAGCCAAATGATATCCGCAGCCTCTTGGACCATTATTATCGTACGCCGCCATCTTCGAATGGCCCTGGTCTAGCGACGAGCCGGGTCGTTAAGCTATCATACTGAAATTCAGTCGAAGTGGAAATCGTCCCACTTCGCCAGCGCCGCGTCGAATCTCACCGATTTACTGGCCATCTTGGCTTAATAACTCTGTTGAGTCGAGACATTCACGCGAGCTCGAGCAGACTCTAGTGGTCCACATTTGAACAGAAGAGCCAGTCGCAGTATGAGAGCGACCAGAGCTTCTGCCTTCTGAAGCTTGCCTCCCATTGTCATCCTTGACAATCCTCGGGGTGGAAGGTGCAACAGGAAATCGCCGGATGCCAACATGCAAATTCGCTACCTCCGTAAATCGTAGATGGCCCGCGTTATACTGACCGCTGTATGGAGGAGCCAGAAAGAAGTTGGGTTGCACATTCGCGACAGGTACCAGCCAGGCGGCTTAGGCTGGTTGACGTTCCACCGAGTACCGGGTAATCACGTATCAGTAACTCAATAAATCTCCCCTTGCTCCCGTCTTGCTCGATGCACCTGCGAATCGATTTTACCTTTTCATGTGATTGGCTGCTCCCTGTTGTATCTGTACAAGTCACACTGGGCTGCTTGGTCTACAGTGGCTTTACCACTGTAACCCGGTAACGTGAACCTGATCGGCGGCGGGTTGGTGTTGTCGGCAGGCGCCCTGTGTAGCTGCTACTATTTCTGTTCAATGGTATTGTATTGAATGTCGTCGTAATCTACGGGCTCGGCAATACGATACCATTCGATTGAAGTCGCTGCACATCAGCAGTGAAGTGACAATGAATGATCATGTCTCGTTTCGATGTTCATAGGTTTTGGCCGGGTAAATTCGCTTATCTCAAGCACACACCATTGTGTACACCCACACACACACACCCGCAGAGACACTCTGACACATCCACATCCAGCACTGGATCGTTGCAGTTCGGTGGCGCTTTCAATTTTCCGAAATTACCATAGAGCGTAGGTAAACGATGACGCCTGAGTGTGACAGATATAACTTTTTGCCTAGAAACAGAAACGCAATACGGTTCGATGTTATCGAAGCAGGACGAACTCGACGTTTCTACCCAGATCAAACCATCCTCTCTGCTGTGATGTCACTTCTGATCGTATTCGCAGAATCATGGTCCGCACTCGCATCTTTTTCCTTGCGTAAATACGTATGAACGTCACTATGTCTTAAGGCTACCCTGCCACCCCCCAATGACTAATCTGTTACCAGCTTATGCAGACTGATCCCTCCGCAACTGATTTCTTTAGTGTGTCAATTAAGACGAATGCGTTCAATAGATATATTGAATATACTTCTCTCATCTTCATTTGCTATATTGTAGCTCGTTTCTATCCGAACATGTATCGTCGTTGTGTAATAATCATTTTAGAGCTAAATATCATCAATTACCCAGTATTGGACTCCTGTATTGAATGCTAAACGCGCCGTCTTGTCATAGGAAATACGGGCTAACAGAGTCGTCCGTCTGTTTCGGTCGATCAGTCGACAACATCAGCTGTCTCCTCCCAGCCCCGTCAGCGAGACCCAACGAAGACGAGCTGATGGAACAATATAGCAATTAACAGCGCAATCGAACTGAGGAAAGACAACCTCACCTCGCTCAATTCATCGTGTTTGCGTGATTCGTTTTTCTACGAGGACGCACTGATGACTCCAGACCCTCGTTGACGTTGTGGTCCTCGTCACACCATGACGGAAGACCCTTTGCGGCGGTTGCCGACGGCAGTGAGTCACACAGACGACGAGAAAGAATTGGCACGACGTTGCCTGCCTTCCCGCGAAGGTTGGCTCAACAGGGGGAAGTGTCGAGGCTCCTGACGTGGTCGCTTTTATGTTCGTTGCTTTGTCCCAAGGCAAAAATCACCAACGGAGCATGATTCAAATCCAATCCGGAGGCATGGCAGGGCAGCGAACATTCATTGTGATGATAAGCCATAGTAAGAGGGTAATACTGTAGAATTGAACAATGACGAATACTAATAATAATAATAATAAAAATAATACGACTTCATGTAGGATGGATGAAGATCCAAAAACCAAATGCGTTTGTATCAGTATCTCCTCCGTAGAGCCGTATCATGTATATGTATGAATATATGTATATATATATTCATATATATATATATATATATATATATATCATATATATATAGAATATATATATATGTGATGAATGTAGCCGCTACATGATCCGGAACACATTACCTCTGATCGGTGTCCTGTCAGGAGTTTTCAGGAGTTTCGTTGCAATGGGACATGCTCCCTGGACATTGCCATTTCCTTCCGAGGCGTTTTCCGACTGAACTCGCTATACTAATCACTTTAGGTTCCCTACATGATATTAATTCCTCGCTGCCGACGATATCGGCCGGTAAACGCCGAATCGCCGCTGGCCATTACTTGGCTCTTTATAACAGATATCTCTATGTATCTACGTGTATGCATGTGTCGCGAAGTCTTGGCGAAGCTCCAGTCGACACTCGGTCGTTTGTTGAGCCCTCAGCGTCGTCGGTCGCTCCTGTGAAACGACGAAAATATCATCAGGATTGCGTAGTGCGAACCCTTCCATCAACGATCCTCGTATCACTCCGCCTATCGCCGAAAATCGGCCAGTTTGTTGGCTTACACGTATCTTCTATTTCACATTTCGTTGCATCTTCTTCTAACTGCGCTTTGGACACATGACTCACACGTAGAGAAACCACCAATCATATTGTGGATCCCCCTGTTGAATATCTGTGTAGTCGACGATCCACGGTCCGAACACGGGATGTTCCCTGCCACCGCGGGCGTGTTGATGATGACATGCTGCCATATAGTTCCCTCTGTACGATGACTCCTCGATTTCAGCCCCCTGAGGTTGGTTGCCGTTGACACGACGGCAACCGATGTTCCTCACCTGCGATGCTGCTCTGCTCCGTCTTCGGGCTGGCCACACTCTCCGATCGTTGATTGGACAACGCAACACACCGTTGCTGCTACCGCCGCCGCTGGCTGCTTGTCCAACCAAAGGACTTCATCCGGCGTTTCTGGCTCTCGCCATAAGACCGCCATCATTTTTGCAGGGTGGCTGACTGACTGACTGAGTTGTCGTTGTCGTCGTCATAATCAGCAGCAGGAGCAGCTTGCGAACGTGATACGCAGCTCGCCCGTGGATGTACCCGTGTGTGCTGTGTGTCAACTTCAATCGTCGGTGGCTTCATGTGGAGACGTGTTTGAGTTTAGATGTGGTGCCTTCTACGGCTTCGTTAACGTGTCGAGACGAACGGACCAAAGTGAGAAGATTGCTGATTCGAGCACAAGAAACCGCCACAAACATACAAACATATATGTACGCACACACACACACCGTCACACAAATGGGCTGATGCATTCGTTGAATGTAGCTAGAGAGTGGACGGTGGACATGGCGCACCGCCGGCAGCGAGTGTATCTGAGTCGCCTACATAACACGGTTGGCATTGATTGCAGTTGATGAATTTAATTGTTCATTTATTTAGCTGTAGTTGCTGGTGATGCTGCTGCTGCTAGGCAACCTTCATAATGAGATGCGACGGAGCTCAAGCAGACAGGTAAATGATGCCTTGTCCAGAGGGACTTTCAACAAGGTCGGAAATAGGGCGTCCGCTAAGGAACCTATGGGACAACCCAACGCATTAAATGTTTATAGTGAAGATATTTCGTTGTTGGGGCCTATATAAAAAATTCGCTGGACTAATGGCCAACAGGTCTGTTCGGAAGATCTGATCGAAGTGTCAATATCTACAGTGGCATTTGTTTGTTCCGATTTGTCCCTTACTCGCTATTGCAAGATGCTCACGTCTCGCTGCTTAACGCAAGGTAACGTGCGTAAGCTCACTCGGATGTGTAAGTTCACAGAGAGCTCATTGACGTGAGCGGCAATAGTGAACTTCGTTCCACTGGTACGCTAACGAGGTATGATGAGTTATTTGAAAAATGACCCTATGTGCTAAGTTCGCCGAATATTTCCCCCAGGCTTCTATGCAGTAGCAATCTCGTGTACAGCGTGAGAAACGTCGCCCAAGAGGGTCGTCGCGTGCGTATCGTGTTCAGTAAAATAACTTTTATAAATAAATCGTCTCGCTTTCAGTGGAAGAACGCGTGTCAGATGCGTGCAACGTCAGCAAAACTCGAAGAACTGTTCGCTGCGCGTTAACGCTATAACGCATGATGTGTTAATGTCGTTAATTATGTTAACTGCCAAATTCATCTCGTGGAGATGGTTATGGAACTATGCCGCGGCTGAATCGCCACCATTGGTGGTCGAAGCCTGCTCAAAAATAGGCCTCGTCAAATGGCGAGTAGTTCAATGGCGAGCAGTTCATTTTTCTCAATAGAGAAAAAATATTTGTTGTGGCAACTGTTTTGACAAACAATGACTGAACTCAACGGTGATTAGACGAAGATGGCGAATTACGTGAGAAGGTTCGTGGGGAGATCTATAGTTGAATTCTAAAAGATGCTATCACTTTTGTTCATAATAATAATAATAATCATGTTAATGGAGGAGGACAGCCGTTAATTTCCCGACTTTATAACGACCACTCGCAACGACAAGCTCAGCGAGTTGTCGGGCTGACCTGCAATGAAGCGGATGTGATGACGTTCGATGTTTTCCAGTTCTGTTGTATAACATTAACAAGACGCATCTGTGACTGGGGCCCTCATAAGCTATCCACTGGGGTCACGAGTCAAAAAAACATTTCGTCTATCGCAAATCGATCGAAGAGAGTGACACAGGTGAAGATCACAGACATTTGATGATTTGATTATTGTTATTATTAGTCACCATGAATATGGAGATGATTCGTTGCATGACGACTACTCGCCATATGATTTTCTTGTCGAACTTCGGACAGATTATGCCACTATGGCTATGGATGCCGTTGTTGCAAAATTATAACGCAGATGCAGCAAGCGCAGATTCCCTCGTTGTCTGTGTGGTATTCAACACTGATAAATACGTTTTGGTTGGGATATTCAATAAACGCAGCCTTCGTGTGTACGCCATTCGTATATCTCGCACATCGTCTTATAATATACTCGCCAAGAGTTCCGAGTATATTATAATAGGAGTATATCATATTAGTATAGTGGAACTCCACACGTCTCGTAGAGGAAGGTCGTGGGGCCCCCTTTAAAATGCGCGCCACAATCACAGTTGCCAAGTAACCGCGCATCGCGTTTGTGTAAAGAATGAAGTCTCGGCCATGCCGTGCTATGCGCGCACTGATAATCAGAATCCTCTCTCTCTCTTCCGACGGGATAGGACACAGTCGTCACGTGGTGACGTGGTAATTTAAGACGTGCACGTTGAGCCAAGCGTGGCCGAAGCGTGTCATTGCGCGACGAAGATCCTTGATGATAGGGAGTCCACAGCCGGCTTGGAGATGCTCAGCCGAGCATGTCCGCGTATACCTAGTGAAAGTGAACTCTTGACAATGCGGAGGTTTGGATTCGGTGCTATGGCGCATTAGTAACTCTCTCGAGAATGCGAGCGGTCCCGAGTTTCTCCAAACGGTAGTATTATAGTAGTAGCCGTACAACTAAGCTCATACGAACGAGGCAGAAGACCCTATTTTCGTATTATCAAACAAGTTTTACATAGCTAAACCTATGCCTCGATACCAACTGGTCAGTGCCAACGGCAGACATATATATATATATATATATAATTAATAGTAGTAGTTCGAATTGAAAGGTTACGGGCCAAATTGATCTCGTTTCGTTCAAACTTTCAAGGTGCACCCCACAAGCTTGAATGTTAGCTTGACGTTGCATCGACGATGGGGAATCGTCGTTGGCGATTGACCACATGAAAATACCATACGCATTTCACCCGCCTTCATGCGTCAGAAAACTACTTGAGCCCCCCAGCAGCAGCAATGTCCGTGCTTGCCAATCCGGACTACTGGGGCGAGGGTTGTATTGTAGACACCTGGTTGCGAGTTTTCTCTCTCTCCCTTTCTGTTTGGTTTGCCGGGTGGTGGCCGCGGCGGTGACGTGAACTCAGTTCGTGTTTGCGACGCCACGCGACTACGTCTTGAACAAGTGGAGAATACATCTTCTCGAAAAACAGCTTAGGAGGGGCGAGCATCGTTCGTGCGCTTCTGCTGCGATGCCTGCCACTTTGCCCTTTTCCAACGGTGCTAACAGGAGTTCAGTGCACGATGGTGATAATAATGGTACTTGAATATAGATCAACTCCAATCGAATTCCAAATAAGTCAACTCGGTAAATAATCTCGGTGCGGGATACACGGAGACACATGTAACGATACCAAATGAGCTGTAAATAGAATCAGAGCGAGAGGAAAAGAAACTGCCGTCGGCAAATAAATAAATTGCCATTTAGTTATCATCATTATTATTATTATTACTACTATTATTATTACTATTATTATTATTATGAGTAGTGGTGGTGGTCGAGGTTACCCCCACCTTCCGTCTGCGGCATTGTCATCGTTCTTGTCTCGTTCATCGGTCGGTTGGTACGTCAACATTCGCGTCGCCATCGACGTCTCAGCGCTAACGTTAGATGCACCAACGTGGCGCAGTTGCAATGGCTCGCCCGTCGACGCCAGGCCAGCGACGCCAATGACTGGCTCTGTCCGTTCAGTGGTACAGTCGCCGCTAGTGCAGCAGCAGCGCGATTCGTGTCATCCCGACGCCGTAGTCTTGTTGGTGGGTGGGCGTCCGTATTTCCTCTGCACATTTGCGCGCGTAGCAGCAGCAGCAACAGCGCTGACTGTGACGGTATCACCGCCAACCATCAGCACCGTAAAGTGTCGTAAGCTGTCGGCTGACGCCTTCACCGGCAATTGTCACCGGTGTGGTCTCACATCCCCCAATCCCCCTCCCCCTATTCCACTCCGCAACGTCTGGCCACCGGGTGGACCGTCTCCGATTCGTCACCGCCGCCAGCCCGCCACCGCCGTCGTCGCAAGTGAATCGTGTCTCTCACGTGCTCCGCTAGACTCGACTCGACGTTACGCTAGGCGACTCAGCTCGGCGCAACTTCTGTGGCCAGGGCGGCTACGCGATGACGCTGAACTGGTCCCGGGGCGGTCGGTCGGCAACGCGTGAAGCTCGTGGCCCGATTGCGGGCAACAACAAGAACAACGGCAACAGCAGCAGCAACGATAACTAAAGCTCGCCGTTGCCAAAGCAGCCACTGCGGCTGCCAAATGCTGCAGATCGAGATGGAGACACGGGAGACAGCGAAAAACCGAGAGAGAGAGAGAGAGGAACTGAGAGCTACAGGAGCGGTGGTGGCTGCGTTTCGCTGCATCCGTGGCAGTGGTTTGTTGAGATGGATGGATGCCATACCCAATCTCGTTTGGAGCTGGCTGACAGACCGCCTAAGAGACCGCTGGCCGCCGCGTGGTTGGCAGAGACACTGCGGAAGGCCGGACTGATTATACCGGTACGACGAGTCCTGTCTAGAATTGCGGAGACTACCACTATTATTTATTAGCTTAACGTCGGACGACCCCGCGATTTTGTAGACGACAACGGTACGATGCTGTTTTCCGAGGAAATTTCCTCTTCTCTCATCCCCATTTATAGTAGAACAGCTAACAGACGGTGAATGTGCCGTCTGTTGATGTCAATCGGCTAATGTGGCAACGAAGACGACCAGAAAAATAGTTGCTTTAATACGAACATATAGAGTCACTATTGAACACTATTGTGAGTCCTCAACAGCTTTGTGTGTATATATATACAATAATTGTTTTTCGAGCTGACCCTGAGCTGTTCCCCTATGTGACAGGCCTCAGGCATTAATATATATTATATGTATATATATATATAGCGTTAATTTGACTTTCAATGCGGCTGCGCCCGCCTTCTGCTCCTGTCACAAGACAACAACACATCAAAGCACCGTTGAAGTTTGATTAGATTCGATTAACCTGCAGCGAGACGAAGAGGTGAGAAAAAAATGGGCAACGTTTTGTGAAGATGGATGGGTTGTGGGTTCATATTAGCAATGTTCTCCCACCGGTGCCCGGCCTGAGCAGCACAATCCACCCACCTACAACGTACATGTGCCGTGTCGTCGTGAAGCCTACGAGGAAAGGTTATCAGAGTGATATGGGGAGGATCGTGCATCATCAGTAGCAACTGGCGTCACCGCCGCAGCCGCAAACAGCAGCCGCGATGGGTGGTAATAATAATTACAACGACAATAGCAGCAGCAGCAGCAGCCACAACAACAAGCACAGGACAGCTGTACCGAGACAAAGCGCCGTGTGCGATGGGTGGCGCCGTTTCAACGGCGAGACTTGCCACCGCAGCGGTGGAAGCGAGACACGAAGCAGATGAAGGACGAGGGACAGGCCCAACCCCGGAAAAAATAGGTACAGATGATTCGAGCAAATCAGCAGTACAACTAAGGTTGACTTCGCTGATTCGCCGTAGCTTCGATGCCAGTTTTCACAATGCGTTGAACGCTGCACGGCTCCTATGTACGATAGCTGGTAAGCCATCCTCAAGTCAATGTCAGTGTCGAATCGCTATGCAGTCCCTGTGTGTGTGCGCGGGATTTCTTTGAGCTGGACCAGCAGAGACTGAGAAGACTAAGCGAGCGAGTGAGGGATTAACTCATTGAGAAGCGTGTCCCGACGAAATGGGTCAGGTGTATTTTGCAGTGATTGCATTTGAAACGGCGCAATAGTTCGAACGGTTGCTGACCAGCAATAGTGTTATACGATGGCAAGACAAAGATGTTCACTTGGGTTCGCTTGTTAAGACGACAATCGCTGGGCAACTGTTTAGTATTTACGTATTCGCGATTAGTGGCAGGAAATACGATTATCGCCGTCACTCGATGATATGGAAACTGTGTGTGAGGAGATACAGAGCATGGTCCATGTGTGTATTATGTGCTACTATTGATTAGGATACGGAGGCAATTGATAAAATGTTGTATATAGATTAGGTCATTTCGATGGCGGAAATTCAAAGCGAGATGATGAATTATCACATGATTATGATGACGATTATCATATTACAAACAGTCGAATAAAAAATACCACTGTTCCCTCTGAGCATAAATAACGGCGTAATAACGAAAGTTGCTGAGCATAATAACAAAAGGTAGCTGACGCGAAATTAGCTTGTTAGATGCCGAGGGATTGTGCCCTAAATATATATATAAAATCGATGTAAAAAAAAATCTAATACTATAATTATTATCAACATCCGAGTAAAACAATAGTAAGAAGTGAGTGGAGGCCGACGACGCATTTTTTTTACCGGTTTCTTAATGGAAATAGTCACGCCCGTCGAATACTGAATTGCCTGAGTATTCTCTGCTCCCCGTTCCTCCTCCATGTTGGAACAAACGAAGTGACCACTTCTGAGATAGCCCCGATGGCTGTTGCTTTTGTTTGCTTGTTGTTTCGCAATCGGCGACCATCAGCAGCAACAACAGCAGCCGCATCGAGCTTAATAATGCTGCATTCATTCATTCACTCGAACAAACCGCTTATTGCGGCAGATGTATGCAGATGCGAGAGTCTCTCATCCCGTTGCGACAGAGGTGACAGCCTCAAGCGATAACTGCGGAGTGGCCGACTGCCGAGTGGAGAACCGCGCACAGAAAAACAGGAACGAAGTGGGTGGAGAGAGACAGATAGAGAGAGATGCGCATGTGGGAATCGCGTACCGGTCGTAGCGTGTACACCATACATTGTGTATTATATAGTAGTAAAGTCTGCTAGGCCCTAGTGCTGCTGGCTGAATAGGGTGGATTCGCTGGATAGATAAATACATAGATAAGCAGGCAGGTAGGCAACGCTGCTGCTGCTGTTACGCGTTGTCTGCTGTGCCGATCAGCTGATCGCATCGTCCACAGGTGGAGCAGATTTGTGCACACGTATAGATCGACGTCACCCGCGTGTTATCATCGCGTTGTTCATGGGCGAGAGCTGTAAATCAACATGAGCCGTGCGGCGTCTCTCGACCCGCTATATATGAATAAAAATTGACCACTGCTTTGACGGCGTTTGGATTGCATTTGTACACTTCGCTTGGTGCGTACTTGTACGGTTTTTTCGGTGTGAGAGAAGCATATGTAAATCGTTCGTAAGGTCTAAACCCTGAGGCTGCGATCAGCTGCTTTAGCCAATGGTGAAATAATCAGAGGGCGAATCAACGAACTTTTTCCGAAGAGGCTATTTACGCACACTACAGTATGCAACAGCATACGTCATCGCTATGATCGAATAATACTGGGCTGTCGTTTCGTTCACCTCATCCGTCGACTCAATCTCGTTGTCGACATCGGCAGTCCGCTAGACAGAAAGCTAGCCTGACACACTCTTGCCAATCGTGGCCGACTAATCGCGCGATCTCATCAGCTTGACTCCGAACATGCTTCTCGCTTTATGATGACGACCCACTGTAAAATGGCTGTCCTCACGCGGCCAGCATCAGGCTATGCCATTATTTGTTTTACTTTCGCTCCACTGTTCTGTTCGCAATGTAAACTGTGTTAGAGCTTACATTCGCCTAGAGGTATGTTACTTACGAGCATAGCTAGGCTCGTCAAGCATTGCTCGTCACCTACTTGCCTTCCCCGAGTCCATCTTCGCGGGGAATCTGCCTACATTGATTCCTTCAATGCCCCAGCAATGCCGCCGATGCTGTGTCATTGCTGGTACCACCACTAGCGGCGAGGTAGGCAAACGAGGTGAATCGACACAGCGACTGCCGGCGAATCGCCGGCGGCGGCGGGTAACCCATCAACGGCCTTGCCGCTTGTACTCACTCAGTCGCTCTCGTGTCAGCCAACCATGGATAGCTATGGATGGTTGTTGGCCGATATAGCAACTCATGTTGCTGGTCAAGCCACGTCCACCGATTGAGCGGGAAAAATAAATGAATGAACAATGAATGGACAAACATCAGTACTAATCGGTACCGATCGTAGTGGCGGTAGTTGGACGGAGTCAATCGGTGTCGTGCCATTCGATGCTTTGTTCAGAGATTGTCATTCAGCTATATCTGACTAATATAGTACTACTACTGCAACTAACTATGTGCGTGTGTGGAGATATATATGCACACATACATATATATGGAGCGTGTCGCCTCTCTTCTCCGACGCGGGTGTTGATTGGCGAACACATATATACATACCTACACATGCGCGGTTAATGTTGGCATTATGATTGCATTGTCAATACGGCTGTTTACCATCGCTTACAGTATTCCGCTGCGTGGCTACTTCCACTATTATTATATTTAACAAGGACAAACATGTCTCTATTTCTCTAAGTGGGAGGACTCTGCTGGCCCAGTATGACAAGCAGCAAGCATGACGTGGCGGCGTATGTAGTAATCCCGTGTAATTTAGCAATTATTATTATTACTGTTGTTGTTGTCGTCGCTCGATGGATATAGCGGTCGAGTGTCCCAGGAGACTCTATATAGAGAACAAGGTGCGATTAGAAATATAAATAATTACTAATAATTAACCTGTGCGTTCACAATACTATTGGCAATCTCAGAGTGATGCGGAGTCAGGCAGTCCCCGACAATATATTTAACGCTAATAAATATATAATAATTAATACGTACCATATATTGAATTTTTTTCTGATAACTAAACGAACATCATCATTAATACAATAAATACAATAACCACTGTTAGCTTGTGTAATAAACACGTGGGCAATCGTCGTGGTTGATTCATCGGACACCGGCCATAGAGTGCTCTAGATTACACAGGGATATATATATATATATATATAAATATATATATATATATATATGTCTGTGTGTGTATGTGTGTGTTTGTTTGTTATCAACAATGTCACGTGCGTTCGTCAGAACAATAAACATTACGTTACATTGAGTTGTCTCACCCGCCTTTGTAACTACACTACCATTTAATGCAGGCCGAGAAAACGATTATAGAGTGAGCCAGCCCGTACGATACGCACTTCTGGGAAATCAGCGGATAATGAAAGAGCTATCGATGTAATAGGTATGCGATGACGCCAAGCGCCGGAACTGGCAATAGCAGTTCTATTATTAATAGTTAATCTATTCGCCGATAATGGCCGAGAGTGCTAAGAGGGCACTTATGAGATTATCTTGTAAATGTTTAGCGAATGAGGAGATCTTAAGATGACGGCAGTGTCGCGGGGGGATCCGCCTGCTCGCGACTATTACACTCTGTTTTATGTAAACAAATTGAAAGAGGCCCTACGACAACGATTAATGCAAGATGAAACCATGTTAACACGCGGTGATGGCTGTTAACTGGCTATCGACAGAGTTCATATGTTAATGGATAACCATTCTTGCTACATACATATATATATATATATATATATATATATATATATATATACATATATCCCTGTGTAATCTAGAGTACTATATAAGTTAAGGGATAAGGGTAACTATCAAGTGGCTCGAATGTGGACTCCACAGACAGTTGGGCCAATTCACGCACTAAGTTTCAAATTATATATATTTTATGGGCAAATAGGGATACGCCCACAATATTTCATCCCATCTACCAGAAATGCCGACATCGTGTAATAGCTTGTTGCTCCGGGCGTCACACAGGCGCATCGTTACCATCGCCGTCTCTGCCAGCCTTGTTGTCTCTGCTTCCGTTCGGGTGTCCTTCGGGGCGCCCTGATGTACTCTTGTTTGTATTTTCTGTGCTATTTCTCCGTGCCTTGCCAATACGTCTTCCATTGGGTTTGTCCGCCTCTCGGAGCGCCACTCGCGAGGTGCTGCTCGGGATGAGCAGTCGAGTAAGGGTCCACTATCGTAAGTGCTCGTAAGGTGCTCGAGCTGCCGCTACCGCCATCGCGGCCGTGCGTGTCTTGCGTGCCAAATGACTCTACTTACGTTGCCTGCCCCGTGCTATGCCTTCTTCGTCGGTCATCGAACGAGTGCCAACATGGAGAATTTTCCTTACCACGCTCAGTTTTGACGACTGCCTCGGGTGCCGACGACGGACGTTGCGACAGAAGCAACCTCCTCAACAGCAGCAGCAGCAACGACAACAACAACAAACAATGACATCATGTCCATCGTGGTCGTCATTGTTGACTTGCCCCAGCGATGGGTACAATGGCGAGGCGGCAAACGGTAGCTGGGAGCCGCTTAGTTATACGAACAACGAGTTGGGCCAGTCAAGTGACAGTGCTTGAGCGCCGATCAGACTGGGACACGATGATGGATCGGCGAAGACAACGACGACAAACAACGATCGCATTTCTCTACCGGGGTTCGTTCTTGGTTTTCTCCCAGCCCTTTGACCAATATCCCATTTCGTTGTTCGCAATTCGTTGGCTAGCTGACGGCGGACGTCGCTGATCCGGCGTCCGGCGTCACCGAACTCATCCTTCTTCAGCGCGTTGGAAAACAACAGTTCCCTCAATAAACCAATAAAACCTTCACCTTCACCCCGAGCTAACGCGAGTTCTTCGACAGCCGACGCTGTATACGCATTGGAACGTGGGGGAGAGACCTGGGGAGGCTCCTATGAACGGTATTCCAGCAAATGCTGCCGTTTCGCATACGACGATACTGTTGCTCGTAGTGCAAGCCTTTATCCCGGTGAGGCTTGCCGCGCCGCGTAAGTGTCAGCATGGCCCATAAATCCATTGTTTTCGTTAACGGCCGCCTGCCTGTCTGCGTGTGTAGGTATCTCCTCCATCGCTGACGGCGAACAGACGCCAGTCGACGCTCTGTCGACAGCAGCCCAAAAACGCTGGGCTTAGCATGAGCAACGACGAAATGCAGTGATCACATCATCATAGCAGGACCACATTGCTACAGCGACTGCGTAGTCGAGTGGCCATAGCAGTGGCGTGTGATGCTTGCTCTGCTCGACGACTGAGGAGAGCGCACTAGTGTGAAGTATGGACGCATTGACACATCAGGGCACATCAGCGCGCGCGCGGAGCCCCTCGTTATCTGCCTGGCTGGCTGGCTGGACCATCCCCACCTCTCCATACAACCGCTCGCTCGTCCACCTGGATTCGTATTGCCCCACTATGATATATATATATATATATGTATAATAGCTAAGACAGTAACTGGCTCGGCTGCGAGACACTACATATACAAGCGATTTTGGCATCATTTGGTTTCGTAAAGACGAACACGAGAGTGATAGATATCATGATATCAACAATGGTTGATTGTCTGCGGCGTTTGAGATTTCTGCGGCTGTCACGGACGTTGCCTTCGTTGTTTCGAATATCCTGTGCGTGATGGGCCATCGCATGTCCCCGTGGGCGAGGAAGTCCAGAAGATTTTGCTTCGTTTGTGACTTTTTTTCCCACCCCCCGATTGCAACAGAACACACTCAAGCCATAGGCTAGACTTTTGCTTATTGGATACGCGCGGTGTGTGGATGATGATGACGAGAAAAACGAATTGAAAGACGGTGGGACAGGTGACTCTTTAATGACAGTATCATGATAATGTCGATAGAGTTTAGTTGGTTGATGCTTGGCATGGATTAGGAGACAGTGATTGATGGTGGCACAGCCTGTGCCACGCGTGATGGTGTCACACGTTGGATTCATCGAACAGTATACACGTTCGACCTACTGACGAGAAGTTTGCCGGTTCACGACAATGTACGTGAACTCTCATCGGCGCAGATCTCTCCACCGAGTCGAAGCAGTCCGAAGACTGGACGAGTGAGCAGAGATTAATTACTCGTCTAAAGACGGAACAACGAGGGTTGAGCCAGCCAGTACGCTACTCGGCGATAAGCCACAGCGACTGCGGTTTAACTGTGGTTTAGCTCGGTTCTACTCTTGTGGCGAGCGCGTCAATTTCAGCTATTCCGCGCGTGAGCAGAAATTCCCCGGCGAAAAATCCCTGACATCGAGAGCCCCTTTGTGTATGCGGTCCTAGTGGCTGAAATTGGATTTTTTCTGGCGAACCCGCTAGCCCTTTCCATCATAGATCTAAGTTTGTTTGTTGATGTACGTGAAGAAATTGTATACGTATTTTCGGGAGAGAAGTCACGTTAGGGGAAGATCGATGTAGACAAGCGTTCGGGATTGCAGTTGAACCCAACTGTGATCATCAATAACGGAGGGATGGATTTCGTTGTTGAGCGGACCTTTCACACTAGGATAACACGCATGATGAGATTGCTGCTGCTCACGTGACACGATCTATCGAATTCGCAACGTAATATTTCACAACGTCCCACTTGAATTACACCACCCCTTGAGCATACACACGTGAACGAGCTGAACTTCGTGTTGGCAAATCGAATGCCCAGCCGTAACAGGTACGTGTCCTATTATAAACAAATAATGCGCGTGCGGGCTTATGCAGCCGTTATTTGGTCAGCTCTCGGAAAGGATTCATCGTTCCGCAAGTCTAATAGAGAGACGGATCCAGGGCCGAGGTTTCGAATATGTCTGTGCTAGTCCGCGGCCATGAGGGCCAGGGTGGCTGTCTCGATTTGCGTTTTGTTTGTATTCTCATAGCCTCCCCCTATCTCAGCACGACCGTTACAACCGTTCAACACCGAAGAGACGAGAGACCAATCATTTCTGACCCCCTGAACAGCTCCCGGTTAGTGGAGCTCCATTCGCCGACTGTTTCCCTGTTATATGCCGAGTCACGTTTTGAAACGGGCCGCCGGGGGATGACCAGCTCGTTAAGGCTGGCTGATTACTGCGAGCACACTTCTGTGCTGTAGTGTGATAATTGCAATGCAGCTATGATCTGTTGGCAGGATTTACGCGCGGTGTACCCAAACTAAGGGGTTAATTTTCATGTGTTTCGGTGTAGACTCGGCAACAAGGCGCGTCATTATCGATAAACTCTGCCTGTGGACCATCGTCGTCGTAGTATCAAAGGTTATGATCGAAAGACAAGCATACGCCTATGTGGGTCGGGTGAGGATTCGTTGCCGGAATACAGATTGCACCGGTGATTATTGGTCGAAAATGTGAAATATATTTTAAATATCGCCTGATCTATCGACGCTGCGAGATCTTCGAAAAGGGTGGTTCAATCTCGGCTCCACTACCATCGAAGTTGTCCTTATTTCTCTCTGATAATGACGATTGCATTACAAAAGCGCGAATTCGATCTAAAACAAAGAGGCTAGATCCATTAGTAGCTGATGTCATTAATACAACTAACAAGACGATATGTCGACGACAATGGCCGTCTTTATCCGCTCTCTTGTGGAAAATATCAGCCGTAATTCGTCAAATAATCGGGTCACCGTTGTCTGTTACATGAATTCAATTGCTTTTGGTCTGTGTTCAGTTTGTACTTCGTTTTGCAAACCAGAAAAACTCCTGCGCCGTTCGATTTGGTCCCTGCCACCTCCCCCCTCTGCGATGATTTTGCCTAGCACAGATCAGAAGTAATACAAATCAGAGCTCACTACTGAGAAATCGTGATTAATCGATGAACGATACGTATAGTAATGTAATGCCTCGTGCCGGCCAACGCTGATCTGCCACGCTGAAAGCTTCATGAAAGCGTTGGCATCTGAATACCTTGTCGCTGAAGTCGCTTGAACGGAGGTGGTCGTTTTCCTCAGATCAGACTGTTAGCGCTTATGACGGACGCGCTTTCTAGACATATCTTCACAACTTCTTGTACACGTTCAAAGGGTATTTACCCACCAGACGGGTTTTACCCAGGTGACCGCTCCACAGAGTAGACTGATATCGTTGCACAGCGGCGTTATTGGAGTCGTTTGCTGCTCGGAGCGGATGCTGAGACGTCTTGTGAGGGGGTACAACTTTCTGGGAAACGTTCTATTTCTGCCTATTGCCTGAGCGGTTCTTGCGAACGAGGCGTGCCTGCCTGAGGGTACAGATGTCACCACTCTACGACTGTTAATGCTCGTTTGAATGAGATACATTCAGGGTACTTTCCATACGCAAGTGTGACAAAATATATAGGGCAACGCGGTTCTTTTCTTTAAGCAATCGGTGCAGCTAGTGAGTGATGGTGCTCTATGATCGTTTATGTTTACTGTGAATTTTGGTTTACTAGTATTTGTGTTCACTTGACTGTATCGTAGTCGTATAGGCTGCTGCCCAATTAAATAATTAAGTCACGTTGCTCCGGTCCTCTGGCGCTATTATGACTACCACCGATATGGCTGAACAACGTATGGTAATTGTGCAAAAACTTGGTTCTAGAACTAAGTATCACTTAGACTAAATTGAATCATTTTGGCTAGATCAAATATAAGTGGAAAATATAGCGAATCATCGGGCAGATTCTTCTCATCAACAACCAGCTCTCTCTAACTCTCTCTGTTCGTCTTCCCGCCAGTCTTCCTCGTTCCTACCTGAAACAATTAGGTTTGTCGACCTCAGCCCCCCCATTATCCCTAGAAATAATTCCTAACTACTGTATGTTTTAATAAATAGAATTAGGTTTGATACGACCACGAAAGTCTACTCGTTGGAAACACCGCTTAAATAGCACAGTTGCCACTTCTTCGCACAATTCGAATATTCGCCCGAATGTCCTGAGGAGTTCCTCCATGGTTTAAATGCATCCATGTCTCTTTTGTGATTGGTTAGAGCTTCGATTTGTATGTGCCCAATGGACACATTTGTGCATCCGTGAATAGCTTACCTAGAGAGGGATTTCTCTGTGACGCCCGCCGCAAACAAATCCTGCAGCACATCCAAACTCAAATCGCATCACGAAACGGATACCATAGTCAGTTAGGACTCTAACAGACGCTACGAGATGTTGCCATTCGCTCCGTGCTAATTATCTGTACACGTACCGCCGGATACCCAGCGTCCATCTACCGTCAATATGCAGCAAACTTATCCAGAAAGCTTTTGTGATATGCCAGACTTCGATTTTGGCAGGGTGTTTATGAAGATTCGAGTCGCAATCTATGGCGCCCACCAACAGCGGAACCTGTCCGGATCATCTGGGGTGAGTCCGCCGTGCCAGGCGGTGGTGGCAACTCAACTAGGGAGCTAGCCGCAGTGTATACGTTGTATAGGTCAGTTTGCATCTCCACGCATATCACCTCACATCGGGAGGTGAACTTAGTGAATATCGTAGCGTGGTAAATAGCGGATACGTCCATCGATACATTTACGAAGCACAAGTCCGCGTAGGAGCCCGTCGACGATGTATTCAGTACAATATGCTTCTCTCTTATCGACTTACCCCGATTGTAAACGCTGTGAATGTGAATGTATGTTACGCAAGCAAACTTCCCTCTGACGGCGCCATTGTCCTTATCGTTGATGCCTTGTTGAAATTCGCGTCGGCGCTAAATCTACAGGCGGAATCGATATCAATCAGACAAACAAAGAGGGTGGGGGGAGTTGGCTCAAAAGAGCTTTTCACAAGACGTTGATACTACTTGACATTGAACCTTTTGCCGGGGCAATTGGACAGCGTATGTTAACGACGTTGTTGTCTAAGCCAGCAGCATAATCAAGGCTGCATGTACGGGAGCTGCTGCATTTCAATTCACTTATTCCGAGCTATTGAGTTACCAGTTAAAAGCGTTGAACGCCCTTTAGCGACCGCTCGGCCAGAGAAGCTCATTACGATGTTGTTGCGCGAGCTGAACCCGTCAAAGATGAAACTGGATGACCACCTTGTTTGATCGTGACGCGAAATCGCAGAAATTACGCTACTGAAAATGACATTGAATTATACAGATACTCGCATTAAATTGTGAATATTGCCATTTTTACCTTGCTATATATATATGTATATATATATGAATACATATATATTATATACTTGAAATTATGGACAATAGGAAGAATGCATAGTTTCCTATTGGGATATCGTGAAAATGGAGGCGGTGATGGAGGTGGCAGTTATTCACTATTTTCGGCACGCCACCGTCTATCCAACATGCAACACCGTGGCAGATGTTGGATGTCGGAATTATTCGCACACGTTCAGCGTGTCCCTGCGAGCGCGTTGGGTAAATGTGCAGCTGCTCAAAAACGACTCGATGGATGTACGTATGATCTTGCCCAGTTCTTACCAACTGCGATAGTGGAGACCACTCGACACCGTCTCGACGAAGGATTTTGACTACATCATATACATATATATATATATATGTATATATATGCATACTCCTACAGTAGAACCCTCCTGGTGCACATTGTACGTTGTTCGGGAGCCATCGCCTACGACGCGTACCCGAATAGTGCATTATTATGCTTTGATAGGATGTGCGTATCATTATAGGAGTTGTGCGTGTGACACAATCGATTGAAAGCAGCGGTACATCTACGGGGGTCAGTGAGTAAAAATCGGTTGCCTTTCGCCCGTTTTCTGTCTTTCTTTCCAGTTTATATATATATATATATATATGTATATATATATTGTATAAACATTCATATGTGGATATCTATGTTCAATAGTCAGTCGTTATGAAAGCTACCCCATTGCTGCTTACTTGGTTGCCCGTTTCGGCACTTGAGTACGAACTAATATCGACGAACTAATGTAAAATTGCAGCTCCTTTACTAAACCAATAAAACCTTTACCTTCACCTGCAGCTCTGATTCAGTTGATTAGTTAGCAATTTACTAGTACTATACAGATATGCTGCTGATCAAATCAAAATATGCACTCACCATTACACCAGTACATGTGTGTCGAATCGCCTTCACTTAGGTTTCACGGGTTACGCGAGCAGCGTAGAGGGTGTTCACGTCGCACATAATGCACGTGACTACAGAATGTATTGTATGTGAGAGCTAGCATGCTGCGACCGCCGTAGCACTTACAGCAATCGTCTGCTGCCGCAGCGCAAAGTCCAGCTGAATGTCGCCCATAAGATAGGCAGATAGATCGATCGATCGATCGATCAACGTGCGGATCTATGAATAGTCTCGTCGACTCCCCCCGATGTAGACTGTGGGAGCGTGCACACAGCGCGGCAAAGAGATGTTGTTGTTGTTGTTGCTGTTACCGTTTAGCGACACTGAACGACCCTTGCCAACTTTCTCCTATTTGAGATACATCAAAGTCATATATCACGAAGGTAATCTTCGTGTTGCCAGCGGCGGGCGAAAACTCATTCAAATGCTTATGGTCCTATACATTAAACTGGCGTCCATATGCTTTCACTCTACGACCGCGTTTTGCGCGTGGGTTTTCAGGGGGGCCACGATGTACCCTGTAACACACTTGCATAGACGAAGATCGGGTTTACTGTTGGATGAAACTGTTGTGGCTGAGTTAGGAAATACGGAGGAGTTTACAGTTCGAGTAGCGTCTATAGCCCAACCGTATCGCACGAAATATATAATATATCGCTGAAACCCAATAGAGTATGCAACAATCACAGATATGTTTGTGTTTTGTCAAGAAAATGCAACTCGTATCCCGTGCAGAAGTTGAATCATAGTTGTCGACGCGTTCTTGTACATGTTTCACAGTACACTTGTTTAACCCTATAGTGATGGCATACGAAGTGACCGTAGGCGTCGTGGCGTGAATGTTGTACGGGATGCAACATTTGACATATATATATATATATATGTATATATTGAGAGAATAAGAGAGAGAGTTAGTCGCTTGAGACTCGTATTTTAATCTTCTTTTCCGAGGACCGATGAGTTGGGCAATTCTCACTTAAGACGTAAATTCGATACCGCCGATTGCCGGCAGCATCGACACCTCACTCGCTTGCATATATAATAGTATATATAAATTTTGCCTTGGTATATTGTATATTCTGAGTTATTCACCCTCCGAGCATTAGGTAACTTGTTGGAACTACGATGTTTTAATTATGTTATCTTTTTTAACGTGAACCTAAACATTGTAAAATTCCATCTCTGTCAATGGACCATAATGAGGTATTATATACGGTATTACATACAGGGGCCGTAGAGCACATTAAGATCTGTTGCAGCTCTTAGTATCTAGATTATCTCAATGTGTCCTGTGATTAGAATCAGGTAGATGTCTTCACCTGTCTCCACCTGACCGAGAAAAGAATACAATAACGTTTGATCCGAGTGCCCGGAATCCTAATCCCTAGGGTAGAATTCTTACCGCTACCCACTAATGAGCTCGGTTAGTAATAAGGCTGTCGTTGGCGGCTGTATCAATGTACATACACCATCCAATTGTCGACACAGCCCGTATCAGGGATCCGGAGAACATCGTGCCGGCGCTGCACTCGAAGAGAAGATCTTCACCCAGCCGGTATCCAATCAGTCAGATAGCTGCTGTGGACCAAAACCAATACAGTTGTATTCCGTGTATTCGAAGGGAAACCCGTCTCCCAATGGGCGTCTCCGCCTACGTTGCTGCCAGCGGTGTGATCAGGAGTGTTCTCGTTGAATCGCTAACGTTTGACTTCATGCACACGTTGCAAGCTTCGCGTCCCTCTAAAGATGTCTGCCTCCAAGATAACTAATCAAGTAACCCAGCAGAGTGATCAAATCAAATCATGGTTTATTGTCAGAATTGCAATTTAGCAATGCCTAAGTTCTCGAAAGGCAATGTACAGGATATATGTGTATATGTAGTGCACAGCATAATCATAACACATGACCATACGAGCCGTACAAGATGTTACATGAGCTGCGTTGTGCTGTGAAAAACTGGAGTAGTATCCTAGAGAAGCTATCCTATGGAGATGCCCATCTGTTTAGAGGTGCATCTCCACCCGAATATTACACAAGAGATTTAATTGCACACCTAAAAAAATTGAACTATTTTTGTATAAAAAAATGCAGCTTTTATAAGTACTCTTCACTTCTCAAGAGAACTCTTTTGCTGAGGTGAGAGATTGAATCTCGCGAGGCAGCGAACTCCAGATGACCGGAAGGCGGTAAGCTGAGACATGAAGGCTAGACTCTTGAAGAGCAAATGGCCTTACAAATTTCGTGGTTCGTCGGGTCGTACGTCTTTCAATGGGATTGATGACAAATGAGATGTTATTCTGCATTTTTCCCCGAAGTATCTTGAATGCAAGGAGAGAAGTCTGGATCGTCGGAGCTCCTCGATTCGAGGCTCTCCAGGACGTCCGTAACGGAGTCCCTCACGGTGCCGACCAAAAAAAGCTCAATGATGATTATGCCAATGCAGAAAGTTAGTGTTTTGCGGTGAGTTTGCGGTCGCAAATGTCGAATGGCCACATTATTGTCTATCTCGTTCCTTGAAGATATTCCCAATACAATTCAACACGAAGACCACAATACGCATCAGTCCCATCACGGACGTTACATCCGGACGTCCGGTCAAGTGTAAACGCTTGAACCCAACCCCTTTAACTCCGGTCATCGTTGACATATATGTATGAGTGACTTGGGCCAGACCGTCACCATGATGTGGTAATACATTGGTGTTTTACATTTCCGCTATTATTAGCCGTCGTCCGATGTCTATTTTGTGTTTGTTTTTTAGCAATGCGAACGCCCATCTCTGCACGACTGGACTGTACTTGCAGTGTGATCGTGGACAGATTGTGTCAGCGTGTGCTGTACCAGCAAGTAGCTACGCGAAGGAAGGCAGTATGGCAGCAGGCCATAGCTGGCGGCGACAATAGTTGAAGTATTAGAAGGAGCAGCCACAGTTGGAGAAAGCACAGCTAATGGCCGAGCGCTGCAGAAGCCGCGGCCGAATCATCGGTTGGGTCCCCGCGTTGCGCGGACGCCCGCGCTCCACACCGCTGTGTGGTCAGTGGTCTACCAGCAAACGCTGCTCGCGTTGTCGCCATCTGGCTTCCCAGTCCAGCAAACGAAGCCAACCCAGACCGCAATCATCCCAATCGCGAACGGAAACCACCGTCGGCGTGTGCGCGAGACATGGTCGCGCCCGCTGCGACTTCCTGGCTGGTTTGTCGCTATCGCGTGGCGTGGCGTGGCCTTTGTTGTAAATGTGCGAAGCCAATATGCGGCCGCATATAGTAGAACTGTAGAGGCGGGCCGAGGGAGGGTGGTATTAGGATCTGGACGATTGTCTGTACATTTGTCTGACTTGGTCTGACTGCGACGCCCGATCAGTCCAGATCGTCTACCGAATGCTACTTCGGTTGACTCTCTTCTCTATGGCGAGCTGTATTCCGAGGAGGCCGACTGCTAGCCACAACGTAGCGTGCAGCAGGACTCACCCGTCGTGCGGCTGCCAGCAACCGCGCGCCGCGCTCTGAAAATAGCAGCAGCAGTCGTTGGTCAGTCGATACTGAGGAAATCCATAGGTTACCCCCGAGGGGGAGGGCCGAAGGGCAGCTTGTGTCGAGCGTCACCGTATTTCATCATGGCCTCCTGCCAATGTTCCTGCCCATCTAAAAACGATTCTATATTGAGGGCGTATCAACAACATATTGAGAGACACAGACTGGCTTGTTTACTATCGTACAGACGTACGTTATACACGTGAATAGACAAAGGCCCATGCCAGTCTATTCTGACAACATAATACAAACAACTAGTATGACGATGAGCATAAGGAAATTCTTACGATATGAGCGTTAACTAGCTAGCGTGCTAGTTGCGGGCGAAGTGTGCGAATTCCCAGAGCAATATCGTACACTGACGAGCGTCGAATCTCGAGTCTCGAGTCTGAAGGGGGCCATTGATGCGGGTCGCCGCAGTCACCACTACCATTGCAGATGTATCGATGCCGTCAGCGATAACAAATCGGGAGAGAGATTGAGCGCGTGCTGGCTTAACGTGTGCCGTCCCCGCCTCCTTCTTGCAGGGCACGCTAGAACCGTCCACTCGAGTGTCCGGGTGTTGCTACCTAAGTGATGACCACAGAGAGTTGCTTGGTCTCCCTTTCTTTCCCTCTTTCCGTCCGCGGTCTCCGGGTTGACATTTTCGAGATTGATTCGAAGTGTCGCTAATCTGTAGAATAGAAGTGATAGCTGTGTATCGTTGGAGTACACACACACATCCAAGTCTAACGCACATTTTTCAGACTGTGCTTACATAAGACAACTGTAAAGCTACGCCCAGTTATGGATTGGGTGCAGGGGACACTGTGGACGAGCGGGTTTCTTCCTCTCGATGCGTGATTCAATCAAAGAAACGCAAATACAGCTCTCGTTGAGGTCTGTTTGCTCTCGTTAATGGCTGGCTGTTTTCAGAAAGGCCAAGAGCGTTACGAACGAAGAAAGCAACCTGCTAGATACACGCGATAAAACCATTTCTCGGAAGAACATCGATGACTTGAAATGAAGTCTACAAGTCTGTCCTTTACGAAGCGTTCAAATTACGACTACGAACCTTCTCGCTCTGCTGTCGAAGTGCGATCTTCCTTCTCAGTCCACATCCACACATCCAAGTATTTAGGTCAGCCTTGACACATGATTGACTGACTGAATAATAACTGATCCTCCTTTGAAATATACTTCAAGCAGAGCGTACGTCCGTGATACAGAGAACAGACGAGCACAGCTCTCAGACATGTAGGACGAGATTCGGAATCAAATTCGCCGGCATCTCTCCCTCAGATCCCGGGGCGGTCCCGGGATATTAGCCTCAGACACACAGTTGCATTTCTCCGATATGGAGACCTGACCTATGTACCTCTACACGTATCTTTTTACGACACTTGGGTATACACGGAACAGGGTAACTGTTCGCCCACCTCCCCCATCTTCATCCGCCTTTTTTGGCTCAGGACTTCGATGAGAATTGCGCATATACGCATACATCGTGAGTCACAGCGTGTCCAGGACGCTCCTTTACGTGCTCCGTACGCTGGTTGGACGCACCTTGAGACCAACTTCCGCCCGCTGCAAATCCTGTTTCATGTAGCCGTCAGGATGTGTGTCGGAACCCATTCCCCGCTCCGCCGTCAGGTCACCACCTAATCCCCCGGCGTCCCTTGTCCTGCCGTGGCCGGAGGGTATCTCCGATCTGGGCGTGTCTGGGAACATATTTACACTATCTCTTAGTGTCGCACCCTAAGCTCTTTCCTGCGCAGGACATTTGTAGACAGTGTGTTTGCAAGTGTCGACCCCTTGAGCGCGTTGGGAAGAAAATGTTCACACACACAAACACGCGGCAAATGTCAACAGTGAAATTACACCCTTTCATATCGGGGCCGATCCTGTTGCTGTCACGTTATGCAATACACACACACACACATATTATATATATATATATATGTATATATAATATTATATTTATTATATATTATATATATATATATATATATATATACCACTACAACTCAACTGCCTTGGCTAGAACTGCCGTAACGTGTCTTTCGGCTGCAGATTCGAATATGAAATTGCATCGTCTGCATCGCTGGGCCAGCGGGTCGTGCCCCAGCGATGCCCTGCAACTAATAATACCACTAGTCTAGTTTCAAGCGCACATACATCTTCCCGCGAAATGTGGACGAGCCCAAAATGTAGATACTTGATTGGCCGGCCAGACGTTTACATGCAGTCAGAGAACGCCTTTTAAAACGCCCCCGTTTACGCGGAGGCTCATGATAAAAAACAAAATTTCACGCACAAGGTGGAAAGCACTTTGAAGTAAGCCCCTACACAGTACCGACGAGGCAGTGCGACCAGACGAATTCGCGTTAAACAAATTGGAGATCATGGTCCAAGAGTGTCCTGATCAAAGTGAGCTGTTAGATCCAATTCACCTGGAGAGCCTGCGCCGGTTTCATGCGAAGGCAGCGCGGGCGAAGCGTGCCTTCTCCACAGCGCAGTGAGACGATCATCATTGCATAGCTTACTTAGTTAAGATGAGGCATTATACAATAACACCGTCATCCATGCTTCCTTTCTGTTTCTAATCGACTCCGCTGGTCTTCTTGCTTGGACACAACTCTGCCCAACGCTGTCCGTGATGACGCGTGTGTATGATTATATATATATATATATATATATCCATACAGCGTAAACGTGTGTTCACTATGTGAGTTCAATTGTTTTCGCTAACTGTCGCTTCGCTCGTCTCGCCCGCAAGACCCTCTCGCATCTCGTGGGGTCGTAATGTATATATTCCACTTGCAGCGATCGACAGCCCCTGTATGCTCGGATGTCCGTTCAGCTGCTGTCGCATGTCACTGTTGATATAACGCTGTTACCGCTGACGGTAGCCCCATTGACGAAAAGCGTCGCTGTTCTAAAATATTATATAGTTCGTGGCGTATCGGTCGCTTCAGCGGCAAGACCGTCCCCGACCAGCGTTTGACTATTCAACCGCGTCATCATTCGGGGACCTTCTTTGTTGCCTTCTTGTTTTTGATGTCGACGCGCAGTTCAGCTTGTGCCATGGTCCCTTATTGCTCTTGCTGTGACCCCGTTGCTGGGACGTTGTCCTGGGCAGCGTTGACAGTCGATATTGCCACAGCTTCTGCAGCGTCATATTTTTCTTCTATATATATATATATATATATATATATGGTATTTGGAGATGGAAAGTCATCCTTGCACGTTAGTCCCTGTGTATGACAGGGCAACTACCCCCAACTACCAAGCCATTGAGCTCATTGAGCCTCGCCATCCCGTCTGTTGTTTGTCTTCGCTGGTATCTTTCTCAGTGCACGGACGGGATGACGTGTTTGTCGAGGACATTGATTCAATCCTCGTTTGCAGATCATACGCGCCCTGGGATTCGAACCGGGGACACTTGGGTTCCAGGTTCTCGGTGGGATATCTCCCTCCCCCCCCCACACAGACCGTCCCCATTGACCTCTTTGTTTCGTACTATTATTTTATTAATAATTACTATACAACATCTGCTGCTGGTACTATTTACCATTTTTTCACTCTAAGCTGACCATAAGCTATGTTCATTATTGTTAGCCATCGTATGGCCATAGCACAAACGAAAGATGAAGGCGAAGACAAATTAAGCGAGCGCCAGTGCTAAAGTTAACACACAAGGCAAAATGATCAACAAACAAAGTGAACAAAGTCAACAAGTAACAGCGGCACAAGCAATAACCAAAGAGGACCAGAACCTATCCCCGTAGAGATGATCGATGATCAGAGGGTGTCGCTATGTCGTACACGTAGCTGCCTCGGTTCGTATGAACTGCTCATCGCGACGGCGCTTCCAGTGCCACGGCCGTCCACCAGCTGTTTCGTTGTGATATCGCCACTCTCGCAAGTGGGGGCCAATCAATATCACCGGGGGCTGGTCTGCCAGTTGGTCTGGCAGTCAATTGAGCCTGAAGAACGCATATGTCATTTGTCGAACCGTTCGTATTGGCAAAAAGCTCAACAAGAAATGACACCATTCTTCAGCAACAACAGTCATAGCCACAACAGCAGGAGCGGCGGCAGCAACAGCAGCAACAACAACAACAACAACAACAAAACCAGCAACATCAAAACCGCATTAGCGTTAGAGGGAGGCGCTGGATGCCGGCTCCCGCTGCGGCGAAAACTTTTACATCAATCGCCCGCGTCGCGCGGCGGAGGCGGCCACACCGCAAGATACAAACAAATACGCCAACTTTGTGCTGCTTCACGAAGCTGTAGACGATTGTAGACAAGCTGCGGGAGCGTGTACATATTGGTTCATAAATACGTTCGTTTACCGGTCATGCCACGGATATCTTGTGTCTTGGCTTTTTCAGATTCATATGTTGTATATTAATATAATGATTTATATTATTATTCATATATTGTGTAATGGTACAATACAATGAATTGCCTTTCTATGAGGAATAGTCGTTATTGCCGCCTTGTTAGCACTTCAAGGTATATTCTCATTCTACATACTGTGCTGGTTAAATTTCAGAACTATTTAATTTATCGAATGAGTTCTACAGGCACCGTCTTGCAGAATGAGCTTTCAATAGGCCTATTGGAATATGGAGTATAGTATAATATATAATAATAATATCGATTGGCTATGTTTTCGAGATTTTTGTCGTCAAAAACTCTCCACTGGTTTATTTTCTTCACTGGCCAGACATTTTAGAAGGGTCATTTCGAACGTCACGAAAAATATGCTTTGATCTATGTAAAATATATATGAATATTCTATAAAAATAATGAATGAAATGACGCCTGAAAAGGCTGCTAAATGAGATTGTCATGTATGAACAGACAGATTAATTGTAGTATTTTTCTCGCATGATAGCTGTATTCATAAACGGTGACTGTACTGCATAAGCTAAACGTCCACATTTGCCATTATCGTTATTTATAATTGTTTATCGGCGCACCACGGCTCATGGATTCTCATCGTTGAAGTAAACCAATTAGTAACACCTAATGAGTAGGAGACTTTAGTTCTGCAAATATCAGAACAGACCCTGTAGCCTGAAAAGCTCACGCTATATATGTATATATATATATATATATATATATAGAGTAATACATTGGTCTACTTTTAACGATTGTGGACACACGACCCATGCTCAAGCACTCCGCTCATTTTGTCTCCACGCAATCCGAGCACTTCACCGCACACTTCACACCACGTTAACACTATCCTGCAACGTTTACTAATCCAACTCGACCCCGAGTTCATTCTTGTATAGCAGTTCTTATACAAATCTACATCAGTTAACCAGATGGATTCAGCTTGAATTTATTCAAACATACAGTAGTTAGCAAGTACCAGATGGATTGTTCTCACCACCCGGGCAACCTTGGTGCTGTTTTTCCTATTACCCTGAATGAGTTACCTTTATCTCTATCTGATTAGCGTAATCCACTAAGTATTCTATTACCTACTCACGGTTAGCCTAATTAAAGTGTACCCCCCCCTAGATTGCTTATTCCGGTCATCCCATATCCCCGTGAAAGTGGTTCCGTCCGGCAATTGAAATGAGCTATCCTTCAACTGCTACTGGCTAGCCTATCAGAATCATCTCGTTTCTCCATTGAGCTCGGCAAAACGAAAGCCTTCCGACGTTATTTCCTTCCGAATCTTAAGCTCTCATGTTCGTCCCTCAGAGACACACACAGAGCAGATTCACGCTTATTGTCTCATTCGACGCTAGAGGAGCAGAATGGGCGTATGCCCAAATGTACCCACCTTATACATTTACACGACCACATGTATTTCTCATAGGACGGAATACATCATCATTTTATTCAATCGCATTTCATGGCAACACAAACTGCACACGAACTGCACACAAACTCTGCGAGAAACAAGAAAATACTGAAAATAATCAATAATGATAACGCAGACAATGAACCATGTCCCTTGTATGGCACGATGGCATGCGAACGATTATTCATATTCATATTGAATGTCATTTCTGCACCGTCACCGACACGATGAGCATATGCTGATGTTGCCTTGGTTTCACCTATGTTTGTGGCTACAATTTTTGTTCTGTTTGATGTCGTTGTTTGTTTGATTTTCGTTCTGTTGTTTTCGGCTGTTTTGTTCTTATGTTATCATCTTTTGTTTCCGTAGAGCACAGATTCTGTCCGATCTCAGCCGTCACCGCGACCTCGTCATCCACACAGAGGAAAGCGTTTGTCTTCACGATCAGGCAGCCCCAGCGAGTCGTTTGCTTTGACGCACATCGTGACAGTTGGGGCCACCACCAACTGCAGCAAGCCATCGCCTTCACTGTCTGCCGTCCGATCAGAGAATCTGGCTGGGGGCAGAAGTCCTCCAATTGGTGCCGTAGCTCGCTCGCTCCGTCGCTCGCCGAAACAGCATTCGCCGTATCAACCCTGCGGTCTCGAGCGCAGCCTAGAACAGGCTTGGGTAGACTCGCAAGATCGCGAAGCTCCGCGGACCTATTAGAAGCGTTTCACCAGCAAAGAAGACGAGGTAACCTTCAATATCTCTCTCTCTCTCTCTCTGTCTCGCTCCCGTCTTCATGCGTTTGCGCGCACCCAAGATCAGAACAACACGAGAGTTGCTGCTTCTCTGCCCGAGGTTTGTAGATAGTGCTACTTCGGCGAGCTGCCCTTCCCCTGTCGAAGCACCTTCGTTCGAGCACACCCCAAGCAATTGCCGGATCCCGTTAGGTGCTTCTTGCTGCTGCTTACTACAGCTCCTGTAAGAGTACAGCCAACCGTCTGTGTGGTCCGCCCGCCGTGGTGAGCTCCGTGGATCGTTGTGGGTGAGCCGCCAACGGCTTGCGGGATCGTACACTTTGCGCTGACGACAACCTGTTGTGAGGGGAGCGACGGCCTCCCGGTGCACGAGAAACTGTATGACCCCGCAGGCCCCTGCTGCTCTAGAGGTCTGCTCCGATAGCGCGTAAACGAGTAGCGGCGAATAGCCACCCGGCCGTGGCGGTACGTGCGCGCGAACGTCATGGGAAATCACCAGGGCTCGCAGGCGGGCAGGACTGCCGCGGCAGGTAGTGCCCAGCACAACAACGGAGTCAATGCAGATGATCCCGAGTCGCTGCCGCAGCTAAAACGAGGGTTTAGCCTGAGACGGAGCAAGCGGCTCTCGAAACGATTTCGAAGTCATAAAAGTGAGTGCGCACACCTATCATCATGTTGTAGTTCCGGATGTGCTCGATTGATCTTTTCAGAGCGAGGCTTTCGGGCGCGATTCCGCAAGCGAGGCCACTTTAACAAGGGGTCAGAAGAATAGAGCCGCCAACAACCACCATCTCAAACTCAGGGCATTTACTGTAGAATGCTTCACTGAATTTCGTCGCCCGTAAGCAACGAGCATAACCTGCTGACAAAGCTTGAGGGTTTCTGCATGAACACTGTACACTGTATGTGGCCACAATTGCTCCTTGCTTGTTCTTCGTTTTGTTTGCAAAAATACATTTTTCATTTATTTTCCTCAGTGCGTTGTCCTAGTCGTTTGGCTTTTGCAGGCTTGTTTTTTTTTTGGCATGCCGCACTTGCACTATGCAAATCTGATTTAAAGGATGTGGCCTGCATCGTGGACGAGGAGACTGTGCGGGTGGGGACACTTCTGCATCGCTGTCTTCAAACTACAACAATAGTTTATATAGCATCGAGCTCGACCATGGCCCCGGCACGTAAGTAGTGATGCATGCAACTGCAATTCGTCTGGCCTCTCATCGTGTGATGCAAGGGTTGCTGTTTTTCTCCAGGGTTGCTCTGTAGTGGTGTTCTAAGGTGTGCTGCTAAAGTATACGCTTTAATAGGCAAGTGCATAAATGGGACGTGAAGCGTTCAACTAAATGAAGCTTGGGCTGTACACAACGAAACCCTTGTTACGCTTTTCTCTGCCTCACAAAACTAACTGCAGTGAAGTATAATTGAGTATACAAGTGGATTCTGGAAATGCAGGCAAGCAAGCGTTAATTCAAAGAATATATTGTTTGATAGCGAACAACTGGTTGGCCATAGATACCATTCGATCGGAGTGTGCAGCTGAAAAACTGTTCCGATACTTGACTTCCAGATGGATCGCGTCCTAGGAGCTGTGCTGCTGTAATTTCTCTTTTAAATTTAAGATGTCGCTTCAATTGAACGCGTGCTACATTCACCTAAACTCGATAAATTCCCATATTGGATACAGTGTTGTTTAGACAGTCACCCATTAGATTATACCAAGAACAGAATTTCGAGTGCATATTAGTCAGGAGAAACAGCAAGCTGCTCTGCAAACTCGGCAAATATCCGCCGGGCTGCGATATCGCAACCTGTCTCAGTATTGGCAAAGTGATTCCGAGCTGTTCGACGACACAATGGCTATGTCTCGGAACGGTTATGAAGTTACTTCAATACACTGCCCAGTGTGGCGGCATTGAGCACGTGTATCGATTTTAAAAGTCCACGGCCGACTTTATGAATACAGAGATTTTCTCGTTCGTCATGTATTATAATTTCCAAGAAGCGTATAATTATATCATGTCTCAATTCACGCTGTCCATGGGAGAGCTGTGTAGGACTATAGAGTTATAGCAAAAATAATTTGCTTATATAAGATTGGGTGAAAGCCAATGAATAGTCAAGATCATGTCTTTTCTTAACGGCATGATTACAGAGAACAGAGAGTTCTGGTATTCGTTTTGTATTATCAGGCTGATTACATAGCCAATTTCATAGTTCTATAGAGGCGCGTTTGCTACAGATATTATATATATATATATATATTGTCAGAAACCCATGATCTCCTTTGAGATATGATCTAGCACGAGACCCGTGTCGGTTCGTAAAGCTATTTCCATTCCATGAAGTGTTACTAGCCTGTGAGTAACGGAGTTGCCCTTACTCGAAGCGAACGGATCATTCGTAAGCGTAATTCCTTTTGGTAGAATGTACTTCGTAATAGCAACGGCTACGTATTGCCATGCCAGAATGTTCACAAGTAATTTTCCGTTTAATTCGCCATGTCGATTTCTGCCCTGGCTCCACATACCTTCGCGATGGCAAATGAACCTCTCGCGTTCTGTCTGACTACGTTTTACTACATTCAGTTCTGTCTGAATACGTTTTTACCGGGTGCGAATTATCCTACACATAGCCTGTCCTTCGGCTCGACCTCCTCCGTTCGAGCGCTCGAGATGGCAGTTCGCCAGAGATGAGACAAAGGTCCATGGCAAGGAAACGAAAGCGTCTGACAGGGGGCGCCGCGCGCATTTGCCCCACAGAAAGACGAGCGATTGCAACACAAGGCGCCGATGGATCGGAAGGTTCCTCCCTTCGTTCGTTCCGTCCGTTTCGATCCTCGAGTCGAGCGTTGTTTCCTTTTCATCTGCGAGTCTCGTCTCTCTGCTTTGATGTTGTATCGATGATACTCGTAACGCATAAGTAGAAATGGAAGATAGTTGAATTTCGTGTACTTGTTCTGCCCGTGGCCGGACCCGTCAACAGCGACCCTTCCAGTCCACCGCCTCTACCAAGGCTGAAATGAGAAATCGAATGGTTCGCTTCTCGTCGGCTGCTGCTCCTGCGAGACCTCGCTGGCATTTGCAGTGGTCTCGTTGATGCACGTCGCGCCGCACTTCAGAGACTACTAACCTTGAATAGCAAGTGTACTACACAATGTCCTGGTGCATGACCTTTGCGCGCTGGAGCATAGCTCGTGTAGCCGGGGTGTGTAGGAGGGGACTGGCCGGTGTTAATACGATACGATCAAGCGGCGCCTTTCTCCACTAGAGCACGCTGTCGCTGGTGTCGGCTGGATCTGTGTTCATGCCCATCCGATGCATGCTGAGGAACTATCACACAAGTCAACTGTCAGATTTGTCAATTGTGCCTTCTTTCGCGGCTGTCATGCTCTTGTGACATCGCGAACGAGAAGCAAGATATGTCAATCTCATCGTGACTGATCTACAGAATAATCCGTTGATATCGACAGCCGAAGCCTGACGCCGAGTACAGTCCTGCGACAAATTCGATTGGAGACCTTTTGAGAGGGCGTTCAGAAGCTTACTCCTTCACACGATAGTCCTGCTTGATCCTATTGCCCGGGGGTGTAACACGAAGGTTTCCCTATATCTCTACTAGTAATATTAGCTTGATTAAGTTCGCTTATCACCTGAGGTAGTTGCCCCGCTCCTAGATGCCCACTTTGGGTAGTATGGAAGGCGTTTACAGATTCCACCACAAACGTAGATGTAGATTTTCTCGTATTCCCTTACTTCATTTCCGTTGATAGCAAAGAGTTTTCAGAAGTTAGCAATACTAAGTAATTTTGTCATCTACGAGCTACTGAGGTGCTGCACTCAAAACTATCATAGATCTCGTTATGCTGGCGTATTAATAGGGCACCTCCGACGTACTTTGACGAAGTCGGATGGTGGGTTTGTCGAAGTCGACACGGGCAGGGAACCTCTGAATTCTTTGGGTATGCCCGAAGCAACCATAGCGAATGGCTGATATTTCTGATCCTCATATTCTACTGTAATACTGTATTCCCATGGGGAAGGTAAAGGTAGATTCACAGTAGGGTGAGACGTATGTCTACAGTGAGGAAGCTGTCGGCTCACTGAAAGGAAATGACGTTGCTTTAAAATGGAAAAAGCCTCTGTTCTAAGTTGACATCGAGTTTTTACCTGACTGCAAACCTATTTTCCCCCAGGCTCATGCCTCACACTACTATAAGCCATTTTTGCTCTCTTCCAGCGCCCCCCTGCGCCCCTTCCTGATGTGGCGCAAAACAAATTTCCAGTCAAGGGTTTGGATTCGGTCGAAGTCCTCGGAAAACCTTTTCAATATCGGCAAGCTACCTACCTTTCATCTGCCACGAATTTCTATCAGAACTCCAGGTTACGGCGTGTGCGTAGCTGGCAGCTGCGCAAGTCAGTTTTATTATATTTCGTCTTCTTGAACCATTCAGGATTTACGGATGTCCTTCTCTGCTCTGGATTTCCGTTCCTAGTTTCCATGAAAATCAACTCTGTCACACATGACATTCTCTGGCATAGGTCATAGATTTTTCCCTTGCGAACGACAAAATTCTCGAAGTGAATCAGGTAGCTACCAGCCCCGTTTGATCAAACCCCAAATAGAGGTTCCATAGAATGATCTTGACGGTGCAATTCCCTCTGATTATCCTGGTCGATGTCGTCATCGGAGGCTTCGGAGCGTATACGTAGGTCAGGAACGTTGATAGGGGAGGGTCTCCGACAAACATCATATTTGCATACAGATGTTACCGTCGCGAATTGTGCTATCGTTATGCGGTATCCAGTTGACGACTAACAAGTGCAACACACGGCTCATTCGAACGATTACAAAATACGAGGTGGCCAATTCTTTCAAAGATAACCTCAACACATAGAAGTACACGATAATTAGGTGAATGTCAGTCGAATCTCCCTTCTATGTCAGTACGCGTGATAAGTGTTATTTTGCGTTTGTCTAGGGGTGGAATTCGGAGATCGGGGCAAGGAAGATGCTTGCCCAAGTCCTCCAATCTACCCAAGGCGTCTGGGAGGGAGATCTCAATAGAGCTCCCAATTGAAAGGGAGAGAGAGAGAAGATAATGGGAGACAAAACATGGATATGAATATAATAGTCTTACCGGCATATCAACGTCGTCTGCTCAGCGATTCTCTCTCTTCTTTTTCTCGTTCAAGGTCGCTAGTTTATCTGTCAAAGGTCGATCGGCGACCGTACATCCAGATCGCTAACAGCTGCTGCATAGTTGACCAACGCAGATCGCGGTGTCCGTCTCTTTAAGCGATCCATGCAGCATCATTCTATTATACAATATCGATTCAAAAAGTGTCGCGACCGTGGGGAAGTCCAAGCAGACGTTGACATCTTCGAAGGTTTCCATCGTCTATGGTATAGCTGCTGTGTCTCTCTTTCCGTGCACCCTGTGTGTATATTCTTTTCAATTAAAAACAACACAAAGAATAATCCACTGGAAAGTGTTCTACGAAGCCAATCTGTTAAACTTCGTTCGTCATCCATAGGGTTAATCACTGTTTGGGGCCACTAATCGAGTAAATTAGCAAACACTCTGTACACATTGCTGTTTCTGATGTTGTGGTTGTTGTTGTTGTTGCTGCTGCTTCATAGAATGATTACGAATTACTCAGCTGTTGATTGTGCGGTGGTGCGGTTGCGTGAAATCATTTCAGGTATGGACCGGCTTCGGCGGAGTTTCCGGGACTCGTTTCGTCGTAAAAAGGACGTCGCCGAGACGTGCAGCCCGCAGCTATGGGCCGCCGATGAGGTGGCCGTACGTCAGGGCGACTGTTCATTTCACGTCAAGTACCTCGGAGCCCTCGAAGTGTTCGAGTCCAGAGGTAGGTGAAGCCACCTGAAGCGGAAAAGCCAAGTTTGATATGGACTATAGCACGACAGTATAGCAGTAATTTATCTCCTCATTGTCATCAATTTTTGCGGGAATAATAAACTAATGAAAAATAGGTTAGACATGAAACAATTCGAAGGTTCGTCCAGACCGCATCTTGTATTCCATGTAGGGAAATGACCGAGCCGGCAGCCCTACCCATGAGTAAACTAAGGTGTGCGAGACTGGGCCAGCTTGGTTTTTCCATTCGATCAAGTAGCTATTTTCTTTTAAATCGTCCACTTGTCAACAGCAGGAACAACTACTTCTTCGATGCCCGTCTCCCAAGAAACAAGGGTAGGTATGGCCCTCGGGCAATGCCTGTCAAACCTGTGGAAAAACCCACTTCTACAAATGAGTAACATCGGCGGTCTGCTCATGTCGAGTTACTACAAACGGCTAGGCAAAATCGTACGTTATACGACACGACAATCGTCAATTTGGCCAGATGAACACGATGGACGATATGTAAGAGCACGCCCTGAAGGATGCCTGAGTTTTCAGATATTTAGTCAGATATTGTTCACATAATATTGTCGTCATCTAGGGCATCCGAATACTTCTCGGGTTCGACAAGCCATTTCGCCAGGTGAGAGCGAGGTTAGCAATGGATACAAACGACTCTTAGAAGTAAACCTTTCATGTGTAACAAAATTTAACATGACAATGTATACGGTCAGCTACCGTCAGCGAAAGCAGAGGGATAGGCTGCTGCGCGATGCGTTGCCAAGGCTTTTGCCCATAGAGCCGTAGCATCAATTATGCGATAATTCGAGCGACCTCTATTCTAGTTAGGCCTCGTACAGAAGGAAGCCCACTCGAACCAAACGAAGTGCGGTCTACAGCTTGCGAGTACGAATGAGGTGGTTGTATCGAAACAACGTTATCAGGGGGTGTGTTTTGGTTCGTGTTGTGCGTGTGTCTGTCTGGTTCGTCAGGCGAAGCATGGTACGCTCATGGTTACATTAATCTGATAAGTTATATCGTTATAATGGATAAGCGCAGGCTCGGTTTTAACATTGACCACTTAGCCAGCAGCAGCATTTAGGGCGATTTTCATCGATTTCTTTTCTATGCGCAATCTAGCCTTTGTTGTTCAGCAAGAAAGTTCCTAATATTCTATTTCAAGCTGACCAAGTAAGCACACATGCTGAGCAATCATTTGATCAGTAGTATCAAGTGCAACTTTCTTAAGCGGTTGGCCATGATGGAAATTCCTCGAGGTTCCAGCAACACTTTTGCATGTCTAATTGAACATAATCCAACAGCGCGAGTAGTATTAATGAATGGTTTCAACGTCGACGCCCTCTCAATGGTTTGAACACTGTTGATTCCCTAATACAGATACATTGTGTAATACATAAGTGTACCCCTTCTCTTTCCGTCTTTTCACTGTTGCTCTCACTCTATGTAGATCTATCTATCTCGAACTAGGCTTCGATGGCCTCGGGCGTTTCAGACTTTCATGAAAGTCCTGCTCGAAGTCTACTCAGCTGAACCCGCATAGAGCATTTGGTACCGCAGGACCAGTTTCTCTTCGAACTCCGCTTCGGCAGCAACGAGAATGACCTCGTATATCAATGCAATTAGGAGATAGCCTGTCGCGGCGGCAGGCGATCATATAGTTAGGGACGTCGGGACAACCGCCGCTAGCAATGTGGCCGTTAATTAACTCATTAAGCAATAGACACGATTCTTATACGACAATCAATGTGACCAACCAAATGAAGGTAACGTCTATTTATGTGCGAGAGAGTGAGGTGCCCTAGCCTCTGCTATGTATAACATAACATAGTAATACTCACTTACGATGCGCAACTCCGCACAACGTTTCAAAAGTCCCCGATCACCAGCCGTTAGCACTAGATCCTCCGCATCGAATCAGATAGCTGCACCCGCTGCGTTCGTTTGAAATCATTTACGCAATAATCGCTCGAGTAGGAACCGCACTACGTCGGACTCTGAACGACTCGTCGAAGGCCAACAAGTAGATCGTTGGCAAGTGATTAGTTGTCCACGAGTTGTCGAATAATTGCTCAATCTCTTCGCTTGGTCGAACTATCGCTTGGCATGTGACGTGCGTGTTTCATCGGAACTCGTGGTTAGCTACAGCTGCCATAAGACCTGCAACGCCACGATGCGAATGTCGAGTGGGTCAGAACAAGGTTTGTGGTGTGCTACCAGAAATGATCAGCTCCGCTTCGCAGACGACAGACACTGAATAGAGTTTTGTCTTCACCTCCGATGTCGGAGGTCGTGGTCGATACAACTATGATAGTGGGAGACTTGCCCTTCGTGACACAGCTTGGCTACGCCTTTATCTTCCAGCTGGGGTCTTTGAGCTGAGAGCAAGAGAGGCGTGGCCGCGTTGTGAAGAACCTCCCAGCTTGCCACAGTCCTCTTAAAGTCCTGGTTGACATGAGAAACGCAATTCGTCTCCTTGTTGAGATGCGAACGCAGCTCAGTCTGAGACGAGAGGAAATGCTGCTTGAGTGTGGTTGCAATTGACAGCTTCTAGTTTCTCACTGTTGAGCCGTCTTTTCGGCGTTTACTTGTTCTTGGTCGCCCTATATTTTCGTAAACATCCAGATCTGAGTACGTCTGCTGCAAACATTTCGGTAACCTTCAGTGTTGAATGTTTCCATGAAGATACCTCTTCCTATTCATATGGTATACACACTGCCTACGCACAGTGTGTGAATCCAGATGGGTGAAAGTGAAGATGGTCCCGTCGAGGTCCTCTCAACGAGAGCGTCACCTATTACCGCCTTCGAAGCTATCCACCATTGCGTAGTTAGCCGGTCCGACTCAGTGCACCTGCTCATTTGACTTCGCGTGACACCGAGATCTGCGAACGTCACGGTGTACAGCTATTATACCATAGCTATTGCGTACGATACTTGCCAGCCAAACTTCCCATGTTTGATCTTTGCTATCATAGTATTTTTTATACAGGTTAAAGGTAAATCCTGCATGGACACCACGCTTCACAACTAAGGTTTGCTGTCATATTGTCGTGGTCCATCAGCAACCTGCTGTCGAATGAGAGTCATGAACAAGATTTCTGATGAACGGACGCAGTGCTAATAGTACGGAAGACGAACAGAAATATGTTGCAATTGCATTTACTAATTTAGCAGTTATCTAGCTGGGTATTTCGATCATCACTGATGCGATTCGTGCCTACTCTCGGCTGCTTGCCCGCCCTGATCGTCTGGTTGTTTTCAATCAACGTTGATTGTGTTGAGCGTAGCATTTGGTGGCCGGGTCACGATCATCGTCAACATGACCACTGGATTGTATGATTGGTAGCAAGCTGCGGTGATATTTCATGTACACCGAAGCTACCCCAGCCATGGCAGAGAGGCACTTGGGACGTTCCCCGTTTGGCTCATTGTTGTCAAGCTATTCGTTCGTTTTCAAGCAGAGATGTGCTCCCGAAACATGCTGCGCAAGAAGCCGCTCGTGAGCATTGTTTCCTATCATTGTCTGTCCTTGCGGGTAAAACCTTTTCGTTGCCCGTTGGAGCTACCCTCGCATATTATGGGGGGCCGACGAAATGCCTGCATGGATAGACTGCTGCAGAATTGTGGCCCCGAGTTGCCTTCGTCCACGTCTTAGGACTGCATTAGGCCATCCAATGAGTAAAGAATCGTTAGACATTGCTCGTGGTCGTCACATTGAGCCTATGCGGATTCGTGCCACGGTCAAATGATGGGGCCTCAACGGTAATGGCTACCAATGGCTTCGATGCGTAGCTATGGCTCATCTGCTCCGTGCATAGTTACTCGATCGGTTGTCATTCACCATGTCCCCACAGCTAGGCCAGTAATGGGATGAAATCAATTGTGAGCTTGGGGCCGGCCTAAGCAGGTTGTTGCTGCTGAGGTATACCCCTAGAACGTTATTATTTGTAATAGACGCGAAACCATTGCGGGTCCTTTCTCAAATCGAATGCTAATAATTGATTGTGCCTATGGGCTGATTCGAAGCGCGGACTCGGATGTTGGATAACCGAAATCGGTTGCAACATTTGAAAGCAGTGTCTAGCAAGGGCTTGCCCTCTTGAAGGATTGTATAGGTAGCTTTTATAGTCACTTTGAGAGTATATCAACTTGGATTATTTGCCTTGATGATGGCGGCCATATCGAATAGTATAACAGAACACAAATCCCATCTAACCAAATGTCTTGCTGCAACGATCGCATGTGTCGTTCGCCTCCAAAAGCACACTACACTACACCGAGACCTAACTCGCCTTGCGTATACGGCCTGAGTGCTAGTGTATCTGATGCCAGCTATGGTCCCTATTTCGACCCAGTCGCAAGTGCCGAGGCTCACAATTCACAAGCACGGTAGCTCGTAGAGAACCAACAGACACATGACTCCATTTCGTCTGGGTCTGCAAGGCAAAACTAGCCCGGCCAGACGCAAGGCATCGATATGCATCGCAACCTGC
This sequence comes from Stratiolaelaps scimitus, assembly GCA_019614645.1. NCBI lineage: Eukaryota > Metazoa > Arthropoda > Arachnida > Mesostigmata > Laelapidae > Stratiolaelaps > Stratiolaelaps scimitus. The sequence goes on along the minus strand of JABWDB010000025.1, from coordinate 654,855 downwards.
CACCTATTCCCACAATTACAACCAGATGTACTACTACGGCTGCTTGTATCAGGTGTTGATACAGCCGGCTCGCCAGACCGCTGCTTAGGGACAGGAATCTATCGCGTCCTTCCCTTCTCCCCTTCAAAGAGAGATCCTCTTACGGTGAAATCGGAACGTGTAGCTGCCCGTGAACCTTTCGGTATGGTCGAACGGCTTTAGCTTAGAACTGGCTCCTTGAATACGGTCGAAGGATTTGTTTCATCATCAGCATTTTGTCTCGGTCTTCTCGAGTGTGTCAGCCCCACATCGAAGGACGCCTTTTACCTCAAATGAAATCTAAACACACATCTATCTATCTATATATATATATTCTATAGGTAACTACAGAGAGCATTGAGTATCCAAGTTTGTATGCACCTTCGTATCTATATACGCCTAGCGAGCGGTAGAAAACACTTCCATGTTCGAGCTGAATGTAAGAAATCAGGTGGTTTGTGTGAGTACGTGATACGGAACGTGAATTAGGATATGAGAGAATCTTACAAGGCGCAACCCCAAGAGGGCTAGTAATTCAATTAGATACACACACACACAGAGATAGACAGGATAGTCTTGAAAACCCTATTTTTTTCGGTAGGGAATCGAATCCCGGATCCTTTCGCTGGTGGAGAAGTCCTTAGAGAACTGGGCTTCGGTGCCACGACACACATTGTGAGACTCCTTTTCCGTCTCGACCCACTTCGTCGAGCACACGCCACCCTGTGGCTCAGCTGCAGTTTGTGATAAACAACTTGGGAACATGGCCATTATTCACACTAGAAAATTGTTTTACCTCACCTCTGTAATAGATGACACGACCACTCGTGATTTAGACCTTCCTGGTTCTGCACGAGGTTACCCGATCGGTGGCCAAATGCTCGCCAATCTCATTTTCATCCGTGGAGAGAAATTGAATCAAACCAACAACAGCATATATCCTTAATCTTAAGCTGGACGTGAATTACAATCCGCGATGCGTTCTAAGGGAGTGCACTCGAAATGATGGGATGCTTCCGATCGAGATAAGCATCAGCCTCAATACGTCCTGCCTAAGGGGACTCGTCGTAACTGGATCTACGGCGGTTCTAAAGCTCGCCCGCGGCAAAATTTTACTCCGCGCGAAGACTGAAATTAAGTTTCAGTTCAAGGCGCTAAAAGGTCAAGGGTTCACAACAATTTCTATTTCCGGTCTGAACCGTTCTCACCAAAAGTGAAAGCGCCATCCAGCGATTATTTCGTTAATTCGGGTGAAGACGATATACCAATAAATATACATGTATGTATGCATTATATATTATACTCGATGTATACGCACATCGAAATGTCACGATTAATGATTTCGCACGACAGCAGCAACGGAACACAAACATTATTTGTGGAAACACAATTTTTGTCATTACATTGTTTCGATTATACCACCCCTGAGTGCACCTTCGAGTCATCATATCCTGCGGGTGTCGAATCCAGTTTGTCGACGGACTCACGTCAAGCTTTCGCCTATATGAGCCGTTTTTTGGCGAAATTGGGCCTGCCGTTCATTCAATTGCGTTTGCCTGTCGGACCGTTTGCGAAGCGATGAGCCAGGGGCCACCGCAGGCCAGTGCTAAATTGCACACAGTTTCGCATCCCCGATGCTAAATTTATCATCGGATGGTGGCGGGGTCCTCGTGGCTATTTTCGGCAATGCGCTCTGGGCCCTATGATCATTACTTTTACTTCTGTGAGGGAACTTCCTCATCACGCTATCCCATCCTCCCGATTTCTCTCCCACGAGAGAGAACCGAGCCCAAGGGATGGGTTCGCTTTCCACCGCCGATTGACGCGACCAGCCTCCCCTGAGGGCACACTGGCAGTACAACGCGGCAATATAAAGTTGTTTGTTCTTCTGGAAATTGTTCTCGCTTATTTCTGCCCTATAGCGGGCCTTCATATGCACCGGCGTTATTTGCAAATGTTATGAGCATTAGAACCCATATAATACGATTGTGACTTTTGTTCGAAGGGAACTTCTTGCTCGCGAGGCTTCATTTGGGCAGCTCATACTGCGATAGTAGTTTGTCTCCAATTGCCTACCATGCGTTTCATTTTATCCTACTGCAAAGCAGGGTTGTATCATATTTGACATAAGTGGATTGACACTCCGAGATAAATGGTCAGAATACAATTATGATACGTGGTAGATAGTTTTAGTTAGGCTGGTATTGATCCCCAACTTAGACAGCCCTCTACAACCGGACACACGCACAAACACACATACCTTACTGACGCTGGTACGTGCAATGTTATTGATTGTAAAGCACGACTGCCATATCGTACTTAGCGTAAGCCCACTAGAGGCAAGATGCAAGTTGACAACATTCAGATAGATGCATATGCGCAATCACCATCTATATAGAAATTGTGTCGTGATAAGGCGATAGCAATATCGTTACTTTATACAGAGGAATTACAGAAGATAAGGCAAATTTAATATTCGACCTTGGAGTTCCGACCAATCATATCTGGGGTGCCCTAGCTGGTGAGTTAGTACAAGTCCATAAAGAATCACAACGAATCGGTCTCGAATCCACTCGCGATCATTCCTTCTCCAAAATCAAGACACTTCGGAAGACAACATCAGAGGAGGGATTCAATCCGGTGGCCTCCAATGGTACATCGGGGTTACCATCGAGTTGATGATATTTAGAAGCATATCTCTTTGCAGCGGAAGGGGTAGCTAAGCGACTGCGCATCTGGGTTAGCTCGCATCCAACATCCAGCTAAACACGGAGATATTCGTGTGCAAGCATCTTCACACGTATCACAGCTATTTGCATCAACGTCTTGTGTGACCTCATTCACACATTTGTAGAGGATTCTTTCCCAGGCGTTTCACACCAGGCGGGCAGCCTAGATTGCCACGATATGGCAACATCCTTACAACTCAACTAACGAAATAAGCAATTCGAGGTATCTGGCCGACTAAACAGCCCCGGGCCTTGTTCGGGGGCTTTTCTTTGAATTGGTGCTTACATTTGGCTCATTCTAATTCCTTCACTCCTGCATCAGCCAGCCATTTTCTCGAAGCTTTATGAGACAACGATGGACAACGAATACACCCTTTTACGGCTTGTTCGCATTTTATTATTATGAATTGTACTTAACATGTTCTTTTAGCGATCTTTAATTTCTATGCACACGTTTTGCAACACGTGCACAATCCTGTCAAAAACATACCCGTACGGATAATGCGTCATATATTTCAATTGTTCATGGATAACCGAAGTGTCCCAAACGAATACATATAGATAACAAAAATAATAAGAATAGGATTTGTGGTGACAGTATTGATGTAATTCCTAAATAAATTTGGCTACGACATCGTGAACAGGATGTCTATCTCTGATCTGATCTTGTCATTCGTGTTGTTCTAGGCATGACAGTATGCGAGGAGGCACTGAAGACATTAAGGAATCCCAGAAAACGACCTGTTAAAGGAGTTCTATTCGTAACTGGTAAGTGAGTTCAACTCAGACTTAAACACTTCTAAGGTCAACGAGGTCTTTATGTATGTCATATCTATGATGCATTCACATGTTTCTTTGAAAAACAAAAAGAGAATCCTTTGAAATTAACGGAAGCACGACGCCGACAGCCTAATCCAGGAAGAGCGGCGTTTTCTCGAGCAGAAAAATCTCTCCGCTAAGCGGATCGAGGAGAAAATGGCTTAGGAGAGCTTGGGTCCATCTCATTCTTTGCCTAGGACCGTGTCCGGGCATGTGAAAGCTATCGCATAATACATATCAATGCATAGGGGCTAGCGGGAGCTAACAGACCAAGGCACGATGTAGGGACGATGAGTGATGTCAGCAGCTTTCCCAAATTCGTAAAGGGTGTTCCGGTTCGATACAATGACATGGTAGGCGTTATGTGATGCAGTTTCAGCGCTATGCTGACATCAATTACCTATGTGATTCATGTGGAATTCTAAGAGAAAACTCCAAGGTTGAAGCATACTATAATACAAACTGTACGTTCTTATGTTTTCCTCTAAAAGAAAGCAGATTAAGAGCAAGTAACCTCAGCACTAACTAACTATGTCCCATCCATCTAACTATATTAGTTAGCCTCCACTATATAATGGATAGCAAAAAGGAGCGATCCCCTTCCGAAGGCAAGGAATTGCTTCAGTGTTGAAAGTGCTTAGTGATAACCCGTGCCCCCTCTCTCTCTCTCTCTCTCTCTGCCTCTACGTTTCCCGCTCTAGTGTGTATTACTGGGCGCTCTAATTTAATAGAATATAATGTACATGTGTATTTATTCTCTATCATTAGAGAGGAGCGCTTGAGCCACACTACCACCGCTGGCGGTGGCAGCACCAGCAGAACAGAGGCACCTCCACGTCCGCTCCCGACATCACTATCGGCTCAGCCTACTTTCTCTCAGCTTTTTCCATCCACTTTGTATTTGGCCTTGAACCGTCGTCTTCTAGTTGCTGGGCTTGCTTCCGATGGCTGCTAAGCCGGGCCGCGACCCAGGGGGGCGCGAGGAGCCGGCTGGGGCTAGGCGGAGAGTAGGGGTGGTAAGACAAAGCAGCAGTAGAGGTAGAGTGGCAGCCTCGGCTGGAAGATGGCCAGTGAAAACCTGTGAAGACCTTACCACCCCCACATTCGCTCATGCACCGCCGTGGCCGCCGGCAGATTGATCCGTGGCGGTCTCCTGGAGAGCGGTCTTTTTCGTACCCTCACTATCCTTCTCTCTCCTGAACTTTACCCTCTGAAAAAGGCTAGACACCACTAGCCCTCTTGATCCTCTATCCTGTATCTTGAAGGGCAGATATAGCCGTGATGTTGGCGCTGGTCCAGGCTGTCCTGGATCCGGATGAAGCCAAGTGGACGTCACACGTTGGAAGAGCTTTTGCTTTAGATAGGGACGCTATTTTCTTTTGGCGGCGATTACTAAGTAGAAAACACAATAGGTAAGAGGTTGCACGTGGCTACGCGCTACGAGGCTGTAGGTTGGCTCAACATCCTTTCTGTGTCACCGCCTCCCGTCGAATGATGAATGACGCCGCGGCATAAGCAAGCTACCACAAAGACATATGAATGAGGAAGCTGTTTTGCTTAATCTCTTGCGGCATCTCGTACGAATACTTACTTTCGAGGATCCGTTCTTCGACGAGAATGGCACGCCGAGGACAAACTGATTAAAGAGACCCGTGTCAATTTGCTATGTTCCGATGCCCCAAAAGAAAATAGGATTGCCCGGTGATTTGTTTCTTGCCTGCTCGTGCACAAAGTATCGCTGTCTGTGTGAGCGTGTCTGATCTGTGCTTCGATGAGGTGTATTGCCCGATATGTTGACGTATTACAAAAAATACTGCTGTGTCGTTGTAAGAAGATACATACGTCAGAATTAAGATTAAATATATCATATATAAATAAATATATATATATATATATATATATTATCATCCATCTGTGTATATCTATATCTATATATTCAAAGCTTCATGTATAAAATCGTGACCCATGTGACTCATTGTGACACACACACACAACTATTGACATTGCAGGTGACGGTCTTCGCGTAGTTGACGACGAGACGAAAGATCTCATTCTTGACCAGACGATCGAGAAGGTGTCCTTCTGCGCACCCGATAGAAATCACGAAAAGGGATTCTCCTATATTTGTCGAGATGGTAAGTGAATACAGCAAGAGATCCCTACATCGAATCTTGTTCCGTTCTGTTTTGACGACCTATTTTAGCGTTTCCACTGACGAACTGCTCGATCAAATTTGTCCAGCGCCTATTGCCAATCAACAATTAACTGCGTGCCATATGTGTTCACCCCGAAGTCCATGAGGACCTCCCGCTCCCTCCGCGATGCGGATCTATGCGATCCACACGACCTTTGTCTCATTAACATCGTCATCAGCAGCAGAATTCGGCGCTAAACGCCAGGAATTAGTCCACGTGAAGATGTTTGCCTCGAACGTGCCTAAGTGGGCAAGATTCCCCCGTCGCCGTTTCCTTCAAACACCCAAGTGTTGCTGCTATGTTTCGTCTGTTCGCCGTGGTCATCTCTGCGTGTCCTTGCAGCTCGGCGAGCTAAGCAGACCTCTGGACACGGTATCGTCGACGAGTCATTGTTCCCTTCGTTCCCTTGTCAACAGAAGGCATTCGAACACGTTGCATATCCCCTCTCGGGGGCGCCACCCACCTGCCGTGCCATCCATTCTGGCCGCTCCGGTGATCCGGGCTTATTTGGGCGGTGAGGGAGGCGTAGCGACGAGCATTACCGTTAGTTATTAAGTGTGTATGACTCAATTCCATGGGAGTCTCTGTGTGAGTCTCTGTGTTATGTGTGTGTGTGTGTGTGTGTATGTTGGGTATTGATCCTCGGTCGGAAATTTGAACATGGAAATCTCGCGCCATCGCTTCAAGGGTCCCGGGCTTATCCGAGCGGGCACTCACAACGGGATTATGGGAGCGAGGGCGGACGACGCAGTTGCCAGCGACAGAAGGCGTTTTTCGTGCTCTGGCTTAGGCGGCTATGTCTAAGTAAACACTATTTTGCATTGATGCGTTCCTATATATCTCCTACCCCCGAGGCCACTATGCTATCGAGGCAGAGTATATACGTAACACGAACACATATACACGCCTCAAAAACTAAACAGCAGTCTTCGAGCTCGTAGAAGTTGCACGCACCGGCTCACTGCAAACACACGTCGCCGTACAAATGCATAATCAATGTACTTTGCCCATTGTACATTGCAATGCAAATAAACTCCGATAATGTTGTGGACGGCCTTGCGTCGCACTCCTGGTCTGCCTGGTTGTCCGGGTATACGGATACCTCGCAACGGTAGCCGTCGGCTCTCTACATTCAGTGGAGTCGACATTCGTTCCAATGCTGTGCCCACATGCTTCTGAGCAAACATGACGCAAATACATCCCATCGTTGCAAAGGGGAAGCTCCTCGCAAAGGCAGATTTCTGTTGTATTCCGATTTTCCGGTCTCGTGTATTCTTCTTTACATGTGCTAGGCTTTCTTTCTGCGTTTTCGCTTGTTTGATTTTGCAGTGTACCTTATTTTGTTCGGACGGTAAAGCCGAATAGATCGTAAGCCCTCGTAAACAATTGGCGTTTTGGGTGAAATGCTTTCTGGGATCAGGTCAAGTTACGGGAAGATTTCTTCATGAGACAGCCTAAGTTTGTCGGACCTAGGCGCGACAACCGACCGAGGCGCTCGCTGCATCCATCGTTCTCTTGAGCTGTAAAGACGAGCTAGGGCGTCCATGACTTGCCAGCCATCAGCTAGCTACTGAGCCATGTATTTACATTACGACTTCGATTCTTCTGGCGTGGATGCCACCGAAAATATGGCTCGGCTCATTTAAGCACGAAACTATATATGTGCCGCGGTAAAATAAAATCTTCTCTTTTGGTGAGTGACCTTATGCACGCCACCTGCGAAGTGCATTCACGGGTTGGAGCGAAAGTTCGATTCCATTAGGCACTGGCGGAGTTCTGGACGAGCATCAAATACTTAAACCATCCATCGATGTATCTATCACGCTGACCTGTTACTGGGACATTCTTAATGCAGTACTAGCCACCCCAGTATGGACCCTTTTCCTTTTTTTTTGAGAGGAGGAAATTTTCTTCAAAGGAGGAAACTTTCACCACCAGAGAGACGAGATTCGAATCTCCATGAAAGTGGGGCGATCCAGTGCAGGGGGTGTTGACGTCTCTGCCTGCTAAAACCACCATCTTCTGCTGAGAGTGTATCTCTTCCATGGGCATTTGTACGATATGAAATGAATTTATCTTGTAAACCAGCACCAAACATAACATTTTGGTAATGAACGTGTGTCCGTTGGCACGCCAAGGGGCGCGGTTTACACCATAGGTATCCTCTTCAAGAGAATCGATCGTTTCATCCAGATGTCATCATCTATTCTTACACCGAAATATGAGCAGTCATATCCGTTGGTAGAGGATAAACATGTATCACTGCAAATCAATTTAAGCCAAACTCTACGCCGCACATATCAATAGACCAATTTACCAAAAATTGCAGCTCCTTTAATAAACCAATAAAACCTTTACCTTACCTTTACCATAGCAAACAGTCCGTCGCGCGGCAGACGCGTTCCGCATCTGGTTGTTGATTGCCGTCGTATAGTGCTACGAGTGTAATGCATCCATCTCTATTGTTTCAATCACCTACGTTTGGATTCATTTGAGATGAACGAATACTACCGAGTAATTCACCAATAGAGGCCGCTGTAGGTGGGCGCCGCCGCACAATTCCAGGCAGACATTAACCCTATACGATTGTGTTATTGTCGGGGTTCAAATTCAAATTCAAATTCAAAAAAATGTTTATTGACGGAACTGCTATATACATGCTTAAGTTCTCGTAAAAATAATAGTTAAAAGAATTAGGGTTGTTGTTGTTGTTCTTCTTCTTCTTCTTCTTCCCTTTTATTGTTTATTTGTTTGTTCGTTTGATTATTTATTTGCTTTTATTTCCACCGACCCCTCTCCTTGTTCCACGCTCGTCCCATGCAGGAACGACGCGCCGCTGGATGTGTCACGGGTTCCAGGCGTCGCGTGACTCTGGCGAGCGGCTATCGCACGCCGTCGGGTGCGCGTTCGCTGTCTGTCTCGAACGGAAACAGCAACGCGACAAGGAGTCGAAGGAAGCGGCTCTACAGGCAGTCACCCTTCAGCAAGGCCACCAGGGTCAGCCTGGGTACGCACAGATGGCCCAAGCTACCCACGGCAGTAATGCCCATGGCAATACGAGCAACGGTAACGGCGGCGGCGGCAGCAGCAGCAGCAATAACACAACGAGGGAAAATAACAACTTTAGAAGGGCGGCCTCGATGCGGTGCCCCTCTTCAGCCGTTAGAGCTCCCCTCGACCCACAGGTAAATTGTCACGCTCATTATGTCATTCATAAATGATACGATCATTGTATGGGCCGGGTCGAAGAATGGCCCTCGAAATTCGTTGGACATCCCGTGAGATGTTTGCTAATGAGTCGGGAGGGGCCGACGCATCTATTTGAAACAATTAAACTAAAGGTAGAGCAGTGGTAGTGTTCTTGCCTGCAAACATATTGGAATCCTGTACACAGTTTCCAGGGTAGATTCATTTTCTTATGCATGAAACTCAAGTGATGATAACCACAACATCCGAAAAACGGTTGTTAAAACTATTGCTAACTATTGTTATTTAACAAAAAAGCGATTTCTTCCCGTCCGCTTCAAGTTCATTTTCTTATATATATATATTTTTTTTTTCTTCTATATATATATATATATATGTATATATGTATAGGTAGGTGTCTTGTAAGTGAATTTCAGTTGTATTTACTAGTGTAGGACCCTACTGTTCAGATTCAAATATGCTTCCACACAGTTATGACCGCTATAGTGCCGCTACACGAACGATATGCTTTTAGCCAATGTGTTCTGGGCAGTGTTCGCGATGAAATTTTCACCTGTATCTAACCTGTTTATTTCGTTTCGTCATTTGCTTCCAATCTCTCGCCTGATCTTTCTGTTTCTCGTTCTCTCCGTTCGTTGGACAGGAGTGCAAACCTTCACAGGTTCCACCCGTTAAGCCCGTACACAATCCGTACGCCATCGAGCGGCCGCACGCCACGGCGTCGATGCTCGAGCGACAGAATTCATTCCGTGGTCTGGCAACAATAGGCGCGCAATCGCCATTCAAGCGTCAGCTGTCGCTCAGGCTCAACGACCTGCCGTCGAACCGGCAGAGACAGCGCTCGATGAGCCTGGATACGGAGGCCACCCAAGGGCTGGTGCGGGAAGCGGGTCAGGGCCTTGCCCTGGACAATCAGGCCATTCCCGAAGGCTCGCCCCTGGGCAGCCAGCAGGCGTTGAGCGACGCACGTGGCGTGCCTGTCTCAAAGTCGAACTCGACCTCAATCGCGTTACAGGGGATTCACAATCCCTTGTCCGTGCTGTCCACGTCTCTTCCTCAGGGTGGCGGTGGGCCCCTGTCGCTTGGATCGGGCGGCGGAGTGGAGTCCAGCCTGGACATCAGTGCCATGTGCCAGCAATTGTCTATGGGGCTAGATCTGCTATCGTCCGACAGTGGCAAATGCAACCCCCCCACCGGAATCACCAATCCATTGTCAGATCCCTTTGACACCAGCGCCATATCCAACGGATGCGTAGGTAGGTGAAACAAGCCTATGCCGACCCAACTGATGGGTTACGCGAGTAACGATGTAAAGCAATAACTGGTGGTTTGTACAGCAGTTGTGTGCATATACATGACTATATTATGTAACAATGAATATTGTTACATCGATGAGACAGCATGCATATCATGATCAAAAGCGAGTGATATATTATTATAGATTAATATTTGCTAGACATGTTCGATATTCGGACAGATTTCGTTGACTCGTCTCCTCCTGACGACGATTGAACGCATCTGCGTATCATACAAGCATAACTATCCTATGATGACGGTGATCATATGAGATGGTCGCCAGCAAAAATGGGCGTCGCTCTTCCTGATTTCCAATTTAAAACGATACACATTTACAGCAGCTACAAAAACAAAAGACAATGTCCCGGACTGTTCTGCTGTCAATCTCTTGCAGTATATATCCGTTATTATTTGCAATACTATTCCATTAAAGTTTCTCGTTTGCCGAATAAACACGAGGGGGCGTTCTTCTCGCAAGTGACCGAAGATAACAAGACGTCCCACTCCGAATCCCCGTGTTTTGGTCTTCTCGTACACCTCTTGTATCTGTATACCTTACGAACATGGACAACTTACACTGGAGCGAATCCTCTCGCTGCGCTCTCGTCCATTCGTTGCAGGTGACCTTGATTCACTGGCGGGGCCTGCTGGCCTACCGGACGGTGATCACTCATCTGTGTCTCCGTCATCCCTAGTCTCTTCAACAAATCCTTGGGCGCAGGGTGTCGCGGCCGCCACGACGACGACGTCGTCCTCCTCCGTTGCGAATCCCGTCGCGAGCCTAACTCACGCTAGCCTGTCTCTGTCCCCGTCCGGTGGGGCCGGCTCGCCACGTCTTGCCCATCAGCGGGCGGGCCAGCTCGGCCAATTGCGCAGCCAGAGTCTCTGCGACACGGGTCGGGGCCAGAGCGATTCTTTGCATAATCCTGTCGCATCCCGCTACTCATCAACGAACCCTTTCGTCACCGATCTGATCCAGAATAGCCACATAGTAGCTCATAGTTCGCTGACGTCACATCTGAATCGGCCCAGCAGCAACAACAACAACAACCACAGCAACAGCGCAGCAAGTTCTGCTGCTGCAACAGCAGCAGCAGCAACGGCGGCAGCGTTAGGGTCACAGGTTGGGGCACCAAGCGGTGTGCCTGCCTTCGAAGTGAGATTGTAGATTAGACCTATGTCGATAAATAGAGAATACAATAAGGGTTGGGTGTAATGCACAGCAACCGACACGAACAGCAAAAGTGTGTACGAGAGAGTGAGAGAGAGAGAGAGACAGAGAGATTGTAAGGTAACAAGTGGAGAGGCTCTCTGTGAAGGCGATCAGCGACAGAGCGAGCCGGAGCTACAGGAGACATGATCATGGTGGTACACACGACAAAGATACAAACACATATACACATTTATAGTGGACCATCGTTGAGGTATAGTAGGATACGGTGGCGCGGCCTAACGAACTCGGCCTAATCATCTCGTTATAAAGACGGTAGGGAGCCGCCATGCGAACCCGATCGGCCGTTTCATCCACCGCTTCCGAGCTGGACAGTGGCATTCAGTGGGGGAAATTGCTGCTGGGGAAAGGAAATGAGCGGTTTTTTTTGTACGTGGTGTGCGTGGGCGCGTGCGTGCACGCGCACGACTTCGACGCATGCGATGTTGTGAACACCGACAAATCATTAAGGTGACTAATAATGGCCCATGCAACTGGTGTCGGTTCCGAGTAGAGGACGATGAGGTATCTCACGAGAAAATGGAGCAGAACAAGAAGTTGATTCCAGGCGGGAAGATGATTGTGTATAATACTTATGGATTATATTATTAATTATTATTATTATTATTATTATTATTGATAGTAGTAGTCGTAATAGTAATATCCCACACTAGTAGATGGCGATATAGGGGCAGCTCACCAGAACAAATCTGGTCGGAACACCGGCTCACGCCTATTCCTTGAGTATAGTAATAATAATAATAGCAATGGCCTAACCCAGCGAGCTCGATTACAGATGATATCATTCTTGGTAGTGATGAGCACACATGATCGAGACGCAATCGAACAGTAACAACAATGACAGCGATAACGGAACTAAGAAGATATGACCAGCCGTCTGGAGAACAATGAACGCACACACACAAACACACTCGGCGCCCGCCTGCCCGTCCGCCCGCAGACAGAATATCGCAGGAACATGCCTATTCTACACATCATGAATGGGAGAACTAAGCCACGGAAACCTTTAAGCAGTTTTCGCCGCGACGCTGGCCGCATGCAAAATCCGATGCGCTGCGGCAGATGCTCTCCGTTAATGGGAATTGGTGGTGTAAAGAAATTGTACAGAACGCGGAAGGCGATGGCTGCCAGGAACGTTGCATTGAACTGGAGCTACTTGAAGTTGAATGAGAGAGCTACGAAGAGAACATTGAACGGGGGCTGTTCATTTGATGACCTTCCGTGTGTCCTTCTTCCAGGACAGGAAGCGGACTAAGATCGTGGGCATGTCACAAGACCCAGTGTAAGAGCAATCGCACTCAAGATAAGCCTATTATCGTGGTTGACGTAACATAACATGGATAGACGACTTTGTCGGCCAATAAGAGTGAGCATAAGTGTGCGTAAAAAGCAATGCTATGATAGCATGAAGTGGAGTTAGAAAGAGAAAGATGACAGATGAATGTAATGGGAATCCAATACCAACGCGCATCCTATACAAAATTTGTATATTGGCAATATTTTCATGGAACAGCTTAGCAAGTGGAGCGAGCTAGTTCCGGAGGTTGCACACTCTTGTTATTTCTATACGCGATTCCCTCTCTTTGTCTCTCTCTCTCTCTCTCTCTCTATTTGATGATTCATGATCGTTCAATGTCCCGATTTTCCCGAGTTTTTTTGTGGTCTCGGCTACTGGGTCCCAATTTCGGTACTAACTTAATAATTTCTTGTTTCAATGGTCTTCACGAGCAAGGAGCACAGTAGGCAGAGGGCAGGCAGAGCGAGCCTCGATACTGATGTGCATATTTATTGATGAGAGGGTGCAACTCACACCCGAGCAACGAGACGCCTTGGTGGCTCCGAGGTTCGATTATATGTTCTATATTGTTAAAGCGACTAGGGCGGGTATATTCATAAGTACAGTGTATATTTTGATGACGACAACAGGGGATGTGAAACCCAAGTGAGAGCTTATTAATTAAAAAGCATTACTGCCCTTTAGCAACATCGTAAACTTCCCGCTAGACCAGGCCAGGTCGAATAATGAGACCGGAATAGCCACACTCCACAATGGTGGGGTCATTCCTTAATAAGTAGACAAAAAAAAACCCAACAGAACAATATTATATAACACATGTATTTTTGCCACCTAGGTGCTAGCCCGCGAGACTGCCCCTCAACACTCTAAACACACAAACATCACGCAGTGCTTGGTCCATGTAGCGACAATAGCTTTTCAATGGTATTTAACAATGTGAGCCCATGTCGAGGCTAACAATGAGCGGGGCGGATACGACCGCTGGTGAAGTGAAAGATGTCGCGGACGAACCTATATTTAGTATACGTCGAAAATTATAGTAATACCATCGACAATGGTGGTAAATATATATATATATATGACATAATAAGATATTCATTGTGATGGCGATAAAAAACAAAACGCGATGCGGGGAACGTAAATACATCTAATTACGACATGTATAGAGAGACAGCGCGGGACAATGATGACGTCGAGGACATTGACGCCGACAGCCACAGCCACAAATGTCAGACCGGCTAATACGGTCACAGGCAACACATTGCGGCAGCTGTGATTTGGCATCGTTCATTTGATCAGTTGTAGATCAATGTGATTAAATTTTACGTCAAATAATCGAACAGGTGAGGGGTGAATTGTTTTTGGTATTGTTCATCAAGTGGGTAAACCTCTTCGCAGCAACGATTACCATTTTGCTCCGAAACGCGCAAACTGCAGGAGTTTCTCGCTTGCGGGCGTGTATCCGCGATCACGCAAGGCCGGATCAGTGAGACGTTTCTATTCGAGGTCCCGTCAGTAGGACAAAAGGGCCACTGTGACCAATGACACCAGTGACCACCCCTGCGGGCTCACCAATCATCATCATGCAGCACCCCAGAGCAGAACGATCACTAGACAATTTTCGAATCCTGAGGGCGTCTCGTGGTAGAGGAGACACAGATAACGAAGATATTGGCACCCCTTCTGCCTGCTCGCCTGTCTAACTTTTTCTCGGTGATGCAGGGTCGCAGCTATAAAATATATATGCTTATTTATTTGTGCGTACACTTTCCTGTTAATTCGAAACGTTGTACGAGCTGTTGAAGAGCGATTGCAATACGAACACCCGTCGACCCTACTCTAATATATATGAGGTCAAATAATTTGAATTCGCCCGGAAATCTTCATTTCTATTCACATCCATTGTGGATATTTTGGATTTTGGTCATTTCGAGACGGCGGCTGAAAAAAAAGCGTTGTTGTTGTGTTATATACTACTACTTTCAACAGGCATCAAGGAAGAAGATGAAATATATCGTACGTGATAGTAAAAATTATATGGGAAGGCCCCCGTATTTCCCAACCACAATACATGAGAAACATACATGTAGATTGATTCATTAATAAGACATATAACCGAACGCTCTGTTTCCTATCCAGCCGGTATATAGACTAATATTAACTTATGTATTTAAGTACGGCTAAATATATATATATATATACACACAAATTTCTCTCTCCCTTTCTCCTCTATATATATATATATATATATATATATATATATATATATATATATATATATTATATACATAAAATAAAATCTATATTTAACGAAAAAAAACCCGAACCGCTATTGTAGGTGGATGACGGACATGACGGTTATTCCGCCGATAACGACACAATATACAGAATACACGTGGTGAGAGAACGATAAAATGAAATGATCAGAGGCTGGAACGCAAATATACTATATATATATATATATATACCATTTGTTCATGTGTCTGTGGTCGCTGCGGTGTACACCGAGATCGCTGTTTCATCCAGTTGCAGTCCAGTTTTGTCGGAGGTCCAGAAGGCGCCCACGAACTCCCAAGGGGGCGAACTCAGTCTACATATATACATACATATTTATACACTCTTATATATAATATATATGTATATTATAGAGCCGTCCTGCAAACGACTTTCTCCGGCCGGCTATTAATTCGCGGCAGTGGCAGAGGCAGCATTCCCGGTCAATTATAATACAACGCGTTGTGTATCTCCTCTCTGTCACGCTATCGACAGTAGAATACGAAAGACTAAGTGAGAATATGCAGGAATACTGCAGGCAATAGGAACCCCTGAGAAGCACCTGCCTTTTGTGAGACCCCTGCTAAGCTCACATTTTCTCGATGTCTAGTGTCTCGTAGTTGGGCTGAGCCGCACACGGATTGAGGCAGTGGGTTCTTCTGCGCGGGTGACCTGGATCGCCTCACGGACGGAACGGACTCAACCGGCATATAAACAATAGCGACATTGGCCTTGCGGCCAGAGACGAGACGAGCCGTACGAAGACTTAATACAAGGTTTGCTCGCGTGTTCGAGCAACCCTAAGGCCAAGGGTCGCAGGGCCTGCCCTTCGTAGAATGATTCTCCCCTTAAATCCTGACGAGACTTGGCGGCCATCGCCAACAGGTCGACGTAGCCTCCTTTAGAAAATACAACAGAGTGTTCTTCAGATGAAGAACAAGAAGAGAATTGACATAGTTTATTGATATTTAAAGGATGATGGCGACGATGATGATACAATTGACGATATACGACACAATGGTGAAGAGACAACACTCCATATGCGATGATAATATAGAAAACAAATGTAGAGAAATGTGGCTTTCGGTGGGTGACGATAATGGTTATGAACAGTAAACTAATGACGAGAGAACCGTGCCATTGATGGTGGCGGAGAGCGATAGAGGCCTGGTATACGTCAACATACGATGTTGTGTTATGGAACTAACGGGCTGCACGAACTGAACAGATAAATAGAAGAGCAAGTGAATCGAATGGTTTAATTTGAAACAATGTCATTCAGCGCTGGGCCAATAAATATGCTTATATATATATATATATGTAAGTATAAGAACTTACGTGCATATTCGTGTTTTCATTGAGTGGCACAGCCGTCATGAGATGCGTCGTTGTCGTGAGGAGGTAGTGAAGCGTGGGCACCTTGTGGTTCTATGGATATAAGCCAAACGGACAAATCTCTGGTGTTCGACTCTAATTAAAAAAAAATAACGCTGAACTTCTACTTAGGTAGGCAGATAGACAGGTACTCGTTGTTCGCTGTCGCTTAACGATTCGTCAAAGTCTTCGGTTCATATACAGGTGATGATTGAATCAGGTGGGAAACAATAAACAGCTGGCTCACGTCCAATTGTCTATGAATAAACAAGGCAAAATCTATCACCATTCACTTAGGAACGAGCCGACCAGAGAAGGTGACCTTTTGTATATTGAAGGAGTACCCATCTCCAGAGTCTCTTAAGCTCGGTAACTGGGTGTATATCTGGATGAGCACCTGTGTTTTTTTTAGAGGAGGAAATTTCCTTCAAACCCACGGACTCCATCGGAGTTGTTCCAATGTCCATGTGGGAAAGTGGGCCGATCCTGTGCAGTGTGGACGTGGATGACAAAACGCCTCTACCAGCCGGAACCACCATCCTCTGCTAAGGAGTCCATCTCTTCCCTAGAGTCGGCACTTGTGTGTTATCCCGCAATTGCGTCAGCACGTCTTTAAAAAACATTACGACCTGAACTCCGCTTCCATCCTCCCGAGCCCGTGTGGTCCTGTCTCTTAATACTCTGCTGTTCCCGTCCTATATCGAGCGTCTCTATTATCTGCACGTTTTTAAAACCCTGCATGATCTGTTTCCCAATATTTGTGATTTTAGATTTTCAACAAATCACAATCGTGGTGGCTGTGCTAACCTACTTTTGCTTGTCTCATACTCTAATAATGTTGGCCGTCGATGCTTCCGCTCTCAAGGGCCTGTTCTCTGCAACGCCTAACGGACTACAGTGAGTCAATCATGAGTTTCGAAGTCCGTGCTTAAAGAACACGTGCTAAGCAGATTGTAGATACGCTTAATATTTTGTGTACATTTTCTATGTTTCATATATCATATATTCGATACAACGTTTTATATATTTAATGTACTTATCTCTCTATATATATATTTAATGTACACTAACTAGAGCATCGACGTCTTATAATAATTATAATAATACTAATTGGCATTGTGTAACACGCCTGGTGTTGTTTTTAATCTATTGTGTTCTCGTTGTGTCGACACTGAAACGCAATGATTTCGATTGTATCAAGTATATATTTTTTCTTCCTCTCAATCTCTACTATATAATTTACGGAAAAAACTCTGTAGCAAATACATACCTCATAGTCTTTTATGGCGTTTTGGTCCTTTTCTACTTTTGTATTTCCCCGGTTATTTGTGAATTGTACGATTTTGTTCCATTCCTGTATTGTGTGCGACTGGCTGTTGTTTCACGTATCATAAAAGCATACGAACGTAATTCCTTATCGCCGCCCGCGAGCCCTGGCCTCTTGAACGGGAACACTCACTCTCTTGTCATTTATACGTTCGCAGCCTCGCAAATTTGCTTTATTGCTAGATTTATTTATTCTTTGAGTATGTAAATAATGACCGAGAAAATAGTGTCTCTTAATCAAAAATAAAATTTAAAATATATAAATAAATACAATGCATTTTACGAACATTTCAATACGGATTCTAATCTATAGCTCATCGAATGCAATCGTAGGGGATATCACCTCTGTCTTGAAAACCTTAGGCGGCCTCCTCCCAGCCAAGCTCCAGTGAGGTGGATGAATCGGAATGAATCTTCTGCTCTTTGACGTTCTCGAAAAGTAGTGCATTAAAACTTAGTCCGTTTTTAAATCGTTTGCGGATTCGAGTTGTGTGAGAATGCTGATTCCCCCCCCCCCGTTTGGGCTGACTTAATTCTGCCAATGGAAGTGAGGCCCTCACGATTTATTTTTATGAGGTCTTAACAATACTTTCTACTAATTCCGATTTTATTATATATAGGTTAAGTTGTGCCATGAGGCTATGCAAATTATTTTGGAGACAATTTAACACGGAACACATTAATGGAAAATCGAGGCAGATCTAAACGTCATAATAACCTCATTATTACTCCTGTAGCTAGGTAATCAGAAGAATCGCAGTGAACTATATTTTTGTATATTTAGACACTTTAAAACATAATGAAGGTTTACCTCTAAAATATATACGTGCCACGTTTCTGTTTAAGGTCCAAGAGCAATTATGGAACTGCGCGTAAGCTAATAGCCTCTATTCACTTGTTTTATTCGAATTTTATTTATAAAACTATCACTAACCAAAACCATTCTCTACACCTATATAAATGTATCAAAATAATATTGTTTACATAGCAAATAAGCATTTCGTTCAGCTTCGAAATTGGTTAACTTGGCCACATCTTCTCTGTTCTCTACACCCAGCCACAGTCTGTCTCTGCCAAACACTAGATGTTGCTGAGTTTAAGCCACGCCTCGGTAGCGCAGTAGGCAGCGCGTCAGTCTCATAATCTGAAGGTCGTGAGTTCGATCCTCACCCGGGGCAAAATCTTTTGTTTCTTTAGGCGATCATTTAAAAAATGTCTCACTTTCATTATATAATAATATATTGTATAACATAGCGAAATCAATTATTAAAGTTTCTTAATCATATGCAAGCATATCCGTCTGGAGTACGTCCCTAGTCTCTCATCGGGTTTCCGAATACGGACAGTTGTTTCAACCTGAATACGTGTCTATTTCATTTGAGCTTGTCGTCATTTGACAATTGGATCATTCGTGTAATACCCTCTATGAGGTTTGCTTCTGATACAAACAAAAGCTTGCTCTCTCTCTCTCTAGCTCTCTTCTAGTGCTTTACGAATTAATGTTTTATTATTACGATTATGGGAATTTTTATCTAGTTGTTGCGTCTGGCTGAACAGGTCTTGCGATCGCGCCGCGATCATAGTTATCATTTTGCAGTGCCTCTTTTCGTTTTCCTATATAAAACATATCGTTTGAATAACCGATGCTAAGAATACCCGCTCCGCTTGCATCGGCGCTGCTTAAATATACAAGATATTACTTTGTTATAATTGTTATTACTTTGTTATAGGAACAATCGGCCTCGAAATACTCTCGAACGGAATCTTACGCTTCTTGCCATAATTGGCCCCCAATTTCGCGTTAACGTCAATTCAACAATGTTTCCGCCATCAGTTGAGCCCTTCACCAAAGTTAACACACGATTGTACACCCTGCATTGCCGGCATGGATGCCGATAAGACCATGCCAAATAGAACGCAGATTCAAAAACGCCCGGCGTCGCCAACATCGAACACAACATTTGTTGTTACTGGCGCCCGTCAAAATAGCGGGCCAATTAATTTGATATCTTTATTAATTTCCTCGTAAAGATTCAGCACAAGAACGATACATCTTATAAAGGTCCACCAACGGAGTTTCTCGACTCAGGTCGTCTAACTACATTGCTTTCCACTGAGGTTTCCATCACGACAATTGCAACGAAATCCAATCAGAATCCGCGTTTGGCGGGAGTCGGCTCTCGTCATCTAGTGCCGACTCTTTTCGCCTCGTGGCCTGGTTGGTGCGAGTTGTGTATGTGGTCGTTCCTTGGATTTTCCCTAATTTTTAGTGTGTTTTCATCTTTTTCGACCGTGCTATACGGTGGGAATAGTTGCCAGTGAGGCCATACGCCTAAAAGCGAAGGAATATATGTGAAAACTACTGTAGAATTAAATGTTCTGGGTCGGCATGCCCCCGCCTCATGCGTCTGGCCAGCCACTGCTGATTTTCGCTTTTGTTAGCTTTTCATGCTGGACATCCGCTATCAGGGTTGTTAATGCCCAAATCAGGGCATCCTATGGTCGAGTTTCTTAGCGACAGTAGATTTCTCTGTCGCTTTCATACGAGCCGTTTTAGCGTATGAGGCAGCTGCAATATTAAGAGCGTGTTTTTGCGGATTCGTTCGTTGTCCGGCGACTTCGTGGCCGTTCTCCAACGCATGCTTGCACAACCAGTGACGCCTAGATACTCAAAAGTCCCAAAAGACAAAATCCGTTGTTCACATGAAATGATGACCGTTCATCATCGCTGCGCGGAGATACATTAACTGGCCATCAGATTCTCGACGTGCGGAATCGCAGGATCTATGATGTCACCAGATGCCACTTTCTGCATGACAGCTATGTGAAAAACTCAAAATTCTACTCGGGCGTATACCAAGCAGGGGCGATTTATATCGCCCTGGAGTTCGTTTACACGAGTGCCTTCCAAAGTAGCATTTGTTTTTTGTGTGCGAAATTCTTACATAGATATTGTATCGGGTTAAATACAGTGTCCATATCCTGTCTAATGTCCTTGATTGTTAACCCATCAAATTAGAGGACCATATGCCTTCGTGGCTTTATCCCCCCCACGTTGGCTCCTATAGTAATGTTGCAATGCACATTTTTAACCATATTTATAATTCGTTCGTTGCAGATATTTAGCTCAACATGGCGGATTGGGCAGATGAAGTGCAGGAGTCTGCGCCCGTGGTGGCTGCTGCTGAACTGATCGACATTAAGCTGTTCGGCCGTTGGTCGTCAGCCGATGTCGAGGTAAAGGACATCGGTCTGCAGGACTACATCGCCGTCAAGGTATGTTCAGCGCTATTCTTTGGGTTCACTTTGAGGAGAGGCGTTCGAAATGTGTCTATCTCAATGTGACCAATACTTGTTGGTATACAGAAAGTGCCTGGTTTTCTTTTGCTACCGGGATGATATGTGGAGACTCGATATGGATGTGTTATGATGACTCGAGACTTCGAAAGTGACTCTAAACCTTGACGTTTATTTGTAATGTCCTACTTTATTAAGACTATTCAACAAGTTGCCGAGGTCTATGTTCACCTTGAATCAATATCGGCCAGATAGTGAAAAACGAGCTGAGCACTTTGAAAAATAAAGGCCTCGAATTACAATTAGTCCTTATTAAGTTCGTACTGGTCACCAGAGATCCGTGCTATTATTTCATGATAATTCATTAGCATTCTCTAATCCTATTTGTTCTTCTTCTTTATTGTTTTTTTTTCTAGGAAAAGCATGCCAAGTATCTGCCCCATTCGTCTGGTCGTTATGCGGCCAAGCGTTTCCGTAAGGCGCAGTGCCCAATTGTCGAGCGATTGACGAACTCGATGATGATGCACGGCCGCAACAACGGCAAGAAGATTCTTGCCGTCCGGATTATCAAGCACGCCTTCGAGATCATTCACCTGCTAACGGGCGAGAACCCGCTCCAGATCCTTGTAAATGCCATCATTAACGCCGGACCCCGTGAAGACTCGACCCGTATCGGTCGTGCCGGTACCGTGCGTCGGCAGGCTGTCGATGTGTCCCCTCTGCGTCGTGTGAACCAGGCTATCTGGCTTCTGTGCACCGGGGCTCGCGAGGCTGCCTTCCGTAATATTAAGACGATCGCCGAGTGTCTCGCCGATGAGCTCATCAACGCCTCGAAGGGATCGTCGAACTCGTACGCGATCAAGAAGAAGGATGAGCTTGAGCGTGTCGCTAAGTCCAACCGTTAAAGGCAAAGACGGAAATTTACGGAAAACAGCCCAACAACGGTTTTCTTGTATCGGAAGTGTACTGGGCAGAATGTTGTTGGCCGCTATCTGCCGGAGTCGAAGTCACCATTGTGGTGGCGGTGGCTGAGACTTGCGGCGTGGTGGGATTCAATAATAAAATGTCCGCGGGTGGCGACTACGACGCTTAGTTGGCGCGTGTTGTTATTGCGATTCTCAGGTAGCTAGGTTGAGTTATGGGCTATAGTAGCTGGTTTTCTCCCTGGGGGTCAAAGTGGTGTTTGGTTAGGTTCGTATACTCATTCGTCCGTACACTCGTTCGTGTACACTGGCCGAGCTTGCTACCAAGTGGATTGGCCGAATGCTGCTCGGTGACGAGGAGTTGATTGGGAAACGTGCTTGATTCCTCGGACTGATGAAAACAGATGGTTCGATCCTCAAACGAAAGCTAGAGAAATGTGTAACTGTGACATTGCTGCAGGTAAACTGTTTTTACTAACAAAACACTATACCAACATTTGTAGTAAAGTAAACTTTGGTTTTCTTAGTGTTGAGCCCGGTGGCGTGGCGTATTCGTGTGCGCCTTCCAGGCGGAAGTGCAACACGAAGGTGCACGGCTTCGATTCCCACCGTTGCACATTTTTTGCATTTTTGGGATCAGTCTTACGAAGCAATTCAAAAGCAATACCGTGGACGATAAAAATCTTGCTTGAGAGTCAGCCTAAATACACTAGGTTTCACAGCAATAATAATCATAAAGTGTGTTGACTCTGATATGACAGGGTAAATAGGTAGAAAAAGTATATGAGCACCGCGAATATACACGCCAAACGTAGCTTCGAAATACGGCTCGTCACACGTCATACACCCAAGTTAGCGTAATAATACCAACACAGAGTTTATGGCCGTTAGAATACGTTGATGGTTTTTATTCACAAGTATCAATATAATAATATTTTACTCTTATACATATTGTATATATGTATATATATATATTTATAGAGTTCTGGTTACAAACTTTTAGGAGCAAGATAGTGCTTCTAACAGAGCTAGAATACAGTTGACAACAGTCTACTTAGTCCGGCTATGTACATTCACTCTCGACACAATCACTTGTCGTTGGCGGGTATCAATCGCGCTGACGTTTCTTGACGAACAACTGTCATAGGTTTTAGAACAGCGAAGTAATATCAGCTTGTCGGAGCGCCTGCTCAATCGCCTCTCGGCCTCGATCCTCTATGGCCAGCCGGATCTTCTCTCTATTCCTGCAATTGCAATGAAGGGCAGATGTGAAACACTGACCACCAAATAGAAACAGCTGAAAGTTCCAAAATTATGCAGGAAACGCATCCTAGAACACAGAGCACTATTCCAAAAATCGCCCAAATTCAAACCGAGTAAAAACAACGTGGAACTCACCGATCAACAAGTAGCTTCTGGGTCAACGTTTGCGCGAGCTTGTTGAGGGCCCCAGCTCCGGTGAGTTTCACCACTCGCAGATGGCCAAGTTCGGTCACCTCGAAGCGGACCAGCGTCACAGTGCCTGTGAATATCTGGCATCGCACGATTACGCATCACGTGAGCATTTCATTTGATGAATGGAATAAAAATGATTATTATAGAAAAAAAAAACACATCACCCCACGAACGTTACCGGTGAAAAAATGCAGCTCCAGAAATGTTATCGTCGCTTGCTATCACCCTCAACCCGATCTATGGACATCTAATGCAAGGTAATTGCATTGTTTCGGTCAGTGCCCCGACATATATAGTTATTAGATACTGAAACGGGTTCTAACTAACATTTGCGTGAACGCGAATTTTGGCGACAAGCCGCTCGATTTGCGCAGACACTGATCCTCGTAGACGGAGAACTTTCGGCTCACGCTTAAGTCGAAACTTGGCATCGACGACGACCTCGCGAAAGGCCAATGCTGCGTCCATTGTGACGTTTTGACGGCTGCTCGAGAACGTCGCCGGGCCCTGCCTTTCTAAACTCAACAGGTTGTGTATAGTGATCTGTGTGAAGGTCACAATCGTTGGGATAAATCGATTTTTACTGAAGATCAAGTTCTTGCCAAGCGCTACCGGTCCATGGTCATATATAAATACATATTTACACGCACATACAAAGCTGTGATACTTGTGAGTTGTTACCTACCACCTGTGGTAACATATTGATGTTAGATTTATATACTGGTTGCTATATTGCTACCTAACAAAGGTGAATAAATGTATGAACGAATACCAGTCCGTGGTCGACAGACTTATTCGCATGGCAAGTATGCTATTAGTACATAATAGTTAATTCAATTATTGGAAATGTAATAGCTAGCTTGCTTATATTTGGTCAAAAGAACAAAGATGTTTAGTTCATTAAATGTATTGCATTTGGACACAAAATCGCCCGACAATGCACGTAAAAGTAATTGAAATAAAAAATGTAGCACTTAACAACAAGTTATGAACATAAATATATATATATATATATTTATAACAACAGCAAGCTGCACTGCTAACAGCCATTGAACTTATTTGTTAACGGTGTATACAAAACCGCTAGCGCTGAAAGTCAACAGCTAAAAGTCTATGCAATACAACTTTAAAACGCCGGCTAATTCATATTTTAAAAAAATCCAAATTCATTCAACAATGATAATGGTCAGTCCTCTCCCGTCTGTTAAGGAATCATGCGTCTCTATTTATACCCCTATTGCTGCTGAGGACTTAGCGCTTAGCTACACCAGATATCTGTCACAAGGATGACCAAAGGCAACTGCACTTACGAACATCCTTAATCTTATCATTGTGATTATTATTGCATAGGAAGTGCGGCATAAAATTCTAAGTTGCTAGCAAGAACCATTTTGAACCTTGAACGGTTTTTCTATGCATTCGATGCCGATTCACCACGGAGAGTGATCTTACGTTATGAACAATGATCTTTCGTAGCTCCATGTCGTCCAGCCGGAGCGGATCCAAGCGGGCTCGGATCTTCGTGGTGTTCTTGGCATTTCTGAGCATCTCATCGAGAAACTTATCCGCATTCTGTGCTGAAATCACGATTATACGTCGCGTGCGAATGTACAATGATTCTATATTATGATTCTATATTATCCTCAGTTTACAACGAATGAACTTAGCTCGGTGGAGACCTGTTGGGCTTAAGTCTTATCATTGTCGTCGATTGAAATAGGATGAGGAACTTGAGTGACAGATATCAATACATGTAGCAGATGGATTAATAGAAGTGCCAGTTCCATTCTATAGATTGATTGGGCCGCAAAGCTAGCTGAATGAACACAGTGGTCGACGTTTATAGCAAAATAAGCCCACAAAAGAGATCGATTATAAACGGCGTCAGTTCAGATGTCCTCTCGATCCGAAACAGTGACTCGCAAAGTGTGAACAGATTCATCCTTCCGAACTGTAATTATCAAACTTGATAACGAAGTATATGAAGAAGTACACCGGCATACGGCATATGTACAACACGTTGAGGACAATTAAACAAACTCATAATCGAATAATTATTGCCCCCCTCGTTGAATCTCACTGACTATCAACACCGGTCTATCATAGCGGCTGCGTGAACGAATTGATTATTTGATCGATCGATTGATTGATTGACCGATCCATGCAACCTGACATACGTACGAGTCAGAATTCGTGATTGAATCACGACTAGCTCTGATTGAATCGTCCGCTGCGTAGGATGGAACAGATTTCTACCGAGAGAAAAACCTATCAACTACTTACCGTCAGCCGCACCGCCAATGACGAGCACTAGACAAACGGCCATAAACGTGACGCTCCCAGTCCAACGACGATCGCGTTGTTTCGAGGTCGACGTCGACGACAATTTCGTTGTCGCCACCAGCGAAAACCGATATGAATATTCATAATTCATTATCATCGTGGATAAGCGCCCGGGCAG
The DNA here is from genome assembly GCA_019614645.1 of Stratiolaelaps scimitus. Taxonomy (NCBI): domain Eukaryota; kingdom Metazoa; phylum Arthropoda; class Arachnida; order Mesostigmata; family Laelapidae; genus Stratiolaelaps; species Stratiolaelaps scimitus. Next base: position 628,953 of record JABWDB010000025.1, on the reverse strand, counting down.
AGAGAGGCATCTATCCGAAAAGCAAAAATCGGTGCAGATTATGTAGATACTCGGCGTGCGCGAATTCAATCCAAGGAAGGCAACAATACTCACATTGACTGGCTGATTGAAAAAAAAACAAGACAACCAAACGAAGAATCATGCAAACGTCACCCTTGGACAATCGCCGATACCACCGCACCTGATTCTAGTGATTACGCAACGCGCGCTTCTATCAGTGGCCGCCAGCGAGAACGAGGACAGCGGCCCAGGACGACGAGTTGAGCTTATCACGGCAGCATATGATGATGATTATGATTCAATCGTTCGTTCAACACTATCTAATCGCCGCCTTATCGGTATCCGATCGTTGAGTTGCCGATTCCAGATGTTGTTTCTCTGCTGTTGCTGATGTTGTTGCTTTACCGTTGTTGTTGTTGGTTGTGTTGTTGTTGTTGTTGCTTTGCCGTTATTGTTGATGTTGTTGTTGTTGTTGTTGTTGTCTTGTATCGACAATGAACGGCGATAGCAGCAGTATACCAAAACAAATAGTGTACTGACGTTGTTCTTCCCGTAGACCACCACGAGTACATTGAGTGAAGACACTACGGGGCGACACCTCTCCTAGAGCCACTACTAACAATGTCAACTAGTGAGGAATGAGGTGATTCGCGAGTCCAGCTGAGCTGCGTGACATGAGAGATTACCAACTATCAACTACGGCTTATACAGGAGCATCCCCAAGCGTCGATGGATGCGCGGAGACTGGATGCTGCACCCGCCGCCGCTGCTGCTGCTGCCGTCTGCGCAACGTGAGATCGGTCAGCGACATGCTCACGCACGATCGAGGCAATGGGAGCCACCGAGCACCTCTAGCGGCTGCTGGATGTACGTGAGTATACGTGTTCGAGTGTTGAGTCGAATCTGCAGGCGGCAAGCCTGAGCTCGGTCGGTCGCCGTCTCCAGCTGACCGTTTCGTCGACACGAGAACAAAAACCGCCCTGAAGAGGAATATGTGTCCACCCGGTAGAGGGCGGACGGTAGCAACACTGTTCGTTGTGTGCTCTGCCGCCGATGTTGGAGGTAGGCACAACTGCTCGAGGATTCTTTGTACCTGTGTTTCTGAAGCGCGAAACAGCTGACGAAAATAGAGATTCGTCCAACGGGCGACAGCGACGGTCACCGCTGCACCTCACTCTCGGCAGGATTCGGTGGCGGTGGCAATAGCAGCTGCATTATGGACATGCAGAGTAAAACGCACAGATACAGGGTCAGACATAGTGGCATAGACGACAGCACCGTGAACTGGTCGGTAGCCCCCTCTGTGTTTCTCTCTCTCGCTCTCGTTCGTGGAGCATCATTGAGCGATTGACCACATCGCGTCTGGCCGGGCAGGGATATCGTGTGGATGTGGAGGTGGATCTATTGTATAATATATTGAATAGGCTTATCAATGGGGCGCGAAGCAAGTGGCCTAGGACAGTGCGTAATAGCTGTGTCTGTGGACGGTGTAGATGGTAAATGGTTCTTGCGAGCTTGCCAATCAATGCGTTACGCTCACGACATCGACAGCCTTGGCCAAACAGACCGACACACGGCGACAAAGCAACAAAGGTGTCGTTTGAAAGTGAAGCCCGGGAGGTGGCAAAGGGCGATCACGATAGGTGCTGCGCATCCGATTCGCAGCACGCGAACGGATCTCGAACACATTCGAGACGGCTCTTATCTGAGGGTTGATGCGTGGGTTCGGCATCTTAGGTTGCTTGCTGGGGTTACTAAGGTGACGTGGTATTGCGCTATCATCATAATAGAGATGACAGTTGAGATATGAGCACGTTGTGTGTGAATTTCCCTGTTCGATGGGCCTTAATATGAGTGGATCATGTCGTTTCTCAGTCGCCCATGAACAAACTAGCCGGCTGTACATAATTAACTGAAGTAAAACACAAAGCTTCGTTTTTGACATTGAAGACAATAACCCTATCTTTATAGGGCTATCGTAATTGTTGATATTACTATTAATATTATTATCATCATGGTTCTGGAGAAAAATCCATTTCCCTAGCCGCGTGGATCAATAGGGTTTAGTGACGATGTTTGGATGCTGGGAACGTCAGCTAATCGACAGCGATTCGTCGGCGCTGAAAAGCTGCATAAGCTGATTTAAACGGTTCACGCTAAAATCGAAATTGAGCGACTGCATAACGTCAAATCGCATTTTCACCGAGCCGAGAGATTGTTCAGCGGCGCTCTGAGAGGACACGGATTACGGCGATGACCTTGGCAAACCAACGAACTAAGTGACACTGCCGTCGGATGGTTTACCTCGATCACACATAGCGTAAGCCTTTACCCCCCTCCCTCTCAAACCCTATTGTATTTTCTAATGTGTTCGCCTTCTTCGTGCATCTGGCTACTGAATGTGGCAGTATTGTAGTCTGGCCTAAACCATCCGATATTTCTTACAATTATTCTGAGTATTATGCACGCTAAGTCTTGATATAATATAGCTTCTGTCAATGTGAATGGAATAGCTCAATCAAGGTAAAGGCTTTATTGGTTTATTAGCGGAGGTGGCGCAGTCTTACAATGCTCGAGTCCTCTCGATGTCGCGTCGTGACGTTTTACGATACATCTCGCAATAGACGAAGGCTTATTTATATATATCCTTATATCTTCAGCCAACATTTAACGTCCACGCTCTCAAACCTGCCACAAAACGACATGGCTCACGCTGGACAAAAACGAGTGACGGAAGGGATGATTTTTCTGTGCCAAAATTATATATAGAAGAAAAAAAATCCAGACAAGTACGGGTCACTAAACAGACTCAAGCGACTTGCTAATCCTGTAAGTGATGAGCAAGATGTGTACGGGGCTGTGCCTTGTTCCTTATCGTATTTCATGTTCCTCGTGATGGCGTGGAGACGGCCAAGTCTCCCGCTATGAAAAGCCGGAGGGCCAAAATCACTGACCGACAATTATGTTGCTCGTTTAGCCCATGGGTTGAACTTGTGACTATTGTCAGCGGGGAAGACAACACCTTGCAATGATGTGCCCGGCAAATTTTGTATCACGTATAACTGATAATGCATTTGGAATCGTGCCTCGTGAATTTTGCACGAGGTTTGCGTATCGCACGAACATTGTTTAAAATAAACGGTTTAGTTTGGGCGGTGGGGAAGCTTCCTATGGTTGGCTAATTCGTTCGTCTTCTCAATATTACTCTAAATTCGTATTATTTTTTTTGATTCCGGTTGTGTAACTTAAATCAATAGTTACAATGGGCTTAATGTGTCGGACTGAGCCTGCTATCGCAGACGCTCTACGGAACCTGCAAGCATGATCGAAATAATTAATAATCCAAATAAAATCTCAGTCATTACTTCGTAAATGTACTGAGGAGGGCCAGCTTTACAGCCACTTTATGCCAATTTATAATTAATGTTTGCCACGATGTACTAATAATACAATAATGCATTATAGTCTAGACATAAGTTTACCCAGTAACGTACTTACCTACATGTGACGGCCCACTTTTTTTTTTTTACTTTATAAAGATCACGTTCATAGATAATTCCGTCATTTTGATTAGATCACACACGGACCAGAACTGTTACATTCTGAGAGCAAAATATTTTTACCTGAATTCGGTGCAACATCCCGTTTGCTGGAGACCGCTTGTAAACATTAATAAAACACGCTGATAACACTTAAGTGTTACCGCGCTTGGATATTATGCGCGCGACTTGACCCTAGAGGATGCTGTTCTTCGAGTGCCGTTTCTTGCCTTTCCGAGGTCGCAAATTCGATGAACAACGCGCGAAGCCGCTCGAAATCGGTTGCGCGTTTCGATGAGCTGAGTTATCCTCATCATACATTCATTATGTAGTTACGTTTATCGAGCATAATTATTATTACACCCCCCGCCCCCCCGTCCCCCCCCCCGAACATTATCTATGAGACGTGAGATTTAGCGGTGAGATATTTGTCGCGTTGTGTCAACAAACACATCATAACTCGTAACAGCAATATATCGCCGGCCGCAAATTAGCCGTCGTTAGGTGTGCGAGAGTATTCTTCTAGTATTTATTTTTTCACTATCAACCTACGTCAATGCTCTTACGCAATGGAATCATACAGCATAGAATGTGTCAGAATTTATTTTTAACAACAACACAGCAACAACAACAACGACAATCATTTCCTACTCTTAATCGACTGATACCGCGAGTCGACATTTGTATATATATATATATATATATACGGCTACCGGAAGCAATCACGACTTGTAGCACCGCATGATCTTCAAATACTGTGATATTACCACGTTTTGTGGCTGTTCTCTCCCGCCCCGTGCCACGTGTCCCTGCGACGTAATCCTGTGAAGTCCGGATCATTTCGTTTGGGCAGAATTTCGACATTTGACTAACGAGTTAACGCAAATGGCATCGTTCATCATTGTCTGTCTGCCTGCCCGTCTGTGCGTCTTCCTTCCTCCTGATAAATGAATTGATATTGTTATAGGCTGTTTGGATTCGTGTAATCAATAGCTGATCAAACGTGTCCATGAACGAGCCGAGCCGAAGCTGTCATGAGATGTCGAACCTGTAATATTGTATGTGAGCATCACAACGTTCAAGTACGTTGCGGTTAATCTTGCGGATATTGACGCTCGCTGATTATTATTCAAGCTGATGGATACGACAGAAGATTTGGACAGTCGAGTTGTCTACCGAAAGATGAAAAATCAAGGCGAACTATATAATGTGGTGTCGTTCGAGCGAGCAGATGATGTCCTACGAGAATGATAAGAACAAGAAATACAGCGTGTTCGAGAATCCGGCAAAATTGCTGAAACTTATAATCGTTTTGTTTTTGTGTGTAATATTTATGCTTAATTAATGATCTCTGTTATACTATACTATGATGTGTTTAATTTACCATTTATATTGTACAATTATATGTTTCACTAACTAATTAGGGAGATCGCAGGTTTATAGGAAAATTTAATCGCTTCGAAGTAGCTAGAGCGGAGATTAGAGATAACTGCAGACGATGATAGTGCATACGAAATATGTAGCTGTGTCAACAAATTGAATTAGCTAATTAAATATGAATGACTACCAATTCACTTAGGTTGCCATTGGCTTGCTCCGGCGTCGCTGGGTAGGCGCTATCAAGCGCCAGATCTCAAGGTCCTCATTCTTCACACGGGGTTCTCTGTTGGCCGATTCGCCCTGGCCGTGTTGTTGTTCTTTCTGTGACGTTCGCCTTTCTAGCCGCGTTGTATTGTACCTGTGATAGCTGATATTGGTAGTGGCTGGCTCGTCGACGGGTTGTTGATTAGATCACACACAGCGCGTATATCAGTGGCGTCCAGTGGCAGCAACCGCAGCACAACCGACGCAGACGGCGTACTGACTTACGTAACCGCGATACTCAAGCCATCCGGGAACCGTTTCGCACGTACGATCCATTGGCCAGTCGAACCAACGAACTACAGAATTATGGGGAAGGGCTACAGACCGCAACAGCAACAACAACACTAATATCTGTTGTGCTAATGTAACTGAAGTACTAACACACGGTCTGGTGCCGCCGAAGCGGCCGGCACAGCACAGCCGCTACCGTTACACAAATAGATACCGTTTGTCGTGCGTTATCGCTTTGCTCCATCTATCTATCTATGTATCGATTCATCTATTCGCTTGCCTGTGGCCACTGTAAATATCGAGCACCGATCGATGCTTTCTCAACCACTGCGTTCGCGGGCAGAACTCAGTACCCCCCCGGTCCCATCGCTGATAGGTTAGCGGGCGCTTAGCGACGTCGTTGCTTACGCATGGACGTCGGACGATGCGACATCGATTTGCCGTATTGATTACCAGCGAGTTTGTGGTCGGCAGCTGACCAGCTCGAATTCAGCTTCCGGAGCGAGCAAATGAGAGATTTCAGGAGGAGGCCGCCAATTGCTACTGCTGCGTCTTTGTCGTCAGGTCGGTGCGGAAAAGGTGTTTCAGTGACTGACACAACAGCAGATATACTCAGTCCCGTTGATCTCGAGGATAGAAACGATGCGAGAATCGAATACTGGATTGGGAGGGCGAGGGACACAACGGACATGCATATGCACGCAGGAACATCCAGACGTTGCATGCATCGCGAACGAATGACCGTGACAAGTTGGCGTACGCGAGAAGGCGTTCGACAAACGCAGTAACGGGAACACAGTGAGCACTACCTTGTACCGTAGAACGCTTGTATGTATGGTTACGCAAAGGCTGACGCGTTAGGGCGACTCGATGAATCGACAGATCCATTCGATGATTACTCAAGGTAAAACGTGCCGGACTAACTCTCCGTGGTACGTCGATATAGGTGATCCGAATCCGGATGGTGTATATATATATATATATATATATATCGTGTGTATATTCGAATGACAGCGCTAATTAGTTTCTGCCTAGGGACTATGCCGTTCCGAGTGCAAATTGTCGAACGTGAGAGTCCATACGGTAACATATTAGTTGTGAAGCGGGAATTCAATGTTGGAACATACTAATCCGTCAACCAATTCTTGGTTCTGCTATCGACATCTGCCATTATGCGACCAGAGCAGATGAGCTCACAGCCAACGATTTTCTTCCTTCGTACAAGCTTATGGTTCTAAAACAAACGAATATTATTTTAGTGCCTTGTTCAAGCTGATCAATGCACTGGTGTCCCCGGAATGGAGAGCATGCTCAATGACTCGTGTGCGTCCGATGGTGATCAAGCGTAGACACATGCCATTTTATGCCATGGATTATTGGCCATAAGTTTAGTACGAGTCTTGATTGAGGCAGTCTTTAATCCGTTAGTCAGTCCTGTCATTTCCAGCTGGCCCCGCCTCGGCCGTATCGCCTCGAGACCTTCGACAATTACTGGAACCACGTGGTCTGTGATGACGTTCCGGTATTCTGATCGAAGGTAGCTACAACGAATGGATGAATATGGATGAATAAATTCTCGAACTGCACCACTGTTTACATCCAGACGTCATTGTGCTGATATATTTGCGAGCAAATAGAATTGTTGCTCGTATGGCGTCCGCATCGTTTCCGGTCTTCAGGAGACACGGCAGGCTTACCAGCAAGACGTCAGCCTCGGCGTTACATAACATTTACTGCATACAAACACACACACACATGTGTGCACAATAAACAGCCGTTTGACACCCGATTGTCGCCTCACGGCTGAGCGCTACCTTGAAGTTGCTCGATCAACTGTATATTTCTGATCTTCCTTCTTGACTCCCCTTCTCTCCCTCTCTCTCTCTGTATGGTAAATGGCATTGATGTAATGACACAGTTTGTTTTGATCTATGTCGTCCGGCCTGACCGGAACTGTGTTTCTTGCTCAAGGCGTACAGGTGGTGATTAAGCAGAGTAGAATTATTGGTGGCGCTTCGATTTTGACCGTATACACACGTAGGTCTGTTCGTCCACAAGTTAAACAGAGCGTACGGCGTCCAGTCGGTGATGTCAATGATGTGCGATGCTCCGTGGAGAAAAATCTCGTTCCTCGTTTATAATAGATGCTGCTGTGCTTACACGAGGTCATTGTCCTGCTGCAGGGTGATCAAAGAGTCATTTGTCTTGTTGAGACCGTGAGAAGCAACTAGTGCCACGGAGTGGACAGTGTCGTCTGCGCGAACCACCATCTCCAACATAGAAAATAGCAGTATAAAATCCATCTCCGACAGTATAAAATAAATGTATAGCGTTGTCAGAGTGGATGAGCAACGATATTGTCTGCAACATCATCTTTCTCAGATCATCCACTTATGTTACTTTATTTAACTAAGCACCGAACAAGAGACAGATTAGAGTTCCGTTCAAGCAGAAATCTCCGCTCGCTCAGCGCAGTTCGTCAACTCGTTACACCATTACCACCATGTATGAAGCCCTTCAATGACGTTGAGATGAGGACCCTAGATATTGTACGATCTCGCTATTGTGTGAGCCCTTAGTGGAGTCTCCCAACTACGAGATGTTCCTTTATCCATCCATATCATCTGCAGCTGTCTCCCTTCAGCGGAACGTAAGACTGTCTCGTCGTTCAGAGCGATACCGCGATTTGTGTGAGCCAGACGATAGCGCTACTTTCGATGTTGGCGAATACTGCTGTCGAACGACACAAGGGTTTACCTCGACAGTCGGCGTTCGCACTTGAGCGTCACTCTAACGGATACACTTGTCGCGTAGCGCGAATCGCCACATCCTATTGTATGGTCTAGCATTCGAAGGCAGTATATCCTGTTCGGCATCAGTTAACGAAGTACGAAGCTGCCGTTGACCTTGCGTGATGACTTGAGGTAGCTTCCTCCCTTTGTGTCCCTCCTATCTCTGGATTTATGTTCTCACCCGGCCCTCAATTGTAATTGTGATTACTAATGATCGACGATTGTCTCCACGTCGAGGGGACCTAAGCGTCTGCCCACAACGCGTCCAGCACGGCTGGTACACGTTGACTTACAGACGCGATTTGATTTGTCACGTCCCACGTCCCTGTGATCTGCTGTACTTGGCTCTCGAGAAGCGAAATCGCGCGCTCAGCCTTCACGACGTGTGTGCCATTTGTTACTATATATTATGTGTGATGCTCCGGAGCTGAATGGGACAAGTGTGAAATTTAGAGTGAGTAACTATTATTATTATTGTGGTTATTGTCACTATTCTCGAATTAGGTAGTACACATGCTTGTGCGCATTACATAGATCTTGCCTTGTTCGCCGTAATAGATGATTACGTACGATTGTGTATGTTGATCGTTCAAAATAGCTCGATAGCTGCCTCATCCTTTCCGGGGGTAATTGATAATTCTCAGCTGAAATACGTTCCAATCTTGTAACGGCCCTCAGATCATTTCGTTTCGTGGTGCTCACGTGAATGCCAGTTCTGTCTTTGCCGTCTATATTACACCTATTGGTCAATGAAGAGCGGAATCGACAGAATGATGACATCGTCCAGAGGGGCTACGTCCTGAACACCATAATGCCTTGTGGCTTTAGCACTTGCAAATGTTTCTTTCGCGTGGGATTTCTCTCATTAATAGCTAAATATAAATAAACAGAGATGTTCGTACATGGCGGGCTCGAACAGGCCCTAGTAGGATGGTGCCTATCTAGAAAGCTCGTTTGACCAGCAAACCGACGATCCACCAGCGCATTCTCATTGAAGAGCTACAAATTTCTGTTGATGTCATTAAACATCATGAAATGATGTTTAATGACATCTACGGAAATTTCCTCTTTCATCAATTCTCCGGGGTTTGTAGAGCACGAAGCTGTAGATTATCATTTGCAGCCATCTGGCGCCGGTACAGAATGTATTGGTGGATGTGAATTTCAGAAGGGGATCAGAGCGTGAGCGAGGCGACATCACCTCTTTCCATCTTAATGCCTCATTATCGAATGCGATCCCGATCTAATCAACGAACGATATCGTTGTGTGCGGTTGCGCAAGTTTCTGAGCCGAGCTCATCCTAAAGCAAGAACAACTATGCGAATACCCAGGTGACCCAGGTAAAAGTTTAATGGTTTATTAAAGGAGCTGCAATTTTGTCAATGAATGCCCTGCTTGGCAGGTGCTGAGGTGGTGCCTGGGGCACGCACCCCTACAGAATCTATATATGCAGGCTGGGCCCGGATCGTGGAAGTTCTCGGACGTGCAGACGAGGTGGTGGAAGCCGTGCACCGCGAATCTAGTTACCAGGTGCCGGTTGAGGTGCGAGCAGCTCTTTCAAGCATTTGAAGTCATCGCTGTTGTTTGGTATAGGCCCGCTTCTAGGTTAGAGATCTTTCTGCGGTAACCTCCGATGTGTGTCCGGTATGCCTCTATCTCGGGTAGGTGGAAGCGCTCCTTGAGCTCCTCCACGAATCTCCGAGTGGCTGCCATTAGATACTTGGAATTTTATTCGTCAGTAGCTTTTTGGAGTGATTTGTTTCGAAATCATAGAAATGAAATCTGTGCTGGCGGCCGCTATATTCTGCTCGAGATATTGTGGAAAACATGGGGGTGTCCGGTCGTATAGGGAAGGCCGGACGTGATAGTCTCGGCTGGTGGGAGTCGTGTGGATGAGACAACCGCTGCCTGACAAGTCCTGTGAGAGGAGCTGCTATCTAGCACCTGGTGTAACGGACAACACAAGCAGGTGCGTGTAGTCTCCTCGGCGGGAGACTCTCTATTGTGGTTTTTTTTAAGTACAATTACAAACGATAAGATACGGGATCTAACTTCTTTTTTAAAGGCGGTGTTGGCATACTAATGCATGTCAACATCTTGGTCGCTGCCCCTCTTCTCGAACTGTTGAGCCCTAGTCTCTAACTACGATTACTGTAAGTGTACTCTACGATTTTCTTTCTAGAAGCAAAGAAATATGAAAATAGAGAAATGTATAGTGGGATATGGAGTGACTATGTTTTCAGAATGAGAAGCCCATGAATGAATCCACTCATCCGGTCTGTGTGCGCTGATCATTCTCGTTTCATCATGAAGCGGCCCTTTTCATCTCAATGCTCTACAAGTGCAGCCCACCCATACGCGTACCCAGGACAGTTCTGCCAACGGATCGACCAGTCAAAGCTCTTTATCGTTGTCAACACCAGCCATCGTCGCCACCCGTGCAGCAAACAGCTGCCTTCAACCGATCGTTACGCAATAGGCACAAATGGTTGTGAAGTCAAACACACCACACACACACACGCTGACACGGACAGACACAAATCATACACGCCGAGGAGTACTATCAAACATCCAACCGCTATCAGCAATAGCCATCCTGTCACCGAGCCTATTTCATCGAGAGAGAGAGAGAGAGAGAGAGAGAGAGAGAGGATAGATGGGAGGGTCAAAGAGCGGCCCCTGACGCCCTGTAATCGTTAGGGGACGCAATGGGTGTTGGCGGGTGTGCTGGGGTGGCAGCCGTATTGTAATATGTTAGCTGCACAAGTGCACTTAGTGGCAATCCCTCCAAGCTGTGTACGTTTGTGTGTGTGTGTATGTGTGTGTGTGTGTTTGTTTGTTTGTTCGTGATAGTGATACAGTTCGCGCGCTTATGAGCTACGGTGCGCTTATCGTGTACGCTGAACAAGGCCAGATCTCGCATTTACACGGTATCTGCAAGCACGGATCCGTCCGTGGCGATATGTGCCGTCATCGCTGCCGTTCTGATAACAACTGCAAATCGCCTCTGTCCAAATCCGGTTACAGCGTATGGTCCGTCGTGAATCGCGGACGCTTCGCCGGGATGTACAGTTTATGTAAGAGAGAGAGAGGGAGGAAGCGAGAGAGATAATAAGTGCACAAAAAGCTATACAAGTGAACATCAAACGTCGAGTGGAAAAGACTACCCGACTGCGTGTGACATATAAGAGAGCTTAAGCGTTGTGAAATTGCAGCTCCTTTAATAAACCAATAAAGCTTTACCTTTACCTTTACCTTTACTCTACGTAGTATGGACTCGACTATTGGTAGACGAGTGCTGCTTCTGGCATCTTAGCAGAGTCCGCGGTAACTGGCAAATAGCCTAACTATGATACATATGACGGGGTTGCTGTTACCAACGCGAACGAAAGAGAAAGAGCTCACGTTGTGAATATTACACGGCATTTTCAACAAGTCGCGCTGTGTGCTGCACAACAGCTGAATAGATGGGGTGTGGTATCTTGAACTCATACTGTATTTAGATTGGCGGACAACTCGATCGGATCGACGGACGATCGCCGCACATCGAGATACCCGGCCGCCAGGATGTCGAACGTTTTTTACGTTAAGACGATTTGCTTGAGGTCTGCCAGCAGCCAAGAGTCACTAGCCACGGCTGAGCAAAAGCCATCAACTGCAATTACTGATCCACGAGGCCGCGTCTGTTCAGCATGTTTGTTTGTCTGTGCACCACGGCTGTGGCGACCAGGGCAGCCGCTGCCGCCGATAAACAAACTGCCTGCATCTGAGTCACATCACTGGCAGCAGCAGCAGCAGAGACCACGTTCATCAGCATCCATCTGAGGCAACCCATCAGGCAGATATCAACAACAGTACGCCTTTGTAGAGTTCTGTTTAGGGATTTGTGTTGTACACATCTCTCTCTCTCTCCCACTCTATACATATATATATATATATATATATCTGCGTTTCTCACGTCTCGTCTATCCGTCTGCTGCGGTAGATAGCTCTGCGGCCGGTAGCACGTCGAGCCGTCCAACGGCGCCAGCCCTTCGATAAGTGGTGCCCGCCTCAATCTTCTTGCGTTCGACCAGTGACGTTCTCTCCTCTCTCTCTCACCCTCGGCATCGATTTGTTTGGTTGTCTGTCCGCCAGTTACACGTCCAGCCAGCATATGCTCGCCCATGTTGGTAAGTTTTGCCCAATGCTTCTCACTGCTGCTGCTGCTGCTGTTCCACGCACGCTGATGTCTGCTCTGTGGATCTCGTCAGCGTGGTGCTAGTTTCTCGCCGGCTTGGATCTGTCCCTTTCCGGGAGGTGTTACAGCAGCTTTTGGCGGCTAAGTCGACGACGACGACGGTGGTTTCTAGCTGGAAAGCAAGCAAGCAAGCAGAGTCATAACGTCAGTTTAACGTCGGGTGGAGAGTGAAACAGAACCAAACGGCGTGTTTGGCTCGGACACGCTTTCCGCTGGTGGGGAGTTAGGGGGAGAGCGGCGGTGGCAGCGGCGGCGGCGGCAGCAACAGCAGCAGCAACTAGTCGTGGTAGCGCCGACCGTTCACGAAACCGAACGGTTGAAGGTGTCCGCCGTTCTGCCGCCGCTGCTGCTGCTACCAGCACTACTGTTGGTGGTCGTCTGGAGGCATAGACCCAGCGACAGATAGACCCACAGCCAGACCGAGCTCTTCGGTCATCCCGTTTGTTCGTCCGCCGTGGCGTCGCGCTATCGTGGTGGTGAAGAATAAGAACAGTCGGAGCCGGCATATAGACGGGTCGTATTGAACGTCGGATTCGACGCTCAGGATCATCTCGGTTTGTCCTCGGATCATCTTCAGTGGTAGATCTTCTCTGCTTCGACAATTCCGCTACTGCTGCTGCTGAATCTTGGAGCAATCTGAGCATTAGTTGTCGCCGGAGGTCGTAAATGAATCGTGGTGTGTAAGTGCGTTGCGTTTCGAGTAGGTGCACAATTACGCGTGTTTGTAACTGTGTGTGTGTGTTTGAGAGTGTGTTTGGATACGGTGAGCTCAGAAGGGTGGAAATCCGAGGGAGTAAAGTATGTTTGCCTCCCAAAGAAAATAGAAGGTGAAAATCTCATCGTTTTTTCGGTTGAATCAAGGAAAGCGGTGGCAAGTCAATCAATGAAGAGGTAATTAAGGGAATTAGAAGAAGGTCCGCAGGAGGAATCAAAGTGCAGCCACACTCTACAAAGAAGAAGGCTCGCCTTTGCTACGGATTATAGAGTTCACGGAGACGACGGCCGGCGCAAGCCCTCGCAAAAAGGAAATCCAGTTCGACGTTCGTGTTGCTCACGTCAAATCGACTCCGTAATCGGTAGGTACTTGATTGATCACACATGTATCGTACTAGATAGCTTAGTCCAGTATAGGCTAAATGTAGACTTTCATCAGACTTCTCTCATCAGAGGCGCCGCTCGAACGGAACGGCCTGGAACGGCTGTGGTGGCACCATCGGATCTTTGTCCCGATCGGTGTTTTACCGTTACATTGCGGTGCTGTTTCGAATACCGTAGCGTGACAATGTGATGACCTCTTAAACCGCGTACATCCCTATGAAAGGATGGCTTCGGTGATGGTTGATTCAATGGAGCTTTCGCGTCGGGGGATCAAAGCTGTGGCGTTTTCGCGCAAGGCGTCTATCACGAAGCGTTCTATTTCCAGTGGTACCACGTGCGTCTATGTCCGTGTGTGTGTGAATATCTTTTTTAAGAACTCCCATGTGACTCGGATACGTTCATGGCAGGAAGTGCATGCGCCTAGATCAACGCTGTACAATTCGTTGGCGGAATTTGCCCATGAGGAACCCGAGAGGAAAACTCTCATTCAGATCAAACGCGGATGCGAAAACAATTGAGAGTCAATGTCATCATTGAAATCATATATATATATATGTATATATATATATGTTTATAGGCGCTCGCTTCCGCAAAAGATCAAGCCATTCATCTCTGCTAAAAAAGTTAACAAGAAGATGCTCTAACTAGTTTATGCAAATATTATGTGTTACTCTGTAATAGCTTCTTAAAACAACAGGAACCGGTGATCAATGTACTCAATTTACGATAGGTTAAACATTTTTACTATTATTTTTACAGCAACTTGCGCATTATACAACTGCAGTTCCCACAGTTATCGGGTAGCTTGGCTGACCTGTAGCGCAATTGTTCCAGGCGAAATTGTCTGTGTGCCTGTGTCTACTCGGCTTATTCAGGAATATGTATAATAGAATGGAATAGATGAGCTCCAAAGTAGAGGCAATACCTGGGTTATTTGTGGTGCTCGTCGTTGCAAAACGGACCTGAATGTTTCGAGCAGTTTCATACTCAGAGACAAGATTTCTGCACCGACTACACGAACGACTCCCGCGGCCGTACTGTCATGATACGACAAGTCAGATGCCTGTACGGACCGAGACTTTGACCACTGTAAACTAACGAATCCTAATTCCGGCTTCAACCAAAATTATTCAAAACCCCCCTGAGAGCCAATACAGTTCCTATGTTCTTCATCCATATCGCTGTGAGGTGTGACAACGCCCGCTAAGCACCGCCAGATCTCCATCATGGAGACGTTCTGCACGTCTATACGAGCGGAATCCTCGAGACGAACTAAGATGTTTGGCGGACGATGTCTTTGGGCGACTATTCCATTAGACAAGTTGACTAAACAAGTTATTCCATGCAAGTTCATCTCACCCATATGCAAATACCACCTTCTTAGTTGTTTAAACCAACCCAACAGTGACCAAGATACCACGTTCGCGCATTGCCCATTTTCTCCAGCCGGCTACAACAAACACAGGCGCAATAGCGAACCTCGAGCTAAGTTAGCGGTTGTTATTCTGGGCCTAGTTTCAGTCTCCGCCGCGAAGCGTTCGCTCGTGTTCTGGTCTCCCGCGTCGAGAGAACCGGCACAGTCGTTCGCATTAGGAACAAATTCATCTACAGACGCTATATTATGCTTCTACATTCTCGTTATCTACATAAATCGCAGCCGTTGCTGCTGTTGGCGATTGCGAGGAGCTGTTGTTCAGCGAAAGGGCTGAATCAATCTTATTGTCAGAACAGAGAGATGTCGTGTCTCTGTCGTTCGGTCTTTGTAGCTACTTTTTCTTGCGTTTCGTGGGGAAGAACACGGGTTTCGTGCGGACTGATCCAGCGGAGAGAATATCATCATTAACAGTTGTAGTAGACTTGTTATTGCTGCTGTTGTTGCTGTTGTTGTTGTCGCTGCTGCTGCTGCCGTGTTTTTTCGGTAGCGCTGTAGGTCTACGGGATCGGGCTAGAAAATCTAGGGATCGGACGGCGAGCATGATTGTACCAGCTACGAAGGCTCCTCAAGTAGAACGAACGGGGTCGACCAAGAGAGGCAGCTGTCGAAGCGAGCGATTTTGAGTCGGCGACGAATCCGACGAAGTCGACGAAACCCGAAGTCTCGCCAATGCGAACAACTCACCGCTTGCAGCTACGCCTGTTGCTGGTGCTGCTGCGCCGGCGGCGGCGGCCAGAGCAACCATCGTTGGCTGCTCGTTGGTAGCAACCATTGGCCCCCGAGTCAGAATGCCACGCGGCACCAAGCAACGTTCATCTTGTGGCGGCCGTATGCTTGCCCGTTCGTCCGTCCGGGTTCCGTTGAAAGCGACGACGGTCCTTCTACGACCAGGCAACGAAGGAAACTCCGCGCGCTCACTATCGGCCCGGTACAACAAGGCCCGGCCCGGTGCAACACAACTCAATGCGGTCCCGTGTGTGCCATTCGTGGCGAGGCAACGATTCACAGCAAGGGAGCGGACGGAGCCGACCAGACGACGCGAGTTACCACCGTCTGTCTAACCCCCTCCCCCCACCCACCCCCCGCGGGCTATCTAGCTGTGTTCCGAACGTTCAGAGCGTTCTTGCCTCGACGAACGGCCATTCCGCCGGCGAGCCCGCACCCGCCACCGCCGCTGCCGCCGCCTCCTTCGGCCCCGAGCCGTTCTTCTGAGCTGCCCAAGCGCTTTCCCTTCTCCCCTTGATAAATAGATACATAGACGACCATGCCAGTTGTCTTCCAGCTGCCGGCTGCGGTAAGTGCACTAGGAACAACATGGTGGTGACTGGAGACATTCCGTCCGTCGGGGGATGAGTGGCGTCGCTCGCGTCGCTGCGACCGCGGCGTCTAACGGAACCAGACCAGTGGCTGGAGCTCCGCTAGGTGATTTGGATGGCTGGCCGGCTCGGAGCCCCGGATAGGGAGCTGGAGCGACAGTGGCCACAGCAACCACCGAACGAACCTCCCCTTTGCTGAACAGTCAGGCCGTCAGTCGACAGCTAGACAGGGCGCAGCAAGGCAGTAGCGAGGAGCAAACGGCGGCAGGGATAGCTACTCGCTACCAAACGAATGGCGAGCTTTGGAGCTGCCGGGTTCGATTTGCTCGTTCGGTTAGTAGATTCAGCGTGCGCAGAGAGACTGTCTGAGCTACTATCGGTGATGAGTGCGAGCGAGCGGGCGAGCGGGGATATCGATGCCAACAGCGAATCGGGATGACAGGAGCATGGGTCGTCGAATCATCTGTCGAACTGTGTTTTTATTTCGGGTGTCTCGACCGTTCTAGCGGACACGGTCACAGACACTGTATGAACACACACACACACAGCGGAGTGACCTGAACCGGTGGACGGACGTGACCTAAAAGATTCTGTGGTACACTGAATGGGCCGTTGGTATCGATGAATGTGAAAAAAAAAGATTCCGGTGTTGAGCTTTGAGGCATAGATACTTGAGTTTTGCGGTGAATAGATACACATATATATATATAGTGGTAAAACAGGGGAACAAACGCACTCAATTAAAAATTCTATATTTACTTTTCGATGAAACTTCAAAATGTGTAACTATGACGGCTGGATATTACACCATCATCCTTGGCAGAATTGAACGATATTATTCTCATATATATATATATATATTTGACGCAACGATAGATCGATAATGTATAGACCAATTACCACGTAATAATAGTTAACAATCATCTACAGAAGTTGGATTAGAAGTAGGATTACGCTAAATGTAAATCGCGTTCTTCGGCTGTAAACCAAGCGCACAGCGGCGGGCTTCTCAGACGTGCTTTGTTAAATCGAAAAAACAAACATCCACTCAAGTCCATACGACAATACGAACTATGCCTTTCAAGACGCGTAAGTTCGCGCTTACGTATGTTGTGGACTTGGCCGACAAGCAGCAAAGTCGTTAGGCCGTTGCGTATTCAAGAAATATGGCATGCTACCATTGTGTGGCATGAACAGCTGACCCCAAGGACTCAGAAGTCATCAACGATGGCCGCACTAGAACGAGGCACCAGTGGGTAACATTGAAAGGGCATCTGCTGAGCCGATAGTCGAACCCAATCAATGGAAATATCTGCATGGTGTCGTAGCTAGATCGTACAGCCGGGTATCGGCTTATGAACGGTGTGCTGGCCAATGTTATCACGGGCCAATGTGATCTGCCACTATTCAAGATATCTCGGTGACACATTAGCGAAATTTGGTAAAGTCACGTGCGGCTGAGCAACAAGCGTCTCAAAGATATTCTCAATAACTTCTCTGCTGTTTGGTAAAAATCAGGTGGAGCAATTGGATAAAGCGGTTAGAATAGAGACGCGTCTCAGAGGCAGAGATATCCTTGGCTGTGTGTACTAGAGGGATTTCTAGCGATATTAAATACGTTGGCAATATATTTTTCAATGCAAACTATTCGAGTTCAGCCTCTGAAGAAGAAATGATTCATTCAGACAATGTGTACCCGTGTAGCCTATATGCGCTGAGCTAAGCTTATCCATGAGCGGCTTGGGAAGTTTGTTCGCGTCTACTTAGCGACATAATAGGTGACCGAGGGAAAATCATTCACCATTTACTTCATACTTAATTTAGCTTAGTTGCTTATTATTGCTCGAAATGACCAGCCACTAAATTTGATTGCTCTGCTGTTGAAAACAGGTTTGGTTTGTTTTTTTGTGAAAATCTATGCAAGTCCTTCGCGCTCGTCTTAGCCACACTTAGCGCTTTCACTCGTTACACAATATGACATAAGTTCTTAATCCATGCCAAACATCCAATCCCCGTCTTGGGATGCGGTGAACACCCTTAAGCCACTCGCGTTGGCCAGTGGCCCGAGAAGGCTCCAGAGCGTTATTCTGTCCCACGTACTCGGCACATCGGTGATCACACTCAACAAAAAAATTACGCCTTCATGAGATTTACCGGCAGCGGCGCCTGCGTGACACGATGCGAATCGTTGCTTAACGAATTTGTTGTGTGGCCAGGACATGCCGGCCTATTTCAGCAGGCAGGCCATTGAAACAACGTCCTTCTCTACGTTCATTTCTAACATCATTTTTGACAGTTTGCCACCCGCTGTCGCTGATGGCGCTCGTTAAGCCGCCGTATGCCATAGCGTTGCTATAATGTGTCTCAACCTGTGCGATTGTTCTGTTTACAGACATTTCTCGATTCCATTCAAATATTCGTCAACCTATGTTCGGCACAGATGTCTCTGTCCAGTCAGTAACACTGGAGCTCCACTACAACTCGTAACTCATTTATTGGGTTAGTGACTTTCAGCATTTTTGAATGACTGCACCCAGCTTTGCTCAAGCAGCAAATCTTTCCCAATGTTTCGCCTCTGTTAAATCCAAATCAGCAACTCGCCATATCAGCGCGCTAGAGACAACCTGCAACAGTTGTTGCAGGTGTTGATATCGCTGGGAACTGTTGAACAACTGAACGCATGCGGGAACTCAGTTCTCAATCACTAAGTGTTTGTGTGACAAACCAGAAATTGGCCATGTGCGGTTTCGCTGTCTTGCTTATTATTCCCATTACACTTTGTCCAATCAATCGGCTTCGATGGCCGCGGAAATCTCGCAATCTCAGTGTCATAGTTCGGGGTCGTGCGGGCCTCGAAGACAACTCTTCACAAATCGACAACGACACAAAGCAGGCTCCGTTACACCGGCTTGCCTCGCATTATGCTGGCGTGCGCATGTGAGAGTCCCATGGCTATTTGTTCCTATTGTAGTTTTTTGGAACTTGTAAACGCTTCGCGTCAATGGGCCCTGCTTTAGACAATAACAACAACAACAACGAGTGTGCTAATCGAATTGAAATCCCGCCTTCCAATGTAAATAAATAAATTCAATTCCCGATCTCTGATCAACTACATGGATGGACGTCTGAGGTTACTCTGTCTCTCTCTAGGAAAACAACTCAGTTCATTTGTCCTGTCTATTTTCGATCGACTTAATCCGATAACACATTTCTTGAGTTACTTATTAATTCGAGTTGGGGGTTTTCATAAAAATGGCTTCCGGATTTGTATTCGCTTACCTGCTCTTGTCTACATGAGTTCATCCTTGAGAAAAGAATTACTTGTTTAGCAGTTTTGTCTTGCGTTCGCTGTTGGAATAGATAGCTAAGATAGCCTTCTGCTTGGCCTGCTAGGAATAACCTATTGGTGCAGTCCTGTCGAAGCCTAATGCATTCACTTCCCACTCCAGATAGGCGATAAAATGCTAATGAAACTACAAAAACAAGTTTCCTCTTTAGTGATTATAGTTCAACTTCTATTTTGTACTGATTCACATTACGATTAAGCATCTATGATCTTATCTGGTGTTGGCGTGGCGCCTCCGAACGACCGCTATATGTCAGTGCCCGAACTTCAGACCGTATATTACTATATGCTGTTTTGGCTTTACTATACAGCGAAGACGTCCATGTAACTTTAAAGACACTGTGTCAGATGAAGTCCAGCTGTCGTTTCCTCTTTCCGATAGTAAAGGGGAACTTTCGGCCCAACCAAATTTTTCCCTAAACCTCTCTCTTTCTCTCTCTCTTTCTCCTTCACCCTGTTGGTCAATTTTACATGGTTTCGTATCGTAATCAGTCAAAACATCTACCTTTCTGGTGCCTCGTGTTAACTGACTCTCTGGGTGGCTGGGTGAGCAGGCTTCAATGCCCACCATAGGCCAGTTGTCGAAGTGGCGTTCAGCCGAACGCTATTGTCAGATGGATAAAGGAATATACAGGTACACAGGCCGCACATACACCGCACACACTGTCAGCTAGCTACAGTGCCTGACCAACATGTGGTTATTAATGGCGATGGAGGTCATTGTTCGCCCGTCTATCCGCCTACCAGTCCTGGACGCTTCACCGTGCGAGAAAGTAAGCCGAATCTGCTCTGTGTACGCTACCATATGAAGGGTCCTTGCACGGCTCGGGTTGGGGCTTGCCTTGCCCCTAGCGATACCAAGGCAAGGTGCCGCTTCCACTCATACATCACCATCGTGAGCATTCGTCTCAGTGGAGGCATTCGCGAAAACCTTTCACTGGTACTGCTTGTACTGCCATTGTTGCTTCCTGCTTTGAACTTTCCCCTACACCCAACCGGATACGTTGCTACTTATGGCAAATTTAGCGATGACAGCAGCGGGAAAAGCAGGTGGGAAGGATTGTAGGCAATAAAACAAAGAGTGAATGAAGCGGATTTCTCTCTCTCTCTCTCTCTCTCTCTGATTGCATAATCACAACCATGACGCTACCCTTTGCAGCTGCAGCAAACGCGCAAACATACAGTCGACAACGGCAGGAAAAATGACGGCGGCCGTGTGCCCTGGTACAAAATTACAGACTGGTTGAGTGCAAGTACTTAGTGATAAGAGATAATGCTTATTATTATTTTTATTATTATTATTATGTGTGCGCATGTGAAGCGGTTTTGTCTACTATACGAATTACCAGACTGACGAGGGTCGAAGGGGACAAAAGAGGCAAAGAGGCCTAAGTGGTGGTTGTTCGTTTCCAGAAAATGACACGTACACTTTTAATTACTTCAACTTAATTCGTCTCGGCTCAAGTATAAGTACATAATGTGGTCGCTCGTTGCAATGCGCTCATGAGAGGAACACTCTCAATCAAATATACAGAATGTCTGATAAAAACGAAAACTCCCATACCTTACGGATCATCGCATCGTGTTTGATTCAGCGGGGAATCTTTTCGATGATGCTGTTGTGTGTTGTCTGACACGAAACCAAGTGTATTTATTTTGCTCGGCGCTGGGATGGTTCCGCCTCTCCGATAGCCAAGTACAGGCGGTGGCCCTATGACGTCGGTAATTTAGAGCTATCCAAGATGCAATGCGATGTATCCTCATCAACGGTGCATATATCAATGTGCTTTGTTTTGCTTAGAATAATTTTGCGCAGCCTTTATGACTCTTCCGCTATGGTTGGTGAAGGGGTCGACATCGAAATTTATTTTATAACAGTGGATATATATATATATATTATCAAAACTTCGTTATATATATATATATCAAACCTTAGCTTTGATGGGATTCTTGGACATTAGATATTGTCCGCTTCTGGTGTACATCGCAGCGAAATGCCAACACCTTGCCAACGATATTGTGGCTAATGGTGTGGTACGCGCGTCGTTTGCCAAAACACTACCACGTTGAGTTAAATGGATCGATCCGCATAGTATTGCTACGTAAGGCGGCGTCCGCTGGCTGCCGGGACAGTCCTTGCCTTGGTGGCTATATCTGTGTACGAGATATCCCTGTACAGCCAACGAAAAAGATGAAGATATCGTAAATGTCCATATATATATCGTCTTTTTTTCTTTCGTTGTGGTCCCGCCCCCTGAATCTTTCCACTGAACGAGTCGAGTATGCAAACCCAACCGGCTGATTATCTCATTTAATTAACTGCCATATTCATATAGTAGCGGCTGAGATCTCTTCGGTGTACGGAGACGACAACGCCGCTGTCCTCTACACAAGGGTTAAGTCGAAAATTATCGCGATCTGTTGGACCCTATATACGATATCAGTATTCAGCAATAAAATTGCCCGTAGATGAAAGGGTAGAAACGTCATACACTAGGCCCAGAGAAACTTGAACTCAGAGAATTTCGAAGCCCAAACAAAACAGGTTCGCTATCGTTCTATACGTTGTGTGTTTTCCAACTGTGTCATTTCCAGGAGCACGTTCACTTCTGATAGCTGCACACACACACACACACAGTAACCGTATTGATTATTCCGGATCGTACGAAATTCGCCCTTTTTATTGAGGAATTCTATTAGGATTGATGATAAGCGTCGATGATGAAGGTGACGCACTTCGCTTCGGATGTCCAATTCGCGGCAGATTGTCAACCGACGTTCGAATGACAAGGGAGCCGCGCCGACAAGCTGCGCTCCACTGTGCGATATCTGTGCACGATTTCGTCGACGTGAAGGTTACTGCCTTGCTACATTCAGTGTGTGCCGTATTGTATGCATCACTGAAAGGCAAACAACAACAAAAACAACAGCAGCAACAACAACAACAAAAACAACACCAACAGGAAAAACCAGCAGACTTTCGAATCTGGACAACATGTTCTACCGATTTGATTTCAATCAGGCGTTGATCAGCTAAGTTGCGGAGGTGACTTCTTTTTTTCTCGATTTGTAGATACCAGTTTGCTTCCACTGCATAGCGATTTCAAGGCAACTTCATTAGCTATTATCTGTCGTGGTTCAAGGCCCGCGGTCACGCGCCCCCACTGCACATCTATCTTTGTGAAACACTCAGATTGCTGCAGCTCGTCACAGTGGACACATTTTGCCAGCACCTCATGCAATTTGTCCAATTTGCATTATTCTCTTATATAGATACGGGATAACAACGATAGGTCACAAAACACTGTCACCAGTAATCAGCAAATAAGACGAAATCATCTCAATTTTGTTTGCGTACCCCGCGGCACTCCGATCGCACTGACGTTAGCCCCCCCCCCCCCCCGGCCCCCGCGCCTTTGTTCCCCCGGTTCAAAAAAAATAAGGTGGTAGGGGGGGGGAGGGGGGGGGGTTGGGGGGGGGGGGGGGGGGGGGGGGGGGAGGGGGGGGGGGGTGTATAATTTTATATATATTTTTTTGGGGTTAATATTTTATTTAATTAAATATTTTGATTGTGGGAGAAAAGATTTATGATCGGAGGTTATATGAAGGCGGAGGGTTATGAAAGAAGGAGGTGTAATTGAAGGATTTAATTGGTGGTAGGGGGAAAGGTGTGTGTTATTGATTTGGTACGTGATAAGCGTTATAACGTCAGAAATATAGGAATTTTTTTTGTATTTTCGATATTGCTTAGAAAGGTATATTTGACAATATAATGTACGGCGGGCAATTTCGAATTAATTATTATGGGTCAAAGGGCGTGTATGGATGTGCGGGGGGGATGTGTATGAGATGAAAGGGAAGGGTTGTTTTTGATGAATAAGTTGATGTAGTGTAGATTAAAATTTGGTTATAGGTAAATAGTGGTGGGAGGGTGTATTGAGGGTTAGATATGATGCGAATGAGAAGAAGATGTGAGTTTTAGTATATAATGTACTATACTAGGTAGAGTGAGAAATTAGATAAAAGGGGGGTAGATGTGAAAAATGTTATAATGATTTTGTTTGGAGAGATGGGAGATTGGGAGATTGGTATTAAAAAAGATATGGTATGGTGGTGTGTGTGAGAGGTGGGGGGAGATTGTTATGTTTTTAGATGTAAGAGGGGAGTGATATATGGGATTGAAATGAGAATGGGTTGATGGATTGCGAGGAGTGGGGTAGGTAGGAGGTGATGTGGGATGGGAAATGTATGGGATTCTATGAGTTGTTAAGTTGTGGGGAGAAGGGATTATAGTTGGTGATATTGTTTGGGGTTAAATGGAGGTGGGGTGTATGTAAGGGGTTTGGAGTAGGGTGGAAGTTAAAGAGTGAGTTGAAATAAATGAAGAAGAGGTTGTTAGGTAGGTGGGGGGTATTTTATGTGTTTAAAGGGAGTTTTTAGGGTAGTTGATAGCTGTTTCTCAGGAGTAACACATTTTCCACAATAGTTTTCAGTTAAAATAGCTTTCCTATCCGCCAGCAAGAGTTATGTTCGACGTCACTTTGATGTGATCACTTGAAGAAGGTGATGAGCTCTCGGTCCTCAGAGAGGCAGAGAGAGAGAGTACTGTAATAACATCCCCACATAAGCGGGGAGCACGCTCAGCCCTGGAGAACGATGACGCAATCGCACAGTGGTCCATATCCCTGCATCACTTTAAGGATTTTATAGTGGATGCCATAGTCCGCCACGAATCGTCGTCAGGACGTCTGGACGCTAATCAACATCGATTCGACCAGGGGACGGTCGACATACACTCGAGTGCTGGGGATTGCTCATGGCAAGGCGCCCACCCGAAAAGCTTTTTGTGAAAGCTTATTGTGCAAAATATTCTCCTATAGACTTGACGCTGTTAACAGCCGATTGAACACAGTGGCTGACGCCTCACATTATCATTCCTAAGCGGCAAGTTGACCTAAACCGAACGCATTCGAAAGTGCAGACAAATTTTTCGCTATAAGCTCTTGATACTTTACGTAATTAACGTAATTATTTTCTCGACCTTCTCATGGACATCATCGTTAGGCATCTAGCAACGACCTTCGACCAATCAATATCCCTCTGCAATCATTGAGATGAGAATATCTAGTTTTAGCAGGAAGCCCAGTAAAAACGAGAAAAGTATAAAAACGAAACAAAAAGTAATGAAGGACACGAAACAATTAAAGTCTCTCGTCCATAGTTGCCTGCACAGTTCGCCTTAACTAATCGCCATTCACAGATCTGACTGCCATCACGGATATTCTCATCCGTCTGCCCAGCGTTTACTGTTCAGCATCGTTCTATTCATTTTCGTCGCTAAAGGACCATGACCGTATATACGGCGAGGTGATCCTCCCGTCTTCATTTCTCCCGCTGCCATTGACCAAGGCGCGAAGTGTCTGTTAGCGTTGCTTCTGCCGGAATTGACGTCAAACCACCTAACGCAGCTATTTCGGACGAGGTCGCTGGCTACAGTGCGCGGACGTCGGCGCATCCACAACGTTTGTCCGATCTCTGCTTAGGTGCTGATGTTCACTGGCGGCTTGTCTAAATCTTCACTTTATGCCGGCTGGATTTCTGGCCATCGCCACCACCGCTATCATAGCCAATGTTGCTGTGGTAGAAACTGCCGATGCTGCTGCTGCTGTTTCTGTAGATGTTGACCGCGTGATCCTGAGTATCGCGGCGGTGCGAGCCGGCCACGTTCATAAACCGTGGTCCAGCTTCGGCACCATGCGCTGACCCACCGAGGTATCCATCTCGTTTGTTCAATGATTTCTCAAAAGTGTATGTTTGTGCGTTTGAGATGGGGCCGATGGTGGAGGTTTTAGATCGGCAATACACCGCATACAGGTGACCGCTAAAGAATGACTTGAATTGAAATTCAATTGCACCGGTTGACTAGTGCGGATTTGTTTGCCAGACAGCGCTCAGCGGATAGCTGAGAGACGCGCTTCTGCAAAATCAGCGAATGTAGGGGACGATTGGACGATTGAAGACCCTTCGCTTAGTGTTGAAGTGCGAGCATCACCAAGAGCATATGCTGTATCGAAGACAACAACAATATCTACCAATTGCTATCCTGTTCAATATCGTATGAATGAACGTGGCGAATAAGCCACATCCACTGAGTCGTGTAGTCTGGGAAGGGTCAGCTTTAGTGCTCTACCTCATCTGTTACACTGGTCACCAGGAATTGTCTGTAATCTGTGCCACCTTTATGCCACACACCAGGCACAATTCTCCTTTTCTTGTCATATATATATATATACATATATGCTCCTAGCACTGTATTGTAATTTGTGGGCGGGTTAGTGAATATGAGAAATCACAGCTAGATAAACATAAATACGTATTCAGAAAAAGATACCTGCCATGAAGGAAACACGGTGCAGCACCACGTTAACACGCAAACATAGGCGGAATTTTTAATGCCTAAATTGTTAAGTACAACAGATGATAACAATTGTTAGCCAAACTCGTCACGCGCACGCGACCTTAAGATTCATTACGAGCTCGTTCAAAGATCGAACCAATAGGCAAATATAAGGAGAGTTGTTTAGGTGTCTAGTGAAATGATCAATTTGTATTGCAAAACCTTCCATAAATTAGGCTACTCGCGAGAGTTGAGTTCGGCACACTCCGTCTTGCGACGCGCCCGCTCAATCGAATTCTATTTGACGTCTTTGCATCTGCGTTCACAACGGCATATGTCTAACAGTACAATTTCGCTGCAAAATTCCGCTTTATGAGAAAACACCCTAAAGAACTATTATATCCATAGCTAGTCGTCCCTGGGTCCCTTCGATGATGTGCTCCGTTGTTATCATCCGTTGGTTGAAAGTTCTTCAATTTTCGTGGACGTAACCCCACACTAAAGTGTATTCGAAAGATGATTCTCAGCGACGAACACGCTATCCGATCTTTTTACCATCACCCGTTCGTTTACCCGAAGGAACAAGTTTTCCTGAACATTATTTTCCCATCTGCGTTGCTCTCTGCTCCTCAATCCTGCTCTATTTTGATCTGTCCGTTGGTCTCCTCAGTTTCCCCATTGGGGCGTCGTGTAACGGCACCCTCAAACGCGATCACTGAACGCTGCACTAAGATCGATATGCTAAACAAATGAGAGGTCCAAAGTCGGAACTGGCGCTGCCGTTCCCCAACAAGTCGCCCGTTACGGCGTCATTCGATTACCTGCAATACGACAATTGTCTTCTGCGAGATCTGCCGATCGCCAGTCGATCCGCGTCGACGGGTCCGATGTCATGTCCGGATGTTGTGACGATGATGTCAAACAAAAGCCATTGCATTTCTGCCGTCGCAACTGGCTTGAAAGACCTATCCAGATGGCTATTTTGCAGTTGCGTTTTTTGCCAATCGAATAGATAAATGTGTGTACAAACCGTGTCGTCATAGTTGATGTCTCATCATTGTCATAATGGCTATGAATGAAAAAGCATGACAATGGGAGGCTCTCTTTACAGCTAATCATGTAATCGTTTGTATCTTCGCTACAATCGACGATGGGTATCCTGTATTGGCGCTCTGTTACGCTGCATATTTTACGATTTCCTTTATGACACAGCGCGTTAAGAGTCACTCTTATTGCCTCGTTAGGGAAGTGCTTATTATCGGCTAACAATCTAACTGGAAGGTACCACATGAATAATAGATTGTGGATAGAGAATCCGATTTGGATTTATCTGCACTCGGCAATAGCAGCAGCGACAACAACAATATCAATAATAACAGCAATAACAACAGCAGCAGCAGCAATCACAATAACGAACAACAACTTAGACGGCCTCACTAGCTAACCCTTAAGTCCTCCGAACGCATCATCACGCGACATCAGCGAGCCGCGATTCCTACGGTCATCCTGAAGAAAAACATACACGTTACGACCGAAGCGGACGGACACGCTGACTGGAAGTCGACTCAAGTCGTTGTCAACGTGACCCGGACAACCCGTTGGCTGCGCCGTCACTTACCTGATTGGCTGGCTGATTGGTCCGAGACCGCTAGCATCTACATACACATCGGCCACTATTTTTACTATTACGTCGTTCACGATGGATATGGATAGATAGATAGGTGATGGCGTATGAAATTCGTCGCGAATTCTCGCCGCAAGACATCACAAGGCTTGCGTTTCTTTGCTTGACACGTGAAGTGGCTGAAGTCGAAGATGTGAAGTGCCTCGCACAAGACGCTGCTCGGCCTGGAGACGGCGTCGTCGAGGGCGGGCGGCGCCAGCTGCGATCGAGTCTCTGTCGATTGCTACCAGAGGGTGGCTATTACAGGAGCAGTTGTTGTTGTCGTTGTGTCGCGTTCGTGTAGTTCCTCTGGCCGATGTCTTCACTGCCGTCGTGCTGATTGTAGTCATTATTATCGCGCAGCTCGAGAGCGGTATTTCGTCGCGTTGTAGCGCGTTACTCGACGACGTCGTCTGATCGCTCTCGCTCGCCGGTGGAACGCCGCATCTACGAGCGGGATTATATGGACAACGCCGCACGGCGCCACGAACAATAAGTGGCTGGCGGGACGCTACGCGACACCCAATCGAACTGAAGGGCTTAAGGCGTCGGAACGAAGCACGCTGCGGCGAGTACTGGGAACTACAAACAGCGCAAAGTTGTTCCCGCATCCAGCATAGAGCAGTCATCGACGAGGACGACGGCGTTGCGCCCTTGTCCGCGTTGTTTCTCGTTCTGCGTCTGCGCTCCTGAAAGGGCTCTGACGTATGCGACGCCTTGCATGGAGCACTACCGCCTCGGAGCAATGTTGGCAAATGCAGATAGTGCAAAATGAGGAAAATCCATGTCTTCTTCTTCGTCTGCCTTTTTGCGTCATCGTTTCCCTTCGAGGCGATGCGGGAGAGCCGACCTTAGAGTTCGATGGACGATGCAAACAGATGAGAAATGCAAGGGGAAAATATGTCTAAGCATCAATATTTCTGTTTACGCTTACGTTATAATAAATATGATGGCATATGAGTAAACACAGCAGCAGCAGCAGTAACTCTCATATAATAACCATGATGACGCAGCGTCGTGGCACCGGACGTGTTCAGTGCTTTAGGAGCTCTTGGGGGGGACAAACAGGTTCTTGATCCGATGGCGAATTGGCGTTCGCGACCGACTCCAGTTGGAAGACATCCGCTGGACACCGGCAAAGACATTCGATAGTTCACTCAAAGGGACTCTTGGGGAATTTTCTGATGAAAGCAATTGGATGGAAACGACCATGAATTAAAGGCTTCTCCGCAGACACGTGCGTGCGAATGGATTAAACAAGAGCAGAAAACAGCTCGTCTCGCTAAAAGTATCCCTAGGCATATTTTCTCAGTCGCATGCATTTACCTTTATAAATGATCGTATCTAGCTACACCGGAAAATATAGATGAGATGAGTTGATGAGATACTTTAGTTATTGCTTGTAGTAGAGACAGAATTAGTACACTGTTCGGCGAAGTGGTACGAGAGTCAACGACATCATTACATTTTTATTCCCCCTATTTCATGGTGATAAAATTGAGGACAACTTTTTCAGAAACAATCCAAAGTGAAATCGGAAACCGCTGTAATATTCCACTATTTGATATGTACCACATTATATGGCGCTATATATATATATATATATATATATATATATATATATAATATATATACTATGTCGCTTATCGCCCGTTATCTATGGCTATCGTGTTCGCATATCGCAGAGGAACTGAGCCAGACATAGAAGAATTTCCCTACTCTGCTCATGACAACGTTTTAGTTTGTCCTTAGACGTCCGGAGGCGTCCGGATGCCCGTTGCGTTTAATCCGCTCAGTGTTTATGCATGGTACTTTGCTCGTGGCCAGACATAACCAGCTACGGCCATTTGTCCATATCTCGTCGTCAGCTCAACGCAAAGCGCCACCCTCTCTCTCTCACAAGAACCACTTTCATCGGCTCGATGACGTCAAAACCTCGAACTTATGAGCTAGCCACTTCGCGGAACGCCTCCGCCGTTGAAACGGAATTCAAAACATTGTTTCTCGGCCTTATTGGTCGGCCTCCGTGCAGATGGTTTTCCCCATAAGTGCAATCAAGAGCGCGATCGTTTTTTTTGTAGCTCCGCTGATTGTTATCTTGCCTCTATTTTTTTTTGGCATTGACAAACGCTGTAAAATTTTCTCAGCGATAGAGGGGGCTGGTCTGAACAAAACGGCGGGCTTCGTGCCGAAGCGACGTAAAGATTGTGCTCATTGGAGTCCGGATGGCCCTGAGCGAAGGCATAATCTGGGCCAGGCATCTGTAGACGTCACGTTCATATACGCTCTCGTCTGGCTCTTCAGACACACACCGGATACCACCAATTACTGTGGCGTCGATCGATTCTTTTTGTCAACAGTCGATATCAAAGACGGTTCATATATGATAGTGACATAGAATTGCTGGCCACATCGAGGTGTGATCAAAGGTACCATTAAGCTGTTGCGAGTAGCAGACAGGACGGCTACCATGTAAGGCCGATGCCAGTGCAAGGGTTTTCGGAAGGAGAATGTCGATCTTTGCCATCTGCGAAGTTAGTATGGGGGAATGTCCGTTTCGAAGTAAAGATTAAATCGCGAGAGCCAGCGAGAGAGAGAGACGGATAGAGACCTGATAGTTTGAAGAAAATGATTAGTTCAATTATTAATCACGAGTGGAAGAACTACACAGTGAACTACAGATTACTGTCGTGTTGGGTCATTGCCCAAAGCTGCAATGGTGCATTTATCGTCTACGATTATTATTATTTTTATGACTATTAGCTAGCACTGTCTACGTATATATAAATATATATGCATTAGTAATCTACAACTGCCGACGAGCAGCGCGGTTGCGTGATAAAATCTGCTGAAAATGTTTGAGAAATATAGATGGGGATAGGGCCAGATATCATAGTAAATCTAGATAAATCGAGTGACTCGTGGGAATCGGCGATACAGCCACAAAACGGCCTTGTCCCATTAATCGATGTCCCCTACAAAAGGTGAAATATAAAACTCCTTCTTCATATCAAGCCACAATATGAGCAATCATGCGACACTCAATTGCATGTATCGCGTGCAAAACTAAACGTATTTCACCTTCTGCACCCTGTCGGCGTGATGAGAATTGCATCATCATCAAGCACAAGGACTAGTTACCACTGGCACAAGTGTTTCCACCGTACCGCCGCTCCAGGAATGACACTTGGGGGTCTGGGGTGCACGCGGACGAGCGGCCGGTGCGCCAGCCAGTGGCAGGATGTGGCAAGGGCAAACGGGCGCGTGGCTACAACTTGACAAGTGCGGGCAGCACGAGAGACAGAGTACGGGAAGACGTAGACGAATTCATTCGTTTGAGCAGCAGCAGCAGCAATTCGTTCCAGCGGCCGGTGGAAGACGAACAACAACGTCAATGAGCTAGACATCGACCAGCTTAATGGCGATCTATATAATAGATACAAGATGATGAATAGGGAGACAGACAGGCTGAAGATTGCGAAAGAGAATACCAGCAAAATCTAAAAGGACGAAGCACAAAGAGAGAACGCGCGAGGGAGAGAGAGAGAGAGCTGGGAGACAGCCAGCGCTAAGAGAGAGAGGAGATTGCCGAACCCAAGCGTACCTCGGCGATGGTCGGTGAGGCTGACTAGCCCTGTGAACGCTGGAGAGTCGCTGAACAAGCTGGGCCATTCGAGCACTCCATTGATCGATTCGGCCAATAAGTAGTCACACGAAACAGCAGTAGTTGCATGGGGCGACGGCAAGAGCACGAGCAGACACCGGACGGCGACTCGCAGCAGAGGAATAAAGGCTAAAGGCAAATCTGCTCGGAGAGATCTGTGCTTCTTCTAAGGTGAGCTGAGCCGCCAGCTGACAGATCGATCGTTGATGGCCTTTGGTTAGGTCGCAAGACTAACGAGGCCGATCTGAGCTAAACGTAGAGCCGAGTGCGATTTGAGAGCTCTTCTGTGGCCATCACTTGTAGGCTGTAGATCGATCTGTGTCGGTGCAACGAATTCGAGGGAGCTAGCAGCTGGTGGCTGTTCACTCAACGCGGTGATTGTTGTAGAGGGTCTACATTGTGTTCGTGTATAAGGGCGACTGCTTGGCATTGAAAGGCAACAGAGTGTCGGTGGTACTGCAGAGCACGAGGTTGAATCCTCTTTGAGAACGAGAAGGTGCAGCCGGGAGTCGTCACGAGTGAGCGACAGGTGACTTCGCGATCAACCCTGTTCGCGAGGATACGTGAACAGTCGTATCTTGGTGCTAAGCGAATTGACGAGTTGAATTGACATTGGCGTGCGCGTTGATCGAAGAAACTAGAAGGGAGCTCACATCGAGGAGGAAGATCATCTGAAAAGGTAACCACTGCCCGAAAGTACAACGAAGATGGTGGCAATATTTGTGCCGGTCGAAGAACAGTTGACAGCGTTTTCGTACTCTTCCAGGCTAAAAACTAGGTTAGAACAACACGTTACGGGATTCTTCGTCTTGTCATTACAAAGAAGGCGTCCCCCATTACGATACAGTAGACCGCAACAAGTCACGATAAGCCATAAGAGAATATTAGCGAAATGATGCTTGAGCCTTTCACGGTAGAGGGTCCACAGTGAACAATGCCGGAGTGTGTGATTATGATTAAACATTGTAGATTTTTAAGAGAATACATAGAACTGAGAGGAAAAGAGCTAGTCACATATCGACCGAGAGATTATAAGTATGAACACCAGCACCGTGGTCATTTCATGTCATATTGTAGTTATTTTTTTTGCTGTGAAACGAGTGCAATATGATTCGTCGTGAGTGTAAACGAAATAGCTAACAAGTTTGACATAACTATCAACAGAGAGACAGAGAGAGAAGTGAAATTATACGTTACTCTCGGATACCTTCAGAATGGCGAAGTTCATGGGAGATGTCGAGTTCAAGAATGCGTTGACTTCAGAATTCTCACGTGGAAATTGTGTACAAAGCGACCCTTGATGCGAGCCCTTCGGGGTTGACAGCTGGACAATGAACATGCTGAAGTTAAAAGGCAGAGTGAAAGTATTATAATATGTGATTTGCGAACGAACGGGCAGTGTTAGTAAACGAAAATCTTGATGGCGTACACGCCGATGCAGGAGACCAACAGGGAAAGTACATGGGACGAAGCACAGCCTAGCAATTTAAAGCGAGAGACGATTAGTGTCATAGTGATGTCGAGGAAACTCATTAGTTCTTTAGGGACAGTTGACTCTAAGGGATGTCTAATTGTCATATTTAGCTTATATAATATATATATATATATATATATATCATAGGGACTACAGTTGCGGCGTGACTGATGACGCGACAGTCCTCACGTCGAAGTCACGTTTTGAGATGTTGCCAGACAGAATTTGACGAATCAACATAGTTTGCCAGTACTCACTCGTTTTAGATGTTGCCATCTGAGCTAAACCTCCTCGGAGTGGCATCTGTACATTTGGGAAATTTGTAGAATTTGGCTTTTGTTTACGATTCGCTTCCGTAACAACCTGGACCACAGTTTTGTCTATATGACCCTCATCCATGCTATAACTTGACTTAATCTTATCAGATGTGGACATACGATACTGAGCTCGATTAGCAGTCTTGGTACTTTGTCCTTCGGCGATTTCACTGATCGTTATCGGCACCGCGGTAATGGAAGCCCCGTCTCTCCCCCGCAGTCGTTGGCCGGGTTCACCCATCCAGCAGAAGCCAGTTGTGGCCGTTAACTTAACACAATCTTCTGGTTGGGATACCGCTTTGGCCAGGGATTCGTTAAATTTTTAGTCGCCGCACAATTTCAGACGAAGTTTCCGTTGCTATTGCGCAACTTCGGGGTTTAGCGTGGTTGGCCCACGGCGAAGCCCTGGTGCCTTTGTTAGCCACTATGGCAGTGCGACCCTGCGACCTCCGCCGGTAGCCAGCGGGTCTCCACTCTTGTATCTACGTATCTGTTATCTAGATAGGTGAACTTACAAAATTCTCTCAGTGTCACGTCGAGCAGTTTCTTCTCGCCGTTAACGAGAAGTTTCCTTGTTAATAACATTGCCCACTATGATCAGTGCTGCGCGCCCACCAGAGTCAGCCTTCTGGATGTTCCCGCCTCTGGGCCACTACCTTGGTGTCGAATGCCTTGACAGCGTTACGCCACCAGTCGTCGTAGATATCTGCTGGCGCTACCGCACTTCGCGCCGTGATCCCTAATCCCCTAGCTACTGTAAGCAGCCCAACTTCGCCGAGCTGTAAGGCCAAATGGGCTCCTGTTGTTGTTTTCTCATAATGGGAACGATCTGCTGGCCGCAAACGACGTCACCCATCACGCACTATTTGAGTGGACGATCGAAAGACGCCGACCAGCTTTCGCGCGAACGTCGAAAGAAACACGCACCTCAGACAGCCGCTAACGCCGAGGACTCGCCTAGGAACTTCCACCTTGCAACTTGAACTATTTAACTTACTGTCGGCGATACAATCAAGATAAGCGCAAGGACTTTGAGCGAACTTCGCCGACAGTCAACCGTTTGACGGATATTTTACAGCGCACAGTGTACTCAGGTACGGGAAACTACAGTTTTTCTCGTTTTGCTGCAAGGAGCCAAAGCGAAGATGGAAGGCAACGATGAAATTTCAATTGAGGTTAGTGGCCATGCCGAGCGCGCGAGCTGTCTAAGGGACGACCCCTGTTGGAGAAAAGCATTGGGAGCGAGGCTAATATTTTGTTTAGCAATACGTAAAGGAAACGGAAAGAAATGCTTTACATTCGACAATCAATGGTTGAACGCAACGGCTAACCAGGGGTTAATATTTATACTTTAATGATTGCACGGCTTGGTCGACGTTTTGTGGTTAACATATAGCATTCGATTAGTGGATAAGGAATACAAAAATAAATCTGCTCGTAGGGTTAATGATGGAGGACGCCATTCAACTGACACGAATCGCAAGAATCCTACCGCCTAAATGCCACTAATGCTGATGTAGATCTTGAACGGTTTCAACGGGACAAGAATGTGCCGTGTATCCTATAATGGCCACTCCCCATCGACCAGTTACATCGTACACCCGTATGTAGAACCTCGATAGTCTCCAGGTAGTATCTCTCTCTCGAATAATTCTGCAGCACAAACGCCAACGAAACATCACGAGAAGCGGGACACAAGAACAAAATCTATCAAATCCTAATCTCGCTTTCCGAAATGCGCCCATTCCCCCCCGACGACACAAAGGAACGAATCCTACCGGGCCCATTGACGATCTACTTCTCGCTGGCCACGCTGCCACCGTAAAATGTCATTCATTTCATCATTACCTATCCTCGCCCCCTGCGCGCCGGACGAAACGAACCGGCAGCAGCGAAATGCAACTTTGCCAACCCCGCGATTGCCGCCAGTTCCCCTCGATTTCCTCGACACCACCACCCCCAACGTGGCGAGCTCCGAAGAATTCGCGCTTCGGGCTAGCTCAACATCGGCGTGGCGCGGCGATATATTTACTATTCAGCAGGCGATCGCGCCGCTTCTGCCGCTGTATCGGCAGCCGCATGGGTTCATCTCTTCCCAGCTGGGGCCCGCTCCGCACTAACAGTTGTGGGTCAGCGGGGCCCGCAGCCCGGCCGGCCCCGGCTTCTGTATGGCGAGAGCCTGTCCCACTTCTGAGCACGATGAACGAAACGAACGAATGGAGCCAAATTTCGGCACTGGCCAACCGCATCAATAGCAGCAAAAGCACGAGCAGAAATACGAAGCCGGAGCCGCCGTTAGATTTATTTATATATATATATATATATATGTGTGTGTGTGATGATTCGATATGTAGGTATTATGCGCTTTTTTCGGCAGCATTCTCGTGCGTGGCGACTTTCGAATTTTCGGTTAACAGCTGCCAGCGCTGTGGTGAGCGCGCGCAGACGCCCGGTGTAACAATTGGAGATCGGTTTCTTGTTCGGCGATAGGGGTTCTTTGTTGCACTGGTGCCGACCTGAATGGATTCATGATCGAGTGACGATGTGTGACACAAGATTCGTGATTCGTCATCGAGATGTCTCTCGTGGGGTTGCAGTGCTGATTTAATTGGGGTGGGGGGGGGGAGTAGAAACAATGCATCGACAGATCTGCGCTTATGAAAGAAAAGCACAGACGAGAGCAGCAGGCCGGGCCTGATGAGTAAGAATCTGAAGAAACGGAACTACGGGAAGAGAGCGATCCGCCGACACGTTACAGAACATTTCTGTTTAGAATTATGTGTAAACTAATAATAATCACAATTAGTAACAATAATAATAAAAACAAATAATAATAATAATAATAAAAACAAATAATAATAATAATAATAATAACAATAAATAGTACTATTGGGACCAATAATTTTTGTTGCATCTTGTGTTTGCAAGAATTTCGGTTTAGCCTGACTACATCCCCAACGGCCGGGGCTCGCATTCGATAGCAACCCCTCGCACTGTCAGCTCCCGCCCTAGTGCAAGTAATTGTTGATATCTGTTTCTGAGATAATTTAGCATGCGTGCTGCTTCGCTCAACCTTCGCCACGGAGTCGCCAGTGATTAAAGTAAGCTTTAACAAGCATCGCGAAAGCTACAATCAAAAGTTATGGCCCGCAAATGTGGCCGCCGCTGCAACGGGGCGCCGACACGCCTGAACGATTAGCTCATTGACGCCGCTGAATGTCTTCTAGCCGAGCGAGCTAGTCAATTACGAAGTCAGTGTGAATATGAGTTTTCTCTCGTTATCTATTATATATCTCTGTGCAGGTTTAGCTTACGTTGTTTAGATAAGCGTGAGCATAATATCCAGTCACTGTCTGGTGGTTTTCATTTGTTCCTGTGGCCATATCATCATGATTATTGCAATAATGATATTAATAATAGCACCGCATAGTGCGTATGTGTGTACCGGTCAACAATTTGTGGCCTTAATCCGAAGGGCGACCAGGTGAAATTCCAAGATCCGGCTTAGAAGTGATTAAAAGTGTCTAGCTGGTCACTCGCGTGGTGGCATCGTGGCCGACAACGCTGTGACACTGTGTGAGAGTACGTCTATTGAAGGAAAATGACCTTTAGAATATTGCCAGCTGTGTTATAGAGGACGTGTGATGGCCGTAGGAATACTTACCGATCAGGTAGACTCGGACACTTCAGCCTGCCGGCCTCACTAGGTTCGTTTCGCAGCTTCGATGAAGTGCTTTGCTTAAAATCTCATCAGCGATCTAGGATGTTCAACACAGCTCGTAGTTGTACCTCGGTATTATCTTTTCAAGATGCACAGAAAACTTGCCTACACTCGGATAGGATCGGCAGATAGTTGAAAGTAGCATTTCGTAAGCTGGTCAGGCTCTACATTAAGATGGAGTAGTACTTATACCAACATCGCTGCATAAATGCGTTGGTTCCGCGGGCACCATTTCAAGCTGTCGGTAAGGTGACCGAATGTCCTTGTGCTGTGGCAAGCTG
Organism: Stratiolaelaps scimitus; assembly: GCA_019614645.1. Classification (NCBI taxonomy): domain Eukaryota; kingdom Metazoa; phylum Arthropoda; class Arachnida; order Mesostigmata; family Laelapidae; genus Stratiolaelaps; species Stratiolaelaps scimitus. Next base: position 591,794 of record JABWDB010000025.1, on the reverse strand, counting down.
TCGTTAGGTGTTTTTTTTTTGGTCGTTATTGCTATAGATCACACCCTGGGTGAAGATTGAGCAGTGTCGTCAAACATGTCTACGGTGCTCGGAATACTTTCGTTGTATACAGAGGCTAGATGGGTTCGGCCAATACATAAGGCACATGGTTCTCTGCGTTCTGCCTGTGTATGCTGGCCAGCAACTTTTCCCTGATTGAAATTATGTACTTTAACCTACTTCGGCCTAGGAACATAAGGCCTTTTCGGTCCGAAACGAATATGAGATTATAAAATCAATGATTTGAGTTGGCGTTTTCCTCTGTCCCGCACAACGAGAGTAACAGCTAGCTAGCTCTTTCCTGCATGCCTCCCTTGGCGGCCATCCACGTGAGAGAAATCACCCTGGATTCGAGATTTCTACATTGTACCGGCAATGGCCGACTCCGAGAGATGGTTTATGTAATTTCGTATGTACGTATTTCTCAGGCGCTGTGCGCGCTCCATAGAGCGTGTTAGGCGTTCTGCTCAGAGATGAGACCAACGTGGATGTGTGTGTGTGCGTGAAGAAACATGAAACGCATCTCAATCTCTACTCGAATACAAAATTGCAAATTATCTCCGCTATGCCACATCGCGGGTTTGTACGACCACCGTCCGCATTTAAGATGTCCGATTGGACGATATTGGCAAATCTACCAATCTAGTGGATCTGTTTATCGAGACGAACACGGAAACCGTCTATTATGAGAACAATCTATCCTACTTAAGTGGTGAGCTTCTGTGAATTTGTTTCTGCTCATGTGTGCGTGTTATACCTACAACAATCCAAACGAAGCACGCCGCTTGCTCCTAGCCCCGACAAACTACGTACTACATACTATTGATGCAATGACGTCCGCAACGGAAAATAGATCGTGTCGTTGTTGTCACTTGTAACTTATGTCACTAGGAAAACTCACTTCATGTAGCTCGCGTCTAATTATGACAATGTATATGGGTGACTTGACAAGTGGGGAAGTGTCCTTTATTGCTAAAGCACAAGAGACAGAGCGTGTCCGCTGATCGTGCAATTCCTGCTGTTTGCTAGATACTCTCGATAGACGACAAAGGTGGTCGCCTATCCATATCTATATAATGTGCAATACTTTGTTTATTTAATCACTCGTGCTAAGTATATATATATATATATATAATAAGCCTTATAACAACAAGTAGGAAAAATAGTTTTTCATTTGACGCATGATCTGATTTACCTTCGAACTCGAATAGAAGAGTAGCCTTCGATAATAGACCCAGTACGCGATGCTAAATGAAGTACATGACGGCAACATCCGGTGATAACACATCTTAAATTGAGACACGTGATTCGACGTTGTTCTCGCAAAATTGCACACTACTATGTAAGTGGCACAGACAAACCTGATTTTCAACAAAAACACGACGCTGCCACGGAGTATGAAAGCTGGTCAGTGCAACTCGACGAGACGGATTGCTCACACTGTCACGTCCAGTAGCAAATGTTCTGCAGACAAATACGGGTGTATGTATTTATGTGTATACATATATATATATATATATATATATACATATATGTATAAACAACTGGGAATATGTGCTTGTATATATATTAGGGTCGCATACACGTTCATTAAAATTGCCGCCAATATCATTCCGGCTTGATCAAACGTCAAAGCGATAAAGCCGTGGTGATAATAAATACTATCGTAGCTTGAGGCAGCACTTCTGTTCAACGTGAAATATAGGTCCACAACGATAGCATTATGACATGATGTATATTATACGATATTAAAGCATAGACCGACCGAGTAGATAAGGACAGTCAAGCAAATCATGATCGTTGTTATTTTGCCTTATGATGTGTTCGTTGTTTATATATGTTACAACGGCGTCTTTCTTTCTTTGGGAGCAAGCGGGGGGGGGTCTTTGTTTTCGACATTTTTACTAAGTCGAAACAGAAAATTCATCTGGGATTGTCTCGGTGCCGGGCCGCAGGGGGGGATTGGTCTGGCGATTGGCCCAGTGTGTTAGCCGCAGCGGCCGAGAGGAACGGACGACCTTCGCCTCGGTAGAAAACAGTGGCAAAAACCGTATTTGTTTGTTGTTGTTATTATTGCTGCTGCTGCTCGTGGCGGCGGCGGTGGACTGCTCTATCTGATTGCTTTGGAAGGAGTCGACACTTAACGACGACAGACAACGAAAGCTGCGCTGGGTAACAGTTGCCGTAGAAGCTGACGGTCCATAGCACAATATCACTAAATATCAAAACAAAATAGGGTCCCTTAATGATGCCGATTGTAATCGGCTGTCTGTCTTCACTTGTCACGATACAGGGTGTTTGGTCGCTGGTCACAGCTGGTTTACTCTTTTACACAGATTAATGGAGTTTGGGATTTCGTTTTGTGTTCAAGAAACTCGGTAGTTTTTTTGTGCATTGTCATGAACTATTACACCACTTATCTTATATCACTGGCAATTAGACGGTTTCAAACCCCAGTTCAGGTTAGGATTCATATCGCTCGCGGAATCTTCAACAGTATGGCTTTAGTATATGATATACCTTCAGTATGGCTATAGTATAATTATAATACGTTTCGTATAGTATCTTTTATGCAATTGCATGGTGTTGGATGTGACTGTGCGATCGAACGCAGATAAATACACTATCCCGTATATGTTTTGCTCCAGATATTTACCAGAATTCAGATCCCTGTCGATCGGCCAAGGTGAAGTGTTATCTACTATCCAACTAACCTATTGGATTCAACTGTTGATTGTCCGACATAGACGGGCTGTGGTGCCAATTGTGATACGGTGACAACTTCGTCTCTGGTATTTGGAAAAGATGTATGCTGTAGGGCTGCTCGCGCAACGAACGAACATCATGAGGAATATCATAAGAAGAACGACATTGTACAGATATTAAGTGTTTGTTATATATACATTTACTCATTCGCATTAATAGGCTACTTAGATGCGGATAGTTGCGATTACACGGTTTTACAATGGGTCCAGCAGGAATGACCAGATGAGAGGCTTGGTTCGTTATAGCTCTCTCGAGACATGACAACCCCCATATATCTCAGTGGACCTCGTGTTTATCGTGAACAATTTATGAGGACCGATGATTTATAAATTCTAATAAAGCTATGGAAAACAAATGTAGTCGCTGTAAATGCTAATAAAAAAACAGTAAACATTATATATATATATAATGTTTACTATGTATGTTTACTATGTAACTTTATATATATATATATATATTGTTGAAACTGATAGATTTCCTTGTTCTGCTACGTTGTTAAAGGTCGGAACTATTATCACGGTGGCAATTTGCATTCTCAATTCCCAACTGACGTTCTCTGGAACTCATGTTTAATGACGGTAGTCCAAAGTTCCATCAAATTTCCCTAATGTTCCCCATCAATATGTTATTTATGCGAGCAGTTCTGCCATTCCACTTCCATCGGTCAAGATAGATAAGAAGCAAGACATCGATGGTCTGCCGATGGGCGAGTCGCGCCAAGTTTCAACGAGCTGGAACAGTCCAGTTTCCCTCTTGAGGTCGACCGAAACCGCCGTCAGAGCGGGCGACAGAAAAAGTGTACACTTTGCCGATCGAAGCAAACAGACGGAATGAAGTCCTGCACCGATTGGAACCGCAACAGTTAAACACGACCTGATCGCAGCAGCGGTAACAGTGATCGCCGCTATGGTTGTTAATCATCTTTCTCTCCCATCTCTCTCTCTCTCTCTCTCTCTCTTTTGCCGTGACAGCGTTGCAAACTGGACGGCTGGGCTGACATTCAGCAGCGCACAGATACCAGCCGAGCAGCGTTCGTTCGAGCACTCGGGGTCTATATTGAAGATTTAGTCAGGCGTTCAACGTTGAATTTCACCCGGGATACGATGACAACAGCGTCAACAGCACAAACCGAGAAACGTGTCCGTTTGCTCGTTTTTGTTCACTCATTCACCTCTGATTGTCAGACAAACGGCAGTTTATATTGTTCCCCATTTGTTGCTGCTACTGCTGCTGCTGCTGTGGCTGGCCTTTACTACGTGCTGTGCGTGATGGAATCGAATGGTGATCGATTGGTGATCAGTCGACATGACACGCATTCATTAGGGACTCGTATGGTTGGCTCTATTTTGCTCGTTAGATGATATTGCAGAAGATAAGAAGTGGATTATTTTTTGTGTTTGTTGTGCCATTTGTGCTAGCAAACTGGCGTAGGCGTAACGTCGAAAACAACCATGGAGTCGAACCTCGTAGGACATTTAAGCGAACTGGGAAGACCTTGTGCATACAGCGATTTCTGTATGAATCTCTTAAGCTTAACCTGATTAAGCTATTGAAGCGTCCACTTCGTTCGCCGGCCATGGCCTAATATTCGTATCAGAGCTCACCGTGCACAAATCCTTACAGCGGTAGTGGCTGCGATGCAAGACAAGCCGGCTATTCCAGCACCGGAACCCACGACTCTCGAAGAATTTGTGGCAACTTATCATGCAGAGCTTGCGAGCGGAGATGACACCCTATATATTTATAAATATATTTGGTGTCATCTATATATATATATATATATATATATGTATATATATATATGTATAGATATATAGAATGCCATCGAAATGAAAATCTACCCAAGAACTGCCCGAGCGTTACGGACCTGTACAAATTGTGACAGCAGCTCCCGGATGCTGTTCATTTTACCAATCATGTATCCTCTCCTTGAAGCACTGCTGTACCGACGCATGCCATCGAAAGTCAGCTGAGAGTCAGTCATCGAATCGAAAAAGCAATCACCAGTATTGTCTTGTGGAGCCTCATAAAGGTGTGGATTTCCCTCGCCGATGCGTCTCGCTGCAATGCCACCGTAACACAGATATGTACCGAGAGAAATGTCTATGGGAGAATGGCGAAGGTCGTTTGGCCGCAAACCAATCCGTATATTTGTTATCCAGCACATACATGTACTCGATGAGACACTCAACCGTCACAGTTGGCATTTTGGCCTGCTATATCCGCATACAACAAGAAATATCTGCCTGTTCGGTTAGAACAAAACATTCTTTGAGCTGTTCGACAGAACGAACGAATTTGATCAAAGTCTACCCGAACGGGTACACACAGATTATGCTCTAATGTGTAGAGGAAACACAATGTGACGAAAGTCGTTCAATGTTTAATTTTCTTGTCTGGCTGAAGAAGTGTCCCCCCCCCGAAAGGACTAACTTCAGGCTTCCAGATATCAATAATATAAAGGATAAAAAGATCTAAAAAATCAACGTGAATAAGATCGCGGATCCCTTCCGAGGCACACGAAATTGCTAGATAGAAACTACACTATAGCAATGACAATGTATCACCCACCATCTTGTGAATGAATGGGTCTACGGTAGGAGACGAAATCGGTATGACTCCCCAACATCTCCTATTGACCCTGACGGCCTACTCTTGCAATTCTATCAAGTTGCCATAGATAGATTGGCCCGATGGATGCCACTTCACTGCTGTCACTTGTTGCAGCATACATACTGAAGACAGTTTCAGCCCCCAGCTGGCCATTGCCATCAGCCTGATGCACTGAGCGACGTCAGAACGCTCACCGCTGTTCGACCTGCTCTTCAGCGGGACCGGATCCATGCGAAGCTGCGCACTGACTGCAAAGGCAACCCTTCGCTACCCGGTCGGGTTTCCACTGGGCGCAAGTCGAACCTGGGGTGGGGGGAACGCGCATCTCTTTCGGGCCAGCAGCCGCATGCATTTCCGCTGACTCAAACGCCGAAGTAGCTAACGAAGCTGGTGGCAACTAGAATAGCTCGGGTGACATCAGCATACGAACCCGCTGCCGCGTCGACGTCGATGGCGGCGGCGGTGGCTGATCTTCGTTGAAATGCATTGCAGTGATACGCCAGTTATTTGACGGCAGCTGCTTGCCGCCAGGATCGCTGCAGGCGTTGTTGTTGACTGACAGGCGTCCGTAGTAGTGGCCAGTTAAGGCATCCCCGGGTAGATTGCTGCCGCTTCATCTTCGGCTTGTTCTTGGCTCGGCCAAGCTGCCGGTGGATGCCCGGCTGCACCGGCCGCCGACATTTCTACACACAGCAGTGACAATAGCCGAAGAGGCCGGCACGTATTACGGTGCTGCTAGGGAGGGGGGGTTGACGAACGCACGAATGAGCGGAGGAACAGACGAACAGGCAGGCCAACCATCCAACTAACCGAAGCCGGTAGCGAGCCAGTGGCTGGCAGATCAGCTGCTAGACCAAATTGTGTGTTGGGCTGCTGTCTCGACGTTGCGCAATCGCCTTCCGCCGTCCGGTCAGCGCTTGTCCAGCTGGCGAACAATTGTAGTATGCGCGCGTATGCGTTTCTCGATAGTGTGTGGCCGTGTAGATGTAGAAGAAAATCATCGGATTGTACTTCTCCTAAATCCCGTCGTAGAAATACTGCGCAGGGACGAATAGACGCAGCAAATGACGATTGTAAAGACAGGAGAAGTGGCATGGGGGGGCCGATGATGATCTTCAATGCCTCGAACCATTGCTCATCGAAGCAGATCATCGTACGGCGTTCAGACACGCGTCCAAGCGGAGGTGGACATCGTACACTACAAAGGCATGCTATCCTTTGCTTCTACTCCTGGCGCAAGCCTTGTTGTTAATTGTAATACGAGGTGCAAGCTTTGCCTCTTGTTCATCACGGTGATATTCGTGGTTCCGGTAAAATCGGGTTGCTCAATTCGTGATAAGGGCACTCGAGGGATGGCTGAACACATTAAAAAAAACCACTTCAACGAGAGAAAAAAACCTTTCTCTCACATCTTCCACATCTGCCGCGACCCCCGACCAGAGTCTTCCCAATGTTTCATTAGTACGTTTTTCCTACAGCCGCGCACTACATAGCCCAGCACAAGTAGACATCGTGAAAATCTCCCACTAGCGCTGCTAAATACTCCTGATCTGGTGTCCAGAGCGTCAACGTCGTGCTGTCGCTTCTGGGCCTCTAGCCGGAGAATATGGTAATGCGCTTGACCGAGCGCATGATCTGTCGATATAAAGACACCATTGCACGTCTGCCGAATGGCTCAGCCGTATAGGGGTGCTCCGAAACGCCAGTGTCACCAAGTTGTCACTGCGCCGTGGCTTGCAAACCGGTTCGTGGCGTTCATCTGTTCGTATCTTGCGGTTTTCGATGGCTACACATGGTAACGGTGAGCTACAACCGCGGTCCATACGATCTGTCTGCCGGCGACAAACATTTGTCGAAGCACGAGCGAATCCAATCGCATCTAAAGTCATCTCTGCTCTGTCTTTGTTCTTCACTTGACGGCAGCAGGGCTACTTTCCGTTGGCCCGCCGAAAAGCCTTCGTTGCCAGCCGACACCCGTCTGGCCGGGTGCTAGCCACCGCTGCTTGATGCTCGGGTCGGCTTGACCGCCTGCCAATGGCATTAGCCGTGTAAGGAGCAAGCCATTAGTGCGACGGAGTCAGCCACTGGGCCTTGCGCGATTATTGTCCTGAGTTTTGCCCCGTATCCGGGCGCTTGCTTTTCCGGACATTGCGCTGCGTCGTAACGTGTCGTGTTCCGTCTGTCGACGCTGGCGACGCCGACGCCAGTGACCACCGGAAGCGGCAAGATCTGCTAATAGTAAGATCTTTTGGGTAGTTGCTAACGCTCACTCGCATTAACTCGCCTTGCCAGTCGTGGTGACCTGTTCATTCACGCGTTCGTCTCGTTCGCGAGGCTGACAATCACAAGACAGCGGAAACAGTCGCTTCCCTGATGGAGCATTTCGCAGAATGGCCGCCGAGCAATCGGGAAGATGTACAGCAGGCTACGATTCACGACGGGTATATAGATGCCCGATACTTCGGCTTGTTGTAGTGATGCCAAATGAAATCATGCCGAGACGACCAGTATCATGACTTTCACTAGACACCTCAGCATCTCGCAGGTGTACGGACGCTTGTAGCTCCAGCAATTACAAGCTAACCAACATCATTCATAAGCGGGCTGCTGGGTTTATCACTTAGTGATTGCTCGTAGTAAAGGTCCGAATAGGTCGGATATTAATCGTGTTGGGTTCATCGTCTGCGGGCAATTAGATTTGCGGACAAAGACCGACCCCACGACAAAACAATTGGACAAATCGAGGCTAAAAGGGCCTCCGAGCTTTTCGGTAAAGTCAGAACAATCAATATCAGACAATATCAGTCAGTCAATCAATATCCGGCAATATTATTCAGTCAATCGATATCTGACAATATCAGTCAATCAATCAATATTCGACAATAAAAGTCAATCAATCGATGTCCGATAATTATCAAAGCAATCCGTGTTTAGATGGACTGGTTGCTTCCTCCGCAGGGGCTCGGAGGAAGTCAACACAGCTGCCCGCCCTGATGTGCGCGAAGTACGTCTGACAGGCTCGTAAACCACCAACCGCCTCTGACAATCTCGAAGGTCCGACGAAGCGCATGCCTGGCTTTGAGAACGCGAAGCGCAGACACCAACACTGTTTTCACTGTTAACATTAAATTGACATTAAAATGACAGGTGCAGCGCAATGGGTATGTTGTGCGATGTGGTACAAGCACGAATGTTTGTATGAAACAAAGTTCACGTTTAATTTCCGCTTATTCCCCCGAGCGTAGACTGTTTTTCGAGCTGACCCTCAGCTGTTCCCCTATCTGACAGGCCTCAGCTCTTAACCTTTAGGTATTACTATGAGTACCTGTCGGGGCCACCTTTGCTTATTCTCTGCCTTACTCGTACCTGACAAGAATCCTCCGAGCGTAGACGTGCTCTGAGAGTACCCCTAAGTCTGATCATTCAGCCGTCATATAATTTCCACACTTCGTCAATGCCATATTTAGATTATGAATTCAGCAATAGGAATTGGTAAACAACAAGAAGCCGATTTGGACAACAATAGCGAATACGCCAACAATGTGACTTCGGCAACGTACCGATCGTTCCGAACGAACTGACAAAACGCGAGGATGGACGAGAAGAAGACTCGTGAGGAGGAGAAACCCCCCGTGGCGTCTCGGGTAGCGTCCGGTGAGGTCCGCAATCCCGCGCTGCCGTCAGAGCCGTCGACATCGGAGGACGAAGAACCAGTTCCACGGATCACTGATGTCGAGGATATCTTCTCACGTCGGGCGAGCTTCAAGGTGAACGTTGACAATGCCGAAAAGGTGGTCACCAAGCAGATGCAGGCTCTGCGCGAACTCACGCATAAGAAGGACTTGACCCCTGAGGACATCCACCGGCTCGAGTACATCGACGACAATCGCCAGGTATACATGGAGCTGGATCCTAGAAAGCTGAAGAGGACGAGCACCGACGACGATGAGAATGACATCTTCAGTCGTCGGGGAAGCTTTAAGGTGACTGTGGAGAAGTCGGAAGATATCCTCAAACGGTACCTCGAACGCGGTGCCGCAAAGACAACGCTGTCAGACGCGGCTGGTCAAAAAATGGCCACGGTCGACAGAGACGGCAAGCATATCGAGAGCAAAAGTAACAAACAGAAAAACTCCCCTAAAACTGTATGTGGTGGCAATGTTGTTCTGGATACTGTGTCGGCGGATAGGAAGGCCACGGAGTACACTATCCCGATGGTGATTGACCCGACGGGTGCCGCAAAAGACGGTGCGACTACCTCAAAGAAGGATGCCGCCGCTACTGTGACCGTGCAAGTTGCGGTAGGAAAATCCACGCCGGGCTCGAATGTGCGCGTTGTGAATACGTGTGGCGCATGCTGCGTCGGGGCTCCCGCCGAAGGTCGTGTGTGGGCCGCAGGTGGCCCAGCGTCCGATGATTCAGTGTACGATAATCTGTTTCGATATGTCGAAGAGGCTGAGAACGACCTAAAGTTGAAGCTCGATGGCTTGAAGGTAAATAGTGGTATAAGCCTAAATGAGGCATGCCCTGATATTCGCGAGGCACTGGACAAACACGTCGAGGACTTGAAAAAGCTAAAAAACAGACCATCGCCCTGTTTTAATCCCATTAATCAGTTGTCATCTCGGGCACGCAGTCCTAGTGAGCTTCGATTGGAAAATTTGCTCTTGAAAAACTGTCTGGCTCTTTTGTGTCGAGATTCTCCGAGCAGAGAGCGTGATTTAAACCGGCGTCTCCGCAAAGTCCGATCGTTAGAAGAGCCAGAATCGGATCAAGTTGAGCGGCCTGATGAAAATAAAATGAAGGAAGATGGTGAACGAAAAGAGCAACCGGCTGTCGGCAGTTTATCTACAGACAAGTCGGCTCCATCCCGACAGAGGAAATCCGAGAAACCTGGTATTGAGCAATGTTCTCCAAGCCCTCTGGGAAAACTAAAACAACGGAAACAATCACCGGGAAAAGCTGCACCTCGTTATAAAAAAGTAAAGCCCGGTCGTGCAAAAATTTCTCCAACCCCTTCACCAATGTTGAAACCATGGAAGGTGGTAGCAGATAGAATCATACCTCGAGATAAGACTGATGAAAAGGCTGGTGGCTCTTCGAGTCCTTCGGCGAAATCAAGAGAACGGAAGCAGCCTGCGGATAAGGGCAAACCACGCGATAGGACAGTAGAAAAACCTAGCGGTGGAAAAGAGTCTCCAATGCCTTTGAAGAAACGGAAGGTGACTCCAGATAAAGGCAAAACTAAAACCGTAGGGAAGCTAGATGGTGAAAAAGGCTCTCCAACTCCTTCGGCGAAGTCGAAACAACGGAGGCGAGCTGCGGATAAGGGCCAACCCCGCGATAAAATTGTTGAAAAGCTTCGTGGTGAAAAAGGTACCCCTAGGGCAAAGTCAGACCAACGGAGTACTTCCAGCAGGAAGGCGTCTCCCGGGCCATCGAAAACCTCAAAATCACTGCCTTATCCTCACCAGTCTGCGCCTCCAGGATTTGAGGTGAAGCCTCAAAGACGAGTAAAATCTCAGCAACAAGTTCCTACAGAACCTCCGGACCCAAAGCCTCGGCAGCCTGGCGATTCGTCAAAAGTGACTCCAGGTGCTCGGCAGAAACCCACACAGCAGTTAGTCCCGCCCAAGGCTTCACCAAAACCTTCTGCAAAATCAGGCTATCTAAGTGATGTGCGTGAAATACCTCTAGTAGGCCCAGAAAAACCAAGACAACGGATTGATACCCGCCAAGGGCCTCTTGAGAAAGCACGGCAGCCGCAAAAGTTGTCAAAAACACATTCAACAGATAACGGCAAGGCGAAAGCCGAAAAGGGACCTTTAGAAAAACTTAAACCGGCTGCAGAAAAACCAAAGGTCGGCTCGAAAAAAGGCGACTCAACGAGACCCTCCCAAAGGCCGTTAGAAAAATCGCAACAGCCTGGAGCCATGGGGAGTAAACCACCCCTGACAAATGTCGAAGACCAAAACAAACGCATGCCCTCCTCCCGTCGAGTTTCGCCCGGCATCTCACAAAAACCAGCACACCGGGGCGGCTCTCGCCTGGTTTCTGCAGGACACCCGGAAAAACCTGCCAAACGCGGCGACTCTCGAAATGTTTCCGTAAAAATTTCGAAGGAGCCAGGACGACCTGACAGTTCGCACGCAGTTTCTCCAGGATCTACCGAGAAAACGCCAAAACGCAAAGGCTCTCGAAAAAATTCTCCAAAAAGATCTCCCCGTCGGGACGACCCTCGCGGAACCTCTCCAAAGAAATCGTTTCAATCCGATGATAACGCAAGGGTTTCTTCTGGACTTCCCGAACCGCCAAAGCGCGACGACGCCCGGCGACTTCCTCCGGGGCTTCCAGAAAAACCAAAGAACGCGGAAGCCCAAACCGCCCCTTCGGAAAAGCCCCCAAACAACCAGGACCCTCGAGTATCCTCTGGGATTCCGACAACACCGCGGCCGCTTGAAGCTTCACGCGAGCTATCACCGGGGAGACCGAAAAAACAGGCAGAACCCCGTAGGCCTTCTCCCAGAAGACGAGGCAATTTGAAACGGCCTCAAGAGCCGCTACAGAGGGAGTCATCGGTGGAGGATGAGAGGCCTGTTGAAAGGTTTCCGGCAGAGAAGGACAAGTTTATAGGAAATAGGCCATCTAAAGAAGTCAAGCCTGCTGAAAGACCGAGTGTAGCAGAGACGCCCCCGATGAGAACTCCATCGCCCGGCGGAAGGCGGCCTTTTGACAAACGTTATCCTATAAGGGAGCGTGGTCCAGAAAAGCAGCCAGGCGAGAGAAAGGATCGTGGCGAGAAGCTGCCGCCGTCTCTGGAAAGGGGCCCCCGCGACAGGCCCTTTGCAGCAGAGAAGGGTCAGCAACCTGAGGATAAAAACCATCCCCAAGAGAATCCAACCATTCAGAGCGACAGGACATTCGATACGCTGACTTCACTCGATCCCATTTTGGGTGGGCACACTCGACAATTTGATGCTGTCCTTGTGGCTGGCCTTCCACGAGCTCCCCTCTTGGACCCACTAAGAAGGGAATCGCCGGCTGTGTCGCAATCGCCCTGTGAAACTATAACAATTCGTGAGGTGGTCGGCACACCACCAGGGGGTGGCAAGCCGCCGGAACTTAACCTTGCAAAGGCAAGAGCTGGCGAGCCAGGCGTCAAGAAGGTGAGAGGTTCAGGTAGCAGTTCTGACACGGAGGCAACGTTCGCGGCACTTGGTAAAACAGAATTCGACACCGAAGAATACCCTGCCACTGTGGATAACCTGAAAAACCCGACTAAGCGCAACCTTCGGCCGATACCCACAACTCCTGCTAACCCAAAGACGTCTTCAAAAGAGCCCGTAGTAACAGAAAATATGACCGACAGAAAAGGCACGCAAGCGCCCCGGTCCAACTCACCGAAAAGTCGAAAAGCTCTGGATACCAAGGGCGGGCCCGAACGTGCAACGGTAAGGAGAAGAGACGAGTCTAGTTCTGAGGAGCGCTCAAGGCCTCTTAATGACACGAAGGCCGGCCGCGCACTGCCTGGCCAGAAGAGGCCGGGTCTTGGGCCGAGTTCTGTGCTGGATGCTGCTCCAAGTGGCAACTATTTAGCAACTAAGCCCAGCGGCTTGATTCCGGTAAAAAATACGCAAGGTACGATGCCGGATCAACTCAAATCGAGGAATGACCCGTTAGCCGAGAAAGCCGTACTGAAGTTCTGCGAACCAGTAACAACACCGAAGTCGGAAATGAAGCCCTCAGCAGACACGTCTCTCATTTCACCAGTCGATCGAACTACAAACGACCTACCTGGTGCTAGAGCTAAAAATGAGGCACAAACTCCTGTCAAGGGCTTAAAGGCCAACAAGAAAGGTACCCCAGGGAACCTAATGTGGAATGACGTAGCCTTCGGAGGCAAAAGTGGACAAGAGAAAGGCCTGAAAACGTCCTTCAAAGAAGTTGAGGTACTGAATATTGGCGGGCAACTGGTCATGCGCGAGACCGAGGTGAAACTCAGCGGACACAAAAGGAACGTATCCGAACTTCGGGCCATGATGATGTGCTGGTCAACGTTCGATCACCAGAGTTGGAAAGTCTGGAATGACGAGACGTGCGATACCCCAACATACAAATTTGCGAAACTTATCTAAAAAATTGTATTCTATTGTGATAAAATGTACGAACAAAAAAACCACCCCTTTCCATATCGTGCTGTCTCGTCTGGTGAGAAGTAAACAAAGCTTCACGCCAGTGTTAAATTATGCTATCGTAGAGACATCATTAGTTAAAAGACCATTAAACAACGAAAGTGTCGCCGTTGACGGCTCTTTCGCTCCCATGTCGCAGAACATTTACGAGGGCTATCAGTGCTTCAGCTCGTTAACAACTAAACGAGACGCTCAATTAATTGAATGAAACAATTTGAGTAGCGTTCTCTCATTGTGGATAATAGATCACTGGTTGGTTGGCAGGCTGGCAACCATTGTACAGGTGCGATATTCGTGGACCAGTGAAAAACTAAGCAAAATACCTGGGACAACGATTGGATCTTGTAGAAATTTTGTTCCTGCTTCGACGCCAACTCATCAACTGATGTCACCGTGACGTCAGGACGCGGACTAGTGAATTGAGGTGTATTATAGCATGTACTATGAACGTTTTTTCGATGCAAAGGCCGCTACGTTTCAGCCTGAAGTAGGACTATAAGGAAATAAGCCGTTTGGGGTTCGTTTAAGCATGTTACTACGTGCGTTCATTACCGTTGAGTTTATGTATAAATGACGACTGTGTGTGTATTTCAACGCGTAACTGAACTGCTTTCTGTAGAATGGTTTATTGTAGTAGTTCGATTAGTGGAATATAATGGGCTTGGATTTTCCGCGAACCTCAGACACGAAGATGGTTTTGTTGGACCACATAGGTTACGTCCCCATGTCTACTAAAGAAAAGAAGAAAATTGCTGGAAAACTCTATACAGCATATGATACAGCTATAATTAGCAAGAATTGCCCGCAGCCGCTGTGGCCGACCTTGCCAGTGTGGCAGAACGCATTGTGATTTAATTGAGACAATGTTCGGACCCGTGGCTCTTGGGGTCATTGGTATAGCGGAACTATGCAAACGACGTCAAGTGAAAATATCGCCAGGGAGGAAGGTATTTCAGGACCTTGACCTGCCAGTTGACCACAGGTTCCTGCTCTTTCTGGTTTATTTTCACACTGTCATAGAAAAAGTATCTGGTCAAGGTTCTTGGTCAAGGACCTTAAGCGGAGGGCGTATCTACAGTAAGTGTAAACGATTTATCACAACAAGCTTTTTTGAAACTACCCACTCACACGGATGTAATTCGAATTCCTTGGCCCATTATTAATGTTGTATTCATACTTTTAGTTAGGACTGTGATTTCGAGTATGGGCCAGTTTTTGTTTAACTGGTTTTCGCTTCCTGATGATTGCGGTTGAAAGCCCGCCTCTTGTGTAATAGTTGCATGGTAATTGGCAGCCAAGCGAACCTCAGAGGATGGGCAACGTCTGAGAAAAACCCGTAGAAATGTTCCATCCAACATGTGTTGGATTGTCGTTGTTCTTTGTTGTGTTGTTCTACACCAACATTAGCATTATCCCTTTCCATCGGATTTTATTGATATATATATATATATATTCCGTCCCCTTTGCACCACAGACTTCTCGCGATACCTGCCCTAATTAATTGTTACACCATCGGTTATAACCGATCATCAGTGTCATCATTATCAGAGCATCATATGAGCTATAGTCGCCCAAGACCGATCGACCCCGCCCCTGAAAATCTGCCCAAAACATCAGCAGTAGCCAGCAGATCATGCCTTTACGGCCCGGCCATCGACGCACGGAACAGTGGTCTGCAGACGGACGCCTGTTCGTTCATCTGCATCTGCGCGAATGCCATACCGTTAGCTCTAGTGCGTACGTGTGTACCGCCGCCGCCGCCGGTCGCGAGCGAGCGCGACCCCGCGGCATGGCTATTTGCACAGCAGCGGCAACATTTAATCACTGGGCCACTCGTGTACACCTCGTCACTATCCACCATTCTGCTGCTACTGCGACTGCTGCTACTCATGTGTTTTGGCTGCGTTTTGCTTGTTTGCCTGGCTGTTCTTTTTAGTTACTTTATCTCTTTTTGCGAACAGCTGCAGCGCCGTTCGACGCCGTTCGCGCGCGTTCCTCAACCAACCGCGGCTGCTCTTCGTTGGCAGATTGACCCACATCTTCAGGGCGGCATCATCCGTGTATCGTCGTCGCGTGTACCGTTGCTTACAGCTACGCACAGTCGACATATCGAGCCGACAGCAGAACTGCGGAGTGGCCCCAGCGTCCCCTGGTCCCGCCGTCGCCGAGAGGGTTTTCGTTTTCATTGTTGCTGGTGGCCACAACGCCACTGCGGCAGTTGCGTTGTCATCACCGCAACTGGACAGACGGCAAGACGCTGACCAAGCGAAGTCATGCCGGGAATAAGTCATGTCCGTCCAGCATCAACGTGTGTATCGCTGCAGACCAAGCAACGACGGGCGCTGCGACCGAGCTCCTGACGAAGTGCATCGAAGAATCCCGACGCGATCGTTTCGCGGGGCTGCTCGCAGGGAATCCTGCAGGATTTGCCGATTGGGCCTGGACGCGCTGGACGCTGAACGGCCAGTCGGTGCTCGTACCGCGCAGCAATAGCTCAAGCGTTGAACACTGCTCTGCCGATGTCTCAGCGACGCACGGCGCAGTGAGAAAGGAAGGTGGTCAGGGCGGTAGCCGCATTGATTTGCTAATAGACACTAAAGTTCCGTTGATGCACTGGACAGCGGAGCCGGCGTTGTTTCCCCTCGCGGACGTCGCAGATCTGTCCGTTTTTCGGATTCTTCGATGGACGCGTGGCCGGAGACACCTGATCGCCCGATTGTGGACGTGTCCGAATTTTGTCATTGGGACTCAATACGATGTCGAGGTCACAGCACGTTGTGTCGTACACGGTGTTGTGGCTGTTGTTATCGCCGTGGCAGCTATGTTCGCAAGGGATGGTTGAATTGACGAGCCACATGACGTCCATTCAGTATGTAATCCACAGGCGTATTTGGGCCATTGCGTGATACCCTCTCTGCCACAGGGTGACCGGAAAGTCGAGCTACCCTATGGTGGCCAAAATGGTTACGCAACCCACCGTGGAAACATCGGTAGAAAGTATTGAAAGGGAAACGCCACGTTACCCGTTGGGTTAAGTGACTTTTGAACACGTGCTGAAAAATCCTAATCCATATAGATTGGCGTAGTATCTTGAACACCCCTTAGAGTAATGTAGCTATCTCGAACACCCAGTAGAAGGGTGGCTTTAGCATGGGAATATCAGAAAAGCGCTTTAGAACGGGATTCTCGGTAGCAGCTCGTTTTTTGCTTGGTCTTTATTTTTGGACGGTGTCCACGTGTTCACCGCCTTTGCTATATATGTCTATGGAAGTATCCATGCGTGAAATACTGGACGCGTACTTCGGCACGCTGCGAGCGTTAGGCTGATTATACTGGTGGCTAACTCGTGGCGGATATAACTTATTCCAGCTTATTTAGGTGAACATTTTAGTTCATCCGGAAGATACGATACGCAAGATGCGACGGCATTGAGGCTGCTGTGATGGGAGACGGCTGGCGTTTGTCAATTAGTACCAATTTAGTTACTTATTTCTCAATTTAATATGTCTGTTTATAATCAGCCTAGCACGAATTGGCTTTACAGACCGGCTTCAAGCGATACAGCCAAGCTTAAATGGAATTTCTTCACACACATATATATGTATTTATATACATATATATATATGTATATAATTTTTTTAAGAAATTCGCCGGTTTATTGAGAACGAGAGAGAGTTCACATATATATATATATATATATATATATATGTAAACACTCTCTCTCGTTCCAAATAAACTTGGCGTATTTCTCAGAAAAATAAAGGCGTATTTGGACAAATAAATGAACCAACCAGATTTAGCTGTCATTCCAGAGACTTCTCTTCGAGCGGTCGCTTTTCACTCCTCTACAAAACACACAGACGTACTTCATATCGGAATATGTATTTGACACCAACTAAAAAAACGCGAAATTAATCGACAGGTCACAGATAGACAGTTACTTTTACACACAAGAGGCAAATTTCGAGGCCAGGCTTCTCTATGAGGTGCGGGTCACGTGAGAAGAAATCCGCGCCAATCGAGGAAAAATGTTCATATGCATACGTAATAGGCGCGACCTTGAAGCAAGGCCCGTCTCTAGGTTAGGCTTTGCTTGAGCGAGCGTGGCAGCACCACGCTCCACGGGAACGGTATTTTCCGGACAATAAAATGTTAATGATACTACTTTGCTTAACGAAAATACGTGCTTAGCTAATGGCCATCACGGTAATGATTTGTTAAATGCAGAGCTGAATATTGACGTCTCTCGCAATCGCACTACGGCCGTCGGTTATGGGTAAAACATTGCTATTTAATCGAAGCGAACTCCTCATCCTTCTCTACTCTTGCTTGAGCTTTCGGTTAGCGGATACCTCTGTGACTCTTTTTTCTCCCGAGTGTTAACCTCTCTAGTATCAATCATACACTTACATATTTCCGAGTTGTCACCTGTCACATTCCGGTTATTTCTACATGAATTGTTTTCAGGCGATGGCCTCGTTGGATATTGAGTCAGTACCCGGGCAGAGCTGGCTGCCTCTGCCGGACAAAGATCCTCGAGTCGACGGCTGGGTCCTGCTGGGAAATCCGGCGCCAATCGTCACTATACTTGCTTGCTATGTCTACATTGTCAAGGTGAGTATCCGGGAACACGGACGCAACTAACGATTAACTCGTTTTAGCAAAACGGGAGATTAATGGCTGAAATGTATTTGCACGCTCGTTGCGTGTTCAGAGCACGATTTATATTGTACCATATTGGACGACTGCAAGTTCAATCCAGATTTGCATTCTACTGACGTCAATGTCTTCCTTGAGCGGGGCGCTGTTCCCTACCTGTGTATTGCGTAGACCAAGCTTTCATGTAAAACAATGACAATTTCTCGCCATAAGCTCATCATGCTAGAGACTAACATAAAAAGTGCAGTTTATATAGTTCTCACATAATAGTGATATATAGTTATATATAAATATTATATGTAAGTTGTTATTTTTTTATACTCATAAAATGTATATGTATAAGTTGTTTGTGAATCTGCTTTTGTTTATATGTTTGCAAAAAATCGCGAAGATTTTGTGATGCTTATCGGATTAAACAAGGTGAAAATACATTCCTTCAATTTATCGAGTGCGTGTTTTAACACTGAAAAACGAACAATATAAGTATATTTGTTTACAACTACAAACGGACGCACGCATCCTACAGTTAATAAGTCTGAAGCTGCTCTTGCACTTGTGAATTAATAAACAACAGTGTTGCTGCATGAATGAAGATTGACAATTGTTTGTAAAACCCCTGTTTGGCTTTCGACTGAATGTGTTTTTTCCATTAGGTAATCGGCCCCGCGATGATGAAGAACTCCAAGGCGTACGAGCTCCGTCCAATTATTCTACTCTACAACGCTGCTATGGTTATAGCAAATTTCTCAGTATGCAGCTACGTCTACTATTACGCCTTCTGGACGGGTAAGTAGTCCGCAGCTTCTTGTCGTTGCTGTTGTAGTGCCTGCACCTGTATGCAT
Organism: Stratiolaelaps scimitus; assembly: GCA_019614645.1. NCBI lineage: Eukaryota > Metazoa > Arthropoda > Arachnida > Mesostigmata > Laelapidae > Stratiolaelaps > Stratiolaelaps scimitus. Next base: position 572,683 of record JABWDB010000025.1, on the reverse strand, counting down.
GTATAGATTGGAGGCTGTATATATAAGACGTCTCTGTAATGACTCGGGCTGATCACGTTACGAACAGCGGTCCGAACCGCTGGCTGAATCCGACCCGTGACAAAGGAAAAGCACGTAATGAACGACAACAGATCAAACCTTTGCGAGCCTCAATGTCTACTGTAAGAACAAAGTCCTTATTCGGCGGGAGGGGTGACGAGCCCGCCTTACCGCACTGTACATATAAGGTTCAGTCATGTGTATACAGAACCTTTAGTATATATATAATACATTTTTGAGGCTGGCTCACAGCCATATATATATATATAAACTTCATTATTGTTTTTGTTGATTAGCAGTGCTAGCGGTTATTATTGTTCGGAGTGTTGACAGCTAGCTAAGCGCAATAAATCGGTTCAGGGCTGCACCAAATCAGACATCTTCATCAACTACTGCGTGGCTATACTGTACTTAAACTAAAGTTGGCCACTAAGCCAGTACGACGGCCATTTCTACTTCGTCGCCTTCCAGCGGATGTAAAGTTCGATGAGTCAACAATTTCTGTTCTGCTTTGCCGCGTTACAGCTAATGCGCTGTAGCCACTCGCCTCCTCTTCTAGAGACGAGCTTACCCTACAACTTCACGCTACCAAGATATAGATTATTTCGTTGCCCACAATACACATATAGCGCGTTCGTTTTTAACACCACGAATGCGAGTTACGTCATCGGCACAGGAACGTGTAAGACACGACAACAGCGTCTATGAGCATGATCCGAATTGGAATTATGATCTTCATATAGGATTTTTTCACTCTTTGTGCAATTCAATATTGGTAGTCGTCACTATCCGAAGCTGACCAGCCAGCCTCCAGCCTCTGTAGGTCATTATTTTCAGCGATCACTCACGCCGTGTAGATTCATCGTCCGTGCCAATGGCCTTGTTCTGAAACATGTGTTAATATGAGAACATGCACAACATTAATCTGTTCCCTTAGCGGCTTGCTCCGAGGTTGCCAAGCTCAAGGGGTTTTATCTGGGCAGCTTGGAACTGCCACAAGCGATATCCTGCTGGCATCACTGAGCCTGGTGAACAGTTGTCACACTCCCGTCCCCGCGCGAATAACATCGGCTTGATCTGCTCGCTTTTATGCGTACTATATATGTGGCATTTTCCGGGGGTCCCTGGCTGTTTCAACTGTGTTGTTCATTACGTGTACCGCTAAGCGTGCTGTGCGCGGGTGGTCGACCCGCTTGATAGATCAGCTTGTAGGTGTGCGTGTTTGTGCGTGCGTTTGATGCTCTAGGGCAACTCAATATAGTCATTCGTGGTCTTCGCGACTGAACTGACAGGTGCAATATAGTCTAGCTTAGGCCTATCCAAAGCAACGAGCATTGTCCAACAAATGCACATCATCACTTTGTTGTGCACGCATTGGCACAAGCTCCCGTTCTGTTGGGCACATTATGTGGAAACTAGACATTTAACATCCCGATATTGACGATAACTGCGTGTATCTAGGCAATGTGAACATACGAAACTGGTTATTGACATTACTGGCTGCTGTCGTTATCGACTATGTCCGAGTTGATTAGAGTACTACGTTTAATCGTTGGACATCTTGTTTGAATTAACTAATCTAGCATTAATGACGTAACTAATTACCATAGTGCCACCGCTTGGTTTTGTCATTCTGCCGCAGGACACTTTGCCATGTGGTTCACAGCTCCGGATCTCGGTGATCACCCGACGACGATTCTGCTCCTGAATGTCTCCTGGTACTACCTAGTTCTTCGATTGTCCGAGTGCATAGAGACCGTTCTGTTCGTTCTGAGGAAACGCTTCCGACAGGTATCTATGTCCATGCAAATTGAAAGCATCCACCTCACAACTTGAATGATGGAACCATGTGGCGCCACCAGTAGACAACAACCACCACAACAACAAGAACAAAATCAACTCGAGCACTCGACTCTCTCCACAATTATACATATCGTACACCTAAACTAGGGTGACAAGTGCTAACAACTTCGACCTAGCAACCTCGTGCTTGACTCCACGAACGTTGTGTCCACTACTAAGTTTGTTTTTTTTGCTTTCTCCGCTCTGTTCGTTCTGTCCGCTTTCGAAATTCACCTAGGTTTCCACACTTCACGTCTTCCACCACGTGTCGGTCACGTTCTCAGTTTATCTTTACGTGACATACGGCGGCTTTGCCCTGGCCTCGTTCGAGCTCACGATGAATGCCTTCATTCACGTCGTCATGTACGGCTACTATTTCCTGACGGCGTGCGGCCCCGAAATCCAGAAGTACCTCTGGTGGAAGAAGTATCTTACCACACTCCAGCTCATTCAGTTCGTGATCATGATCGTACGAAACATTATGCTCGTGTTCTGGCTAAATAACCGGTAAGTGCGGTCGAGCTCGCGATTTACAATAATAATAATCAAAATAATAATAATACGTACCGTACCATTCATATGAATCTGAATCCGAGTCCAATTCACTGATGGTATGGTTAGGTGGCGCTGATTTCTCCCGCCTCGATGTATCCTTGTGTGAAATACTCCGATGACTGTAGTCCCCCATTCGACACTGCAACAATTCGATTCATGACACAGTGTTGAGCCCTGTGTCCCCTTCAGAGCCGCAAGGCGTCAACTTTGTCGGTTCAGAACTATCCAATCGCGTCATCACCTTAAACATATATCGATGTGTCTGTCTGCTTTCCCCCACGCGAATCTTGGGCTGCTCCACAGGTACTCTGCCCTTCCGGCGTTTATGCTGTTCCAGTGTTTCGTGTTCTTCCTCCAGTTTTTCCACTTCTACATTCAGTCGTACCGGCAGAAACGCGATGAGAAGCTGCAGAAGAAGGCCGCCGCGGCCGCTGCCGCCGCCGCCGCAGCTGCAGCCGTCGCACAGGAGAGCAGCGTCGGCGTCAACAATAACAACAACAACGTCGTCCTCGCCTCCGCCTCCGCTGAATCGGAAAGCGAACACCTCAAGAAGGACCTCTAAGTTTTTTTGGATGCACTGTTCTGTTGGTTTTGATTGTTGTAGCTCTCTGTCGCTAGCTCGTCGAGGGTCTGACGAAGATGTCGGAAAGTGGAACAAGTGCGCGTCGTAGGAAGCTGTAGGTGCAGTTGAAACAGGCGGATATATATATATATATATGGGACTATTAGTAATTTATTGCGCTTCGGGCTCAGGAGACTCTTCTCTGTGGGAGTCTCTACGGTAGGAGGCAGCTGAGCTTTGAAGGGCTAAATTAGCATCGACAACGCATGGCGATCTTACGTAAAAATATGAACATTTTATAAATAATCGCATTTTATTAATGTAAGTTAGGTACTATCACGAGCGTTCAAGCTTTCGAGAAATGGTCTTGGAAAAATTCATCTTGAAAAATAGTGCCCTAATCAAGAAAAGGCAGCAACTGTCATCTATCGCCCGCCGCTTCGCGCATCTACGAGATCCACACTTTCGGCACCAATGCATTAGCCTCTCGAGTTAGCGACAGTGACGCACGCGTTTTTTGGTGTGTTTACACGTTTTAGGCGTTTTTTCCTAATTTTTTTTCACACGTTGTCCCCTATACAGTACGAAAAGCCTTTTCGTGTCGTGTTAGGTCTACGCCGTTTGGTTAAGCGATTATGATGCAAGTGTACATATCCTGATAGACCCGATTATGAATTATTATTACGCTTTGTACATACTTGATATATTCATATAAACAACGAGAACGACACAATACGAGATCGTATTGCTAAGCATAAAGGAAACTATGTGAATGTTTATAAAATTAATAAATTAATAAACAATTTCTTGAGGAGTTTCATAATTCTTGGTACAAGAGGGGGAGAGAGAGAGAGAGAGAGAGAGAGAGAGAGAGAGAGGTGAGAATTTTCATCTAAAGCCATCAAGCCAATCGACACTCGATACTACCAGGTGCGACAAGATGACTGCGCTTCCACCAAGTTCATCCCAAGCGCCGATGACATCTTGATGTTGGTCCACATATGCCAAGAGTATCGCTTGTCACATTGTTGGAACAAATTACCTATCTGATTATCCACTTAATTATAGAGCCGGACAAGTCGTATCAACGTTATCTCGCCCCGAAGAAGGCACTCGTAATTAATGAAATGTGTCCCTTTCATCATCTGTTAATGTTACCTAGTACAGCTTAATGAAAACCTAAGCGGGTCGAGCGGTTTGGATAGGTTGCTACGACTTAGGTTAACGACCGTTTTCTTGGCAAACGTTGCCAGGAAACTTTGGTAAGCGGGAGGTAAATGAAAAACGCTTGATTAATTCGTTCCGAGTTTTCAACACGTTATTGATCATTGATCTCTGCTCTCGTCAATACACTGTACGATGCACACATCTCAAGCTAGACCGTTTATTGGAATTAAAACAAAACGAGCCAATATATAGACGTAAAAACATTGATATTTAGAATGCAAGACAGGACGTCAACGTAAAAAAAGGCGAAAACCGGTTTTCACCGCTCGTTTTATGACTTGTTAAACACTGCTCCGTATTCACGTCACTAAGTACCACCAAATTTAATATGCCTTCTGTCGCACAAACATCGCATTACAAGTGTCACTATTTGAGAACTGGCGTCAAATGCAATCACAACTTCACAAGCGATACCCCACAATATCACGGCCTATCCGCCGGCATAAAAACAACACTTGCTTATAAGACATCCGCCATTTATACTCGGATCGCGAGATGACATGACGATGACATTTAGGTGAACCCCAAAGAAGCTGTAGTAACAAAAAAGTATTTTCAAAGACGTCGCTGCCATCCTGGCCCTGATCCGGATCCTGAGCGTTCGCGTCCTCTCATTAACGCCATTTTCGTCATCCGAAAGCGGGAGAGGTAGTCAAATTGTTCACATTGGTCCAACGAAACCTCCACCCATCCGAGTTCCTACTCGCTAGTTTCGTTGCGTCAGAAGCTTCGCTCGTGAATCGTTCGTACGGGGCTCCGCAACAACGCGTTGAGCCAGTCAGCCGGTAAGCGAACGGCCGTCAGACGACAAACTCATTAAATCGATAATCTTGGGGTGAGTCGAGTTCAACGTATTCTGGAATATCCTGTACATCGGCATCGAGAATAGGCTCGCCTCGTCGAACTCGTTCGAGTGCTGACAGGAAACCCTTCGAGGCAAACGTGTATAGTGGGGGACTGCTCGAATCGTCATTGTTCAGCTCAATCGCGCTGAGGTAACGCTGATCCGGCTCTGGGTGCTGCGTCACGCAAACAGGAAAAATATGAAAACAACCACAGGTGATTTCTCTGTTGTGCGGCTCTCGCCACTGGGATACATCCAAGTCATGGGCACAGCAATAAATGATCAGATAATAAATAATCCTCAATTGACGACTAAGGGTTCCTCTCGAAGCTGGAAAGCTCAGTCTCAATGTGGATAACGGCAATGTCGTAATAATGAATAATAATAATGGTAATAAAAAAAATCAATCGCAAACAATCATGCTAATTAATGATAACGCGACCAATGGCACTCGGATCTACACCGTTCAACTACGAAACGCTCTTATAATAACCTATGAACTACGATATACGCACAACACAACACACACACATCACTATCTATCTACAGTAACTGACAGTTCCATTAACTGACCGTGTGATTGATCTAATTACAAGCTGACGCTCATTATCTACCAGCCTAAAGGCCCAAACTGGTAGGAAGTCATTTTTCAACGATATTCCCATACAGTATCGAGTTGAATCCTACTGCGAAAAGATTCTCGTTGTTATGGGCATTTTCAGTTTTTCTGTCACCCAATCAGTGTTTTACCCCACCATTGTTTCGGCCGCAATCTACCACCCTCGTACCTTCAAAGCGTTGACGGATGGTGAACTCTCCAAGACGATTACAGAGCCGCTCAATCTTTCCTGCTTCCCAGTTCGCGTACGGACCACAACACTGGCGGACCGCTAAGTTTTCATATGGGATATCTATTATTACGAATCGTGATAAGGGCTAAAGGTTGGTCGGGTTCTGCTACGCGAATAGCAATCACAGACAAAATGGGTCATATTTGTGATCGGCTTCTTTTCGGTGTCTATAATCGGCTCTACTCTATAGGGGAAGGAACAGATGTGATTATGATGATTGTTTATGAACCCAAGCCCCCCGTCCCCCCCCATGGCATTTCGTGTCCATCAACCACCCCCAAGCTATACGCGTTCCCCCGATATCTTCGGCGAAGGGCGAATATGCCAGATACGAGTTCTAGATGATTATATAGAAAGTTAATTTTTATTACATATAAAATGCTTATATAAAATACAGTAGGTAATATATAAAACAACAAACATTCGATATATGGTGCAGTAATTGACGTAATCGCCATAGCTTCCCTGTCTGTTCGGACCTGTTCAAATGAGTTGTAGGTATCTTACCAAGGTGTCCAGTGATAAGAATCGTCAAAAAAAATTGGGAAGAGGCCTTTTTGCTATTCAAAAAATACCTCGGCGTTATCATCTTCGGTGTAATACCTCACTTTTAGATGAAATCCACCGTCGATTAACGACTCACTCGACCTCAGGCAGATCAACGCTACCGATAAGCGGGAGAGTTGTGAAAATTCGGAGAATACTATAAAGTACATACACCGAGAACAATATGCCTAATGGAGCGTACATATTCAATGTGATAAACTGACATAATTTTATTAATTACTAATTAATTAGTAATTAATAAAATTAACTATTAGGACTATCTATCTAGCAAACTAGAGAAGTGAGGAGAGCACCGTATTGATGATACATTAGCACCGAAAACCCCAGGGGCGGCGAATACCCCTTTGCATCGAAAACCCCATTCAATAACAACCACCATGTTTAGCCAGGTTGGACAACCTTCTAAAGAGAGAGAGAAAGAGTCTCGTCTAAAGAGAGAATTCTATACAGTCCTGCCCCACGATCCCTTACCTTGAGTGTAAACTTATAAAAAGCTTTGCATATAGCTGTTTCGCCGAGGAGCGAAATTGTTAACGTTAATGTTATGCCCACCTTATGTGATGGGCCGTTTTCTACTTGGCGCTCCATAAGCTGCTCGAATGCCGCCCATTCGACGGTCGACCAGCGTTCAACATCGGCCCAATCGATACCTTTTAGGTAGATGTGCCTTCGGTACTCCTCGTAGCCGCCTTTCGAGCAAAGTCGCGCTGAGGGCTTCTTCGTGAGGCAGCGTGCAATGAAGTCCCTCTCGAAGGGATTCACCTCAATGCCTTCGGGGTAATCGAACGAGCCCTTTTTGATGACGTCGGCAAGATTGGTCCTTGCAGTCGTGTTGTCGTCGGCCCGAAACGGCAGTCGGCCGCAGACCATCTCATATAGTGTCACGCCGGTGGCCCACCAGTCAATGCATCGGCCGTAGGCTTTCCGTGAGAGCACCTCGGGCGGAAAGTACGCCCGAGTGCCAGCTGATTCACGATCGTGAAATTCGCTGGCTGTCCGACGATACCAATTGTGCATGTACCAATTTCGAAATTTGCCCATGCCAACCTTGACCGTGTCGAAGTCGATTAATTTCAGCCGACAGCCCGGAAGGAGGAGGAGGTTCGACGGCTTGATGTCCCGATGGATGAAGCCTGTTCTGACAAAAATATCTGGACGCTGAGCATTGATGTGATTGGATGGGATCTTTCGATTGACGGCTTGGCCACAGCGGCCACCAACCGCCATTGGCAGGATAATCATATAATTATATATATATTGTGTATACATCCTATGTATATACATCCTATCAGGCCGTTCCTGGGCAACTAGATAGCAGTAGTGGAAGTAGACCAGTTACCCTAGAGGTCGATCTAAGGTGGGCCAACCCGTCAACTGCTAAATACACGTCTAGTAAAAGAAACACATGCGCCTCAGCCCTGAGAGTCGAACTAAGCTATAGCAGGAGAGGAATTGGGGATATGCCATTGATGCACTTTCCCCTATTGAGGGTTATATGGATGCTGGACAATGCACAACTGTTTGATCTGCGTAACCTTTTCAGTTAGCGTCTGTCTATTTCGCTCAAAGGCTCCCGTTCTCCCGCTGCGCCAATAGAATTTAAGGTAAGTTAGTCTAATTAGGCTAGAAGTGTTTGCTTCTGATGACGCCCCGAGTTGTAAAATCCCACAATTTTAATACCGACTGGACTATGCATTCTATATGCCTCGTCATATTATACTGACCAGTGGTGACATGCACATAGAAGGGGTAGAGGGGGTAAATGTATGCAATACATATACATATACCAATCTAATAATAATCTTGATATAACACATACACGTCTTCAACGCCTTCTAATGTATTTGAAAACGTGTGTCTTCAAATACGGCCATTACTCCCCAATCTTTCACCCACCTTTGAAGTGAATATAGCTAATGCCCAAACAGAGCTGAGCGATGATATGCTGACGTACAGACATCGGGGGTCCTTCAGGAGGTGGCACTTGTCGCAATGCCTTAAGTATGTCAATGGCTTGTACGTATTCCATCACTGTGACATAGGCTGATGAACACCGAAATGTGCAGAAGCACTTAACCAACAATGGATGATTGACCATGCAGGCGACGATCTGTCGAACAAGACACGAGAAGGACGAGGTTTGTTCCATTCATTTAGCAAGCTTACTTTTGTTTATAATAGCACTGCCAAGTGACAGCGCTACGGAATACAGTGACGCCGTAAAGCTAGTTCTCACAATATATCATTAAGGGCTGACGAAATAGAGGAACAAATGAAGGGAAAAATCATTCCCAAGGGTAGTATCCAACCAAATGAGTAGCTCGACAATACGAACCTTGTCAACGACGGCATACTTCGGCTGAACTTGTTTATCTAACGGGACAAGCTTGACGGCCATTATGACCGCGCCGCCAAAGCACACTCTGCTAACGTAACCGAAGCCACCCTTGCCCAACACATGGTCTGTGAGGAAAAACCGCGTGCTGGGAATAATCTCATTGATGGTCTGTTTTCCAGGATCTTCTGCTCCTAGACGCTTGTATCGTTCCGCAACAGAGGACCACGAGGTTGACATACCCTGCGCCTTCATCTCAATGGCCGCCGCCAGGTCGTTCATAATTGTTATGAGCTTGTGAAGCAGCCGAGCCACGATAATGGTCGCACTCTTCGGCACCCCTCGAGCGCAATAGTCGTATAGATCAGCGATGTTGACAATTAGCTCGCGTATGTCTGAGAAGCCGAGAACGTGCTTCTTCACGCGATTGTGCAGCTGAAACGCAGCCATGCACGCTTGCTCTCTAACGTAGTGCTCTTTCGGGTGACGTTTCATCTTAAGAAACCTCTCCTAAAATATAGCCCAAACGAAACGAATGATTGATTCATTGAATGATCGATCGATCTGATCTGATCAGATCAGCAGAATGAAGTTGCTGCGCGCCGATCTACAAAGAAATTCCGAGGTTTGCTACGCAGGCGCTGTTCCGAGTGTCGAGGTAGGTCCAGGAGGGAAAATAACAAGACAATCGGAACATGCTGTTGACAAGCAGTGGCGTCGGAGCGCCATACAATAATACTAGACGACTCATGCTATCACAAGCATTCTCTCTGACGTTGCATCCATAACAGATGATCGTCGAATTCGTGGTTTCCATTTCCATTTTCGGCATAGTGTCGAACTGCTCCTGTGCAAACAAGCGCATCCTGCACCTGAATTGTTCTGCCTACAAGCAAACAAAACCTAACCTTTCCTACCTAAAGCACTAGCACCAAATGCCAACCTTCTTAATGAAGTCCTGAAGGCTAACGAGCACCGCTGGCGCTCTCCGGAACCCGTGCTCCTCCGCATCTTTGAATTTGCGCCGTTTTTCACTAGCGGTTTCCCTCGGCACGATCCCCTTGCACGTGCTGGAGAGTGTGAACGAACTCGAAGCTGTCTTGCCTGTAAAACGGTAGATGTCTTCGCCTTCCTCGACGATCTTGGGTGGGACCAGGCCCTGTTTAACGGTAGGCTCCGGCTCGACCAGATCTTCGGCCATCGTTGTTTTCAGGGAAGCGGTCGAAACCTTCGCGGCATTTCTCGCCGCCATTAGAAATGAGCAGCTTGCCTCGATCTTTGGCTGCTGCTCTCTGCTATGACAATTGGATTTCTAAGCCCTCTCCCTACAACGACGCGATTTGCCCGTATCGCTTCAAGCGCGAACGATCGTCCGGGTGTGTCAAGGACCCCCCTACAGATAGCCGGGCTAACACTAAAAAGCCAAAAGTGCCTTCGTTCAGCTTCAGGCAGCGCAAATGCTGTCCAAATGCAGCCTTTCCCTTCACAGTATCAGCTGAATTGTCCATGGATGCCGCTGCTGCTATGCATCATCATCTACTAATTACTAGTCAATTGTTGCTTTTGCCGCATCGACTTGGGACTCGATTTCTGGGACAGCCTGACTAGACAGAATGGAACCACGAATAGCCGAGCCTACTGAGCATCTATCCACGCATACTGAGCTCGACGGCCGCTAATAGAAAATGCCTCTATCTGAATATGCTATTAAGTAGATGGTCGCACGGGAGATCCCGTCATGCAGCAATGTTGCAAGTTGCATTAACTCGCCTTCATGTCTTTGTTATACCTCGATGACACAAAGTGACAACAAAATGCGATAACGCTTTTATCGACTCGTCAAGTAGCCTCGTATTTATTTAGATAATTTAGATCATTATTCATAATCCTCATTATTGTCGTTATCTTTCAACGTCAGCATTCCACTATCGGATTAATTTCATTAGTTCAACATCGGCAAAGAATGTTCACCATCACAAAATATTATTATACAGTGGTAGCGATTGCCATCATTCTATTTATATAATGTTTCAGTGTTGTTTAGTCACGATTCATTTGTCGCCCCACCCTCTTCTCGGCTCTGTCCGCGGAGTGGAAGGTGACCAACGCGCGATTCAAGGCCCCCGCCCCTCGTTCTCGAGAGTCGCCCGGCCGGTCCTGTTTAGGATCCTGACATCTCTCGCTGTCTTTGTAGGTGTGACTCCTTTTGCTCAGTCTCGTCCTCTCGTTCCGAGAGTACCCTTGTCCTACTTCTGTGCGCCGACATTGGCACCACACGCCAATGACTGACTCCTTTCATTTCACTGGTCTTCTTGGCCTATTTGTATCGTTCCGCATTTAATAGATATATATATATATATATTTATGAGATATATAGTCGTATCGTAAAAGTGTTGTCTCTATCAGTTGTTAACCGCCCTAGTTGCTCGTTCTATCTTAGCTGTCCGCGTGTGTGTGTGTGTGTGTGAAGAAAACTCTGCTTTCTACGCGGTGTCACCGGTCTACTCCTCCTCAAATCACCCCTGTCTGCATTGGCCCCTATCGTCGTGTGTCCCATCTCTCGAGCCGTCTCTTCAGTGTCTCCGGAACAATTTCGACGCAAAGTTTTCCCTCAATCACGCCGCCAAGCCCTTCCCTGAAAATGCCTTTCAATCCCACAGACTCTCTTTGTAAGAGCTCTGTTTCACGTTTGATTCCTTTGTTTGGTTGAAACAATCCTGCCCGCGCCTGTTCCTTCGACTGAATGGTGCATACGCTTTAGCGAGAGAGAGAGAAAACTGTCTCCTCTCCCAATTCCCCTTACGGCTTCGATCTCAATGAAGGACCCACGACGTCGAACCATGTTCGCGTTTGCCTGCCGTCAATGACGCGCGTCCCTGGGATGGGTGGGGGGGGGGGATAATTGTATAAACTATGGCACAGGTTTGGTCTCAACATTCGGACTACCCTCATTTACTTCGACCCATCTGCATAGCCACGTCTGTGCTTCGTCGTCTACTTCAATCAAATGCTAGTTTTCATTGTGACATTAGTCGATTTCTATTAGTAGTTTATAATCGAAGTAATGCCAGGCGTAACGCCGACTCTAGGGAAGAGACGGACTCTTAGCAGAGGATGCTGGTTTTAGCAGGCAGAGGCGTTTTGTCATCCACGTCAACCCTCCTACACTGGATCGGCCCACTTTCATGGATATTGGCATGTCTCTGGTGGTGTCCGTGCGGTTGAAGAAAATGTCCTCCTCTAAAAAAAAACGTAGTTTCTCATCCGATTGGATTGTTGTACCGATACTGTTCGCCTGCTGTACACCATTTGACGTGTCACTCATCCATCCGACTAAAGCACTCAAGTGTAGTGCCACGCAAGTTTCTCCGCAGTCGTTGCGCTTTGTCCTCCCAAGCGTTTTGCAGTATATATATATATATATATATATGCGCAACTTTCATATATATGTATATATGTGGTGTGTAGAACTTGCAATACGTTATATATCACTTGCTATTTTACAGACTCGCAAACGCTTGGGTTTTTGTCCTTACGGATGAATGGTGTCGTTCGGCCGCTTGTCAACGGAATGCAGGCAGATCGTCGCCGTATAGTAAATAAGTCAGGAGGGAATCAGTGGGGAGTATCTCCCGATAGCAACATCCGTTGTTGTTGTAGATGATATTTAGAACGGGACAATTCGGGAGCGCCGATCGTTCCTAACATCTCCTATATTATTGACCCAACATGCGAATAGGGCTACAGATTATTGTGGATTACGCTGGGAGCTTCTTGTATTAGGGTAGTCAAGATTTCCCTTCAAGTCCGGAAGGAAATTCGTTGCTCGTAGAAGATGAAGTAAATACCTCTCACTTCGTGAGCTGAACCCATCACAACAAAAACTTGCACAAAGTTGGAACAAAATCGATTTCGTGGGCTAACCCGAGCTGACCTGTTGTTCCCAGTGAGTCCTGTTCACTCAGTGGGGCATGTTCCTCCCAACTCAGCCTGCTTAAGGTGGAACCCAACGAAAACTGCTAGACTCAACGGTGAAATCCGCATCGAAGTTGATGTGTTAAACCTAAGGCACAGCCGGCACGGGAATACCGAGTCGAAACGAATTAGAGGGTAGATATTCGGCTTGGGTAGCTTTTATCTATATCGAACATAATAGTCATACATTTCGATATCTCTCTCTCTCTCTCTCTCTCTGTCGTCAACGCGACGATCAATGAAATTGTCAACCGAACTCTCATCAGTCGTTGCTGCTCCACGTCACTGATTCCCACACATCCACAGGATCGCGCGGATTCAAGTTGAAATTCAGCATGAAACCGGCTGGTGGCGCGTGACGCGGCACCGTGAATCACGTATCCGCATGCGAGAGTCCACATAGACGAGTGAGTAGCGCACGAGTAATCGATTAGCACAGGGTGATTGCCCAACCCGTTACCAAGACGGCAGGCGAACGCAGAAGGTCAACGCCGTGAGACATTTCCATGGTAACATCCCTCACCCACTCCCCTGCTGTCGAACAGCTTTAAGTAGCTCGTAGGAAAAATATACATACATCATTAGCGGTGGTTTCCCTGTAGTAGAGTGGCTCAAAGGTTCACAGGGAGCGATAGTCTTATGGATTCATAGTAGAAGCATCAGTGGTTGTAGTGATATAAAGAGCAAGCAATCGTATCATGATAATAATGATACCAATAATGGAAATTGATGTAGTTTAAGTGATTCTGGTAGCAGTAGTACATTCGTGGTGCGTATGGCAGACAACGGATGACGTCATATGTCGGCATGCGGACACGCGCCATTTGTGGTTATTATTTGCCTTTGTTTATTTGTTTGTCTGGCCAGCTTGAAAAGGGAGGATGACTACGGTAGCTTCTAGGAGGAGGCTGGGACAAGAGCAAGCTTACTAGCCCTTGCGGATGATTGACAGCAAGTCGCAGAGGACGAACAGGTTCATTTGTATAATAACCGTGTGATTAGTCATCTCTCAACTGATTGCAAATGGATACGGTATTCTGCCAGTGTCAAGAGCTAGTCGATCTCCAACACTATATATAAATATGTACAATATAAGGGCCGAGCTGACTGAATAATATGGTCGGGCATCGAGCATCATGACGCTTGGTAACCGGCCGAAATAGCCGATACATTTATGCTGCAGTCTGCTGGAGTTGTCCAGACAATATACTTGCATCAAACGCCTTTAACTACTCCGAATATCTACATCTACGAAAGATCCATCTGGATCGATGCATAAGCGCTTCCATTTCCGTACGTTTTTTCTGTGACAGATGCACAACCCCGCTACAACAAATCAATAAGCAAATGATGTCATAGTGCTGCCTTGTCTGCACTTGGCTAACGGTTAAAGGCAGCATGGGCTGCTGTCCCGGTCGTAAACAATCGGCAAGAGTTTAACTCTTGCCATTGACCTTCCAATATACAACGGCACGATTCAGTAAAAGGAAAGCGATTCGCATTAATGAAAGCCGTAGCCTTCATCTAAAATAAAAAAATCCATCAACTATTCTACAACTAAATTCTACTGACAAAGGGTGAATTTAATTTCTTTTTATTAATAGACAATCGTTCTATTACATTTGTTGGTGCTGCAGCAGCCGTTGCTCTTGTTGTAGCTTAAGTTAGAAATAAACACACAAATAAAGGTAGATTCTAAATCGCAGTGGCCCTCGAGCGCTAGAGCATAAAAATGCAGAGTTCTTTAATACACGCATCTCTGACTTGTTTTGCTTTCGTTGGCAGGCTTATTCCAGTTCAAAAAAAAGATGAAACAACATTAACTTGCACGGGATTAGTGCACAAATGACACTCTACCTCTCTTTCTCTCTTGCTATATATATATATATATGTATAATCATTCTTATCGCGCACTGTCGGTCAGCGTTCCCGACACCGCCCAATCATCGACCTGTACCCGACATTTGCTCGCGATAATAACAAATCGCATTTTGTTACGTTTACGCTAACCAACAACGATAAAATTGGTTTTGCGAATTATTCTTAGTATTATTATTGTTATTATTATTAAAATTGTAACAATATGCTAGCCGTCGATTTTACCTTGCAATTCCTCTTGATAATAAACTTATTATCATTAAACTCTCTATTCGTATTTCTCTTCTTCTCTCTCATTATCTGTATATAAGCTAGCCTTGAACTTGATAATTCTCCTTTTCGCTCTTGCCGTCTTGTCTTTTGTGTTGCGTATCCGGCTAACCTTCACAATATGCATTATGAATCATAATTGCAGCAACTATGTGCTATGGAATTACTGAAACGCCATAATGATGATGACATTAGATTGATAACACTTTCATCTACAGGGCACAAAATGTGTTTTGTTGATTTAGGCGACTGCTGGTGTTGTACGCGCGAGGGCAAAACGCGGCTAGAAATTCACTTATCCTTGTAGTTGTCCTTCTTCGTTAGAATTCATTTGCTGCTTGTTGCGTATGATTTGATTTAATTATTATTGTTGTTGTTGTTGTTACTGTTATTATTAATAATACAGGTATTAATTATATTTATTTAATTCGTTATAATAGCAATATATATATATATGTTATTTGCATTCGCCAAAAACGATTCATTTATATTCCTTCATTAAGCTATTGTTTCTCTCTCTCCTTTTCTGTATATATATATCTATCTCGGTCGTCCTCAGAGAATTTGTGGGACAACTCGCTGTTATAATTTCAGCCCAATTCGTTTTTGTCGCCTCGCTTATTGGTTGGTGTTCATTGGACGTTGATTCGCGGTAACGAACCAACATCCTGGTGGGTTTCCAACCGCGACATGGCTGGATGGCCGGAGGCCTCTCTTGGCCAAGAACATGATGCTCCATGACCCCCAGATCCAATACCCGTAGATCTATGACACTAAGCCAGCCGCGTACATATCCTTTACGCGCAGATGGGGCGCGGCGTATCGCTCGCGTTCTCCCTTCTCTTGCTCTTATTATCATTATTATTGTTATTATTATTATTATCATTTTCGTCATTCCTTATTCTTTTCTATTATATACAAAGTACAATGTCGACCGACGTCGGCATCATTGTCATTGTTGCACGATGAAAATATTTCTTGTTCTTGATGCTACTCTGCTGTTGCGAAACATGCTGTGCTTGCTTTTGGCTGCTCGTCCGCTAATGTTACTACATTAACGAACAGCAAAATCGTGCTCCTGCATCGCCGCCGACGACTTCAGCTCCTCGGAATCTCTTCATATCGGAATCGTGAAGGATTCCCGTTGGGGTGAGACCTGTTTTTGAGGGACAGAATACAAGAGAAGTGAACGGCGGTCTGGCATTGTAGACAATAATTATTGTATTCATAATAATACATGATATAAAAGGGATATGATGTGTTGTGGGTAAGACATAGTACACCAGTTCTTCATTGATAGCTAAATGTGAGTAAAGCATATTTGTACATATAATGTATATTGACTGGAGAAACATTTGGCCTTCGGGAGGGCAGGAAACGATCTGCAAGACGTGGGAATCGTCAGATAATGTATTCTGGACGGATAGCCCTCAAAAATAGCGCGTAGTATTATGGTTCTAGAAATCAAGGGAGATCGCGATCGATGCGATCGGCGGTCCGAGGTGCGTATAGTTGCAATGCTAGAGCAGATACGCCCGTTGGCCTGGCTTGAAACGCCTCGTAAACGCTCGCTCCCATCTCGCAAAAACCGTTCAACAGTCAGGGTCAGGCGGACGAACTCACGCTCGTGGAGGGATCAAGCCGTCAATTCTGTGGCTGCTGCTGTTCTCAGAAACGCACAGACGTAATAATCGCAATATTTCGATCAAAGGTAGAATAGAAGCGCAAAAGGTAGCGGGCTCCGAATTCCTAAATGTGCATATCCAAATTTCGTTAGGCAGTTTCTCGTCGCGTTCATTGACCCTTTGAAGCTGTACGTACGTATGTGATGGGAACGTAAAACGGGGACAGTAGTGCAAGGTCATCGGCGTACAGAATGCCTCCCACCTCGAATCGAGAGGCGTAAGGCTGCTGGCTTAGAGAGAGAGAGCTTAACTCTGTGAAATGTATCAATGTGGGATTGCTCAATGAGTAGCATTCAAATCGCGCGGCGGGGCATGAGGTGCGGTGGGTTTTCGGGTTCGGGTTATAGAGAAAGATGGTTAGGACCGGCTGGCTGTAGGAGATATATGTATATATATATATATATATATATATACGTATGTAAGCGCCAGGCTCTGTCACTACTTTCTACTGGGCGAGGGCCAGGTAAGCTCTCGAAACAAACGAATTAGTTTAGCTCGGCAAGAGGATCTTTCTTGGGCCGATCTTAGTCGCTTAGCTGTACACGTCATAGATAGCGCCATAGATAGAGATTAGATGGGTATTGGCAGGGATTAGAGGCTAGATGCGATCGTCGTCTCTCGACGTTGCTTTGCGATATTGCGAGCGAGCTGGCAGATGCATGGACGGATGGGTGGATCGATGGGTGGATAGGTGGACAGACACACAGACACACGATAGATCGACAACCGAACCGGGTATTGGAAACCCCGACAAAAGACCGGCGTGCTCTTTTCTGTCTCGCGTTCGGCCGCGTGGCGTCTGAACGTATAACTGACGAACGTATGACTGACCTGTCGTGGCGGGGGACACGGCCGGGTACGCCCCGTTCTCGAGCGCCGTGCAGTAACTGCTACGGTTGACGCTGGCCCGCAGATCGGTGCGATGCTTCTTCAGATCACTCAGCGTCTTCTGCAGCGTGCAGCCGGTGACGGACTGGGGACTTAGCGAAGAGCTTTGGTGGGGCGAAAGTGTGGGTAGCGACAGAGGCGCCATCTGCGAGCCTGGCGGGGTCGTCGTCGTCGTCGTCGTCGTCACTGGGGCGACTGCTGAGCTCGGCGTCAACGGGGGACTGGGACTGGAGGAGGTCTTGGCGCTCGCGGGGCCGCCACCGCCGGACGTGTTAACCGTCACGTGGATCTCCACCTTAACAGCTGCGCTCGCGTGTCGCGGCAATGTGTCGCCAGGGCAATAGGTAGGTAGGCAGGTAGGCGGATCAGACGGGCATGTGTGAGTCAGCAATGCGGAAGAGCCGGTGGAGGCCGAGACAGCAGCAGCAGCAGCAGCAGTTGTTGTTGTAGGCAGCAGCAGTGGTCGTGGTAGTGCAAGTAGTCGATGCACGCGGACCAGAGAAGAGTAGAATAGAGAGGCAGATGCAGAACCAGCAGGATGAAATCAGGCCGGGACGCGTGTGAAGCGCGAAGATGAGGATAACATGAGGGTAAGATGACCGATAGCGGTGGCGGCAACGAGGCCAGGTAGAGCGGGGTGCAAAGCGTAGCAAGTAACATTGATATAGGATATATTGTAGGATGATATATACACATGTAGAAGAAACAACAGCACAACACATGTATGGTGGCGCACCACGAGACAAACACAGAGACCACAGCCGCCGTGGCACACGGAGCGGTAGCGGGACATAGCCGGACACAGACAAACACGGAAATTAAGCATTCGAGTGAGAATTCGGTAAACGTGACAGCATGCGTAAAGATATATATGTATATGTGTGGATAGGTGGGTTGTACGAGGGCTGATGGTCAAACTGCCAGTTACCTGTCCTGTCGCTCTATACGACCGTTTTTATGTATGTATTATATGTTATATTTCCGGAACAAACAGTGTGAACATTTATGGAAATTAACGACATCAAATTGATTACTCGAGTCGACCTGGGGGAGTGGAGAGCGACGGGAACAGGAGACGGGGGGGCACCATTCATCTAAATATTTAGAATCAGAGCGAACTTGTTTGTCTCTGGACAAACGAACTAGTCGGCACTTTACTTCGACATGTGCATATCATCACCATTTATTGTGACTAGTATTGGCTGAACAGTGACGGTAGAAATTCCGAAAAAGAGAGGTGGTGACAGTGACGCAGCGTCCGGGGGGGGGGACAGCTCTGATGTGATTGTTTTGTTTTTGCCACGAACTTGGAAACTTTTTTTTACATCGCTTGTAGATAGACGCCTTCTGCAGATTAAACACAAACAGGCTGGCTAGGCAACAAATCAAGCTTGACGGTGCTCCGTCAAGCAGCGGTCGCGGTGCGGCGGGGAGCGGGACTTGCAGAGAAGAAGAAAAACCGCGAAATACTCCACACATCTCCCATTACGGAAGTTCGCTGGAAGATCATCAGTTGATGGATGCCTTCAAATACGGCTGCTCCATTCAACGGCAACATCTTCGCAGGGATTTGCTAAGGATTTTTAGCGTATGCGGCGCTGGTTCGTACACATGCAGAACGGCAGTGCTGACTGGGTATGCTTGGTGCGAACTTTGCATTTGAAACGCATGTGTACGTCTGCGCAGGGCAGGGTCAGGGATGCGGGGGTTCAACGTATGAGTGGTGGCTCTTTGGTATTCCTTTGAGTTTGTGCAACATATGTGTGTCTCTCAAGGTTCAGCAACCGTAGTGTGTTGTAGTGGCTACACTTACCTTCGGGGCTCTTTGGCGCATTCGTAGCGGTCGTGGTGGCCAGCGTCTCGTACGTATGATTGTTCTGGTTGCTCTGAGCGTTGTTCTTGCCTTGCTGGACAACCTCTTCGTAACAAGGTGGACTGATCGCCAGCTGTGGTGGTGGTTGTTGCTGCTGCTGTGACAATTGCTGACCTGTTTGCTGCTGCTTAATTTGGTTGTTGTTGGCAACGGTGATCGAGTCGACCTGATCGCTACCAGCAGGTCGCGGTGCATCTCCATTGGATAGGGAAGCAGCCTTATTGTTGTTGGGGGAGCCCCCAGGGGAGTCCTCCTATGGACAGAACGGGAATTTTGTCAGTGGAGGTGCTTCAGAGTAAATGGGAAATGTCAAAGTTGGATCGATAGAACTCCTTGTGTAAAATCTTGAACGGATTAGCATTTTGCGAGCATTTCATATATATGAATGAACCTTTTGATATGTTGTACATATTATGTCTCTCAGTCACAATAACAACGGCAACATAAACAAGAACCATTTCACCAATCATATTTGATTTCGTAACTAGCGACGCGTCCATCCCACCCGTATAGTTCCTTATCCCATATATATATATAGAATGGACTACAATAGTACCTCCAACCTCATCCAAGTTATACGGCCGTGACTTTCTCGTTATTCATTTCCACAATTTACTACAGCAGTAGCCAAAAAAGGCAACTGCGAAAATAGAGCAACCAAACAACGGAAAATCAACAGAGATCTCCCTTCTTCCCTGGCAATGCTCCACATAAAAGGCAGGTGATTTCTCTCGGCATTATTCTTCTTCATTATCTGCTGCCTGCGAGTGGCCCACTAGCTTTGCCGTTGCGGGTGTAAGGCTCGGCCCGGTATAATCTGCACGGAGAATTAATGTTGAGGGATTTCCCTCTCGCCGAGATCAGCTGCTGGTTTGTGTGCCATGAACGGTCGTCCTTCTGAGCTGACGATAGCACAGGTGATGGACGCGATCACTGTTCGTTGCCAGTCGTTGCTATCACAATAGCTGTCAGCCCAGCTTAGCTCTTCTATGACAGGCGGCAAGGGTAAGGTAACGCCTCATATGTCTTGTACACGAGCTAGCGTCTACGAGGAGCGTCTACGGGGAGCTGTCTGCCCGCGGGACGGCGGGCAGACAGAGAGTTGCTATGGCATTAACGTTGGCACAATGGTCCACATTATACGATAATCGACACCGCACGCTGGTGCAATGTATTGATCACAATGATGGTTGTGTGTGTCACCGCGTTCAGATACCGGCTCAGCTGTGCCAAAATTTCGTTTGCGTTTGAAGCGTTTCGACGTTCGATCTGCTTGCTATCTGAAGGGAGTTAAATTTGGCTTGAAGCATACACCCATCCTCCTCCTCCTCCTGCCTAAGTATAAGCAACAATTATTGGTTTACATATCGGCCGAGATGGGATCAGATGTCATTCACTGCGTTACTCAATTAATTAGTCGACAAACGAGCGAGATGTATTGTGTAGATGGGTTGGCACACACCTCATCGTTTGGTCGCCCATTCGAGCCGTCAGAGTTGGCCGCGTTCCGATTTTGATTCTCCTGTCGAATCCGTGCCTCTTCGATCGCTTCTCGCCGTGAGATCTTGTTCTTTTCGCGGATTGACGTTCGTCGTACGCTTTGACTTCGTGTATTTTGACTATGGCTCCGCCGTAACCTCTGTGAGAGCTGTGATAGCCGCTTGATCTCCATTTCATTTCGAAGCTCCTTGATACGCTCCTTAAGCTCGGGGTCCTCACAGATGTCTGCACAGAATGGAACGACAGTGATTTTCGTTCTGCATTAGTTTTACTATTACAGTATATACGTTACGTCATAAAGCTCGTTTGCTATATATAATATACGCTATGGATCATAGGGTATGCTGTGAGTTCGGATTTGGGTGGAACTTATGCGCTGGATATATATATATATATGTAATGCATGGCCAATACATGGTAACAAATGTATTCAATATATAAAAGAAAACATTATACGCATATATAGAGCGTTCAAATCAAAAGAATCGGCTGCGATACAACTAAATGGGTTAGAAGAGAATCATCGATGTCTAATTGATATATGTATATATAACTATTTCTCTACTATTTCTAATATATATATATATATATATTTCTCTACGATATAATGATATACACTCTTCGACCAGTCGCATTTGAAGCCTGAGAAATGTTTGCCTTGCAGGAAATGTCTGCCAAACGTTGATTCATAATGTGACCTTTTATTCATAAGCTCATCGGGATTATTTGGCAATTCCAAATACAACGATTTTCTTACCGAATGGAGTCTCGCCATTCTTCGTTTTGGCATTGAGGTCTGCTCCTGATTGTACCAAGAGTTCGACAACGTCGGGCTGAAATTTAACATTGGCAAACAATTGGACAAATGTGAACGTAAATCTTACTGGCCTGACATGATGGCAGTATTTTCAGGGTAAATCGTAGCTAGGTTGTCTGTCATTCGCTCCAATACCATTTTCAAGAGGTGCCGTAGCTCGGTCAGGATCTCGACACAATACAAATTCCATGGTTTTATTTTGATAGCCCCTAAGGAGGCCCAATCTTCCTCTAGGACATTGTCAAACGTCGCCAAAAATCACTTTCCTGCAAAATGTTTCGAACAAACAAAGTTGTGCTTGCAATTCTCCGTTCGCCTCCCTCTCGAGTTTCTTCTTTAAAGTAAAGAAAGGAACGGCATTTCTCGAACGCAGACAGTCCTGTCTGCTGACACCGCTTTCACACGTGTTCCCTGTTGTATTTTCGTACAAAAGCTGGGTATAAGATAAATTCGCGAGCATACGAGTATCCCAGGCAGCGAACGAACGCCGGATCGGCGTTGCCCCGCTTGAACTCGTCCGGCCCCGCCCATGGGAAGGCGCTCGTTGCGTTGTATGCGCAACCTGCACGTTCGCCCAAACAGCAGTCCATCCACTATCCACGTAAATAGAGGCCATGAGCTATTCATTCATGCAAACCTTCCTTGCGATGGGTGCTATCGCTCCCTGAACACAGCGGCCGTAGGCGTGCCTAGCCTAGGTACTTCGTACCGGTGTCCTGCTTTACGACGCCTTGGTAGCATGCAGTGTGGCATGCTGACAGGCAAACATCTCTTTTCTGAGCTGCTGGCCGAGCATCGGCGGGGACCTTAGCTAAGACGTCGCCCGCCGGGGGGTGGCTCGGATGCCGGGTCAAACGAATCTGCATCATGCGAACATACAAAAACGGGTTTGCACTAGGTGCCAACAACAAAATCGTGTCCCCTGTGTCGGTCTGACAATGTCTGCCACGATCGGGTGGCCCGAGAATAAAAAAGGCACCCTTTTCCGTACGAAATTGATTGTTGTTCCCGAGTCGCTCGCGCGTATAACTAGACGAACTAGGTTGGCTTTCCTCCCGGACGCGGCGACGGATGAAGGGGAAACGCGCCCAGGACATCCGTCTTCCACCGAACCCGGACACTAAGACGCGCTCGAGCAACTGCTGATGACGTAAGACGAGACGAACAAAACGAACGCGTCGACGCGAACACGGAGAAGACGCTGTACGACTTTCGACTGAAGCTGGACGTCTAACTACCATGGTAGATCTGTGGTAGAATCGTATGTAGAAGGGCTTCCAACGACGATGAAGGGAGAATTGCTTCGGGCGAAGGATTCTGCTTAGAATAATTCAGTTCAGTTGATTATTCGTTGGTCGTATCTTTTTTTTTTTTAGGGGAGGAAATCGTTGGTCGTAAAGATAATAGCCGAAGTGACCTGGTACTTAATAGAAAAACAGTTTCTACTGAAAATTATTGTGCTACTGTTCAGGGGGTAGCTGAACGAGTGCTACTCAGCGGTACCGCGGCATGCCATAAAAGGGAAAAAAAGACGCTGAGGGTCAACTATGAAAATTTAGCTCGTGACATTAGGCCTAGAGTAAACAGGCGTGAATATATCGGTTCGATTAATTTGCCACATAGTTAGATTATTTCGAAAACAAAAATGTGCTTCTTCGGTTCGTTCGATGTTAGAATCGAATCATGCGACGTGCCTTACGGACTTTAGGGGTAATTTCTGCAGGTATACTTGGCTAAATATATATAGGTTGTAATATTTCGTGGCGATGGGTGTTACATCTGTACTATAATATATTAGATGGTTGTCTTCGATGGCATTCCCCTCGGCTGCACTGCTGACGAGAGCCAGACTCGCTCATTTGTACTGGGACTCGAGCAGCTAATATATATATATATTATATATATATATATGTATATGTGTATATATTTTGCGCACACCAAGGACGTAGCCTCATGTGTTTAGCTATGGTCGGATATAGCGTAGGTTACCACGTGTGTCACGGTGTCCCGAGAAGATCTCCTGTGATCTTGTCTTTACTCCATAGATATAACCTAGTAATTGACATTGATATAGTGACCTATCGCAGCTGTATCCATACAACAGGAAATATAGAACGACAATGACGAAGTGGAAAAAGTGGATGCACTGCTGGCTGCGCTGCTACCGTATGATACTTCATCAATGTGAATACGATGAACAGTACTACTATGGACACAGAGCGAATGAAGGCATGGCAACAGAGGCTCACATGAAAGGCTCTGGCTAATATCACATGTGGCACCGTATGATATGCGTATGTATATATGTATGTATAATTTTCTTTTATTACGTGGAAAGGCAGAATACCTACCCCGCTTGCCCGACTCTCCCCAAGTGGGAAGGAGCCCCCTGGAAAACCGCCACAATCCAGCACACCCTCACGGAGGCCGTGAAGATTCGTGTCCCAACCCCCAGCGTTTGACGCCGTTAGAGATCGTCACCCCCTTGTGCTTCGCCGCTCTAGTTCTTGCTTGTCCTTTCAGCGTCGCCTCGGTGATCTAAGTATCTAAGTAACGTGGCTAGAACTCAGAAGATAACTCACGTGTCCCCAGCAGGCGGCGGCGTGAATCGGTTGCCATAGATCGCAGTCGGCCGCGTCCGTGGCGACGCCGCACTCAAGCAGAAACTCCACCACTGATATGTACCCGTTAGCTGACGCGATATGGAGCTGCGAGATTTGAGGATGACAACAAATTGAAGGCCACAGATTAGGTGGGCAGAGGTACTTAAAAAGCCAATAGAGCGACAATATACATATCTACAATATATACACACACTGATAAGCACATCATCTATCAGGTATACTACGTACCGGTGTGGCTAGCTGTTCGTCCCGCCAGTCAAGATCTCCGCCATTGAGTCGATGTTCGCGCAACTCTCGTAGCATATGCATTTCGGCTGCTGCCCGCGTCGTGTCGATCGTGTGCTGGGTAATTCCCCTTTTCGCCATTTCCGTTTCAATGTGGTCTAGTGTTGGTTCGTCCTCGCAGATGTCGTACGGCATGTTCCCGTCCGCATTCACCGACAGCAGGTCTGCTCCTCTACATGTGGCCAATGTGTATGAGCGATCGTTGAGCGAAACACGTACGGTTGGAGTTTCGTCCGGAGCAGCATGTCAGAGAGTCGGATGAGGGTACAGAGAATAATGGATGTGTGTCAAATCGTTAGCGTGGCAGCGTTTGCTGATGATTCGAGCGTGCGGAGCAGGAGGGGAAAATTGGTTCGGCGTCTGATTTGTATCGCAATTGCTATTGATAATGACAGTGGTTCTGTGCCGTGTGGATTGTACTTATCTTAGGAAAATAACAATAATGGGAATAATAATGATATCTATTTGATTTCAGTGTGAAAATTTTCCAAATTGTTGTTTTTAATGAAATATCATCCTAGATATACATAGACCGCGCGCATAATTCGTTCAACGTTTCGAATGGGTGACGTTCTGTGTAAACCCCACAGTTACTCTCTCTCTCTCCTACCCTAGCCGTCACAGTTGTCAAGATGGGACGCGGGGGGCCACGTCCTTAGGATTCGCCGGTCAGGATCATGAGTGCGAGCAAGTTCGCACGAGTATACATGAATGCTAGGCGACAATGAAAGTTCATGCGCAACATGTGTGACAACATATAGGGTCGAACGCTGTTGTAGTGGACCTTGGCTCTGGTCACTCCCGTTATATAATAGAGGCTTTCGTTCAGTTGTAGAGATGAGGGTAATTACGAGAAAGTGATCTAGTGGCACGTTCGGATCATTCCGAGGTCGCTGGTTCGAGTGCACGACTGACAATTTTGTTACACCTCAGACTCGTCGGTTATTGAATTGTGTTTTACAATGAGACGAAGCATACGGTTTCTATTAGCTTGGAGTAACTTTAGCTTTAGGCAGACAGTATCCTTTATTATGTTCTGGTCAAAGTTCAATTGACCCGTGCGGGCCGATTTGTGGAATCGTTTGAGACCTGCAACGAACGATGGGTATGGCACTGATGCCTGCTTCAGGCAAGGTGAATCCGTGCCTTTGGCCCTAAACGTTTTCAGGATGTGGATATATATTTTGAACATCTGTCGCTTCCTTCCGAACTCGTCTAAGTAGCTACCCTCGTCGGTGGAAACGAATTCCCGACAATCAGCTAGCATCAACTGAACTGACTCGACGACACCCTTCAGGTATGAATGCATGTATATTTATACATGGATCATAATAGCTAAATTTCGCATACCCGAGGTCTCGAACCCAGAAATAAGGGCTTGATTAGTCGAAATCACATTAGCCCTAGCTTACTTCACATAACATGAACTGCTGGGTACTAACGATCACCCTAGTCGAAGAGACTCCTGTGCGCGCCCAAAAATCACGCCCACTCAATTGCGATTGTATCTGGAGTGGGCGAACTTGAAGAGAATGATATAAATCGGACTGACTTTGTGTGACCGCTCTCACTCTCGGCTCGCCCATCCATAGGTTATTTTTCCGAATTACGCTTCAGCCCCGTGCTGTCTTCGCTCCTCGCCTTCAGATTCAATCTACTCTTCATGTCGCCCTCATCCTTCTGCTGTACGGGTGCAGCAGGTCGTCCACAGCACTCGTCTCTTTCAGACGAAGGCTGGACCCACTCGAAGCGCAGGAGTATGTGGGAGCGGAGAAGTGTAATGGCCGGAGGTGTCGGCCACCGCGCCGCTACGCTGTCTAGGCTTGGTCTCCCCCCGCCAGCAGAACCCACTCGGCCATTGGGGCCGCGCACGGGGCCGACATCGAGGCCAGGACCATAGCGGCCTAGGATGGCCGAAAAGGAGCAAGAGGAAGGAACAAATGCTGAAGGTAGAGGGCTACAGGCGTGCAGGTGGCAGGAACTACTCCGGAGGCGACTACTACATTGGGGCCACGGTGGAACAAGTCGACAATGCAGAGTTAGCAAAGCACGGCCACGCTAGCTTTCGCCGTCTCTAGCCGTCGCTGTGATCCTGCCGCCTTTCTACGTAAAATCTATTGTCCCTATTTCTAAGGAAGCTAGCATCCAGGCTAAGCAGGAGACAAGCAAATAATAGCAGAACGTCGAACAAGGCCCTTCCGTTTCTCTGGGTTTCACTCATAATATATATATATATATATATGTATATATATATATATATATATATATATATATGTATATATATACATATATATATGTATATATATGTATGTAATCCGTCTCAGCCTTGACCTTGACCTCGATTTCGTTTGAATGCCGACGATTCGGCGCTGTGGGCTGCTCGAATCTCCACGTTCCGTAAGCTAGACGCGATCGTAGGTCCGCTTTGATTTGACTAAGCCCAGTTATGCTTGCTACTATGTTTCCTTAAACCTTCCATTGCTCTGCTTTCTGTCTCGCGACGTTTGTGTAAGGTGGGCAGCATTCACGTAGACATGCATTGTTTAGAATCCCTTGTTGCTATCGTCGTTGCCGTCCGCCCGGAGGCTACAGCACTTGAGAAATTTTAGGGCTTTCAGATGTTCTCAACTCAATCGAAGGTCCTCCCACGACACTGCTGTCGTTTCGCTGTCTCCAAACGCGCTGGAAGCCCGCACCCCCATGCGTCCATATCCCCAGGGTCCGGTGCGTAGCAACGCGGAACCTCTGAAGCGGTGGCCGGGCGCACAGGTGGGCAAGCGCTTGGTCCGGTGCCCACTATGCAGCCGGCGTAGCGTAACGTGTATCAAGGGACCGAGACGTCTAAATCGGAAAGGGCAACGGGCTGATCCGTGGAGCAACTTTGTGAAGTAACACGGCAACAGGAGAAAGGCGACTTGAAAGCAAGCAAGTCAGCGCGCCTAGCAATAGGGAAGGCGGGAACTCTCCCAAGGTGCGCATTGCTGCAATGACAACAATAGATCCATCCCCCAACAACGAGGATCTACTTCTCAGGTCCCAGCCTACCCCGTCATCGTCTACTTTACTACGTCTGCCTGCCTGCCTGGTGGTATTCCCCTCCGGGCTTGAAAGCTTGGCCCACTCGGCCCGTCCCCCCGAAAGTCATTAGCATCGAAGATGGCGTTGTGTGCTGGTAGTGGTAGTGCAGATGAAGAGGGCGCTGAAAAGTCATCGTCTGTGCATGCTGCTGGGACGGTAGGCCAATACAGGAGCGGCCAGGCTTGAAGGAAAATGTCTGTAGGTAGGCGATTTGAGAGCCGACTCTTCGCCCTCAACTCAGAGGTAGGTACAGACAGGTACAGAGATATTGTCGAGGAAAAGCTTAGGTTACCGGTGGTAGTAGTACATAGCAGCATAGGTGTAGGAGGAGCCAATTTAAAACGTGCTTCTAGTAAATCGGACAACAGCTTAGTCTGTCAACGAAAACGCAATGAAGTCGTCTAAGAGTAGCTGTGAGAACGAGGAACCCATTCGGGCGATGAGAATTTTGGATGTTTTCCAAATGTGTCCACTGTTGAGGACGGAGACAAAGCGAGACACGTTGATTGTTTAGTTAAGTATAAATACAGATGTGTTAGGTGCAAGAACAAGCTGAGTCGAACGGACGCGAACACATGAGTTCTATGATTACTACAATTTTGTATTGTTGAAAGTGGCTGCGTTATAGACCAACAATGCTGATGTTAAATATCCGAGCACACTATAGCAAATTGGGAATACGTCTGAGCAGTAAGAAGTAAAAAAAAGTAAACGGGTTCTGATTATTCCATTTGAATATCTAGTTATACATTACTCTTCTTGAGACCAGCCATAGCGGCATACCGTTGGGATAAGAGAACCAGTAAAGTGAGCCTAGAGGAAGATCGTACAGATTAACTCACCGGAACAGAACTAGCATAACAACAACATTTAAATACATTATCCCGACCTTAAGTACCTAACCTTGAAGGACAGAAAGTCCTATCCTTCGTTGCAGCAGCCGTCAGTCCTTTTTCCGGGACTCATGAAACGTGGCCTTCTAGGCGGGTCGATTGCCAGAACGATATATGAACGTGGTCCCTCCGTGAATTTCAATGGGACCGCTTGCACCGCACTGCGCCCATGTTCCCCACGGAAAGAGTTCACTCAAGCGGCAGACGAAACACCGGCTGCTTGACAGCATCAATAGGCACCTCTCAAGGACTCTTGAAGGCTAAGCAGACTCAGCTCACAACTCGCAAGCTGTCCCTCAACCGTCTTTCCTCGAGAAAGAAACGAAAGTGATAACGGCGTGGAAAAGCTCCCGTTCGCGCGGGTGGGCTACACTACTAAACCGAAGGTAGTCGTACCGGCAGCGGCAAGACCCGATAGCGGCGTGTACTTAGGCGAGCAGCACTTAGGCCCACTCAGCCTCCCCTCCTTCATTTGCTGCTGGACTCGCGGGCGCAAGATGCACGCAGGGAATAGCATTCACACGAACGGGCGACGAATTGATAGCTTTCTAAAGAGTGATGGCCGTCCTGTTTTTCGTCACAGATCTTCCACCACCCATTGATTTTATGCATACAGCAGGGCAGATACAGGACAGGGGCCTATAGGCAGACATCTAGAAGAGAAACGAAGGCACTCGTTTACTCTGCGGTGGGTGCCTTTGCTCTACGCGGTGGTGGCGGTGATGCCCTAATCCGAGAGTACCCCAGAAAGTGTCCTGTTCCTGGAATCCGCTAATGAATAACGCGCATTCATGACAGACGACCACGAAGGATTCGCTTGGCCAATCGGCCAATGGGCCTCGATAGAGAAGGATGGCAGGACGGACTGTTTTAACATATGCACGGATGCGCGGTTCTACCGGGCACTCTGGCCAAAGCATCTTCAGCATGTGGACTTCAGCATGTTTCGAATAGACTTCGTAGCGAAGGGTACAACTAAACTCAGGCAATGCGCCAGCTGGTATTTGATGCTGAAAACATCGAATATTTTCGGTCTAGCCAGCAAAGGCCTTCAGGGTGTCTGTTGAGGGAGGAATTGTCAAAATTATTCTGAAAGGTATGTGTGTCTTTGTGTCCTTTTGCGTACGTATTCTCATTACACATTCGAGATACGTAAGTAAATTAATGATGTTCACCAATCCAACGATAAGGTGCTTCCTGAAGTCCTGATTGGCTTGGGGCAACGCCGCAGTGTTGCATATACCGGTACGTTGAACTATTACTAAAACCTGAGCTACTACAAGATCGACGTTTATCCGTCTGTTCGCCATACTTACTTGAGTATAAGATACTTGACTAGGTGGAGATGCCCGCAAGTGGCGGCCGCGTGCAGTGGCGTCCACTGTTCGGAGTCTTTGGCGTTCACGTTGGCACCGAACTCGACCAGCAGCTTCATCATCTCCTCGCTGTCGTCGATACAGCACTGGTGTAACGCTGTCAATCCGTCTTCGTTTGTCGAGTCGGGAGAGACGCCCATCATTAACAGTCGACGAACTGGAACATGCCGAAGAATCAATGAGACAACGAAGGCCAAAAAGATCAAAACAGAGGAAGAGTTAGCAAATATGGAGTTAGAATAGATTGCCGAGTGGCACGAAGCTGATATTGGACTATACCGTATCAAGTGCGGTTTCTTCCGCTGAGCGATTGCCGAGACGGGTTGGAATCGTTTCCCGTGATAATTGTCATAATCATACGAGGTATCCTTATGAGGTCCTTCCGATTCTTGTCGAGAAAATTATAATAGTTACCAAATTTCTGGCGTTGCTAAGCCATGACAGTTCCTAACCGATGCTTATCACGAGACGAGGCTCTGTTTGAATTGAGCAAAAACGCTCACTTGCTCGACGAGAATTTCTTCTTTTAGTCGCCTGCTTTGCGATACCCTACATGTATCTCTGTCTTTCGCTCGGTGATGCTATTACTTGCACATGCTAAATGTGGTTCTGCCTAAGCACTATACACTGCCGGGCTATAGTTTTCCGTCGACTACCCCTATAAGAGTGTGCATGCTGGCTACGTCTTTTCCAAGCGTCCACACCCTAACTACGCGTCAGTTTAGTTAGCCGTGAGAGCGGAAGTGGAAAAGATGATCTCTACACCTATCTCATAAATCGTCCAAACTCTATCGTCAATTCATATATAATAAAT
This sequence comes from Stratiolaelaps scimitus, assembly GCA_019614645.1. Lineage (NCBI taxonomy): Eukaryota > Metazoa > Arthropoda > Arachnida > Mesostigmata > Laelapidae > Stratiolaelaps > Stratiolaelaps scimitus. Next base: position 541,905 of record JABWDB010000025.1, on the reverse strand, counting down.
ATATATGTATGCTTTCTAGTGTCTTGCTAGTGTCCCCCCGCATAGTACAGGGACATACATCTCTAGAAGTCCTTTTCGAACGGGAGTGTCCTATACGGAATACGCTAGCACGTGTGTGTTTGAGTCCGATACGCCCTATCCTATTGTTATAAAGCTCTCTTTCCCATATATATATATATAATACATAAGCGTATGTGGTGGTATCCCAGAGCGAAAAATGCTACGCCCGTTGCGCCGGGATGCTTGCTCAAAGAGATTATTCATTATTTTCTATGCGCTGAGTGTAGTCAGCGGGCTCCGCCCCCGTATCACGCTTTCTCCTTGCTATAATGCATTTGCCGAAGCGGCTGGCATGATATTAACATGTTATTAACTCTCGTTTGCAAGACTCCTCGTTGCAAGACCCCGCTCAGTCTTCGCCCACGGCGGGGCCATGGCGTCGTTGCCGACTCTAACGAAACCGTGACCGACCGTGAACGCCTCTCTGTGCTTGTTCTCGCCATCAAGCAGAGGACAGCGTAATATCATTACGTCAAGACTGCAATTCTTTCCACTCGGTGCTTCGTCGTCGCCGAGCAGACGCCACCGGGCGAATAGGGTAGGAGAAGATAGGCCGCTAGGCAGCTTTCGAAGATCATACAGGAAAATCCCTTTCATATATAAAGCCAAGCGATATCTGGCTGGCCTGGAGCCGACGGATGCACGGCCATTGCGCGCGGCGCCGCTATGGGATGACCGCCGCTCGTAGGAGCGCCAGCGAGCGACACGCTTTGCCACGATGTAATCCGTTCGAGCTATCTTAGACACAGATAGATCGTCCCCGTCGTCGGCCGACATCAATGCTCTGGCCGGGTGGAGAAAACACCACTATACGGCTGGAGCTGCGCCGAATCGCGGCCGGCGCGGGGAGTCCTTGCGAATAAACAGGGCAGCGGACCGGGACAACACAGGGCAATGAGTGAACGCTGTCGTCGTCTGCTGATCGTCACCATCGTCTGAAGACAATTCGCCTTGAAAGGCCTTCAAACTCCGCTGTTGTGGACAACAACAACAACAACAACAACAACAACAAAGAACTAGGCAGAGTTTCAGGTCCGCTGCTCATTTCACTGAGACAGTAGGACAGCTGCGTTCTACATATATCATATCGCATGTGTCGTGACCAGAAAACACAGAAACATAGAGAGTAAGCGAGAGAGCTAGAGGAAACGGGTAATGTGCTTGAAGGGAAGACAACTGATGAACGAAGCATAGCTTGCTATGCACGTCGTGTAAGCTCGCTGGAGCGGTCGTGCATATATGTACACATGTCATGCGGACAGAACTACCGCTAGCAGTGTAAAGTATGGTCGAAATCATTCTATTCTATTGTACCGATCAAGGCGACACTTGCTTCTTCCGTTCCCGTTTTGCTTTGCTACGAATATGGACGAACCCACCCCTACACACACACAAACACACACACACATACAGACACACATATGCACAGAGGCGGGTGGGCTATCACACAACTGATGACAACAAAGTTCGAAAAGAAACTCTTTCCTTCGCTATTCCCTCAGACAGAATTAGCTATTTGAAGAGCCAGCTACAGTCGTAGGGCTGTTGTGTTCGCTGGACAAAGTATAGTTGTGGAGTCGACGAGGTATGTACACGGAGGTGTATCTTGCTGCTGCCCTATTCAAGAAATGGGCGATGAGAATCGTCGAGAATTTTTGTCTACATTGTGCGCCCTCTCTATCTCTGGCTTTTTCCTGCTGGCAACACGCTTATCCTTAGCCATTAATTTCAGCAGTAGCCTAACTATCTGCATCGTCCGTAGAAAACTGCTCGACGCATATTGTCTGTGTTGCTTTAGGTGTCCACCTAGAGCTGGTATAGCCGTTCGACGACGGCCCAGTCGTTTCTCTCAGCTGGTCTGGCTCAGCCAGACGAACTCGCTCGGCGTAACATCTAGCGGTTACACGAGGCATCCCTTGTGTATGTATAAGAACGGGATCCTCAACCCCCGCTGGGGTCGTGTGCCTTTCGGTGCAGTAGTTAACTGTCGATGTCGAGGATCCTTGCGGTTGTGGTTGCTACCCTGTCCGTTCTTGTCTGTATGTGTGTGTGTTTGTGTAGGTGGTTTGTACGTTGGTCGTGGTGGGACGAGCGGAGCGCGGCGTGCAAGCGAACCATAGACGAGCCCCCAGACCCCATCTGCATTGGCCGCTGCCCGCCATCGCGTGTGTCGGTATTTGGAGCAACCAGTGCGACGACTAAGGTCGGCCTGGCAAGTCGGCCCCTTGCACAGGGTGTCCATCGAGTATGGCGCTGTCTGGGTGACGCCTATGCTAGTAATGTTAACGAAAGCTTCCGCAGAGGCTGATGCCGGCTGGAGAACGATCCCAATCGAAACCTGCTGCCTTAACGGTTGTGCGGAGCATGGACATGGTATACGGGGTAGGGCCTGGTGGTGGCTTCAGCGAGCAATGGGGAGTTAGCCAGCGAGTCGCTGAGAATAGTCGCTGCAAGCCGATTGGCTCTGGTGGCAGCAAGCGGTGAGGAGCGGCAGAGATAGCACCGCGTCCGAGGGATCCGAGGGCGGGCAACTCAAAGCTTTCCCCTGCATAGGTGAGTGAGTTTGAGACAGTGTGCAGCCGGCAAAGGCCGACGACAAAGGGGGTCTCTTGCTTGTTCGGAGCCTGCCCACGCACACCGGTACCGGGAGCAGCATCAGCACCCTACACTACAACTCGTTTCTGCGGACCGGCTCCGCAGGCAGTCAGGCAAACTGTCGGCCGGCAAACGGAAGACCGGAGAATCCTTGTACAGGCAGACCCTGCGCCGCAGAAGATAGAAGCTGGTAGACAGAGAACGCGATGAGCAAGTTAGGAGAAGGCCGAGGCTAGAAGTTGCGCGCTGCCAAGGTGAGCCTGACAGGGTGGGCCAAGGCGAGAGAGAAGGAGTCAGAAAGGAACTGGTTGGCTCTGGCTATGCAGCCAGCAGGGCAGGCTGTTCGCCTAGCCTCGGAACCCTGTTTGCTTCGCAGCAGCCAGGCGAACAGCGCTCGACGAAGATCTTGTAATTGCCATCCTTAACAAACAGGCAAGCAAGGATTCCTAGCCCTCTGGCGTTCTCCATGTTCCCGAATGGGCGACTCGCCCGGCGGGTGGCTAAATTTAGTGGGTGCCTCGCTCTCTCTCTCTCCCGTACATCCACACACGAACGGGCCTATGCAAAGGGTGACGAGGAAAGGACTCAGCAGGCGGGTAACAAGTAGAACAGGCTATAAAGTACGACAATCGCAACCGGTAGCAACCGACTGCCAACCAGTTACCACCACCTTCTCCACTATCTCCTGAACCTTGAGTAGCATAAACGTATGTTGGGACAGGCAGGGTAAGCTGGCAGATAGTTACATGAGACGCCTCTTCCTCCACCACATCGTGTTCATCTTTCTAGCGGAGCTGCTGGTAGACGTACAACCTGCAAACATACGTGGCCACACATGCATCCAGACAGACTCACGTATGTTCACGTACGAACGCTAACCGGTATGCCACAGGAGAAGTAGTACACACCTGCCGCCTGCCCTAAGTGCTGGAGTTCTGAAGTCGGTTCTTCCCTACTGTTGTACAGGCGGGTTGGAGGGAGAGAGCTGGCGCGCAGCGGTGTCAGTGCTGCTACGCAGGTGTCTGGCATATGCGAGCGCTCTGTCTCGCTCTCTCGGCGTCTCCGGATCCTCTTTCGGTTGGCCCTGCGTAGGGCACCAGCATCGCCCTGAAGCTAGTGGCCTCGCGAAGATATACTGCCTCTCGCTTCCTCTCTCTCTCTCGATAGCTCGCTCGCTTCATCGTCCGGCTCTTTTCTAAAGGTTGAGAATACGGCAGTCTCTCCCACAGAGCAACTTCGACGGCGAGCCGGCCACTCACACAGAGACTACTACCAGCATACGGCGGAGTGGCATTCGTGGCATGATGGAGCTCTTCTTTCTGCACTGGGCAGGAAACTGCCATAGGCTAGCTTGCAGCCGGCTGAGTGCGCTCCGGCAGTTGTTCAGTCGCTGTACTATATCGATGGTAGCGTATTAGCAGCCAAGAGGCGAAAAGAGACCAAACGGCTACATGTCGCTTTCTGAAAGCTTTCTCTGAAGCTCCTCTCTCTCTCTCTCTCTCTCTCTCTCTCTCTCTCTCTGTGGTCTATATACGACATCGAAGGTTAAGTCTAAGAGTCGACTTCCCAAGGCTTTCTGAGACCGGCCAGCTAAACTCCAGCAGCTCCGACCACTACCCTTCGGCCCCGTCTACCGTATTTACCATTTGACTGGGACCCCATCACCTACAGAAGAAAAATGCTGACAAAAGGTCAATTGTCGATTGTCCTACTGCAGACGACTACAAAGGGAAACACTACAGGGTTCACAGCGTGGGACATTATTGCCTGTAGACCCCAGGGGACCAGAAAGAAGTAGCGCCTGCTTGTGAATAACACAATTGGCAATGAAAATCAAGCCAGGTTACTGAGGGAGGACTGTAATCGTCCGGTTTGATTGTTGCAATTTGTGGTGGTTCAACTCATAAAATACAATCCATTCTGCCGAATAGTGCGGCACCACTCAACTAGCAAACTGCAAGCATACTGGTAATCTTGATCAATTTTCTCTGATCGAGCTCACATTGCTACGCGATCAGTACTCTAATTTTTGTTTCAAAACGCCCGCTATTGTATAACACATACGATGGATAGGCGTAGCTTTCAGATACAGTTCTTCTCTGACCACCATTCGCTAATGAACAAGATTAACTCGTGTGGTTTCAGAGAACCTGAACTTCGATTCCGAACCTACTATGTCGATCCGCCACTGTCGACGGTTGACCAAACGAAACCAGCGTAGTCGAATCACGCACATTTCTAGCTGACCCTCAAATGACCTCGAGTACAGCCTCGATAAACAGGTTGCAGCACGAGTTTAAACGGACAACGACCCCCCTCCAAGGTAATTCGACAATGAGATCATGCCAATGATCGACTACTGTTCACACGAGCGGTTCGGCGTTTCCATCCCTTTCATTATAAATATATGAGCCGAGCCAACCGTATAACTGTACGGTGATACATAGTAACAACGCTTAGCAAATAAATTGCGAATGGACTCGGCAGGAATGCCAAAAGGCCCCTACGTTCCCTACATTGGCAATAACGCCTCGGCTCGTTGAGAGATGACCGTCATAATGTATGAACGCTGACGGTACTGAATTCTTCGGGCCATCCAAACACGCACATTCATTGGACCGAAAGTTTGCCACCGACAGCATCGGCCACAACGGGTTCAGGACAACGGCCTACGACGCCTTCACCGTAGCAACCCTTCGATGGAGTCCACGAAACGAAGGAACCAACGGAGCGCTCTGCTCTAGCTCTCTGTGTAAGGTTCTGCCGTACCGTTCATCGGCCTGCTTAGGCCCGATGAGAAAGCTGGCCAGGGTAGAACTCATGCCATGACGGATGACCTCGCCTTCATTCGCTAAGGCCAGTTTCTTGGGGCCATCAGTAGAGCGGACGAGCGGCACGCTAGCCTCGACGCGGCCCACGCACCGTGTGCCCGTTTCGAGTGGCCTTTTGGTTGAAGCCAGGCCAACAGCACCTCGCCACTACAACGGCTTGGCCAGAGCACACTGCATATTTCGTAGACTCGTAGAAAGTCGTACGAAGACGGTAGTTAACTCGTCCCGTGGAGTCTCGCATACTCCAGGAAACAGTGTGAAACAGATAGAAAGATACCGTTATAGGCAATGCAAAATACAATTCCGTGGACGTTAAAGGTTTGAGGCTGAAAATCATCGCAAAAACATAAAAAATAAATATACAGAGTGAGAGTGGGCAAGAACGCAGATGACGAACGATCTCAGGTGGTGACTGAGAGCTCAACTTAATAATGCAGCATAAACTCATTTATATGGAAGTTGTCGTCGTGGAAATTTGAGACGCAGCCCCAGAAGGGTCCAATTTCTCGTTATATATTGCAGCATCGCCAATTGTCTCACATATTTACAAAGGTACTCGATGGAACAACCATCAAATAGTAGATGATTCTCTCTCGCTCCATTAGAAGCAGTAACAAGAGCATAGGTGAAAAATACACACCGCAAGTACGCTCACGAGCCCGTCACGGTTGTTGCTAACGACTTCGGGAACAGTACGTAGTACACCCGGATGAAATATTGCTAAGTCTCCTCTCCAGGAACAGTTAGCAGCCAAAAATTTTAATATACATTCGCAAAATAAATAGTCATCAAACATCGAATGGGCCGAATGTAACAACGAGTTTCAGTCGCAGCGGTTGGTCTCGTAAAAAAATCCCTCATTCACCGCTTAAGCCATTCACCTCGCTGTCGCTCGACGTCACGTTCCTATTCGTCCGTTGCTCATGGTAATCAAGAAGCTTTGGGAGTGAGTGCTTACATCGTGCGAGCCTGCAAAGCTCTTTTTTTTCGTTAATGCAATTCTTCTCGCTCGTGCCCCGCTCCTCCGACGCTGTCACTCGTTGATTGCGCAAGAACAAGCCTTTCCGCGATGCCTCGCATCAAATCGCGCAAGTGATACAGCGTCATGTTGGCCTTTTGGCATGGCGTTCGCCTCCTCTGAAATTGCCCTCATCAGACCCCAGCCAGAACCTTAACCCCACCCACCTCTTCGTCTCAAATCGCTTGCGGTCTGTTTGAGCTGTTGCCTCGATATCATACGACCGTGATACTTCCACGGCCTTTATTCTCTGGCTCGTTTCGTGCATATCGTAAATTTATTCACATTCAACAAGCAACTACTCCGCACCACAGCAGCTTCATGCAGCTGCAGCAACAGCCGCAGTAGCAGTAGAAGCAACCCAAAACCGGTTCCAGATTGTGGAGAGCTGCGAAGCACTCGAGCCGCGAAGGCGCAAGCCACGACCCTTACGCGCAAACCCAGCAGAGTGTCTCTTTTTCCTGCATTTGCGCTGCGAAATTTGCCTCCACAACCCACCGCCCGGATAGTCCGGAGTATGGAGACTATGTTTTGTCAAGGCTTAGCGCCTTTCTCAGCGAGTTCCTTCGCGTCGTCATTTGCCAACGATGTAATTATTCATCCCACATTAGAGGGAGCCAGAAAAGCCATGGGCCGTCGACAGCCTCAACCAACTAGCTGATGCTATACTCCTGGAGGATTCTTGTCTTGCGGGGCCTAAGTTTCCTTACGTGCCGCTGTTCGGGAAACAGCGAAGTTTGTGCGCTACGAGACTGCCACGGCGCGGCACGGCACGGCGATCTCCGAGTTCTAATGGTAGAAATCGACGCGCTGCGAGAGGACATTAAAAGTGGTTCCTTTATCAGGCCATTTTTTGTGCTCATCCGTTCAGCTGGGCTTGGTTGTTCTTTCAGCCCGGGTGTCTCGTTTGCCTCTTCACAGATACATACATATATCCACGTCACTTTTTTCCGACCCAACATTAAGACGAGCGGCTGTACTACGCGCTGTGATTGGTGTTGAGTGTCGTCGAGGGTTTCGTAAAATCCCGAGTAGCCTAACTTGAGATGAAGGTCACGTCGTTACAGTGAAAAGCATCGAGAGGTGTTACGTCATGACTAACACGATGTTACCAGTGCGCCGATATAGAACACTGTTGCTATTGTGCCCACCTCATATTACCACTATTACTATTATAATATTACTATTGTTCAACATATTGTGAATTGCCCCTGTCTGCACTTGAGCCGCAAGTAGGCATGCGCGCATAGGTACAGCGCGTTGAACATTTGAGTAATATTCTCAGCTCAATATGAAATGTGTAAGAAGCATCCAGAGAAACTTAGGAAATAGAGAACGGGACACCCTTTAGAATTACAAAGGTAGAGGGGGATGCATGTACAAGGGTAGGCAACGAGGATGTACTCTGAAAGGTCCACTCAGTTTAATGTAGGAAGGCACTAAAATAATGACAACGAAGAGTCACAGCACTTCGTTGGTGACTAGCACTCTACCTTTGCACATAAAGCCCCCCTGCAGTACTCCAGCTACACTCTATATGAAGTATGTCGTCCTTCCTTAAGTGTCAAGTGAGAACCTGAGCTAAAGGACCGAAAAATAATCAATAATAATAATAATTATTATTATTATTATCATTGTTATTATCATTATTATTAGAGTGCGCATATCGGAACGCGGACTCTATTCCGTAAACTGACTTTGCAGTCAAGGCTGTAGCGAGCCGTCGCACGCATCAACACCGACAGAAGACGGTATATATGGCACCTTAGAAGAATTTCGTCACATCACTGCGGCATCTGTCATTCTCAGCAATCGATGAATATCGATCCGTCCACAGGATCTAGGCTCGTGTTCATCTCAAACTAGGCCCTCGTCTAGCTTTTATCAGTGCCGCAAAGTAGGTTCGCGCTGTCAGTACTTGTGTTATATATCCCGTGAACACGCGTTACATGACGACGTCCAGGATATCTATGTATCTCTCTCTCTCTCTTTCTCCCTTCGTCAAGACGATCATAACGAGGAAGGGGAAGTTTTTCTACCCAAATGGGTTATCGGTTTCGCGCACTTTTCCCGCTTGCCCCGCACTCTGGGACGTGAGCTTGTATCACCCTCAGCAGCGCGCGCTTAACGGAAAAGTATGGCCAATACCGGGGGCTGTGACAACAGCAGTTGACGACAGGGCCACATATCGGCTAAAAAGTGATGCCTCGCACCAAGTTCGCGCCGCATCACGTAGCCGGACGGGGATCTCACACATTGTAGCACAAAATGGCCCCACTCAACGCCGGATCTACGGCAGCAGCTTTCTCGGCAATTTTTCAAGGCTAAGAGAGTCTCATGGAGATAAGTACGAGTTGGGCTACACTCGAAATTTAGTGACGAAACTTCTGCAAGCATTGGAAACGGCGAACTCCTTTAGTCGACCTCTTTTATTCAAGCGAATGTATTGCAGAAAGATAATCCAATCCACACGTGTCATTTCTGTGCCCATCACTTTGTTACTTTCCTGCACGCCTAAATGGATCGGTTTTTCTGACACCGGCCCCTTTGCCACGCAGATAGTAGCATCCTCGTGTCTTGCTATAATAGATCCTACATAGGTTATGCGGTTTCGCTTCTCTATACGTTGGGCTCTCTTAACCCCTCTTGACCTCTTCATGTCCTCGTAATGAATTCAAAGATGTTCGAACAAACGCCTTGTGCTGTGTGGAGCAGCCCATTTGGAACTCCTACAAAATATACCAAATAGGCCTTTTGAATCTCGTTCTCTGCGAATGCCACTGATGGGAATATGTCTCATCTGCAGCCTAAGCTTAACTCTGCTGATTTTATCTGCTTAACCTATTTCTCATAATCACTTTTCCGTACACGTGGCTAGTTTCACATGGTATAAAATGACGATAGCGGCCTTGTTCCGGACGGTCGGATACCGAACAGCGTTTTGCCTCATTCATCAGCTTCCCTGATGGAAAGTCGCGTAGAGGTCTACAGTCTGTCAATTCACACTCACCAGGATGTGCTTGTCAGCGTGTGTTTATTTCACTTGTTCCGTTTATTCTTCGATGATAGGATCACCATTTACGTACGCTGCCCTGCCACGGCAATCGTCACACAAGGCTGGTCCTTCACCGAATCCTTCTCGTCGTCCTGTAACCTTCATTCAACTATTTCCTGGTAACCTCTCTTCCAGTGCATTCCCCCTGGACCAAGAAGGCACCACATCTGGTCCTCTATATTTTCACAGCTGTGGCCTCCCCTTCGAGACGAGAACTACTACGTTTAGAATAGTGGATGGTCCAGTCGAACCTTACCTCCATTTCCTAACCGTGAACAGGGTGTTTAAGGAAGTGCCCAACAAAGTAAGAGATAGGATGAGAACCTAGTGTTGCCTAGTGATTCAATTCCTCTATCGCATCGTAGCCTTCCCGGCCTGCCAGCCGAGTCATGGAAGAACCGTATGAAGCGTTTTTTCTGCAGCCGTCGCAGTTACCTCGCCGCCGGAATCCCGTACGTGTTTTTTCGTTCCATTTTCCGACCTTTCCATGTGCTCTCGCTTGAACCTACACACAGATAGTTCAAATTCTGTTCACGGGCCGCCTTCCTACGGCAGACGAATCCTCAAGATAGGTCGGTAGGGTCCGAAGCTGGAGCCGACAGGAGTTACTGGCAGAATCCCTGTTCGAAACGCCGAAAGCAATCGAGGGGGGGGGGGGGGGGCTTCGACTGAGTGGCCTCCGGGGCCTGTTGCGCCCGTCTGGCCGAAGCCGACGATTTGGCCTCGAGTCTCGCTACTCGGACCTACTCTGCGTATCCTCACGCGTTGCATCCAGCATTCTCACCTCATCCCTCCTGCAAGCAGAACGTTGAGGGGTTCGCAGAGGAGACTTTTTGCATCTCTGTTCGTTCGTTCGTCCGTCCGTTTTTCTGTCCGCTGAATTTCAATCTTCAGCCCGAAACGACTTTGGTAGCGACAGCGGTAGCCAGGCCACATTGCCGATTCCTTTTTCGACGAACGTCGTCACGAGGCTAGAGCTCCGCAGCTTAGCGGGCGCCTCTGCGCCACTCCCTGCTCTCTCTCGTCCATTCTGTCTGTTTGGTCACAGGTTTGTCCACGCCTACTCCACGCCTGCTATCATACCCCGTCCTGGTATCTATTTGTCGTCGCCGTTGTCGTCGTTGCTCACTGTGCAGAGAGTACAGAGAAACGCGTTTTCGTTACGTGCACCCATCTGCTCCCGCCTCGGAAGGGAGCACCACAGAAATGCCTCCGCCACGCATCGGCTTTCACACTAAAGGTCTCGGAATGGGATGAACTATGGAACCGACACAACGTGCGATTCTCTTGCGAGAGCTATTACTGCTGCTGTTACTATGGCCCGGAGTCGGTCCGAAGACATCATCGTCCGTATCTGTCGAAGCCCCGTCGGCTCACCAGATGGCGACATATATCTCGTTCGCACATCCCTTCCACGAAAGGATGCTTTGAAGAGATCGAGAAGCGTAGGTAAAGGGGGAGAAAGCGGAAACTCACTGGAAGTTGCAGCCGTCTGGGCTGCGAATTGGAAGAGTCGAAAAGCCGAAGGTCGTTCGAGGCGGGCTACCAGGTTGGCTGCCCTGTCGATCTGCAGAAGCTCTGCAAAATCCGCTTAGATTCAAATGCACAACACAACACATCGGCATGGACACACACACACACACGGTAATCGCTCGCGCAGACACCTGAGGAGGCCTGATATGCAGTCCTATTATTGATATCGGGGTGCCCTGGCGCGGAGGATATCGTCAAAGCTTTGCGGTTATCCTTCCTTCATCGAAAGTAGTGGAGGAGAGCGTAAGCTTATTTATTTTCTTTAAACACATCTCGCCCAAGCGCGAACGGGAACCAAGGAGAAACGGGAGGCGTTTATACTTACGAACGCGCTTGTATTGTATCTCCATATGCTTAAAGTCAGTGTGACGATTCAAGGCCAAATGGAATAGGATTTGGAGGGCAGTATCGGGCCGCTTTCATGGGTCGTTGGTAGCGAAATGTCTACGTTGTGATACCTGCTATCATGGTCCGTCTTGCTGCACAGGGCCAACGTCGGGCCACTTTCTCATACATCTCAGCATGAAATATACCAAGTTTCCCAGCATGTACCAACTAGCTCCAAATGTATCCGTCAGCCTATTTTTTCTTGTAGAGGAGGAACATTTGCTTGAACACCACGAGAGACATTCCAATCTCTAGCAAACGTGGGCCGACCCAGTGCAGGGGGTGCTGACGTGGATGACAACATGATTACGCTTGGCATCACTTCGATAACTAGGGAGGGTGTGTAACTGTTCCATAAGCCGGTGTTTTAGTCTCTTCCGACTACGTTTTGCTGTGTACTATATATCGTTTAAAGAATCTGTTGTTAAAATGTGTCACAAGGGCAACGTTTATACTAGGCAGCTTGGCAGAGGCAGCTTGGTAAGCTCGTTGACAGTATTTCGCTTTTGATTATTATTATTATTATGCAATTTTTATTCCGCGACAACAGCATGTACGGTCGTTGCCTCACAGCGCCATGGGCCATTTCTTGAAACGACTAAATGTATTATAACATGATGGGCCCCAATTCGATCGTCGAAATCCATCCAGGAGAATATGTAAGAGCATATTGGTGCTGGTATACTAGATTATATATATATATATATATATATGTCTACACCGAACAACGCGACTAACGGCGGCAGTGGTAGTATATTTGACTCAAGGTTAGAGGTTGTGGTCGATCAGTTTACGTGCACGCACGTCGGTGGCGGCAGCAACGGATACACGCCGCAACAATTTGTAGAATAGTTTCGGCAGCAGGTAGGCAAATTTGCTCGAAGCCCTGGGGCAGCGAAGGCATGCACGATGGACACACACACATTTCATGCGCTGGGACTTCGCCAGGACACCACGTCAGCGGGATCAACTCGCCCTTCTGTTCTCAGCGTACACGATAGACGAAAAGTTAGTCGCTCTTTGCCAGCCGACACTTTTCAAACCTGATCACGCCAGGCCGCGATTCGGACCACAATGACCTCGATGTCGCCTTCTCTAGACGTGACAAAGTTAGCGGTTGGTTGTTCATGGTCATTGTATGTTATCGTACAACTTTTCGTAGGACTTCTGCCTGCTTATCTCACCCACGATCTGGTGGCCTCCTTCAGAGGAATAAATATATCCCGCTCATTTTCAACTAGCTGCCCTCGGATAAATACGATATTTGCCGCTTAACGGCGTGGTTAACCCGCCTACAACCAGATCGACCCCACTTGGTTCCCGGCTTTGTTCGAGCATGTCTGATTATACAGATCGGTCGAACAGAGAGCGATAAGTAGCTGCTGAAGTGGTTAGTGCAACTTATGCCTGTACGTGTAAGAACGTAAGTACGCGTGTGTGTGCGCGTGGGTCTATTCTCAAGTGGAATCGATCAGCTTATGACGTCCACAATAGCTTACAAAAAAGACCTGGATAGTGCCACAAATCTCTTCGTGTTTTCAGCGACACAATGTCTAGCGACGTTGTGAACCGAGCATATGGGAACTGTCGCCACAACGGCTCAAACGGATGAAGTGATGTGAGCTGCTTAAGACGCGAGCGGCTATCGTCATTAATCGGCAGTGTAAACTACTCCGCGCTTGGTCGTTAACCAAAGGACGGGCAAAAACACCCAAGTAGAGTAAAGCCTTGAAGATATGTTAAGGTTTGTTTCCGTGATTTGCCAACGTCGCATTACCTAGCGACGCAGCTTAGAAAAATATACCGGTAATGCGATATATGCCAGGTTGTCGTGCCATACGTGTAAGTACCGACAATGTCCTACGGAAGAAGGACTCGGAGCGAGCCCCGAAAGATATTCTAATACCTTAGGGTTTACCAGAGGCTGGCACAATTATTCGTCACTATCAAGACATCTCCATATAGAAACAAAACCTTCGGCCGTTCGCTTAGTCGCGTTGCGTCGGCAACCATCGGTTAGTTGAAACATTTGGGCTGTCATTGACACTCAAAAGCGTCCGCCAGCTTCCGACAGGTTACTCAAAGCTTGTTCGGAGCAATACTCGACATCGTAGGATATCTGATAATCAGTTAGCGAATATATGAGGACAAGCCAAAACCGTACTAAGCTGTTGCCGAGTGTAGATAGTATTGACGCTTTTGACAGCTTCCTCTCCTTGTTCACGGGGTTCGACGCTCATTGACCAAATGATCCGAAACCTAAGGGCCGTCCCAACTTTGCCGAGAAGGGAAATAATATCGTGTATCTTATTCTATCTCATTACTCCTGCTATCGGCCGGTTCCTTTGATAGTCCCCGGATAGACAACCCCTCGCACGTATACCAATAGAGTGATGCTTAGGGCCAATGAATAGGATGCTTGTACGTCCGGCAGCGAATGCCGCTTGGGAAATATCCTTCGGAAAAGCAACGTGCTCTTGCCATGCTCGAAGTGGACTCCCCTTTCCTAACAACAGGGCATTCGAGGCCACGGGTCAGATGGGCGCGCCAGAGTTGGAAGTTCTATCATGCCCAGTCTCTGAGCCAAGGACAAAGACGAATCCCTGACAGGAATTTAATCGTAGACCCCCCCCGACTAGCGCAGAACCATGTCGTCTACGAGCTACTACGATACTTGAGAATAACGTGGGTGCGCAGTTGAGATTCCGAGTTGTGGCCCAAGATTCAACCAGCGAGTTCGACCAGACTTAGACGCAGGGCCATTGACGACACTGATTGCCTCGTGGAGGGTTCCCCAGTGGCCGATGACGTTAACAGTAGCAGTCTTGCTATTGTTGCCGGCACCAGCCAGCTCCTTCCTCAAGCAACCACCGCAAGGATCAGAGAGGCGACGACAGAGGCACGACACCAAGCCAATGACAGCGAGGAGCAGGAACGAGCGGTCGAACTGAGAGCAAGCGACGATCGAAAATAGAATTCCCAGGGTGCGCCCGTCGAGGGCCACAGTGGCCGAAAAGATGTGGCTCCTAAAGAAAGGGACTTGATTGACTGTTTTCTCTCATAAGAGCGGAAGAGCTTTGTGATCTTGATTATAGATCGCAACAATAAATAAGCCGAACAACGACTTTGAGCTCGGAGTGGACCATTCATGTCGCATTTATAACAGCAGTGACGAAAAGTGCGTGCACAATCGAATAGATAATATCTAATATAGATATATGCATGTTGTAAGGTTAGCCTGTACATTTCATGTTGGGCGTTTCTTCTTCTAGAGACAGGGAAATTGAGCACAAATCATCTCTGTGAGAATAGCTGTGTCTGTCGTGCTGATCAGATAGCAGGTATTCTCCACACTTACACTCGCTGCAGTCAATAGTCAGGTGATATGAGCTCACTATTGCCCAATGGGCTACCCACTGGGCAAACCTCGTCACAACCGCCTGATTACCTATTTCTACGTATCGCAATGGAGGATACGTCCAGCATAGTCCGTTTCATCACATTGGCAGAGCTATGTCCCCGTTCTCCTTCGCGAATGCCATCAATACGCAAGCGGTTCTCGTTGCGATGAGTTGATGTGCCATAGACGCATTAGCAAACGACCGTGTTCGGTGACCTGCGCTTTTTTAGGGGCAGGCTCCCGCTCAACGAAGGAGTGTTATCGCTCTTGGGAAAAGCGGGGACAGCCAGAATGGAAACGAATCAGAAACGAGTTATCTGATTATCTCACAGGCTCTCTTTCTTTCGCGCTCGGTCTGAACCATTCAGCTTGGTTACAATGAAGTGGCGGATTACGTTCCTACCGCTGGGATTCGCTGAAAGATAGGAATCGCGAGGCTACAGGTGGCTAGGGGTCGAACGATACGTTCAACCACGTACCCTACGAGATCGAGTTTTCTATGGTCGTTAGCATTGAATACAATGTTGCGATATCCATTTGCTGTTGGTTACGTTCAAATATTGCCTCTGGTAATACCTTTAGTCCTCTCTTGCCTTCGAAACCGCAGACGACCGCCGGCCTCCTTACTGCTACCTTCCTCGAAGTAGTCTACCACAGGTTGATCCGCGCTACCGGGGACAAGCGCGCCTTCCACTGTAGCGCCGTTTTCTAGCTTTGAGGCAGAGAGACAATCTGTCGTCTTCTCCCTCGGGAGTGAAGGTGACGGCCTCGACCTGACACACTGCTAGTCCCCAACTACTTCTCCATTTATTGTATACTGTACAATTGTATAGTGTGCTTTGTGGCACACTATACAATTGTACAGTATACAATTTTTACAGTATACTATTTGTAGTGTGCTTTGTGGCGGTTGGACTAGAACTAGTCAAGTGAACGGCAGTGATTCAACATTTAAGACTTTGCTTATATATGATGGGTCATAACAGTAGGATCCTACCGATTTTACTGCTGATTCTGTCGAATTATTTAAACAGGGTCAGCTTTGTACGTTTCTGCCTCTTCATCAGGCAGCGGTGATACTGCGGAGCTGGCCATAATATCTACAAACCTCCATTAAAAGGTTGATGATTCGTGTCAGACATTGGACTACACATATCCTCGTATCGGGAGCGTGCCGCGTGTGTTGTCAACACAGTTTGCCCGGGGCGAACTTCGTTTATTTTCAGAGAGAATCAACAACAGCAGCAGCAGCTTCAGCCAGCTAGCTACCCAGCCAGCCAGCCAGGCGACACGGCTCAACTAAGATAATGACGAGTCTTGCATGTGTAGCCAATTAGCCAGCCCATCTCATGTGCACGGCGCATGAATGATAAGCAGAATAGAACACGAAGGGTTGTTTCGAGTCTAACGCTCGCACCTCACCTCCATTCAGATCATGCAAGTCCCT
This sequence comes from Stratiolaelaps scimitus, assembly GCA_019614645.1. Lineage (NCBI taxonomy): Eukaryota > Metazoa > Arthropoda > Arachnida > Mesostigmata > Laelapidae > Stratiolaelaps > Stratiolaelaps scimitus. Next base: position 525,579 of record JABWDB010000025.1, on the reverse strand, counting down.
TCGCATTGAAGTTACTCGGTGTCCTGCTTCCAGTACGATCGCTCTCTCTCTCTATGGAAACACACGCAACTCGAGCTAAAAAGGTAGCACTGAATAACGCATGCATCCCTTTGGGTACTATGGGCAGGGAAAATGGCCGGTTTTGCGTTCGCTCTAAGAAATGCAAACACCATCACAAAGGTAAGTTTTTAACTTTATGACCATCACCAGTATTTTCTGCCAACGTAGTTGGTTCTAACATTGAGTTAGTTAAAAGTTATTAGTTATTATTACTTGATTTGTTTCCCAGTCCTGCGACCACATTAGGTTTTAAGCATATTTCGATATATAGCCGCATTATGTCACTCTCACCGCTCTCTTTATCTCGTTAGTTCCACTCATTCAGAAAAATTGATTACCTGCGAACTTAATCATGACGATGAAACGCAACGATGAAACGGGCAGTTCGGGATCTATTTGTCGCCGGCCGACATTATGTTCTCCCTCTGCGACGACGGGGACAAGCTTAAACCCGACTCAACTCCGTTTTTCGCCTACATGTTCCACGCCGGCGGCCCTACATTGCATTTGATGTATTTATAAGTCCCTCCTCCGCCACCAACTGCGCTAACAGCCTCCACACGCCGATCGGAAACATCATCACAGGCACCCCGCGCTCTCCCCTTTAGATCTGCCATTCGCTACCCGGGCCCAGGACCTCGGAGGCTTGAGACCTCGTCCAAGAGTCTCCGCTCGCAGAGTTGGGGATCCACTCGTTATGTAGCGCACAGCAAGTAGCATCACAGTCGCGTTCGTATGATGATCTAACGGTTGGCACCGCGGGACGAAAAAAAATAGGTAGCGACTCACCATCCGTCACCCTTTGACCAAAAAGGGTGGACGTCCTTCGGGCTGTGCTTTCCCGGGCGGAGATCCTTGTGCTCTACTACGTTTTAGGAGCCCGCGGCGTGGGGGAAGGATGCGTGGCCTTCGTCGAGTGTGTTGCCGTTACTTTTTCTTCCTTTGGCTCGCATGGTCAGAGGACATCCCCACGGGTCGAAGCAGAGAGATTGAAGAGCAAGAGAAAGGGAACGCGCGCGCGAGAGAGAGAGAGAAAGAGGAGGAAGACAGAGAGACCAGAGGTTCGATGAGGGTCTGTGCCGAAGTAGTTGTAGTAGCGGTCTTCGAGGCCAAGGGACAGTGACGGACGGTCGACGGCCACAGCGCCAAGCGTTACATCTGCGCGGGACGTGCACTGCAGTGGAGGGCACAGGCTCGATCTAGCAGATGATATAGTCCCCCTTCCCCCTTTTCTCTCTCTCTCTCTCTCTCTCTCTCTCTCTCTCTCTCCTCTCTCTCACACACGGTCCACTCATCAAACTCAAGAGGGGATTCGGCGACCCAGGGACAAACGCTTTGGACGCCGAAACGGTGCCCGTACGTCAGCTGTCAGAACAATCTCTTCTGCCCCGCCATAGCTGGGAGCAGCAGCGGGATCGCAGAAGCATCTTCGCTCTCCATGGCTTCCAATGTGGAAGGGACATCAAAGAGGGTCTTATGTTTAGAGTGTACTAAATATGTAAGTACTATAGAAACTGCTATGCCATCGAGCCTGGCTGAGACGTGGCTCGGGGTGCCATTCCCTCCCATGACAGAGATTCGGATGGGACCTACGTTTTGGTGGGGCATTATTATTAAATGCCGCCGCGCTTCGTCACTTGGGAACTGTGACGCAATCGGCCCCACTTGATTCAAGGGAATCAAGTGTCAGCCGCGACTCTATCCGAGTGACACAACGTTACGGTGCGGCAATGCTCATCACCTATTGGCTATCAGTAATCACCATTCTTCATGCTGCTGGACGACCACAATCAGAAGCTTCCATTGTATTCGATACACTCTTAGGTGCATAAAGGGTACAAAGACAACACATGTGAAGTCACGCACCCACCCACACACATCCAAATGGTGACCTATGACTTAAAATATATTTATGTATATTCTAGGTATGCTCATATCCATGCATGTGTTAAGTTAAGCCTTAGCGTATCGATTAGCCGAGCAATATGAATTAGGGCTCCCAACATCTCCAGACACACCCACACATATACACTCGCTTTGTGGACTAACAGCTTAGTTGAAGCATGGTTTTCTATAATATAAGTTTCTTATAGCAGTCATTCTACAACGAAATCTTCTACGCTACCTGGCGCATCAGGGCGTTTCAATGTCATTTAGAGCATTTTTTCCATCGACCGAAACGACAGCCAGAGGGTAAGCGTGATACTAATTGCATCTATACTTCATACACCGAACCGGCATGGCTGCACCGTCTGTTCTTACAAATTCAACAACCCGGCAACCATAGTTGACTACGGGTACCCTCCCCATGTTAGGTACGCTAGTAGATTCTGTTGTTAACCAATGCTACTGCGTGGACGGTGGTAATAGCGAAATCCAGAGCCACGGAGGTCGCCAGGGAAGCCAGCTTGACTCGTGGCTACGTTCGCGTTGGCGCGTGGATGCAGGCGGATCCGACCAGGCCTGACCATGCGTCCGTCGTAATTAATCAGGCCGCCCTTCTGGCAAAGTCCCCCCCTAGATTCAAGACAGCCTGGACCGAGAACAGATGCACGTCAAGAAGTACGGCTGGGTAAGGCCAGTCAAGATGACCGTTGACCGGGCTAGACCCCGGACGCATGCACTGCAAGTGGAGCTCAGCCAGTGGTCCAGGAGAAAGTTCTTGCCCCAAGGCAATATATCGCTGATTGGTGCTCACCGCCGATGCCGGCGTCCCCCGTTCGCAGTGTGCATGAGAGGAAGGTCCGATGAAGTCGCGGCTTATGGTTCATCGCCTGGCCGATGGATCTCTTCTCGATGGCTTCTCATGAAACAGCCATGGCCGCCAGACATCTCGGAAAGGCTGCTCTTACTCCTGAGTAAGCGTCGATACGTTCGGACGTTTAGGCCAGAGACTAAATCCTTTGGGGGTAGGGGGGGAGCATCCTCAGACTCAACTAAGGAGACAACCCCCTCCCTTGTACCGGCCCACGTCAAACGTTCAAAGTACGGGAGCCACTCTAAATATGCCCAATCCTCGACCCATGTGTTCAGGATGAGACAACACAACACCTTCTATCGTATCGCCTAACTGTCCCCCATATCTCCGCTGGCAAAGGTCGCGTGCAGGCTGTTCCGGACAATAACGGCGGCGGCGGCGGCAGGCAGCTGCAATCGCGACCTCTCGATGTTGTTGTAGTTATTGCTGTTGTTGTCGCCAGTATCTCCGGCCTTTAGCCTCTTACGCCAGTCACTCGCCTATGCCACTGTGTGTGCGCGTGTGTGTACTGTGAGATTAGTTTGTTCTCTCCCCCAACCCCGCACAGAGAAAGTATTATACCTCTGAGTCCCGAGGGGACGTTCTCGTCTAGCCGCACTATCTCTTAGTGTTGTCCATCGCTCATCATGGCCAATATCGTTACATAGATTACCAGGTTTAGATCATATGCCAACACGCACAATGGAGCGCTGACTATTCTTGCTACAACGCCGGTCACTCAAACCTAGCCAGGACTGCACGAGCTGTTGCCAGCTGTTGTTTCGTGCGTATCAAACACACCGCTACAAGCGACACTGGGCCGGCACTGACGATTATGTGATCCGTATAGACAAGGAATCGCCGGAACCATATGTACGATGTGGGTCGCAGCCTGTGTGGCTATTATCCGGGGCCATCGAGCAAAGGGCAAATTTTACGTCAATTTTTCATCTCGATGTTCATCTGGAATAGAACGAAAACGGTACAGCCCTTTATTTTGAAGGAAAAAAACATGAACTAACATACGTTCTATTCCGAGCTTTGGAACCCGCATGATCCTGGCGATCGAAGCGGTTCTCAGTTCCGACCACGCACAAGCTGTAACGAACTTGAAGAGAAGAATGAACACATTTCACTCAGCACTAAATTTAGCATTGGATGAATCATTTCGTCGTCAAAGTATCGACTGAATCTCGCTCCAAGTGTCATCACCTCTTGAAGATACATAACGGTTCGACAATATATTGTTTGCTGGATCTTAGGTCGCGCTATTGGCTACATTAGCCTTAAGGTTTTGCGGTTATCTTTGCTTTGTTGCGTCGGCGTTACATCCGCGACGGATGATGAAATCCTAGGGTGGAAAGGATGTCGAATCTCCAAGCTACACATGAAACGCTTTATTTACAGACAACAATGTCTCTCGAATTCGAAGAAACGATCAGATGCGCTGACTAAGCGAACTACCAATTAAGCCAGTTCGATTAGACTTCACGTGTTCGTAATTAATCAACCAAATCAAATTCTCGTTAAGTGGACTGTCTCCGACTGAAGCAAAAAATAGGGAATATCGGCTCCGTTGAGAACATCGGCTGTTCCGGACGTATTGGCCAACCCAAATTATACGGGATGGGCTCACTTATCCTACGCGGCCTAAACAGAGAGACCCAAGATATAATGCATGCGAATGGTACAAGGACATCGAACTGGTGCTCTTAAGAGGAACCCGTTTCCTATAAGGACTGTCTACTTCGTGTGCATATATCTGAGCTCCCGCTCACATATGTATGCACATATATACGAAATTATTATCAGTACTATTAAACGCCGCAACGATGAGGTTAAATGGCTAGCAAACTTCCAGAGGTTCCACCAACAGCGTATATGCTTTAAATATCTGTATATTCTGTGTGAACGAGCCGTTGGTAAACATTTGCTAAACATCGCTCTCCGCGCCTGCTCCGTCCGCTTGAGCATACGCTGGCGAGTCGCGTTAGGACAAGCCAACCCAGTTGACTATTTTCGCCAGGCCAACTTGACGAGTCGGCCGGCTAAACGACTGTCTTCCAGCGGGGTAGTACAGGCAACCTTATATGCGGCGCTCAATGCGGCCACGTTTTTTTTCGGAGCCGAGAGACGCTGACGCCGCTGGCGTCAACACGCCAGCGACGGTCGAAGATCAGCCCACTCCGCATTCTCTTCGCGTACGCAATGGTCTCCTGGGAATCACGCCTTTCCGAGGTCAGCCTTCGGCGGCCACAGTTTGTCGTAACGAAAGGTGGTTAGCAGAGGTTAGGTTAGGATGGGGCGGAGGGCAATTGTTAGCACTTCTCCGCTAGAACACAGTGCATCGCGCCACGCAAACGCCTACAGGGGCGTCTACACGTCATTTGCCTGATTACTAGGTGGCGGAGGCGGAGGCGGACACGAGATCCGAGAAATGAAATAGGCTTTTTATGTTAGTGTGCATTTGCTTAACTCCCGGCCAATTAGGGTAACATTTCGCGATGAAGGATTCGCGTAAAGCATCAGCAAGCAACGTGTACGGGGGGGTGCACTTGGCGGTCGGTCCAACGCTTTGAGTTCTGAATTTTTCTTGTCACATACTTCTGCCACGTGTATGATGATTAGACAATAATTTAACACCGTTAACTGTCGGCGGAGATCATTCGTGATACTCTATGTCGGCACAGTGTTTGAAGTGCTTGACTGTCACTACATGCGAGTAGATTGGCAGACACATATTGAAGTCAGTGGCCCGTTCGATTACGACCGATCACCTATTTGATTCGTTCATGCCGAACGGATAATTAATAATGGATGTGGATAATTCATAACGGCTAGATGGTTGACATGTTAGAATGGCAAATGTGGTCCCCGCTATACAGCGATCGTAGCGCTACATAGCGATCGTTTACACTAAAGTCGACGTAATAATCGGTGCAGATTGCTAGTGACGGCAGAAAAGTAAAATTTTCAGCCGTACTGGTAAAGTGTGCCCGATGATGGGGCAACCGACGATAATGGTCTCACTGCATCCGTTAGCATTGCGCGGCATAGCTGAAAAATAGTATTTTACTGACGTCCAGCATACTGACGTGCTTCTGCGTAAGATACTCCTGATAATCTGACTATGCCACGGCGCTACGCTGCACTCGTTGCCGCAAAAAAACCGCGAAACGGAATGTCACTGTTTAACGTTGACACAACCCGGGGAGGGTTTCGCCCCCAGAGGAGGAACTGAGGGACAGGACATGGTTGATGGTCCATCAAGTGACGGTCCATGCAGGGCACTGACTGAAGTAATACTTTTGACAGTCCCGGTCAGTGGCCCCAAAAAGTCAAAATCGGTTCTGGGTTTAGTCAGTAAGAGTCCGACACTACACCAGGCAAATAAAAAAAAACAACCCGTGACAGCTTCAGAGTGAGGCCTGCTATCTCCGTATTCTCAACTGATACCCCCCCTCTGCCTTCGCTCGTATTCGCTATCGCGCAACGCCAGCCTCCACTGGCCGCCAAGGTCAGCCATAAAGTCATTCCACATACAATAGATCGTCGGCTGCCGTTTCCTCAACGGAATCTGGAGTGAGTAACCTCTCATTGGGCCCAATATCCCGCACAGTCCTGAAGCCGGCAAACCATCAGCGGTTTTAACCCACCAAACCCGCAACGGCCGTCTCGCCTGTCCTGGACCGCGGCGTCAGCAGTTAAGTGGCCGCCCCTGCCGCCGTATAGCAGCGACACAGGGCGTCGAGCGGCAATCGAACGTATTAAAGCCGACCCCCCAAAACGCATTCGTTCGCATAGCTCATCGCTTTGACCGCCTTCGACACAATGTCGAGACCCATCCCCCTCTGCCGTGAGGCGTCCTTTGCTCTCATACTTTGCTGCAGAAGCGGCCCCTGCCGCCGCCGCCACCATCGCGGCCTAACAGAGTGATAGTGCTATCGTAAAGTCATCTCGCCGAGCCGGTATCGTTCCTATCCTACATTGCTCCCGTAGTAGCCCCCCACGCTTCGGTTCGTTCCACGCTATATTCGACGATATCGCTGTGCAGCCGGCGTCCCGCTGTTGGTAATAACGCGATGCCCAACGCGCTACCAACTGCCGGCGGCCCTACCGAACAGAATCCCTGCAGCGAATGGGAGCGAGACGCATCTACAATAGCTCTGGGCACGCGGGTAGCTGCATGCGAGACACATCAATGGCCCGCACGTGTTGACTCGATCTATCTACCGAGTACGAAATGAAAAGGGAAAAGGAAGAACAGCGGTGGTGGCACCATCAACTAGACGCTTGGCGAAATGGCCTCACAGGTACAGGCGATCGTGCGGCTCGTTATAGCTATCAGCACCACAACATGTTGAAAGTATGTATTGTATTGCAGAGGTATATTTAAAACGGGTATAGATTGGCAAATAGGGGAGGGTCATTTTTTTTCTTTCGTTAACGGGAAATTCGCGATGAGTTCCGCGCACTGACGGGCTGGCCATTGCGTGCTTATGTAATATATTATAGAAAAAAAAAGAAATATCATGACGCAGTATTATTCTGTAGACGTGTTTGCACGATTTCTGCTGCAAACTGTGTGTTTGTGTTCATCAGTGTTTTTTTGTGCGGGCGTTTCTGTGGGTTTGTGGTTCAAGCGCGTTTTGATGCTGCTGTAAAGTCCCTTGTTGTTTAAGGAGCATCTTGTAGTCGCGTTAATCAGCGCGGAAGTGGCGTTCGTACACCACGGCTGGCGATTCCGGTCACGAATTAACAGGCGAATCTCAGAGAACGAACAGCAAAAACGCATTCGTGATGCATACGTGCAATATTTCCACACACAGGAATTACGAGGACTGGTTTCGGCAGTACCGACTGTTGTGATCGTCATTTAAGCCATATCAAGAGAGGAGCTCTTCTGTGAATCTCTTCTCACCTCGAGCGAATATCCGCCTCGCGTATTTTAGTGCAAATCCTGCTTCGCTAAGCTCTCACTTATTGGCTCAGACAGACAGCCAGACAGTGACTATGGACTGGGTTACGCAGACCACTATGCACTCCGAAGACTCTCAGTGTTAGTGGAGCTACCGAAATGCTACTGCGCGCTCCCGTTGGTTCCGCGCGCCGCCGGTTCGGGTTGCCCGTCGCCGCGAACCTCGAACTGGCCCGTTCCAAATTGCTTCAGTGGTTTACATAGTTTCTTGGCGTGAGCCACCGGCTGCTCTGCTGCTGCTGCTGCTACCGCTATGCCAGAAACTGAGCGCGAATTAAAGTCGAGCCTCGACCGAGCGGGCGCACTTACTGAAGACTAGAAGAGGAGAAAGTTTGCGCGTCTGTTACTGTTCACCCATGCTCAGTCAGCTTCTCAGCTTTCAAATTGTAGATTAAGTCATGCGTGTCGGCCAGAGCTAGCATGCGCACTCGTGGTCTCGGGGCAGCCGCTCCAGACGGTACTCGTGGCCAGCGGGTCTCTCCTCAAACAGAGGGACCACGTTAATCAAAGACACTTCGGATCCTTTGTTACTCGCAGTGGGTGCACGGAGCGAAGTACGTTGAAGAGCGAGGCACCCGAAGACGGTCGGGTGGGAGGTGTTAGGGATTATGAAGTTTTTACGATGCGTACACATTTGACGGCACCTAGAGAAGGCGAAAGATCTTTTTCTCTCTCTCTCTCTCTCTGAAAAAGTACAATGACAAAAGGTTTCGTGAGTGAACCCCGTTTCGGAACTAGAAAACCTCAACCTGAATAGTCGAGCCGATGGAGAGATGGCAAAACGTCGGGAAATTACAATTTAGATAGAGGGGCAAAAAGGCAAATAAATAAAACCTAGTAAAGAAAGCGTTGAAGAGAGGGGTGCCCAACTGAGTCGAGCCTGAAAAAAAACGCGATACGATTTTCACGCGGAACAAATCGCCACATGAACGAACGAATATGCACTACATAGCATGCTGCCACTTAGAGGTGTACCAGTCTTCATAAGACCTGGCTGTTCATTGGTTGTTACGCTATTACCTGACCAGTTGGCTTACTGGCGGTACTGTGCATATGTTCGTGGCAACGAAAGCCATTTGTCATGTTTAATGGGTAGTTTCCATTTGCGTAACTGCGTTACCGGAAACAAAAATTAATAAAGCGGGAAGTCTTCGCGAACAGTTGTTCGACAATATGTGTTTGCGCGCTTGTTGATTACAGTGGCAATCACATTGGCAATTACACCCGAGCATTTTCGCTGTCAGCGACCGGCCGAGATGTCACCGATTAATTGCTCTCCTAGACAAAAGGAGGGTGCTTAGCGTTGATAACGACAAGTGAACGCGTACTAACTAAAAGCAGGTACACGCCCCTTCCCACAAAATCTCAACGGATCTGCCCTAACCTACTCCAGGATATCACGGACCTCGTGATCACCACTGCTCGGATCGTCTACCCCCGGGAACCTGTAGCTTACCGCCGGACGAGCAACGCCTGGCCCCTCGAACAAATAAGTCCTGTTAACCTCAATCGTCATTGTGGTTGACTGTTTTGAGCTTGCCTTTGTCAGTTGGCCGATGCTGTGGCATTCGGTTGGTGTTTTCTCTATTCGACGTGGGATTAGTGCATGTTACTACCGTGTTGACGTCTCTCGAAAGGCCGCCCGCTGATTTCCGCGTCCTGAGTGGTTCAGTCAGGACGGGCTCAACAAGGGGTTCGAAACGACGAAACGAGGTGGCTTTAATCAGCTCGTGGCATTACACTAGCGACAGTCCTCAGGGTCGATAGTCGACGAACAACTCAACTCGCCCTGCCTCTCTTTGCTTTGAAAATAGGATGAGACAATTGAAGCGAAATAAGCTCACAATATGACAAAAATCGAAGCCGATGCTGCAGATCGATGGGTTAGGAGGGTGCTGCTTAGAATCGATATCGCGCGACGTGGGATTAAATAGAGGGATACTATCGTTTTAGAGAATAAGCACACTCGTAATATCGCTGATCAAGAAGAATAATAAATCTTACAACTAAGAATAACAGCTTTACCTCTGATGCGTCTGAATTCGATCGACCCCTATCTAATGCCAGCATATAAAAGGTCAGCACTCGCTTGACCTTTATTTTTTGTTGTTAAAAAGGCGGCTGTTGGCATGCTAATACATGTCAACACCATGACCGCTCCTCTTTGTGGCACTGTTGACGATGTTCAACGGCACCATACTTCCCGGCACTCGCTTGACCTAAAGGGCGTTAATTTAACCCGGATGGGGAGGCTAGATTTTATTGGCTCATTTCGGCTCCTCACCGTTGCACATTTGCATTTAAAAGGGTCTTATGAAGCAATGCCGAAATATGCTCATAGACGACTGGGCGCAATAGAGAGCAGATTACTGACTTCCTCTCCTTACATAAAACTAGAAGTGCTAACCATTTCACCGTTCCCTTATGGGACGAGTTGAATATGCCCGACGTCTGCAACCACGTTTCAATAACCGTAATCGTACAATAAGGCAAGGCTATTGGTAGGGCCACATACTCCCATGCACTTGCGTGCACTCACGCGCGACATTTAATGGGCAAACGTGGTTACGGTTAGGAAACAAGGTTATTATGGGCGACAGAAACGCCACCGACGCCGCCAACAACTTCATTGTGCCTCGCCAACTTGGCAGAATTGGCAATTAGTTGACACGCGGTGCCCGACTCACTCGTGCCCGGCTCAGGCGAGAGGGCCCGCGAGAATAGCGGCTCCTTCGCGGAACCCCAATGAGATCGCTCCACTGTCGTCAGCGAGAGGGGACTGGTTTGTGTAGCAGGGCTCCTAGCGCCAGGTATTGCTGCTTTCTGCCGCAATGGTACCGCCCGTGCTGGAATGATTTGCTTTCCGCGGGTTTCCTTTCCGTTTCCACTAGAGCGGAGGCTTGGGCGCATGGTCAAGACCTTAGCCAAAGCAACATCCTATTACACTTAGGCTAATGACGATTGTCGACCCGAGGTCTGTTTGGCTGGTTGGACGTACGGGCTACGCAAGTGTCACTGATGTTGTGACCAGTTCAACGGCGACGACTGCAGCGAGGACTACTATAGTACGCGGAGGGTGACTAGTCATTGAAAGGATGTCAATCTGTGGGACTCAAGTGTTATCGTATTTCATTCTATCTACAGCACTTGTACCTCAATATGCAACGTGCAGCGTAGTACAATATTGAGCGTAGTACAATATTGAGCGTAGTAATATTGAGCGTACCTAACAATAATAATAATATTTGTTCATAGGACAAATCGTACTGCATCTATGTTCACCCATTTCGCTAGTTGGTGCTCGGCAGTCACATGAGCAGTCGGCCGGTAATCAATCATATTTAGTTCGATCATCCTATCCTACCTCATCACCGTATTCATTTCGGTTCTGGGGGTCCTCTTTCTCCAGAATCTCTCACTTCTGTTGCAGGACCACTCATCTGACAACCCCGCCTACCCCGCTTGCTCCGCATTCGCCTCGAAGAAGTTCAGGTAGAACCATGCACTTCGTCGTCATTTCTAAAGTCCGCCGGATTCGACAATACTCACCCGCCTCGCCAACCAGAAACGTAGAACGGCCTCATTGAGATGAGTCGGTGCGGCCAAGGAAAGCCCTTCAAAATGAAAGAAGTTTATAGAAGTTTTAAAGTGCAGACGAATTCCCGCCTCATTCGTTGGCAGAAGAAGCGATCTACTAACAGGGCCCATTTATCAAAACAAGCCAAACATGCAACGAACAAACCTGATACTACTACCGGCCCGCAGCAGGATAGCACAACCAGCTGCACGCTTAGCTGCGGTTGGAATGACGAAATCTCTATTCTCTTCTTTACTAAGTACTGTTGCATTATCTTCTGTCAAGCTCGATTCGTTCTACACAAAAGTTCGTCATGTGATGTAAACCGCTCGGTGAGCCAAGCATCTCGAGTTGAGGAGAGATGGTCGATGGGCCTTCCCGTTCTGGATGGAAGGAGGGCTGGCGACTGGCTAGAAAACGAAGGTCTACCAGAAATCATTTGCGCTTATTCGAGTCGTTAGCACTTGTCGACGACCGAATCGAATTAAACGCCCTCTAGACAGCTTTTCAAAGGTTTCGATTCGTGTATATAGCAGACTTACTGTGTGACACGTGGAGTTCATTAATTATGCCAGCATTAGTTAACCCCAACGCCGGTCGTGGCTAGTGGCCCCGCCCGACGAGAAAGTCGGAGCTTTGAAGTAACGGTATCCATTCTCTTTAACACCAACAAGTACTGTCCTTTAGGATCGAGATGAGCGCAACTCGGAGCCGGTGTATGTATACCGAATAAACAACAGAACGTCCACATTTCGTAAGTTTGCGTTGGTCGGCTCATCCGACTGTTGACTGCCGCTATCGCAGGCACTGCTAGTGCAGTGCCAGTAGCACTGACCCGACGAATGCAAAAACGACCTCGTCACGTATAAGTCCACGTCGTCGGGTCTCAGATTTATCGCGCTGAAAGTTCAAAGTCGCATTGGCTGTCCTGTGAGTACAGTTTTACTGTTTCCCCGCTATGACTTCCCCAGGCCCATTGCGATTCCGTCTGTTAGTTTCAGCATCGCCCCTTAGCTTTGCGCTCTGTGCCTCGGCGGCGACTCTCGTAAGATCTCGGGAGGACATGGCTTTCTCGTACTGCAGAATAGCCTTCCCCTTACAATCAACTCAGGGCAGCCCTGTGCCCTCTGCACAAACCAATTCCGCACTTACTCCATTTCTCCATTCCGACTGCTTCGGAATGAAATCTTTTCCAGTCACTTGTCTATGACCCTTCTGATGAGGAGGGTGACCACAGCGTTGCCCGCTTGTGGTATTTGTTATCGATCTGACTGCGTATATACATACATATGCAAGCACAAAGAAGTACAACTTCTATGAGCCGCGTAGCTACTTGCTTTCCAGCCGATCCTCTAGGCGAAGAGGACATCTGAAGGTAGCCAGTCTTTAGGAAGTTGTTCCACAGACCGGTCATCGTTTGGCGATCCCTTGTTTTTGTGTGAGTATGCTGCTTCTGTTCCATTACATTGGTAATAATGCTATTGGCTTCTATTAGGTTGGTTCATAAGTTCTCGCGCTTTTTTGGGCAGTTTTCCTTTCCACTTTCGCCTTCTCCGTTTGTTTACTTCTATATACTGTTCGAAAGCGCTTTCACTCATCTATGGGCGTGGTACAATCGTGTTCTACGGTGGAGAAAAAATACCAGCAATTTGCGGCTCCAACCATGGGTGTTGAATTTTCGACACCTACTCCTCTTCGAATTTCGCCGAGGCCAAAAAGCTGCCAAGGCAACTCGGGACATATCTTCTGTGTACGCTGCGGACTCTATTAGTGTAAGGATCGCTCAAGAATAGTTTGCCAGGATTAAGCCTGATCTCCATTCTAAAAAGAGAATGATTTGCGTTTGGTGGGTCTGGTAAACTGGAAAATCCTTGAGAATAAACAACGGACAACAAGTTGGTTTATCTAGTCCAGTTGTATCGAGTAACTCAAGCTTTCAGTGACAAAGGACACGAGAAACAAGGCCAAGTCATTTTACTGCACGACAATGCCAGGCTCCACACCGCTAAAATCGTCAAGGAGGCTCTCCATGTGCTTGAATGGAAGGTTCTTTTGCACCCACCGTATTCGCCGGACCCGCCCCGACAGATCACCACCTTTTCTGTTGGCTGGCAAACAACCTTAGTGGTCATAGATTTGACAGTAAAGAGGGTCTCAAAATATGGCTCGAGAACTCCTTCGCGAGCGAAAGTGAAAAATTCTGGCGAGCCGGCATAAAAACGACACACACACACACACCTGTACACAGATGTTCATCCAGCACAGCTCTCAGCCAAATGCAATATTAACAGTAAATTAAATTAAAAATATTACCAGTCTTATACTAGATATTTAAATATTACACTTACTTACCGTAGTATCAGTGATCAAAGTTAGAATAGTAAAAATAGATCCCAAAAGGAGTCAACTACTGCAGCTATAATATTGCAATATATCCCCCCTATCGATTGGGACCCCGAACCTTACGAGGCACCAAGTACAGATCGACGATTGGCGAGGTCGCGCATGATTTTAAGCTGAATCACCGCCGTTGAATGGCTTCCGCCGCACGCATTTACAATGAGCTCGCTCGTTACAATTCACGCGGCCAAAATAACAGTAGTCATTTTCCGACAGACTCTCGTATCCGATACTAGATACTAGATATTTAAATAGATCGACATCATGAGAAGGAAAAAACCATAGCTTGTATATGTAGCAATTTCGATGAGAGCCGGAAGTCCGAGCCGTGATTTACAGCTGGGCACTAACTGATAGCTGAAAGTAAAATACTACCACAACTAACGCTAATGTATAATATGGCCATTTCGGCCTGAATCGAAATACCACTGCCAAAATCAAATACCAGTTCATCTCTTCGTACCGCAGCTGATTTCATTTCCTCTCGCGTTGGCCTATTTTTCGTTGATTCTTCCGTCTTTTCCATTTAGACCCTGTGCTGCTTCTTATGGCCGCTGCTCGCAATACGACACCATCGTTATCATGCGGAGCGGGTCCACTGCGAAACTGTGAAACCTAACCCTAAGCTATGAGCAGCTCATGCTTCATCCAGCACGAGCATATATATATATATATATATATATTGGACGTACCACTCTAACAGTGAGCCCAAAGAGGGCATATGGGGCCATGCCAGGTTATGGATGGCTAGATATATTCTATATATATTTTTATATTGTAATAGGTGGATATGAAAATGAATGGAGGGGTTCAGCACTAGCGTTCGGAAGGCACCATCGCGAAGGTCGGCGATCGGAACCGCCCCATATGCATATGTGGAGATCACCGCCCTTATTCAGTGTTACTGGACCGGGTCGAGATGATGGTATTCGACCTTTCGTCGCCGAGAGAATAAAAACACGTTAAGTCAGTCATAGCTGAATTAAAAAGGGACCGACTGTGACGATCTGTGTGTATATTGACTTGTGAGCTATATTTATGAGTGATTCCGAACGAATGTGTTTGTGTTCACGCTATTTTCAGATGAATGACTAGCGTTTCTTCCCAATGATTCTCTGTCACACGTAAAATATCAGGGAGACAGCAACATCTTATTTCGCTTCGACGTGACATTTCTTCTTCATATATATATATATATACATATATATATATGTATATAGTATATATGTATATATTATGTATGTTCGGCAACGTACGCCAAATGTACAAGGGGTCAATTTTGAGACATTGTAAAACAGCAGTTCCTTTAATAAACGAATAAAACCTTCACCTTTTTCCCTTTCGTTGGTCTCCTTTTGGCCTTTGGCGGCCGGTCTCGTGCCATCCTATAGTACATTCATCATTCTACAATGAACGGACGCTCTCCGCAAGCCTCAATGGACATGCTCTCGTTCCATGGAACCGTTTATTGCGTCCACCCGCTTAGTGGCAATTTCCCTCTCAGTGTCCAAAGTCCGCATCCGCCATTGACCCATCTTCCTTTGACGTCTCTCTCATCTCCCTCCAATCGCACTTGTGCCGTCATCGTGTGCCCCTCTTTTATTAAAAAAAAACTAAGTGCTTCACTTATTGTTCCTTCATTCTGGTGCAATCTTCCCTGCCCCTCTCTACCAGAAGCTCTCTCTTTATCTCACCTAGCCTCAACTTACCTCTTACCCAGCTGCATACGCCGTAGTCTGGCGTGGCCACATCGCGATGGTCATCCAATACGTTGTTCGTTTTATGGATCACTCCATCACCGAGGGGAGCTTTGCTTTCGACACCGGGCGGTTGTTGACCGGCAGTTTCTCATCTGTTCGGGCATACCCCCCATGCCCACCACCATGTTTTGTGTTCCTTGTGCTACTTTAGCAAACTAACCGTGAGTGGCGGTGCACCGCTACGTAGCAACAGGAGCATTCGGCAGAAGGGGGCTGGAAGAAATGCCCGCACGGTGGGGGGCCCGAGAAGACCGGCGACAGGAAACTGCGCCACAGATTCTCGAGAGCTACAATGAGCTAGACAGCTGGTTGCCAAGGATAGAAAAATGTGCTGTTATTGCTACCGCTGAAGCGGCTGTGTTGCTGCTGTTTTTATCGTGTTATAGCTGTGATCGACAGCACTCATGGTGCTCAGAACAATCAACCACTCTTCCATCTATTAACCTCGAATGAGCTGAACCGTTCGTTCAGTTTTTTCCGCCAAGTTTTTTTTCGGCTGGATGTTTGTAGCGCGCGCGCGCCTGAACTCGCTGCACCCCGTACAAATGCACTCGCCATTCCTTCGTACAAAACTCTACCATTTCATGTGCTCACTTCTGCCATCTGCAGCCTCGAGACCCTTAGAAATGGCAGCAGCCGGCGGGTTTTTTCTTAACTCCTTACCAGAAACAGCTTTGTACATCCACAAGAGATGGAAGTCGTCTCGAAGCGGCTATCCATATTAGACTAAACAACTGCTGGCTGTTACTTGCCCTTACTCAACGTTCATGGGCTTTGACGAATCGAGCGACTAGCCTTCGGTAAGTGATGCAGCGAATGGCAGCTCAGTCACGTCGCAAACTTGTTGTGTCAACCCTTCGTTCTGACTAGGTAGAACCCCAGGTAACCCATGTACTTCGCCATAGAGAGGCGCCGAAAGCATGAAGCAGTGAGGATTCCGGTGTGTTACGACACGTAATAATATTAATCAATACATGCCCCTTACAGATTTGCCCTTCGCGTTTCTTCGTCATCGTCCATCAACTGAAGTATATGTCGAAAGAATAGCATATTCTCTTGTTCTGTTGAGTATCTGTGTGTGTGCGTGTGTAAAAATAAGAGAACTATCGATCATGACTCGAAGCTTTCGCTTGTCTCGATACACGTAACATCGATGTGGCGTCGACGACTAATTTAGTCAGGAATAGCTAAACATCAGCGAGATTCGATCACCGATTCCAGTCACTGAAGTTAGCACATGAGTCAGTTCCTCAATGGTATTCGACCTCGCACTCGGAGATTGGCATTAAATAGAAATATCAATGTGAACAACAAAATATTGCGTTACAACAAAATCAATGGTTTCGTCACTCGATATAAGGAATGACCCTTGAAAAATACCGTCCCTATTTCGCTGTCCGCTTGCTCATCCGCAGTAAATCGGTCACTGCAATCAGTCAGCCATTGGGTAGGAAGAAATCTCTGTTCCAATATTAGATATATACATCGGGCCAAATCAACGCGTAACCAACACCACGACACACAGTCGCCGATTGCGCAATCGCTGGCCACATCTATACCCGCCTCGCCCGATTCACAAACTGGCGTTGTCGTGTACGACAGTCACGGCGGTGCCAGCGAGCCTGCCGTATAGGAAAAATGCCTCTTGGTGCTGGTGGGAAAGAAACGGAGTTTTTTTGGCTGGCTGATCATCGACTCAGCCAGCAATATAGGTGCTGGCTAAGCGAAAACGATACAGAAAAGCCGTTTTCAAAAGAAGAGAGAGAGTTCCTCCGACACTACGAAGATGCCAGGCGAGCTTCGGCTCATTCGGCTTGCGGCCACCACGCCCCCAATCGCCGAATGCGACATTGCCACCCCTTGAAATTTGTGCTGCTCGACCATCATCACGCTTGCAACCTGCACATGTCCTCCTATCGAACTACACTATGAAGTTAGAGTCCAAAACTTGTCGTTTCTTCTCGACATTGTACACTGGGGAAGTGCAGTTCTGGAACTGTGTGTTTGTGTGTGTGTGTGTTATCCAGAGCGCTTGTATCTGTGCTGTAGCGGTCTCTGTCTCCACAGGGGTCAACACTCCCACCGGTGTCTGATGAGATATGACAGATAGATTTCGATAGCTGAAACGAAATAGGGTTTCGCAACGCAGACAGATTGCAGGAAGACGCTGGCGGTTTGCGCCGCACGAGTGCCGACCCACTGTCCCGACTGTAGTTTATCTCAGTGGCCGCTGGGCATCGTCGTCGTCGGAATGGTTCATCCATCATCAGATTTCAATAATGCACCCAGGAGATTACGTTGAATAGAGTTACAGTCAGATGGGAACGATTCATCTGTGCCTCTTTCCGATGATCAATCTGTTTATTTATATATCTATGCACGCGGGGATAACCATTGCTATATATACATATATATATATATATATATATATATATTATATATACTTTGTCGTCATTTAGCGTCCACGAATTGACATCCATCCCAGTGGACACAGAAAGCACCTTTGTAGAAAGTACTACTGCATAAAGAAGTGTCCTGAGGCAATTCTACTAAAATAACCAGCAATAAATACTACCGTTTACATACAACACAGCTATTTTGTATCTTTAGCCTTGTAAAATTCTCGAGGATCAAATCGTCTTTATCAATGCGGATTTCTCTCGATGACATTTCTCGTTTGTAGTATTCTAGTTTGTATTCGAACACCACAGAAAGTATGCTCTGCTTAAAAGACTATTCCCCTATGGTTCCTCTGAACGGCTAATCCAATATATCGCAACGTCACCTCACAATTGTGTGCCCGCGAAAATATCTACGAGGAGAACTTGTTTTGACTCTTCTCGTTGTAGTTTATGTGGCACCATTCATGCTCATTACAGATACGAGCATATTCGGTGCATTGTATTGTTTAGAAGATGTATTTCAATTCCAATTCTCTTAAAAATGCATTCATGTACTTGGTGTTTAACCTGTCACGCCAGCAGATCTGTGACATTGGGTTCACGGGGTTCGATATATTCTACATCATCTCGTTCTTTTTCTCGGACATCTTGTCCACCAAACAACGGAGCTACGTTCGATGTCTAAGGTCATATATAGAAGGTTCACCTCGAACAACTCGGGAAAAAATCTCCGTTAACCTCAGCGATCATGATCTCCTCGGTTCCCCAGCCTCAACTATCACCTTTGGCCACAACAGCAGCATCAGGACTTGGTGGGACAGGCTAACCGAGGGATTTTTATTGCCAGAGGCGGCGCCTCTGTATTTGCCGCACGAACAGTCCTTTCGATGTCCTATCGCAGGCTCTGAGAGAGCTTGCTTAGTCCGGCAAGGTACATCAGGTACTGCTTAGCCTGGCAACTGCAAAATTGGACCAGCCGGCTCTCTCGTGTCGCAGTGAGGGACGAGCACAAGCCTCTAATGCATGGTCTAGATGAGGTCGCCGCGATAGGCCTATGGTCACCATCTTCCCTCGATGATGATGTCAGGGACCCGAAAACGCCCGAAGGCTAAGCGACCTCCATAAATTGGCCAAGCGTTTTTATTATTTATATTGATGCAGGGCCGTGCTAGGTGTGCAATCAATAATGCAGAAACAGTACGCCAAATCAAAAACCAACTCTACCTATTGGCGTTTCTGACCATCTATGATATTGTACATATGTAGAAGTATATACACAAGTTGAAACAAGGTATTCAACGAGTTGAATTCAACATTTATATGCTATTTCGATTTCTAAAGGGCATTCAGATTTTAGTTGCGTGAGAACACGAAGAAGTTTCCGCCTCAAAGAAACCAATGGGGGTGGTCTTCTGAGCCGAACAAATCACTCACCTTCCTCGACATCGTTGCGGGCCGCTGCCTCGAGCAACATCACACTTGGAACGAAGTGCACCTTGTACTCAACGAGCCGTCCTCCGCCGCCGTTCAACTGCAATTTGTGAAAGACAATACAATACAAATACGCCTTTATTATCGGCTGATGAAGTCATATCTACTTTGTACATACACACATAAATGTCTAGTAGAGTAATCACGCATAGATCAAACAACGAGATAGATATTATACATCGGTTTGGCATACATATAATATAATACATTACAAAGGGACTGGGCCGCATCTGCTCATCGATTATCGAAGGGTCCTGGGATAGTTTGAGGCACACTGAAACGCATTGAACAACGCATTTATATGAAAAAGAGCTTTCACATAATTTCGTTGCCGGCGATTGTTCTCGATTCTGAAGCATTTGCTATTGTTTGATTTGCTATTGGAATCACCCGGTGTCTTACATAAACACGCGTTTGTTACATGTGCGACACCCCCGTGCGCTGTTACTCTACGACGTCCATATCGCCTTTGTTGCACAGATACGCGAATTTTCTACTCGATTTCATGACAAAATCACCTGCAAAAGCCAGATTCTCTCCCGTGACAGTAACTCCTGAGATAATCGTTTTAGATATGTCTGTCAAAGACGTCGAAATATATGCGGATTCTCCAGCGAACGCCAATTGGTTTTCACGAAGACGGTGAGTACAGTCGACCTTACGTTTCGGCAAATCTCCTGTTTGTGCTGTTGCTATATCATAGTTGAGGTGAACCAGATGACATCCAGTTGTCTTCAACACGCAATATGCGGACGATATGAAATAGTACACTTATACAGTAACGTACAAAGAAGACCAATAAAATAAATCTTTAAACAACTTACACAAGAATGGCGATATGCGATTTTATAAAAGGCTTCTATCCTCAAACACGTATTACAAATAATCTAAGGTATACAAAAATTATCTGCGGAGTGGACAAACTGTGTGATCAGTGTAAATTGCCAAAACCAAAAGAAACAAGAATGTTTTCTTTTCGGGACACACGAATGCTAATACTATGCACAAACAAATTTTTGTAAACCAAGTGATGTATACCTTCCCTTTGTTAATAAACGTGTTTTTAAAAAAAGTAAATTGAAAATTGAATTGAAACTGTGTATCCATATTTTACATTACAGCGATTTTTCGGTCTCCTTGCAAAAAATCGGGGCTAACAGCGTACAAACGCCGCTCGAAACACGATAAGGGAAATTCGAATTCTAGATTATTGGGGAGACTAATGATCGAAGTATTGTTATATCAACTTCTTCCTGAGCAGGTCACGCACGTGACACGTCGACGCTCTCCTGTATACAACTCGACATGGGGAATGTTTATCAAAGGGAGATGAATGTAAAACACGTGAATGAGAAGCATTATGAATTTCACACAGTTTCACTGGGTCAGTTTCGTGGTCCGGCATCGATCACCTAGGACGAACTTGATTCGTCTAGAAAAAACGCAATGATTTTTGCCTAGAGTGGAGTTTCGGCACGGTGTGTCACGAAGGGTAGATGGACGCGATATTAGTAGAGGACTGGATGAAGGCTGCATGTGTACAGCCGCAGCTCACTCGAATAATGAAAAATGAAGAAGATATGTTTAACTCGGCCAGAACGGAGCTGGTTTGTTCACTATACAAACGACAAAAAAGACCCTGACGAATTCGCAGCCTTCGCTAAATTTCTATCAATATCGGCCTATCGCAAGCATTGCAAACACACAAAGTAACTTTAATGATGTATACACACGAACATATTACGTTCTATGTGTTTATATATATATATATATATATATATATATATATATATATATATCTTAACATGTATCCATATTTCGGTTTGCCCAAAACTATCGACTCAGGCTAGCCAGGCAAGCGTGGGCAGGTAGCCCAGCCGAAACACTTCACTTTGATTTTCGATGCAAAGGCTCTCCTCTCGACCCCGCCGCCTGGCGATACCTCTCAGCTATCCAAAGGGCATCGGCTAAAAGGCAACGCATAAAAGGACACCAACTTTACAGGGCCAGTCGTTTCCTACCACTGGCTCTACCCCGCTCTCGACGACTATGATATTTCGCGCATCGTCAAGTCAAAACCAGCAGCTGGGGAGAAGTCGCCCTCAAAGCATCAAAGTGGCCTTAGTCACGGAATATATCTATAATAACAACAACAACAAGAACAGCGGCGTCAGCAGCAACAACAGCGAATAACAGTGGGGAGCGAGGCCATCGTTGACAGCGGCGCCTTTGCGCTGGCGACACTGTGCTACGCGGCCAAAAATCTCTCACAGCTTCTAATAAGAATCATTATTATTATTATTGTTATACCATATCTCCTCTTCGGCTCGAGTAACAACAATAGAAGTTTGCTTGCATCCGTAGATGATGAAGGAAGGCCGAACCCAGCCGAGGGGACTGTGGTTGGTCGAACGGGCAAACACGCCTCTAACAGTCTCGTAGAGGGAACGTCTAATGAGGCGTGCTCTAACATACATCTAATTAGCTGGTGATTAATATCATTCAGTAGTAATTGCTCGGCGCATGTATTCCGGAACCTTAGTCTGTGTGAAGGAAAGCAGAAAGCGAGCAAAGAAAAAACCTCGACCCGGTAGATACAATTCATACAATGGGAGATGCAAACCGTCAGTTGAATCGTCGCAGTCTCTGAATCCGTGACGCGTTATTTGCGTGCCATTACGCTGGCCCCGATAGGGCCTACGCAGCCACGTATGTTGTACGTATAGTCCCTTGGAGAAGGGACGTTGTATCACATACACACGTGTATCCTATCGCGAAAAGATTTTTAGGAGAACTTTCAGCTCTGAATGACTTATGAAGGGAATTCCGCAGGGTGGCAGCTGGCAAAACTGATCAAAACGCATTCGGCTCTGAGCGCTGACGGAAATGGTCGAGATTAACAAGGAGATATATACACTTGGACAGTTACGCGTAGCTCGCGATTACAGTACATTAATTTTAGATATCGAAGTACCGTGTCCCATTGAAGTATCATGCCCGCCATACAGTCATTTAGTTGCGAAGTGGCTTGGCGTCCGAAAAGATCCTCAGGTCGAAGCACTGCTTGACGATCTATGCTGCAGTGAAATCCAAATGCTGTCTGTCTAGATGTCGCTTTCATCTCAGAATCTCTTGTTCTCCCTGCACATCGAGGCAATTCCAGATCTCAGATGGGCGTATACAATGGTTTCATTGCGCAAACCCGGCCCCGCCTTATATTGTGAGCTGTCGAAGCGTTCCAGTTGAAAGCTGTACACGACGTTTGCAACGGCAGCGCACACCAGCGCAAGCTTCGAATACGGGGCGCGGCGCCGTCCAAAAAACAGGGCTGTCTAGAAGTTTGAATGCCGTCTACAAACGTTGATAATCCTATAGCATAAACAGTACACAAAGCGTGAACGCCTTGAGAAGGCAGGGACGAACATTTGAGCATCAGTATTCCTTGGTGGGCAATACACGTGCATGAGCAGGGTTATCGAGATTGAGGAGAGAGCCCTGCCGCGAATAGTAAAACGTGCGTGTCATGTCAGCGTAAAATGGTGTTGCCTCTGTCACGCCTATGTCAGAGGGGTTTAGTAGGATTTTCGATACTGGCTATTGCTTTTATTGTTTGTTATCGAATCCATGTCATTTGATCATTGCTTACATCATTATTGGTTAGTGTGCTTAAGAGGCAAATTGAAACACCTGTTCGTACAATCTCACCTCTCTGCTGCTCAAAGACACACCCGATTTTTCGGTGCCCTTGAGTATCGAGCACTCTAAAGACAGTAGTATTACTTTTCGCAGCTTTATTACCATTTTATTGCCTGGCATGTACGCTTAATTTTTCAACTAGAAAAAAATGCTTCCACAGCAACCCTACAAAATTCGACTAGTCATCTCACAGCTATAGATCGATCAATTGACATTCGGTACAATCGAAAGGCGAATCGTCTCATCGAAGTGATCAAACGACTCAGATTCACTCTCGACCCTGTTCGACCTTCCGGATCGATTCTCCATTTCGCAGCGACCTCACTCGGCGCTTTCAGTCGTAGTAAAAATGAACATTTCCATCCGGTCGTCGCCGCCGTCGCCTTTGGCGCCGCCGTCGCGCCATCTCCGACGAGAATAACGCACCGAAAATTCATCTACGCCGAGGCCGGCCCCGTGCGCGGTGAACTCGCCGTCTCGATTCATCGCCCGGGTGCATTCGTCACAGTGCACTCTCGATGTATCATTCTTAATGGTGCAGTTGACACCGCGGTTCCTCTATAGGAGGATATAACAAAACGAGAAGTGACGATTGGAAAAAACACTTCAGTTTCGCGTTGGCCCCTGACCCCCCGGGCCGGGTGAACGGCTCAGCCAGTCCCGACTGTACTGAAATCATGACTGACTGAATCAACTGTATTTGCCGGACGACGGAGACGCCGAAGAAACTCATTACTTAGCGCTTAGAAGCGGGTGGGGGGGGGGGCGTCACATATGGTATTATAGTATAGAGACGGACGAGGTAGAATTTCTAGGCCGGGAATCTCCGGTAGCGTATTTATTAATAATTAAAGCAGCGCTATACGAAAACCGTCAACGAAAATGACATAGATGTTCTACAAAGGCGAATCGTTCGTTTTGTAGGACGATTGCGGATATTTCCGAAACGAACAAGACGAGTACAGCCCCTTGTGGAGCGTTATCGAGGTGCAATATTATCGTCTGCAATACTATGTATGATTTTAGTTTTCCTAGTACAAGAGAATGCCTCAGGCAGAGACGGCCTTCGGACTAAGTACGATTCTTCGTATTTGTCATCGGCTTGATGGGGGCATCTCGAGTCGACACATAGTTGCCCTCGAGTCGCAGCAATGTAATACGGCGTGTGCTTAACCGCGTGGGTCTTAACCAGCGCGGTGGGTATCAGGTGATATTAAATTCACCCGTTTCATTGTTGGAGCACTTAAATTGCAGCTATACTCAGTCCCACCAAATATATTATACTTACAAGTAGCAGGGTGGTATGCGATACATCAATTTACACAATGGCAATGCGTGTGTGTGTGTGTAAAGGAATCAAAGAGTCGTGTACGCTTTTTGCGTGGACCTTTAGAATTCAAGCAAGTTTATTAACTTCAAGTGTATAGAGAGATATTCAACAGAGGACGGTGTCGGTTGAACACTATTGGCGTCGCCGTTCATTGCTTAATTTAACACACGCCATGCCGGGAGGTTACGAGAGCCGTACGCATTCTAAGTTGGGCAGTTATATTAGTCAATGTGTGCAGGCGAAGTTGTCAACTTACGTGCACACCGTCCTTAAAGTTTTTCGGAATACTGTCATTTGTGTGCCTGCTCGATACGTTAGAGACCATTGCCTACTCATTATTCTGACTTAACGCGCGTCGGTGTATTGTATAATAATCTCTGCTAGCGAGCAGAACAACAGGAAGCCCAACGAGATTGTCGTTCCAAGATACCGCCATCTTTGAAGTCTTTCTCGCTCACTACCCAACCTTTTGGGATAGCGCGTCAATAGCCCAAAGTCAAGAATGTAGGCGACGAGGCATCATTTCACATAACCAGCAAGCCGGCTAAATATACGGAATTGTTCAGGGAATAGAGAAAGGGAGATAGCGAGACTCCCCGGAGTCACTGTAGGAAACCCCTCCACACCCTGTTTAATTACAGTCTTCGGTCCACAGCAGTGGGTGGTACTTGTTCTGCTGAAATTAAGGACCCACTTGTACTTTAGGCAAGTAGGTGGGTTTGACCATGCGTTGCAACGCCCGTGATGGCTCGGATGGCTCAGGAACTCGGCCTGCTCAGACGACGGTGGAGGCGTACCCCTATGCCTGTTTCATTGGGCTTTAAAAAACCTCGCCCATGCGACCTCGTCTTGTCTCTGACGATGCGTTCTGCGTCGGACAAGCGTAGAACCAACCGCGTGCAGCAAACGGCGCTCTCATATGTGCATTCCTTGGCGATAGCTCGCAGCGCATTGCTGGCTTGGCCGGGTCGCCCACAGAGTGGACGGTGGTGGCTACCGGGTCAGAGAGAACACAGACACCTTTTGGGCGGTGGCGGAGCCATATTCCATGGCTCCACGCTTTCAACGCCGCACAGCATTCAAGAGGCTGCCAGCATCAGCACCCATCGTCACAATGACATTCACGGTTAGGAGGTCTAGGTCCAGATGGGACGTTCGTCTGTCCCCACTGAAACACTCCCTGGTTGGATAGATTCGTAGCTCCTTCTCCTATGAGCTTCCCGCCTAGACTGTCCCACATACTGCCGATGGATGGGCAGCATACACACACAGGCACAGATAGCGACTGAAGGAGAAAGCGAGAGGGTTATTATGGAAATACTGAAATGGCGCTTTTTCTTTTTGCATCCTGCTGGCCTGCTGGATCGACTGGTTTTGGCATATTCCCTTTTCTTGGCAGTACAGTCTGACAAAACACGAGGCTCAGCTAACTCGGCTCACAAAGGACTCCGTTGGCGGATCGGTTGTACGGCACGTACGCTTGGACCCACAAGCGAGCTAAAGCTCAACTGAGAAAGGTCCGTCCCTACGTGGGAACAGTGGCACGTGGACCACATACGAACACACGCTACTTTCTCGTTCTCGCCAAGCATCCCTTCCCCGAACAAGACGACGGCCGTACGATTCCGTGTTGTTGTTCTCGTTGTTGTCGTCGTCGTCGTCGTCGACGTCCACCTCGACACGTCATGACGCGCTTCGTAAACGCCTAGCGCCACTGAAATCTTTCGACGCCGCCACTAAGAGGCTGCCAGCAGAAGCACCCTTTGTGGACAGCGTGTCTCGCGCATTCCGCTCCACCTCGAGCAAGCCTCACGCTATCAGCCAACAGCGGTATTCCACTCGCTTTATATAGAATGCACACAGTATTGTGTTATATTATATCACGTGTTCGTCTTTCCCCTTCCTTCACTCAAGTCAGTATGTATGGCGTCTGGTTATGTGCCTGACACGGCAGCCTATTATGCATGTATACACACATGCATACCAAAGCGTCTAGTCTACACAATACCCCATGCCATGCACAGTATAACGGAAGCGGTTTACTGCGAGATCTAATAGCAACGTCAGCAGAAGATCGTCGTTCATTCTAACACCACAAACACTATCGTGGTTCACTCTCTATCGTGGTTTCGAGGGCACGCGCAGTTCGCGATGCGTCCGCACGCGTCGCGTGCGATTTTTAGGCGAAACAAGACAGATAAGAACCCCGTTCCCAACACTTGCTTGTGAAGGGAGAGAATTCGACGGCTGGAATAGCGTTCGCTCGACCCGCTGTTGTTGTAGGGGCCATAGCCCATAGGCATTGTTGTTCAGTTGCACGGCGACCGTATGTGGGTCGGGACCTGCCCGCAGGGGAGCTAGCAAACACTGACCGTGAATACCCCCCAATTATTTAATTCCACACTCCTTTAATAAACCAATAAAGCTTTAGCTTTACCAGAATGACAGACGAACTCACATTCAAGACGCGTTCATCATATCGCGTTCCGTGCTCAGTGCAATTCGCTGTCTGATTTTCGCCATCGAGCGAAATACGATCCGCTCATGTATGACCACAACAGGGCTGCACGCATCATCAAAACTGCCGCCCTCCGGGGAACGGTACCTTCAACCATTTCCCGCACCCCCACAGCGACCGCTTGTGCAGGGATCCACGGCTGCCGAGGTTTGGGAAAAGGGTCTCAAGTGTCAGTTGCTTCCAGGAACGGCCAACAGGATGGTTGCCGTTGTGGGTGTAGTCGTCCTCGTCAAACGGCGCTCGACAGATTGCCAAAAGCCCTCGATTCCAAATCCCCCGGCTGACCCATTACCAACTGGCGGTCGGTTGCGGCGGCGACAGCGGTGGCATTAGGGTGTTGTGAAAGCAGGCGAATCCCTGACAGCCTTCGGGGGTTCGCCTACTAAACGCTTTTAGCGGCGGGGGTAGCCTTTCTAAATGGATTCCCAAAGAGTAAGAATGGAAGAGCCACCGGTCGAGGACGGGATTTTTAGATTTGGAGAACGACTTTTGATCCTTCAATCCTTCGATTTCCGCCAGCCGTTTTTCGCTTGGAGCAGAACGGCTCTCTCGTTTAGTTGAGCTGGCCGAACTGCTGCTGACACCACACTGCTCGAGACGAGCCGCATCGCACCGAGTCCGACCGAGACTGCGGAAGATCTCGAGTGTTTGAGATCGCGAGATCATCATACGATTGTGGGAGTCTGTGTGTCGGTCCGTCAGTCTCTCTGTAAGCTCAATTTCAAACTCAACGCTCTCTCTCTCTCTCTCTCTCTTACACAGTAGTCGATAGACTTGGATGCATCGTTGTGTATATTTATCATGCTGGCGGCGCTAGATAAACACATCTTGAACAGGACGAGCCGGAGCGGTTCAGCCTTCTCTAATCATTTCCCTTTCGAAGTACCTTCTCGAGCTACTTGACGACGAGCCTTTGTTCTTCTCAGACTACTAAACATTTAGTCCCAATCTTTGCTAGCCGCTGAAACTGATTCTCTGCTTCTACCCTTGTGAATGTGATCCGACCGAACGCTACACGAATCCTCACAGGGCTCGTTGCTTCTGTTCGAGTCTACGCGTCGGCTGGAACGACCGAATTCGAGAATTCAACCTCAAGAGCCGTGTACAACTCGCCAGTCCCGCCCCACGAGCGCATAGAAGGCGCTACAGTAATAAGGCCCAGCTATTTCTTCACCCCGTTGCCTGAAGTACACGCCAGCCAGCTGAACGCGCCGCACCGAGTGTTTTCAATTAAAATCGTCTTTTATTCATCCGCTCGAAGATCGAAACGGTGGAATTGGATGGCCGGTGTAGAGATAGCAAGCGTGCGGACTGGTCGACGCGGGCAAGATGTTATACCAGGGTATTTGGCACGAGGTCAAACGGAAGTGAGGCAATAGACCTGTGATTCAGTGTACGACATTGGAAGGGATCTACTTGAACGGTTGTTTGGTGGCTTAGGCAAGTCCCCATGAGTCGGCGCGAGATCGGTTAGGGATGGGCAGGACGCGGTAAACCCCCTTTAATTAGCAGCTGATCCTGCGAACGCTAAAGTGTGAGTAGGCAGTAGAAACAAAAGCTTAGTTTAGCCGGCTATTCTAGCATACCGCGTAGGTTCCGTTTTAAGGATCTGCAAGTACGTGTTTGATAGATACGAATTCGTTGAATAAACCTTAGCTTTGGTTGCATTGCCACGGGTACGTCACTCGTTGACCCCCCACTACGCTTATGACGACTAGCAAGCGCAACGATGGGGTTCCGCGTTCGGGAGATGAGACTTAGCGATTATTTAAAATTACTTAAGTTTGTAGCTAGCCGGACAATTCCGTTTGATGAGAGCTGGACCAACGTGACACCCGGCCTATGGTATATAATATACATCCGCAATGGTCCTGAGCGCGACACAAGGCCGTTAGTGGGGGTATCGGTGCTGAAGGGTTCCAGTCAGAAATGAGCGTACAATTGCTTCCGACCCCAAAACCACTACAGGTGCCTGTGAATACTCCCGGTACGCCCTGCGTTCATTCACCGTCTCCCAGCGATCTCCAAGCTCAATCACGTTCTATGATGTTCCGCTCGGGACCTTCCGATATATCTATTTACAATATAAGATTTGTTTTCAGAATGTGTGACATGCAAGCGTTCATGCATTCATTGCCGAGATTGTGCGAGTCCCGCTAAGCGTTCATCCATCAAACAACCCAGAGCGCACATAAAGCCACACACTCTATCTTATCTTCCTTTTAGTCGGTTACACTCCGCCTCTGTCGAACCACAGTTTCCGATAGCCCGGAGTACATAAAATAGAATAGACCTTGCATCAACGCTGATTGTGCCAGCCTCTCTCCCTCATCATGCTATTTGTTACGCTAGTGGCGTTTCGGAAAACCTCGCCAAATGCGGCGCGATTGTTAAGCAGCTCCGGCAATCTAAATGCGCGCGCGCGCCTTCCAGCTTCACCGTCGTCTTTCAGTATTCTATTATACTATAGGACGTTAAACCTCCGGAACCTTCTCGCTCGGGCTGTGAATGGCTGCGGAACGCCACGCTGGGACGCATAAGCAATGGGTGCATACCGCCTTCGGAGCCCGATCTTTACTTCGGCGCAGTTCAGGCTCGCGGAACGGCAACGTTCTAGCTTTATCTATTATAATAGCAATATGTCGTTGCGTGCATCTGACCATATATCATACAAAGACGTGTGTCCCCTGCTTGATTCTTTCCTAGGGGAAGACCATTGAGCTTCTCGGCCCCGCTTCGCTTCTCAAGCCCAAAGTCCGATGAGGACCCATGAAGACCCATGAGAAAGAGAGCATGTATAAGCTTGGCTTCATGGCCGTTCGTCCGATGCACTCACTGGCGACTTCTCGCTCACAGCCTGCTCACATGCGCGAGCAGAGGTCGCTGCAAACTGCCTCTCAGACCGTCCTTTTCGCAGATCTACCCTTATGCTCCCCTAATATATACAATATATATATATATATATATATATATATATATATATATATATATATATATATATATTGTATATATATATATATATATATATATATATATATACAATATATATATATATACTTATATATATATATACTTATATTAACCGTTGCCGCAGCTATAGACGTGATGCAGTATTGTAAAAGAAGTGTGGTGATGTCCACACAAGTAGAAACAGACAGACGGCAGATGGCCTTGGCGCAGGAGGAGGAAAATGACGGATCGGGGAGCAGATGGGCCAGCAGAGGAACATAAAAAAAAATCGGGCGATAAAGTTGCGCAAAAGATGCAACGGAAGCCGGCGTCACAGCAACACCGACAGCAGTAGCAGCAGCAATGCCAGTCTTAGCACAACGCTTTCGCCGCAGATGATGACCAGCTGGCCTGCGCAGCGCGCGTCCTTTCCTCGCATCGAGCAAACACGAAGTTCCGGTTGCGCCCGTATTCTCCCGCTCTCTCTCTCCCTCCCTTCTCTCTGATTCATTCTTCCCCGGCTCGTGATGGAAACGCGCCTAGTGACGAAGAAAGAATGTGAAGAGTGAGAAAGTGAACGAAATCACGGGCCTAGAGTAAGGCTGAAGACGGGTCCACAGAGGCAAGAGCAAGAAGAGGCGACGGAAGAAAGACAGACGGCGAATTAGGCGGCATGAGAGATCGAGGGAGAAGGGAAACTAAAGGGAAGGAGAGATCTCGAGACTTTCAGGGCCAAGGACTTGCCAGTGGCGGGACGAGCGGCAGGAGGTGAGAACGCCCTATGCAAAAACACACACAGATGCACAACTAGCGCTGCTCTATATAGTAGCTCGGATGAAAGCTAGCTGGCTGGCTGGCTAGCTAGCTAGCGTCATTTCGTTGACTCTCTTGGGCCACCGGCCGTCGTCAGTAGCCGGACGTCAACCAGCGCTGGACGGAAGGACATCCGGTGGTATAGAAGAAAGGGGCAGTGCCCCGGAAAACAAGAAAATAATAAAACCGGTGGCAACAGCAATAGCAGCAGCATCGAAGTATGGACAACGGTATGGTACAAGGAACGAGCCAAAACCCCCAACTAATCCGCTATATAACGGGTGCGGACGGGAGAGTGGAACGAGGAGGAGTCCGTAAGCGAATTTTCTTCATGGTCGACGTCTTGATGCGCATTTCTGCCTTCTTGCTTTGATTTACAGTGTCGAAACATATATCATTGTGTCGGCGTAGTGGTTACTGGTGCCTCGACAACACAAAGCAGTCACACATCACTACACTATACGAAATTAACGGTACTGTACTAACGCATCTATGCTCGGCGCCTATGCACGAACTAGTGTAGGAACAGCTCTATGAGTTCGTTCCTTAAAGCGGCAGTATTCCATTCAGATGCAGCGTTTCGAAGGAGACGCTCCTGGCGTAACGCACATTAGCATTCGTGCAGGTTGCTAATGCGGTTCATACTGTCTTGGTTCTGGCTTGACTCCCTAGCCTCTTGATGAGGAATGAATAAGCTGCGGCCACTTCTAGTGCAACAACTGCCGTCGCAGAGGACATACGGATTGTGAGAGAGATAGAGAGAGAGAGAGAGCGTCATTACCGTGTCTCCTTGCATTTTATTTAATAACCGAGTTGTGAAATCCCCCACCCCGAAAAGATTTATGCCGCAACGCAGTGCGTTGGAACGCTCGAACGGGGCTAATGCTGGCTGTCGTCATTACCAGGAAGAACTGACGAAGTTGTTGCTGTTTCGTCGTGAGATCAAATTAGTCAGGCTACGCCCATATGCACATACGCGTTTCATAGAAGGGGGAGACGAATAACGGCAAATGGAAGAGAGCTTCTGGTGTTTTTCTCTAGGAACTCTTGCATGAGTGCGTTTGTGCAATATCACACTCATTCATTACGTTTCGCTTCCACTCTCAAACGTGCACCAGCTGAGCCTGGTTTAGTAGCCCTAGCTTGCTACGACAACGGTAGAATGTATATTATATGTGTTCTACTATATATGACGAGAGATCGCCAATTCCAAGCGACGTGGGGTGCACTATAAATGTAACTTCTTACACATAGCTTTGTCCCATCGAGTCGAGACTATTTCTCGTCGTTTTTATTGTTGATTAGGCGACTCGTTACCTGAGTCCATATATATATATATATATATATATATATATATATATATATATATATATATATATATATATATATATATATATATATATATTTATTTATTTATATATATATTTATATTTATAATATATATATATTATCACCATTTCCGGAGACATTTTCAAACTCTGCCGGTTCGTTCCAACTGGTCGCGCCACGAACTCGGTAGATAGCTTTTGAAACTTTTAAGCACACAATACTTCGTACAACCACTACGACTACTACTCGTATTCGCCGCTCCGATAACGCGTCGTTAGCGGTAGAAAGCGTCTCTCAATAAAGGGCCGTTTCCAAGTAAGTCTTGCGGTAGCGTGGGATTGGACGACACTGACAGGCGAAGTAGGCAAACGCCAAAGTGAAGTAGGCAGCAGGGCAACGTGAAGTAGTCGAACAACTGAAGTGTACTTTTCGGCGCCGGGTTGCCGCACCTTTAGCGCCAACTTACCGAACTCGGTTGGCCATTAGGAGCAGAACACAGGCAAGCTGAGGCGACGCTAAGCAGAGACCTGAGACGTGAGTCTGTCCATAGTTAAGTTGGTGGCAAAATGACTTTGACCAGAAGGTCAAATTGAGATCCTGTTGGTTGACCGCTTGAATGAGCCAGCACGAACCAGGACGCATCACCAAGTTTCGTTTAGGTAACCCAGCAATCCGTTGATCCTACTGGTATTGGCATCCTGAGGCAGTCAATTGTGTACATATGCAGGTCTCGTGCTGGTCTGAGATGGAGAGATTACCTCGTGAACCTTGTATAGTTGTGTGGAAAACCGCTCGCGCAAGAATCGATACTGCCTGAGAGCTTACAGATGCAACGTGAGGTTGCGCAACCTTGTTCTGAGCTTTTTTTTCTTAAATTTGGCTTTGGTGTATATTACTACTATGACAACTGGCTTATGTTATTATACATTATACCCAGGCCCAACCGGTTCCCAAACTGAAGGGCCCCTGGACCAAACTCATGATCCTGGATCTCCTAAGTTGGTATGATTGCAAGAACGGCCAACTAAGTTACTGGATGGCACATGTGGATACAAAGGTTGTTGTATTCGTGTAAAGTCGCTCTAGCTGTCAATTCGTCTATTGCCCGACAAAGAGTCGAGACACGTTGCGCATCTATTACAGGATCACACCAGAATGAGCTCAATTCAATCATGTTGAATTCTGCTCATTTTCATCATTCTTTTGGACATTTCCCGCACTAGAATGACACAATACGATTGTATTACACCACTGCATGACGGATGCACAAAGGCGTCCACACGTTCCGAAAGGGTGGATTCATGCCACTATAAGGTTTGTTTTTATTGACTTTCCATTTGCTAAGTTCTCCTAGTAACTAAAATCATAATTATATTTCTCACTTTCGCACATATGTAATACACGCATTAAGTGGCCTTACCTTGGCTGAAACTAAAGGTATATCTGTATTCTGTTGTAACCCTTGTCATGAGTTTCCTAAAGTTCTCCAAGGTTAGGGTTGCCTTGCATTAATAACTTGTCCTCACTCCGGGCCTGTTAAGATGCAGTTTTATCCTTTTGTTCACAATGTTGTCCAATGTGTTGTTTACCTAGATGAAGTTCCCGTCGATAAAAACGCTGCTGTCTTGTCTCCCTTCCTCTAACGCACGAACCCTCAATCCCGCCCCCCGAGATTAGCTGGATGTCATTCTCTCGTGTGCGCCACCGTCTACAAGCACAGAGCGAAAACCCCCACGACGCCGAATTACTCTACCACAAGCCTTGACGACAGCAGCAACACACGATTTTTTTGGTAGAGGCAATTGGCCCGGGGGAGATAGTCAGGGGTTTGGATCGACCCTGACTCCACCACTGCCTCGGCTAAACGAAGGCGCTGGCCAGATGTCTGCGACATATAAGCGGTGTCGCAGGACAAGTCTCACGTCGTCACATTACGGCAGCTGATCACGGCGAAGAGAGACGGGGGAGGTCTCTTTCTTTTATTGCGGAGACTTCGTCGATGTCACTATACGACTCGTTGACAAAGATTCGAAAGATGGCATGAGTGGGTACAGGATTCTCCGGTGGTCTATGCGATTGCTGGCGGCGTGCTGCGTACGTAGCAGTGATAGTACCGGTACGTGGATATTCTTCGGTCGCTTCTGGCGACCCAAATCCATGAATTGTCCGGGCTTGTCCTATGTGTTATGCTGCGATGGTGGGTACAGCTGCTATTTGCTGCTCCATTCTCTCTCTCTCTCAACCCCTGCCTGTAGGTTCCTCTGCGCAGCCACATCTCCATCGCCGCCATGTGGGTCTCCTACCGCTGGTTTGAGCGGAGCATACATTTAGCGCCCGCTCGGCCTCGCTAACGGTAGATAACGTTAGCTGTCGCTGCGCGAGAAGCTGCCGGCATCGTCGTCTTCTAAAGAGGGAAGAGGATCCCTGGCCAGTGCCGAGGATCGTTCGCTGCCTCTGACCGTCAAAGCCGGCCTCGGCCGATCCCCGAAGCGGCAAGCAGCGAGGCGCTCTAAGCCCGCGTCCCCTGCGAAGCTGCCGGCTGAACGCG
Organism: Stratiolaelaps scimitus; assembly: GCA_019614645.1. Classification (NCBI taxonomy): domain Eukaryota; kingdom Metazoa; phylum Arthropoda; class Arachnida; order Mesostigmata; family Laelapidae; genus Stratiolaelaps; species Stratiolaelaps scimitus. The sequence goes on along the minus strand of JABWDB010000025.1, from coordinate 490,991 downwards.
GCGGCCGACGCACGACCGACCGGCTTCCCTGCTCAGATTCTCGACAGGCTGGAGCCGGCAGCTATCTGCTGCCGTTCAAGCTCACACCCGGTGGCTCGTGGTGAGCTAATGATGAAAACTATATTAAACCTCTGCGACCGTAATGGAGCTTGCTTGGGCCCATCTACAGGTTGTGCCATGTGCTGTGTGGCGGGGCGGGGCTCTGGTACGGGCAGCCGAACAGGCTAGGAGAACGAAAGAACGCTACGCAAGACAAGCTCAGAGGAGCTCTAGCACCGTATAGCATCCCGACGTCTTTACGGGCGCTGGTCGATGCTGGCTTTGCTTGCATGCTGTAGCATGAAGATGCTCTCCACCTGGGCTGATAGCGGGTTCGCCACGACTACAGCGTAAGTGAAAGGGAACGAGACGAACCCTGGCGTGCCCCAAGGTCATGAGAGACATACGCACTCGTGGCCCGGAGATTTCGCCGACTGTGCGCGATCTGCGTCTTGGCCATAGCCAGCAATGTAGAAAACGTCGGCGGCGGCGGTTAGCTCCTCTTAGGGTCAGTGTTCGGTTATCTAAACGTGGCTGTCGATAGCCGCCAGCGGGTGAGGACAAGCAATGGGGTCGGAAAGTCTGCCAAAAAAAGGCAGAGCCCAACACACTGACAGGATTCTGTCAGCGCAATGACAACAGTCGGATTGGCCGGATGCATGAAGCGAGAAAGACCCCTTGCCGCCTTGTTTTTTCTTGTATAGTCCGGCGCGCGTTTATCGATTTTTCATCAGAAACCAAGCGAAACAAGCAAATAATCATAACTTTTTGCAATACTAAACAGTGAATTTGCAACAATTTGTATGCTCACTTGTAGCGATGGCGATGGAAAAGCACAAGCTTCAAACGTACCCACACCGAGTGATTGAGCCTATTTCTTGCCAGCCACCGAGTTCCATTGCGGAAGCCTTTCCCTAGCAAGTCTGTCATTCGTCTCAAAAATTATGAACATCTAATTCACTGACCAACTTCAAGATTTTCACGTGGATCAAGGCATAAATCAAGCGTGATTAACATTGCCATAAGGTCAAACTGGCTGTTGGGCTGTGCACAGCTGTAAAGGAGACAGATCGCTTTACAAGTACCTATCTTTGACTTCGCTCCGAAGTTCGGCAGAGTTCAGTACAGTTGTTGTCGTTTATTGATGCAGGAACGACGAGGGACGTATGTGGCGACACGCCGTCGGCTCTATTAAGCCGCGCTCGTCTCAATCCAACTGAGTAACTGCTTAACAACGGCACAACGCAAACACGAACATATGTATGATGAATAGGTCTACATGGATGGTTGTTGTACACCTACGTTCCTTCCTCGGTGAATCGCATTCAGGAGCTTAGTGTCGCTTCTTATAGACTGTGGTTTTGCATTTGCATACGGCGAAGGCAACCGCGACGATGGTGTTGTGATATTGACAGGTCGAGTGAGAAGTCGTCCTTTAATGAGGCCATGTCCGTCGTGCCAGCCTTTGTTCTAGCTGTCAAGAACAAACAAGACTCGGTTACGACCGACTGACTCCTGCCCCCTCCATATGTCCGCTCTCTCTCTCTCTCTCTCTCTCTCTCTCTGTCACTCTGGTGAAGTTTCTCAGAAATGAGCGTATTAATTCATTTAATTAACTCAATTTATTAAATTAATTCAGTTCGCTCAACACGACCGAATGGGATTCAACTGTATATTTCCTTATAAGTGATGAAATCCAGCCGAGATTGCGTAACTAGCCTCTCTACCCACAGGATATGTGTATTCTATGGCTTCATCGCCTGCCGCTCTCACGGTGCCTGACCAAAGAACATATATTCTAAAATGGAATTCTAAGTATTACGATATTATCAAATATCGCTCCACTCGAAGCGAGAGTTCTTATATCGAAGTCGATAAATTGCAAGAAATTATTACTCTCTAGCGGAAGACGAAATGTGGGTAGTAAAAATGCAAAGACCCGCCCAAAAACGACCTAAAATACCCTAGAAAGCCATTCACTGTCATAAAAAGTTGATCTGAAAACTCGAACAACACGTCATCATAGATCGCCAGCGAAGTGTATCCCAGTTTCAAGTGTCTCGTCTACAACTATCCCCTTACCAGAAACATGCGAAACAAAAAAGCACTCGACCCGGCGCGTGTCAGATCGTCTGTTGTGCTTCATATCTGCAAACACGATTTATCTCAATTTGAAGCCACCATGACTCTTGTAGAGGAGAAAAGTGGCTGTGAACAGCTTTGCTCAGCTGAACATCTTCGCGACGTTCAGGTCACGACACAACGCATTTCGAGGTGCCTCAGAGCGCCACCTATCCTGGGGATTACTGCCGACTCTTCGAGTCTATCATGTCTCGCGGCAGGACGCGTCGCTAAAAGCTAAGCGACCATAGGCGATAGTGAATCCGCGTAAGTACGTTAGCTACATCGATACGCACTTGATTCCCGTATGACCCTCGTTCGGGGTAGCGGGGTACCCTTTTCATTGACTCCCACCGAAGGCTTGAACTTGTCAGATAGGTATGTATCTGGAAGATGGTGCTTCGCAACGGAGAATCTAATGTGGGTCGTAATTCAAAGCCGATTGATTAAATCTAGTCACATTGTGTCTGAAAGAGCGAGGGAGGTGCGGTCCTCGAACAGGGCACGTAACCAATAGTCGCTTGAAATCGTGGACACGCGGGGAGGGAGAGAGAAATCGTGGAGTTCATCTGACAGGAAACATCATATTGCCACTGCAGATGGAAGCTAAGCCAAAGAGCACGAAGCTATCATGTCGTCTGAACAGTTCATGTAGGGGCTTCTCCATGCTACTAGAATACAATGGTTGCTATGCTATATTTACGTGCCTGCGGGCTGCTTTGCCCGCTGCGTGAGCACCAACCGGTTAGGCGTTGTCGCTTTCATGTGTCCAGACTTCCGGGTGCTCATCATTGCAGGGTTTCTACTTATGTGCTGGTACTAATTGGTGGCTATTTATTTTCATTACATTCGATCGGTGCCTAAAAGCTTTCGGTTTATGCCATCAGACCGCGGCAGGTCATCCAGAGGCACAGGATCCTTCCCTACCTCGGGGTTGCACTCACCAAGGAAATCATAGGAAATTTCGACGTTTTAGAACAAAACACACCTCCACGTTCAGGCTGTGACAGGGTACTGTTTTAGCCTCCAACGGCAGTGTGGGGAGCAGAACTAGATGGTTGCTTCCAGCTTCTATGTGCAAATGTTCCTGCCCGTTTCTCATTTGGAAAACTCGGCGAGCGACAAAGCACCACTCCTCTGCCGACGCTGTTATTCCTCTTCAGAGGATGCTGCGAATGATGTTCGGATCTCTTTTCTTCTCTGCGGTGTTCGTCGGAGATCTGATCACCTGAATATGGTCTGAATGAGAGTATGGTCTGAATGATGAACAAGAGCGGAACAAGAGCTTAAAGTGAAAATGGAACGGAGCGTACGCCAGAATGACGAGTCTAGCTGGAGTGGGATGTAGGTTTTGTGGACACGGGCAATTGGACGGGCGCGCCCCGCCCTTATCGAAAGCCAGATGGAAGAGCTTGTTCCTAATCGTTGATTCGGTCCTGCCTTACACCGCTAGTAATACTCGTACCGGGAGCGAACCTCGAACGTCTGGACGCTCTCCGTGGTTCTGCTGCGGCCGTCTAAGCCAGATCGCGAACTAAAACGACGACTTCGAGTGTAAATCTCTGATTGACTGACACCTGATCAACGAAACGACGGCCAGATAGACAACGCAGAGTGCTCTGCGCTATGGTAGCATTGCTATGTGTGATGTGTTCGTATGGTGCTATAATTCACATAACATATTAAAGGTACTTGGAAATAATACATCCGTTTTGCCTGTGACATAGTTCAGGTGTCATACTTGCAGTAAGTGCCATATTAGGGCGTGTGAGCTTCTTGATCTTTTTTTGGATTTACGATGCCGTCTTGCCTCAACGATGACACTTCGTCCTGTGCCCCCTATAAGCAGAACACAATTCGACTTTGATTCGTCAACACTTCGATGTGTTGATATTCGAAGGGTCGCTTGGGTCAATCGCGAGTTCATTCACGAGTTGGCTCCATTGAAATTGGTCCCATTGGACATTCGGCCATGTGTAATACTATGCCTCATCCCACGAAGTGCTTGCCGATAGCGGGCCGATATTCAGTATGGTGGACCTACGAACGAAATCCTTAGGGACCTGTCGTCATGTGTGGCCTCTAAGCACTATTGTAACATTGTTGTTAAATGAGTCGAGTTATGAATAATAATAATAATAATACCCACAACACGCAAGTGTATTAGAGCATACATCGAGTTTCATTCAAATCTCGACATTGGCCTATCCAGGGATCAAGGTCTAGGTGCCATCAATGCTTACCGCGCAGTCCGATTAACTTACACGCGGATAACTAAACACGTGCTGCAAAATGGTACCGCCTCCGGTTATCATCATACGCTATTACGATTGGCGTTCTTCGAGGATGCGATCCGCGGCCCAGATAGCGAAATTGAGCCTTGATGAATGACGTCGTGTAACAGCTCGGACTTTCGTCCCGGTTAATATTCCCTCTTACCGACGTAAGAATTGTAACCCACTCATATAGAACAGAAGCCATACGTAAAATTGAAGATGTGCGAGGTAGAATCGCGATAACGGACGACAGGTCCTTTCATCTATCAAAGGCCTGCACAAGTTCCAGTAAATACTTCCCGTTCGACCAAAGGAGAAGTACAGGAAACCTAGCCCTTCCGGGTAGCGTTTAGCCCCAAATGAACGAGCAGACCGAGGACGCAGGAAAGTCGAATGTGGCGGTATCTCTGACAGAGAGGATTTGTGTGCAGATATTTTGAACATGTACATCCCGAATATGGTACATGTCAATGTAGCTGGTTATATATACACCAAAGTAGCTGGTTATATGTACTGTTATACTGTATTTATAGACCTATACGAGCCTCAATATAACGTTACTTCTCGATTGAGGGAGGGCTGCATGTGAATTTATCAACAAGTTTCACAAGAGGCCAGTTGCATATAAGTTTGATTATTGCTACAGGTCTCTTGTCGATCCGAATGGTGCTCGCTTGCTGAGATGCAATGGTACAAATTGTGTATGATCACGCGAGTGATAACAATGAAAACCGTTTCGTTATGCGTATCTGAAATCAACTGTGACCACCCGCTGAACTTAAGCATATCAATAAGCGGAGGTGAAGAAATCAAAGGAGATCTCCGTGCTAGCTGCGAGTGAACTGGAATGAAGCCTATTGCCAATTCTTATGTTTAGTACAATATGAGATGAGGTGTAAAGGTGTTGCCCGAATAGCATATATACATAGAAAGTCATGACACTACCCGATTTTACGGAATGGCCGTATTTTCCTGCAAGTCGACCCCGTTTGACTACGAATGGTAGGTGGCTTTGGATGTATTTATACTTCATAGGATCCCGGCACTCACCTTGGTTCCTGTCTTGTCCTGACGCTGCTCTTTCCGTTTGAGCTCCTTTTCTCTTTGGGTCCACTTTTTGAGCTGCTGAATGCGCCGCTTCTTGGCATGCTTGAGCCGCTCCTGTGTTGACATACGCTCCAGGGTCGACATCTCCTCGACCAGCTCGTGGTGCTCGGCCATGGCTCCGCCGTTACTCTGATTGCGATCGCTGGCGCTTGGCAACTAATTCCGATAACGATTTGTCCTCTTCGTTTGTATATGGTACGACGGGCGAGTGCGTCGTGCAGCCTGCTATCTATCTGGGCCACACGAGGACCCTCCTGGCAATTGGGGATGTGCTCGTGGCCCAGACAATATATAATAGCACTGGACCGTCACTAGGGGTTAGACGTAAATCCTCTTGATGATGCCGGCATTAAACAAGGTTTCACCGCAAAACTTCTCAGATGACGACGCTATTTCTCCGTGTCCGTGTTTGCAGCAATCGTAGTAGCAATCCTCTCCGGGGCCCTTCGATTTATTAAATTATTTGCTCGAGTTTCACCGATTCTTGTAGGATGCTACTCTGCTGTTTTTCGAGCTGACGCTCAGCTGTAGCCCTTCCATCTGACATGTCCATTGGGCACATACAAATCGATACTACTCAGCTAGGAACAGGAGACACTCCACTCGATCAACGACTCGAAGGTCGCCGCATTGTATACAGCATTATATACAGGTAGACTTGTTTAGTTGGCAATTATTCCGTGGGTTATTTTTTTTTTGCAAAATTTTTCACTACTACAGTGCGTACATTATCTACTAACAAGTACTAGACAAGCTCAGCTTATCTATCTTTTCTTAGTTGAATAGCAACAGTTAGTTGATCCCAACTGAAGGCGCTGCCAACCTCTCCGTTGTGCTTGTTGCTGCGGTAATCAGCCGCTGCCCTGCTAGGGTGCTAACAGCGCCTCACGTTCTATGCTCTCGGAGGCAGGGCTGGCGACATCTCGAGAGGTCGCTGCGTTTATTAGCACACGAATTGTGCGAATGTGGCAAGTGTATGCCAGCTTTATGAAGGCTGTAGCCGTGGCCCTCTTGTTTACTGCTTACATGATCCCCGTTGTCTCTCTACCACTATATCACTGCTATGACGCTCGCTCGCTGCAGGCTCTAAAGTCTGCCCTTGACGAGTGGCGAATTGGTCAAGCACTTCGGATTGTTGATACACTCGTCTGTGTATTGGCTCATTGTCCTTGTGAACGTGTGACGGAGCTGTCGCTGTTGAACGCTGTATTCGCACGCTTGACAACGGCCGGCAACGAAGAGACGAGATTTCCTGAAATTGAAACAGACAACACAGGACAGCGTCATATTAGAGATCCATCGAAGACAACGAGACGAGATTTTATATTTAGAACGTGTGGCATTATTATTACTACAGGAATAGAAACAATGAGTTGATGGCAGGCGCTTCAACTACACAATACCTACAAATAGCTGTGCACGGAACACGAGATCGACATCTGGGCCATCAAAAAATAGTTGTAGATATGCACATTTCCGTATTACGATGTGTTGACTTTCCACCCTTGCAAGCTGAAACCGATAATATCATTGCAATGTAGTGCTTCAGTTACCCTTCTATCCCGACTGGCAGCATGATGACCAACATAACTGACAACAACCACAACAACAAAAAAAACGGCAGGGCCTAGCATCAATAATCAATATCATCATTCAGTGCATCCGGTACTAAGCACAAATGGGCTCACTATCGCCAGCCGCAAGTCCATCTCTCTGCACAGTGTTCGGTGGACGCTTCGACATCTGCGTACTATATCTCTCGTTCGTATCGCCGCCGGGAGCCCCAACGCATCGCCAGTGAACTGCTGTTCAATTTTTTCCACAATCATTCCTCCCGCCAGCTTCCCGCCAGCCGCCTTCACAACTAGCCCACTCGCGAACCACTGGCGAGCCAGAGAACGAGTTCAGGCTTAGTAAAGTCAGAGCAGCCGAATCGCAGCCGATCGTCTCTGAAAGCTCTCTCTCTCTCTCTCTCTCACTGAAACGGGCGCTCACTGTCGACCACTGTCGGCCAAGCATCGTCTGTCACCGCAGCGAGCCCGGGGACTCAAAGCGGCGACCGCCGTCCACTGACCAGATTAGTCGGACGGACAGATATTTTTGCTCTAGATTTTTTTTTCTGCCACAGCCGCAGTGGACGATGATGATGCTGTTGATGATACCCAATGAAAATCAACGTCTGTCGCTTGTTCACACGGGAAAGCAAACAGGGGGAGAGTTGAGCGCTTCAACGCGTTCTTCATCGAGGCGCCGTCCCAAAGGCGACATTTCAGAATTCAGCGTCCGGTCCGGTCGGGCTTCGCACCGTTGCGCATTGCTCATTCACCACCTTGTTTGCTAGTCAGTTTGAATATATATATATATATATATATATATATTCAAACAAAAATATATATATATGTATGTTTATGTCCCGTATCTGTGTTGCTCATGCTGATGTCTCAGATCAGCACCCCAGTCCAGCCCCCCCGTCGAGAGGGCTACTCCACATTTATCTCTGATTTGTCTCCGTCGCGGAGCAGACACACGTGTCACACGTCCGTGTCCCGAAAATCCACTCACTCAGAAGCGTGATGATTTCCGTTTAGTATCGCGTACGTTCGTTCTTGCTTCCAGCCGCTATGCGGGTTAGTTGGCCTGCCTTCCTGGCCAGTTCTCTTATAGTTTGACACTTGGACCCGCAGCGCGTCTCTAGTTCCCCAGTGGGCTTCTCTCCGTACAACGGTTTTGCGTCGCTTGCCGTATGCTGCAGCGAGCGTCGTTCAACACTGTTCCTGCACATCGTGCCGATGGTGCGTTTCAGTGTCGCGGCACCGCAGTCTAAAGGCAATCCGTGCATCGAACGAATTGCCGCGATTACGTTATTTCTACTCGATTATTCGACTACCCAACTAAGACTACTTGTTGTACGACTCTTAACGCTTTTCCAAATCGGGCCTCCAGCTGTCTTCTGTCATTCGATGGTAAAAAGGACTCGGTACCATGTGCTATGGCAGCGGCATCGTTTCAGGAACATATCGGGAGACTAGTAGCACCATTATAATATAATAGTATAACGATTACTGCTGCTAATGCTCGTACAGTCAACTGGTGTTGTTGTTGTGTTTGAGTGACGCTTCCGCGGAACCTTCGTTGCGGCAGATAGAGAGATCAGTGGAGATGAGCCCGACGAGCAGCAGCCGTGTCAACGAAGTCCATCGCGTCGAACGAATCCATAGATCAGGCCTTCTTCGTCGAGCGAGAGCAGCACGGGCGTTTTCTTCTGCCGTTCCGCCTCGGCGTCTGCTGATCGTTTACCGCGATGGCTGATGGCCGATATTTTTTCTTCATCACCGTTAGCCAAGAAAAAAAACGGCTAAAAAAAATTCGCGGACGGCAGCGTCATATCCATGACTGCTGCTGCTGCTGCTGCCGATGCGGGCACTGGGACAATCATCCCACATCACAATCAACGAGTCAAACGGCAAAGAGAGCGATGACAACGACAACGAAATGCACATCTCAGCGCATATCGCTCCCCCGCCGACATCCACCTGTCGAATGCTGTTTGCGCCGTCGAACAGCGTTGACTTGCCTGTCGCTGTAAGTGCTGTTATACGCCGTGATCTGTGGCTGCCGTTATGGAGTCCGCGCGCCGTCGCGCTCGCGCGGGTCCATGTGTCCTACCGCCTGAAGGCGAGTATCGTATCCGGGCTGCGGATGGGCTCCGAAAAGCTCATTGGGGCTCCAACATAACATAACAACATTTGCGGTTTATTTCCGGAACTGCAATTTTACAATGCTTAAGTTCTCGATTAGAAAAAAGCATAGAGCATAAACGTTCGCTGTATATATGTATTTAATATTTACAATGATTATTTTTATCAGTGGTGTCTAGAGGTTTCACCCACTGGGTATCGATGGTTAAACGAAATACGATGTACCCTGTGTATCGCTCTCAAAAATTCCTCTCTTCTCCCGATGATGTATCTAATATTCAATTTCGTCCATTTAGGCGTGGCCGTACATATCCCTTAAGTAAATAAAGGCACTCAGCAGGAAATGTTCTAGCTGGCCCGTAACATACCGAGTCCTCAGCTTCGCGCATGACCACCAAAACGTCGAGGGGGCCAAAGAGAGTGTCTCAGAGCGAGGAACACAACACTTTCAATAATCAAGCAGGTACGTACCGCTGATTAACTCAGAACTTCAGCCCGGCGTCCGCGTCGCGCCGAATTCGTTAGTGTGTGTCATGTTGCGACCATTTCAGAAGAAGAGAGACACGTTTGAGGTGTTATCGACACCAGGAAAGATCCACCAGACGGGACAATAACAGTGTAGTCACTGAGACGTTGCGAGCAAGCGAAAGCAACAGGGAGAAAACCCAGTGGAAATGCATCAGCGAGTGGATTCTCTATCAGTTCAGTAGCCATTGAACACATTGGTCATATGGTGGCACCAAGACGACGAGGTATCTCCATTGGTGATCGTTGGCGCGCCGATCGGCCCCCGTGCTTCGGATGGCCGCATCCTGTCGTTGGCATCTCGGATTCATATGCGCGCACATATGACTAGGCTGGCCAGCGATGGACAGATGAGACGGCTCTGGCTCGTCTCTGAACGTGCGTATCGCGGACGCGAGCGCGCCACACTTCTAAACATTTCGACCGTTTCGTTGGTAGCCGCTTGGACAGCTATTACAATTTGGTAGCCTTGTTTTTATGCTATATTTCTCTCTGGCTTTTGTATGTCACTTGTGGCCGCAGCTAGTGCCATCGCTTCTTCCGTCCGCCGTTTCATAACGGACACGCTGACCGCCACCATAGTTGTCCAATACTTTCGTTGTTGTTGTTGTTGTTGTTGGCGGCGAATGGCTATCGTTGATGCGTGCGACCTGGTTAGATGAACCTGGTCGCCAATGCTATGCTGCGCGACTATAATAGATTTGCTTATATATTATAGGCCGGCATGTGCGTTTGTGTGTGTGTGTGTTGAGCCCGGTGGCCTGATGGTGCATTCGTGTGCGTGTTGTAACTGGAATGGACACGTAGCTACACACAAGGGTTTGAACTTCACGGTTGCCCATTTGCATTTCATTGGTTTATGGGTTTATTAAAGGAGCTGCCGGTTTATTAATGGATGTCCGTCTTACGAAGAAGTGCGAAAGTGGCGCAGTGGAGGTTAAACGTTGGCTGAGAGTCTGCCCAAAAACATTTATATAGGTTTGCATGTATGCATCATCGAATCAGTCACGATTCGTAGAGGCAACGCAAGAAAGGCCGTTGCTATGTGCAACGATAAGAGCACACTCCTTAAAAAGCAAGAAGAACTCCCTGCTGCTCTGCAGCAACGTCATCTACGGCTGACGAGTACCTTTGTGCTCGGAGGTTCGGTTGTCGTCCTCCCATTCATGTTAGAACGCTACAAGAACGCACAGAGGAGATCCAACAAGCAACGCCACATTGTGGATACATTACTGACGTCAACGTTGCCCAGCAATCAAATTTAGCCCAACAACATGATAGTAGATTCGCCACACGCGTCTTTTTCGCGTTCCTTTACGACTGTGTATATTGGGCCACGAAAGTCACGGTCACTCAGTCAAATTCGCGTTGCATTATTGCTGTGAAATCCAACCCAAATTTCGCCGGCTATTTCCAGCACTTCGTCAGCTTTTGCAGCTGTCCAACGGCCGCTAGTTGCCAACGTTGGATCTCGGTCGGAGCCAACCGAAAAAAATGCGCCAATCTAATAACACCGTTACAATACGGTAATACGGTGGTGGGCATAAAGTTAACGCACCCCTATATTTCAACAAATCGTTACATACACATTTGAGGCATTTATGTATTCTGTATCAGAGTAATGTACATGTCAAATAACATACATACCACAAAGAACAGCGCATATGACGGCGCAAACAGCCTGCTAATACTATGAAATGTGTCATTTTTCGGGATGTGCAAAATGATAAGTCACCCTCAGTTATCGAGTCTTTTCGCTGGGTTGATTACTTCTTTCTTGTGCTAATTAGTACCGTGTGGCACGCCCTCGCTGACATGACTTGTTGGAGAGTAATTGACACTCGATTGAAATCTCAAACGGTAGTAGATCGTCAGTCAACATCGGCTGATAGTTCCCGCTGTTCATTCGAGTGCGAGTTTGTCAAGCTACCCAAACCATAAAGCACACTCCGGCGAAATTGCGGAAATACATCATGCCAATAACCGTTAAATCCATCTAGCCCATCCAAATTTAACTTCTTTTCATGACTGAAGACGATCCGAGACAATATAGTACCTTTTAGATTGGTATGCGGATAACGCTTAATTGTCCTTAAAACTGCTAATCTATGAACCTGAAGGTTTAACTGTTGCCTACGTGCTTCACAACTTATCGTCGGATTCTCTCGGAAAAGTGTACCCTTTGTAACTTGGGTTTGTTGAAATATAGGGGGGTGTCTTAAGTTTATGCCCACCACTGTGTATGCTCCCGGCTTGTGGTCCCTTCCTCTCTCTCTCTCTGTGGTTTTGTCTGTCGCTTCAAGCCGCGTCCGTCAAATCAGATTGCACCGCTCTGTAGCATGACTAGCCGTGGGGAAGCTCTCACGCTGCTAGCTACCACCACCGCCGCCGCCGCCGCCACAGTAGCGGCCACCACAGACGCAGCCGACTGCACGAAAAGATCCTGCTTGACACCGTCCCATACACATACCCTGCTCGAAGCCGCGTATGATCGATCGATCCAATCTCGCTGATGTCAAGCGTTGTTTTATTGTGTTTCCCCTTACATTTCGCCATTACGTTGAAGATCATTCGTTTATTGATTTATTCATTTCTTCTCGGCTCAGCCGACAGCTGGCTGTTGTTTGCGACGACTGCATGACTGCCGTAGCACGCTGCAACAGTCACGTGCGAAGCTCACACGCCGTTCGATTCTTATAAATAAAGACATCTACTGACGGCTCTATGATTATGATGTTGAAATCTGAGGACGTCATCTTTTTTTTATGGGAGGTTTCGGGAACGCGTAATGCACATACGTGACAAAACAGCTTCTTGCGACCCAGTGTGAGAAGCCTCATAAACTCACTAAAATCTTCTGAGGACGTCATCTATGCGACCTGCCGCGGCATTAGTCTAGGAAGGTTTTAAACCTCTCTACCTCGAATTCCTGTTCGGTAAACGAAATATTTTATTGGAAATATGGTTGAAAGAGATAAAGGGTTTTGTCGGAATAAAATGAAAAATGACATCAACACGTGAGACATTGATCGGGGTAGCCCCAGGTGAATTTAATGGGGAAGCCCCATTATCTCATACCCATGGTGAATTTCACTGGTAGCTGATATTCGTGGCAACAAATGTCACCGTGGATGCGTGTTAAAGGTAACGTTAAGCTGAATTTGGGCAAATTGCAGAAATGTATCCAGTGTCATCGAGTGTTGTCGGTGAGGTTTAGGCAACGGCCCGATATAAACCACATGAACTGTGGCTTGTTCTGTTGATTTGTTCGTATAAGTGAGTCACCTGTGTCTCGTGTAGCTGATTCGCTGATCTATGATGCATCTTGAGATGTTCTCCGTGCAATCCGTATTTATATTTTTATTATTTCAACCGATTATTGCTTATTCATTATTGCTGCATCTGTCCATCTAGATCTGTTTTCTGGTTCCTTGTCAGTCTTTTAGGAGCGACCGTACACGCGCTCACTAAACATATCCCGGCCTCTCTCGCTGCGAACATCTTGTAGGTGTACTCGACTATGCAGATTGATTAGCTGCCAACTATGTCATACATTTTGTAAAAAGCTGCCAAATATAGCAGACATACGGGCTGTGTCGCCCAACTCCTGTTGCACGATGCAGCTCGCTCGAGGCGCCAGGAGTGACTTAGCATGCTTGATATCCTGCAGAGCATATGCAGATACGTCGACACATAGGGGCAGGATAGAGCCAGTGGGTGGGTCTGGTCGACCACCCATATCCAAACAAATCGGTAGACAGAAATCCTCGAGCCATTGCTAAGCCCAAAGGTCTTCGTTCTTCAACCAGAAGACATGATGTATTTGAGTTGTCGTCTGCTGATATAGAATTAACAGCCTCGTCGGACTGGGAGCCTCGTACAGTGTCTGTGAATGCAGTTTGACGCGTTCATATGCGGCGTCAGATTCGGCACAGATCGAACAGTCCACCAATCTTTACCAGGTCATCTGGAGCGTGGTAAAGTAATCCATTTCCGGATTGACTCAGTCGGTTGTCGTCTGTCTGGGAGACAGTAAAAGAAGATCGTTTCGCTGTTTCTGCTGCTGATTGGACACAGCAGAGAAAAAGTCCCTTAGAAAACTCATGTTCACCGGCAGCCCACACAGCTGATTAGTGGCACTCGCAATATCCGCATGGCTGGGAGGTCCTTGTCAAATGGCGAAGAACATCGTATGTCGTACCGCTTCGTCGCTAACGTAGGCCAAGTGCTAAAAACCGCTGGGAAACGCCAAGAAACAGATTGACTCCTGTGGGAGATAGTCAGTGGCCGAGAATTGCCACCAACTCTCCAGAACCCCTACCGGATAGAATAAAGTCTTCCTGCTTTCGAAAACAAACTCGCCGCGAAATCTTGCTATAAAAACCTTCTTGTCATTAAAAACCTGCGCCCCTTGAAGCGTAATGATCGTCTAATTATACTGGCGGGTCACCTCAATCTATTACCTGTGTAGATAGTCACTTGTGCAAATACGACATGTTTCTATAGACATTATGGCCTTATTTAATAAATGTCAACACCGAATGTGGTTATTTCTCTAGCGGGATAAGACGCAACTCCGCATAACAGCCACCTATAGTATTCACACCAAGCTGATGAAGTATTGGCCTCATTGAGTATGAGAGTTTCCCTTTCCGGCGCCTAACCAGGAATAATCTGAATATACCCACTAATTACCCACTAAATATAAACGGTCTTTCATATGGCATATGGCTTAACGTAAAGTACTTCGATCGAGAGGGGAGATGTCGTCGTCGTTATCAAATTTAAATGATATTCTCTCTCTCTCTCTCTCTCTCTCGAATAATCACTATCTTCACCTCAATTTCTGTATGTCCCATCTATGCCCTATCGTTGTCCTGTGTATCGTCTATATTGACAGAGAACGAAGAAGAGCGCGTCCGCTATTTAGATCAACGGCAACGACCCCGGCCATAGCCATCGGCCGACATCACCACACATCGTCCCCGGTCGACCATACAATGGTGGCCATACTCTGGGTGCTGCCGTCACCGCTGAACTCAGCCCCCATTGAGCTCTCTGCCATTGCGGTGTCGGTAGCCGTCGCAAGCCGTCATCACAGTTGCTGAGCATTCATCGGCGGTCCAGTGTGGTCCCCGGATCCGTACCCAACTGACTGACTACCCTCCCCATCTCTCTGAAGGCAGACATTGAGGATAACATAGAAAGAGATGCAGATATAGAACGCGATAGAACCGAAGCGAGACACGGACGTCCTTTGATCGATGGGCGCTACGGTAGCAGTTGGGCTAATCGAACGCTGCCGCCGGACAACGCCAGAGTGTTGGTCGATCACCGAACGGTGGCCAGCCGTTGCGGCCAGACTAGCGTTGGACACGGGTGCTGCTGGCTCGTTTAATAGCGTTGGTTCCGCTGACGGTATGCGATCGCCACGGCGCATGGCATTGCATTGCACTGCCGCGGCAAGCGTGGACAGAAAAACCAAACATGGGAGGAATCAGCGGTGGAGAGAGATTTTGAACTGGGAGCGACACCAAACGCACCCATAGGCCAACCGGTGCTATATATACACACATATACACACAGCGGTGTTAATAAACAACATAGAATGCGCGGACGGCAGCTAGAGGCTGGTGACCCCCTAGTCGTTTGTCGCGGTTTGGAGACAGTCACTGCAGTGTGCACGCAAGTACGATGCGTGGGCATCGCAGGACCACATGTTAGCCGGCGGCGGCGGCGGCGGCTGCTAATGCCGCACGTACTAAGCAAGAATCGCTAGCAAAACAACAGCGCACGCTGGTCAAGCTCCGCCTGTACGTGCGACGTGCATATATAATCGGAGACGCTATACGGTCACTACGCGAATGTAATGTACAGATCATGATCTACGCAGACGAATGCGGCGAAGCGGAATGCAACGAAAAAAAAAGCAATAATTTTTTCTGTTCATAATATTTCTGCCGTTTCCCGCCTCAACCCAAAGGAGACGAGACGTAGTGGGCTTGGTCACGTACACCGTGCACGTCGTGTACGCATATGGTGAATACGAACACGTCGATGTATGGGAGCAACTTGGCCTTCGGCGATTGATACATCTTGAATATCTGTATTAATTTGGCCGTGTAGTATTATAATACAGTGAAACCAGCGCCTCCTTGGTCATTCGGGTTCGCAGGGGTCGGACGATCTCGGGGGCGAGGTGATTTACGTTCGATTGCGTTGAAAGATAATAAATCAATCTTTGTTTCACGCTTTGGTGCAATATTTCGCGTCAGCGATTGCGGCAATAATTCATGACGCTAGTGGCCAGACTTGTCCAGGATAATGAGGACGCTCGGGTAAACGTCTTCTAATTCCAGCTATCCCTTAGCTCTCGCACGATTCACGGGGCATCGCGCGCTAAATTCAACAACAAAATACAAACAGTAACATCTACTACGAGGTCGAGTGTTAAAAAGAAAAACGTCTGCTTATTAGATTTCGAAAATGCTCATAATTTCGTCAAGTAACAGAGGATAATCCGGTATCAACTTCAAATCGAAGTTGAATCATGTCGGCCTTATTCTGCTACATTGTACGCTCGTGTCCATCTAGATTCATACGTTCGCTCACAAATATACGATACTATTTAACGTCGCACTAAGACGATATGGTGTGTTTTTTTTCCAGCGGATTTGAAATCAACATATTCCGTACATTCACATCAATTTATGCCGCGTAATCTATATGAAAATGGCCAGTCGCTCTCTAGAGCCGCAGGCGTTTGGTGCAGCAGAGGCTTCCACCGACCAAAAGAAAATTATCTTAATTAATTACGACACTTTTTCTTCCACTGCGCGAATGCCAAACGCATAATTAGCGTATGATTTCATTGAAAGAGATTGCACTCAGCGAGCGTAGTTCCTGTCAGATGTATGAACAACAACGCGCACCACACTCGTGTTTTACATAAAACATCGCACGTCCATGAGCAAACAATATAACGCAAGCGCCTATCGAAATCAAGGTGAAATCGTTCCTGAGAATATTCTCACACGCAACGATTCCGTGTGAAATTCGAAAGCCACCACACTCTTGCTGTGCGCGTATTATTAGGCCTCCTTTTCATCAGCCTTTTGTTTGCTGTGGCCGACGCCGGAGCAATTATCCCCGACGGTAGATGTGGGTCGGGATCGAGGGTAGGCGGATGATGCTCAGAGAAAAAAAGGGGTAAAAGTTATTTTCTACTCTTGATTATTCCACACTAACTCTGCTTAGAAGAACGCATAATCTCGCTACCGAGATTCTCTGAACTTCTTCGCAGAAAGCGGCACAGCGAGCGGCAGTGGTAATCTTCCCTGACGCATGTATATGAATACCTACTTCATGAAGCGGAATCACTGTGCAACAGCAGTACGGCCCGCCTGCGTGGGCGTGTGAGCTTGAAACGAAACTGCACGACCCGTCCGAACAAAAACAGTAGAGCGTACTTCTGATCGTATGTACATGGACGGACTCGGCGGCCACCCGGACCTGAGTCACACTTTTGTTGTTATGCTTACAAAAGAGCGGAATACGTACACGCAACTCGTGCGACGATTCGGATGACGATAGCGATGGTGGATATTGGACCATGTGTGTCATGATTCGAATCGGTGACCTGTGCAGGATTGTTTTTGATGAGTTGTCGCAAGCAAACATTCGCACGCCTATAGTATATGCAGATCTATCTTACAACCGATGCTATATGCTGCTAGATAGTGATCCTATCGTAGATATCATCCTGGAAGCAGGCCGTCCCACGTTACGTAACGGTAAACGTTGAGCTGAAGTGCAGAGGAAGGGTGCGAGCTATGGTCTGGCCAGTTGCTGTGTAGTCAGATATCGTTTCAATCAGCAAACTCGTCACTTTTGACATTTGCCACACGCGATGCTACATCTGAAGTGAGAATGCAGCTTGGAAGATGTATGCAATGACTGCCAGCAGAGATATCCTAGTTTATCTGATCATACGACCGCTGTTGGCGAGCCCTTAATCAGCGACACAGCAGCCCGAAACGTCCTGACATTGACTCGGTGGTGCCTGGTCGACAAAATGCTGATGTAACGGCTGATTAGAAGAAAAAATCAGTGATTTTGAAGTGAAGTTTCATGAGTGTTCTGATTAAATAGAGTTATAGTTGGCTTTGGTCCGCTTGCGGCAGCCAACTCTAGTTCTGCTTGCCATATACTATGTATATATTGGCTGCCAGTTGCATCACTGGCGAAATTTCCGGCTCAGCGGTATTTTCAGCCACTAAACTGGGCGTCGTCGGCGAGCAAATTTTCGGCGACAAGTTACAGCTACAATATATACTCTCGTTCTCTAACAATTAATTTGTTAATGTCGTACAACTTGACACTTACCACATTTATACACCATATAACCTTGTCAGCAGCCCTGGTAACGATTTCATTTCCAAAAATACAATACTACCAAAACGACTGCCACTGATCCTGAGCAGCTCCCTGCTCCGGGCCTAACGAAGCAGAGACTGATGGCGAACTAAAGCAGGTTGAAGCAACCTGTACCTCTCTCTATGTCGATGGCACTCAACTCTACCACAAGGGTATTCTTCTACTCTGTCGTCGAGATTTTTTACCAGAAGCCGCTTTTCTTCCTCTTGATCTGGACATCATCGGTGACGGGATACCAGCCACTGGCCCAATCTCTCCCTCCCTCTCTTTCTCTCTCTCCTCTCTGTACGAGCTCAAACCTGATCCGATTATCGTTTTTGGCGGACATGTATGCAATGCTCGATTAGGTTCCTTTGCTATTCCAGAACTTGTTTTTGAGAGCACCACTCTGTGTCTGGACGAACCGCACGGGGGGACGCTCGGAGTGTCCATCTTTCAGCCCGGACATATTTGCTTCGCCGAAGACATATGACGAAACACGAGGACAGCCACCAGTCGGTAAGGTGCACTGCTACCAAAAAAACTGGCATTATTATCTTCTGCACGCTGATGTCTTGCTGGGCTGCACGCGGGGTGGCGATGCACATGTCTGTGTAGCCCAGACACGTACACTGAAAGTGCACGTGTGTGCACAGCGTGCATAACGTATAGTGATAATTAATTGTGGCATATAATCGTATCTAATAGGTATAACGGTATATGTGTAACGGTATATATGTACATATGTTTGATAGTCGTTAGCAGCGAGTACTGTGCCAGCTATAGTATAACACAATAGCAAAGTCGAGGCGATGAGTTGCTCTTCCAGCCTGCTCTACAAACAATGACTGAAGGTGATGTCCATCGCGCAGTGCATAGCGAGCTAGTGGAGGTTAGGCTTCACGGTCTCACCTGGAATCACAGACAAACAAATGGTACGATTGATGGTGAGAAATGGGAATGATGAATTATGAGAACATATTGTGCATGAATAAGTTTGTTTGTCAGTTCTCTTGCCATTATTGTGCAATCTGGCCGGTTTTACACCTACACTTGTTGACAGCTTAGGGTAATAATTATTCTAATAATAAGTGTAGCCACACCTATCCTCTTCCTAATCACTCAACTGGTCTTATATCTTGCGACACATTTTACCACGAGACCAAAAGCACGTTGGCTTCCTCGCAACGTACAAAACGGATGCGGTCTAGATCGTCTCGTTCAGCCGCATCAATGTTCTGCTGTTTTGTTCACTACCCCTCGTTCTGGCTTGCCGCACCGTTTGCAGGCGCTGAGGCTCTTGAAACAGCTGAGTGCCGAGCGGGCATGCCTGCCATACATTTAATTAACACTGTGTTATCTTCGTTAAACACAACGTGCAGGCTGTTGCCTGCCAGGCACCGGGGTGTGTCCGAGTACAGCTGACTGCGTCTTAAATACTGAAGACTGAACAATGGAAAAAGAATATTTTTCCCCCACTGTTCTGGACACAGTGACTATATAGATATATATGACTATATATATATATCTATAATTTCATTATATAATATATATTGCCACTGACACCGTGAAAAGCTTCGAAAGCTTTGAGCATAACACATTCTGGTTTCTGGACTGTTGTACAGGCCTCCTCATTACGCGTTCGTTATTCTAGTTCTCAATCGAGCTACGTAGTCTGAAGAATTAACACAACACTATTATGAGTGCGAACACATTCAAGTGCCGAGTTGAAAGCAAATTTCTTTGATTAAACCGGCCTAACGGGAAAACGTCGTCAGTCCACACACTCGCCCGAAACAGGAGAGATTATGACAGCGCTTGTCAACGTGCTCTTCTACCTTGAATAGCTATACGTGAAGACAGTAACAACAACATGCGACTCAGTCTATGGCGAGGTGTGTGGTTCGGCCTGTCGTGCCTCGTACAAGGGCCTACCTAATCTGTCTCGATGATATTATGAATAGGACCACTTCATTTTAAACCGTTGACAACGAACTAGCCACGCCTACATCAAGGTACTTACACGTAACAATTTTAATAGCTAGCTAAATCCCATTACACCGCACTGGTCGCGCGTCTCCGTGTACCTCGTCTTCCTAGCATGGTATTCCTACCGTCTCATTCTCAACGATGGCAAGAAGCCGGTGTTCCTTTTGACTGAGCCGGCCGGCCGGCCGGCCATAAGTCCGCTCTAGGTCTATCCATTTCTTGTCCTGCTTCACGCGTATCTATCTACCCTCTCATAATGACCTTTGGTAATTTGCCAGCTGGACATGACCCACAATATAAATAGGAGTAGCAACGGTACATTTGACTGTCAGGACGCCGGGCCGGCTCCTCTGTATCAGAACTCATATCCCGTCCCGAATCATCCAGGCAGCCAGCGGGGCGTTCATGGCTACGTCTGTATTATACCATCCATGCGGTAGCGCCGTACGTTCTGCCTCATACAAAGAGCCATTTGTCCCCCTAAGCACGCCTTCGTCTATCCCGTTAGCCAGACGGCGGGGAGACCGGGGCGAAGTGAGACGATGCGCTGAGGACTACTTCTGCTGTTGGCTGTCGCAAAGACTGAGAAGAGAGCGTCCGCGCGTTCTCTTTCAGGCTTGTTAGGGGGTAAATTCAGCGGAACCTGATGACTACGACGGTGGGCAGCTTGTAGCGGAGCGAAAACTGACCCGATGTCGACGGTCGCCGACGGGACAACGACGACCGCGACGATTCTATGGCCGAAGGTTCCTCCTCAACCAAGACATGCCCAACATACTCACCCCCCTCCCCGTGCTTCGCCCAGTCACTCAACGAAGGGAGAAGTGCTTCAGCTTTCCACGAGTTCTCTCGTCGTCTTCAGGGCCTGTCGCATACGACCATGCCGGCGTTGGAATGACGACAAGCCACCGGCTGGGTCTAACACGCTGAGTTGGGCAGAGCCAGCAGCCAACGGGGGTAGTCTCTTTCGATGTTACGTGCAGAAACTCGCCCTGCCTCTCTCTCTCTCTCTCTTTCAACTCTCTTTATTTCTTCTCGGACACGTGAGGCGTACCCCACGGAGAGAATCTCGCATCGCACATGCATATTGTACATATGCGTACACCCCATCCGGAACTCGCGCTCTCGTGAGCAAGGGGCCAGCAAGGCCTCTCGTAACTTTCGTTAGTTCGTTCGTGCTGGAGAACAAATCCCAACATCTTTCGAGAGAGTCCGCTCGAGTCATCCACCCATATTCGCCTGTTCCAGCCCTTCGCCCATATTCCGTTGCTCTCGGGTGGCTACGCCACAAGCCGCTATGTGGCCATAGCTGTGGCGATGTAGCGAAGAAGAAGAACAGTGTATCTCAATGTTACGGTCGGGAGAGCGGCGACAACGGCTGGAAGGAACCATCCATCCGGGCCATCCCTGCTCGCTCACAGCCTGCCGTCCTTCGTGGCACACGAGTCTAATGCGATTTCCAATGAGAACGTGCGTTCCAAAGGGATGTCAGCAAAAATTTGTTCATAGAGTGCGAGTACGTCAGTGGAGCACGCAAGGGGGGGTCAGCTCCGGCGGTGGAGAAAACGGCGGAACGACCGGAACATCTCAGAGTCGGGGCCCTGGGCCAACCGACGTTCGGTGCAGACACTACGTGCGGACAATACAAACGCAATCGAGGTACTGTAAGGCGGCCCCTTCATGAGCGTCGGAGTAGTGCAAATATGGCAGCGACAGTGTATTCGCTGCTGGTCGTGCTGAACACAGTTATTAACAGACACTCGACACTGGACAAGAGTGCGAAAAAATTATTGCGAGATCTAGTAAGGAACGGGCTGGGCAGAGTAATGTCGTCATTCTTATTAATCTACTAACCAAATGTATAAAGTTAGCTATATTGAATAGCCGAGACATTGGCTTAGATTCCCAGAATCCCTGAGAGTGGCTTGGTCACATTAAGGTAGGCATAATACAAGGTACAAGGTAGGTGAACGTGAGCTAGGCTAATACCAAGCGAAAGTATGGATATTCGAAGTAAAAAGGTGACAATGATGTGATATGATAGCAACGGTGAACCGAACTCGTCAATAATGGAATATTCAAATAACAAAATCAATTACAAGGCAAACCTGGTATACGATATTCATCTCTCATACAAGGCTATGATCTACAATAGATTCACATCAACACCCTCCTCACCATATACATCTGATATTAGCCCTGGCACGGCCAATCGTATACTACCTTTAATATCGCGGTAGCGTTTGACTTCAGACATCTTCCTGTCCCACCGATAGCTAAAACGAGCCAGACCACTGCCACCTATATTATGATAAACCTCACTCGTTCTACTTGTCGCTCTACAAAGGGGCCCGTTCCAAATTCCACCTGTCAACACACCCGCGCCGAGACACACGTACATGGGATCTATCACACGGTAGAATGCATTAGGTGTATTCTATCTATGTACTGTCTCATATGCCATATATGGTGGAGCAAAACTCCTGTCTAATCCGAGCGACGGCTGTTGCCATGCCGTTGAACAAACAGCAGCTGAGAGAGAAGGGCGTATGACCATCGCGCCGCTCTGGCACCTTGGCAGAGAGGGGAGAGAGAGTGAGAGAGATGGGTACTGGAGCCCTCGCGCACGTTTTGAGCTCAGAGCAAGGCGCTTGCCTCAGCGCTGCGATTGCGTTCGGATGGCTTCATCTCAGCCACATGCCCCCTCCTCCCCCCGGCACCCCCGCACCCGAAACTCCAACTCCGAGAACAAACGGCAGACTAAAACCGGCCGAGCGGACTCGAGTGCAATGAAGCTGCAATTGGGCCCGGCGTGAACCGGCCCGTCACTGCCGACAATAGCAGATGAAGGTCGTCGGAGCCCCGGCGCACCTTGTAGACGTAGGCCTGACCCGATCCATGACCAGCCAATGCATGACCGCACCCCGAGAAACTGGGACTAAGACGCATGGTGTAGCATGCACGCTGTGTGATGTGCCCTCTCCCTCCACAATGGCAGCACTCACTTTGAATTGCCTTGAGTGTTCGAACCCTGTTTCTGCACACTGAGTCCGCTCTCCGCCCATACGGCTCCCGTCCTCCCCAGTCGACCCTTCGATATAGATTTAGGATCTGAGCTGACGCTGCTCGCTGAGCAACAACCGCTTACAACAGCTCTCAGCCAGCATAACTGCTCGCCAAAGCCTAAATCTATAATATATCTCGTGTGACTGCTGTGACCGCAGAACGGACCGTACACAGCTGAGGGATTGTTCTCCAGTAATGAGCCAGCCTGCAACGGGGGCAGGTACACCGTCCTGCCATCCTGTTACATTGCTGGTAGTTTCTCGCTGGAGCTGGGAGAGCCTCGGAAGAAGGGCCGAGGAGGCGAAGAACACCGGCCGTATGCTGCTCGAGAGTGTGGACTCGTTGTGGCTCGTCTAAATCTAGAAGTCGACAAGCTATTTTTGACTGACGTCGGCCTATTTCGCTCGTGGCATCACGAGGCGTGAGTGCTAACGGTGAAGATCTAGCTTCAGTTAGATCAACAATCAATGCGATTGTTTGAAACAATTGCGGGTAACACACACTCACATACACACGCATGTACGAATCGTTGTGAAGAAAAATACGTTTTCCGCCAGAGTCAGCTCGTAATAAGGTCTCCGTTGAACCATGCCGTTGTTGAACATCACGGAGCCTGTTGAGGAACGTGCTGTTCATCCGCCATTATCGTGTGAGAATTGCGCTTTTAGCTACACTTCGTGCGATCCGTGCTTGTATTATATTCTATAACATTTTTATTCTTTATGGTCCCGGCGAATGCAGTGATGCTTCTCACATTTGCCGGTTCTGTTTCTGGTGTAATTCTCTCGGTACATTGAACAGCGTCATGAAAGTCAAACCGCAGCCTCGCTGTGTGCACTCCCACCCATGCCAGCCAGCCGTGAAACGAACACAATGGCTAACGTATACAACCACTTTCGTAATGGTCGTTTGGGACATCGTTGTACAAAAACAAAGCTAATGTCTACACATGAACTACGCCGTTATGCCGGGTCACAAGCGTTCATGAACTTTTGAACGTATTTGTCTTCTCCAGCTAAATAATCTTGCCCATCCTGTTCGTAGATCAGTATATAATCGTACGATACCAATAGGACAGGAGTAGTGTCCGGCTTTGTCACGTTTACCAGCATTCTATGGCCCTTGATGAGTTTGGATACTCCGAGGAACCGGTCCGATCAGCCGGTTTGACAAACGTGAGCTATTATTATACATTGTCTTGAAGCCGGTGATGTTACGATACAAGGACCTTCGAGTGACACCGCGCCATAGCGTCCAGGGTAAAGACGACCACTGCTAAATCGAAAGAGAAATCTGATTTTTCAGCGCAAGCAGAAAAGAGAGGGCGTTACATCCGATCGTTGATTTCAGCCGTCAACGCCAGCTCACTGTCCTGACTTTCACCACCACCACGACCACCCCCGCCGCCGGCGTCCCCTGAAAGTCGAGTGTCTCTCTCCGAAGTCTAGCTGCGCGTCGCAGCGGAAGTGAAAAGACAGAGACAGCAGTGAAAACTCGAGAAAGAGGAAAGCACTAGAGCACAGGGCAAGGAACGAGATCACGTATGCCAGCAACTTCACACCCACGCGGAAGGGGGGGGCAGAAACCCACCCGCAGGCAGATTCACGGGCACAACGGGAGCCTCATTCTCTTGACGCCCTTGGAGAGAAGGGCTTGCCGCAGGGTTCGTTATATGAAGGCGGACCTTGACAACGAAGGAACTAGAATGTAGTGGAGGCTGCTGATCACACATACGCGCACACAGTCACACACAGCTCCAGTTCGGCGGCACTAGAGGCAGCCATGACACCCAGGCTGGTGTCTGGCTTGCTGTTCTCATGGTCGAGGTGGCCCCTATTTGTGTCTCATCTTATTTCAGCTTCTTGTTCCCTGTCGCAGTACTAGTATAGGAGACCCTTCTGTCTTCCTCGTCCCTTTCAGCTGCTAACCTGCTAGTCGCAGTTCGTCCAGTGTTCCTAACCTGTCTCTGTTTTAGTTGCATCCACAATTTCTCCTGAAACAAGATAACGATCCACACATACCTCCCTTCTAGTACTCAATCCCCAGTTATCCCTTTCACTGGCCGCGTCTAAGACCCTACTGACCCCGTCTGACTCCAGCCCCGGACTTTCCGATTCGTCGGTCTGTCTGCGCCTGCTCGTTCGTGGGTGATGTGCTTAATCCGTATTTAAACAACGGCATTTTAAACCCCGCTCAATCTTTTCCCTCACTTCTCCAGCTCACCGCTTCGCGTAACCTGTCTCACAGCGATGGTATCGCGGCGTCGACCATGCAGGCCCCGCCTTCAAAGATACGATAGAGTAAAGGGGCCATAGTCTTTCATGTATCCACTTCTTTGAGCGACGGAAGACAAAGGTGCTGCACTGCTCGCATTCACGCACACACATCCCTGGTACGAACAACGATGCTGTGAGTGCTGGTGCAGGCGAGCGGCCCAAGGCAGATTTTCCCACGACCGCATCCGCTCCGCCTCCCGAGCAGGTCTTCCCCTTTGTCTCTGTTTCCATCGCGCCTCTTGTCAAGTTGTGCGTCTCCGACGTAACACAGTGCCAACAAGCCACTTCGAGGTAATGTCCTTTCAGGTTTCCTCAGCCCCGACCGATGTAGCTCGCTCCCCCCACCCCCCTCCCGGCACCGTGATCAGGGGCCGTCTTTTTGCCCGTCTCTCTTCCTCCACGTTCCTCTGAAAGGGTTTACCTGATGACAGTGTTCGTCTTGGCGTCGTCTCCGCCTGTCACACGGCTCCGGTTCGTCAGCTTGTCCGCCATGTCCAGTCATGTCGCCCGCCTATTCTTCTAGAGTTTTTCTTCGGCTGTCGACTTCGGCCAGTTTCGTTTCGTGCCAGCCAGCCTGTTTAGCATCTCCCCAGAATGGAAAAGGGACGGTTAACGCCACCCACAGGAACGGCGCGGGCCTCGTCGGAGTACGACCGAGACACTCGTCAGCCAAATTCTAAGCTGGCCGCACTTCTTGCTGACCGTCGTCTTAGTGGAGCTAGGCTATCCCGCTTGGAGAACGCACACACGTGTACAGTACTGACATATTTTCTTCTCTTTTTTTTCAAGACGGTAGCTGTAAAATGCATTATGTCGTTTTCTATGGTGTATTACTAACACAGAGCCAGCAGTCGCCTGCGTGAGCACTGATCGTGCACCGCCTATGGAGTAGCATCACCGTTTAAGACGCAACATAGATGGGAAAGTGGTCAAGGGAGCAAAATGCAATGTATCAACACGTCGCCATTATTCTCAACCTAGTGACTTGACATCTCGGTAAATTTGGCGGACAAACGTCCGGGCTTCGATAGGTGATCGTCTTTCTGTCAATGCCTAGTAAGTATAGTTTCCGAGTTGCTGAGTTACAACCAATATATGAAGTCCACGGCGTCCTTCCGCCAATGCCTATACAGGTTTAAGGGACCTAACTAGCCGTAGCACTTCGTCGAGAATCGTTCACTCACTGTTCGAACATGATATATATATGTATATATATATGCCATACGTTAAACGAGAAATAGAATGTAGAATGGAACGTCTAACAGAGTGCCTGTCATGGCCTGCCAATCTAGGACAAGTAACTCCAACAGTACAAATTGCCTATAAACGGTAGCAACCCGAGCTCGGCATTTTCCAGTCGTCCGTTCGTTCTTTCGTTGTATTATTTATATAATGCAATGGCCCAGACGGACTCGCACGGGTAGAATACAACGCAAAGAAACGCAAATCGAAGTCGTTGTCGTCATCATCAATAACACATCTATCTCGATCTCGTCTCCGTGTACTTGCCTATCTGAATCGGAAGGACCCGCCTTGGCTCGATTCGCTTCGCGACCCGCCTGTCCGCCTATGCGGGTACATGTAGGCCTCGTAGCTGTTGCTGATTGTCGCTCTTTCCTGCGAAAGCTATCGGGTGGGCATCCTACATCGCTTTGGCCTGCGCTCCTCTCTCTCTCTCTCTCTCTCTCTCTCTCTCTCTCTCTCTCTCTCTCTCTCTCTACCTCTCTCTCTGACTCGTTGCATCCTTTTTCCCTTCTACTTACAACAGCAATAGAACGAGGACGAAACCCAGGGCGTTCGGACGAAAAACGTCCCCTAGAACAAAGTCCGTTGTGAAATGATCATTGGAAGGAGTCCGTACAACAAGAGATGTAGATGGGAACAAATCTATGCGCCATTCGCATCCGGAGACGATGCCCCATGGCGTTGCAGCGAACGAGGAACTTCGCGGCCAAATCGAGCCAAAGGTGTTTCAAATATTGAGGGCGAATAACGTGGATCGGGATGGCGTAGGCTGGGGAAGGACAATGAAAGCGAGAAAACATCGAGAAAATGAACAATGCTGAGAAAGCATAAAAGTGACGTTGGACCCTGCCGGTGCCGCCGTCAAGCGGGAGGGCCTCGTGGGGGTCGCTCCGAGGACTTCAAACTGACTCTCACTTCCCTGCCGTCACGAAGGTCTGCCGGAGAACGCCCCTTAGGTCCAGCATGACCGGCATGATCGGCCCTTGTAGCAATGCTATACAGCGTTACCAACGTCTGCCATGGAAAGTCAGCTGAGGATCAGCTGCGAAAGAAAAACCTCTCTATCGCCAGTCCCCGCGGACGGTGGTAAACGGGCAGCCAGGAGCGAACAGGCGATTTTCCGCTACAAGAAATCCAACGGGTGGCGGATGCCCAACCGAAACCACCCTACCCACTGACGGTCAACGAAGACGAACGAGTTCACGAAGAGTGACGCAAAGCAACGATATGCGAACTTGAGGACGGAGAGCGGGAGCTAACGTAGATTTACGATGCGGGCAGAAACGGTGGGCGACGTGTTCCTGGTCAAGTGTGCTTGCAGCGATCAAATAGACGCCAAGCGCCAATGTAGGCGAATGTTGGCGAATACCGACGATCGCATCGATCCTGGCCGATGTCCAATCGGGAAACACTGAGCGCTGCGCAAGCCGTTTGCGTGTTGTTGGCCCGACGTATTTAACATCTCTGCCCTCTTCGACGGTGTGTGCTAGCTAAACGGGCTACAGGCGTCACCCGGATTCACACAAATTTGCGTAAATAATTGTGTGTGTGCACTTGTTTTGATATCCGCTGTGGTACTATTGTATCAAAGAAGGAGGACTAGTGCATTTCGATTTTCGATTAGACACGCATCTGCGGTGGGCTGCATATTGCCTGCCAATCTGTATGCGGGTTAGGGCCTCTGCCGTTGTTTTCCTTCGATTTGCTACCGTAAAACTCTTCCATACTGTAATGCTGGCTTTCGTACAATGCATTTTCAATGTTCCACCCGCTAGCCACATCGTTATATCGAGAGTGGGGAGCGGTCCCGGTTAGAACAACGCAACAGACGAGTTTAGACCTATAGACAAAGCGTAGAAAGTGTAGAAAGTATATCACCCCAACTATAGGGAGAAGGATGTATGCAAATCACGGCAGGTTATACAGTCTACCCCGTGCACAGTATCAAATGCACTCGTACTGACTCTTGTGGAGCGAGTTCCGCAATCGAGAGGGGAAATTCTCCGAAGGTTCCTGCCATGACCCCGAGACTCTGTTCCTCTATACTTCGTCCTCCAAGGCTACCACCGACCGTCCCGGACCATCGCTGGCGGTCGACCAACGCTCAATAGACAATAACAGCAACAACAGCAACTACAAAAACAACAGGCACTGTAGCGACAACGCGTAGGGCGGAACTACCGGTCGGTGTTTTGGCGCTGCTCGTGGTCATGAGTCGTTTTTTTTCCTCTCACTCGGCTCCTCTCCGCTGCCCATGCGATCGTCGACCACCACCAACGCGTCTATGGGCTAGGCTGCGGCATCAACGGGACGCCGTTCTTTAAGCCTCCCCACGGCACTTTCTACTCTTTCTCCCCCTGTGGAGGCTTCCTGCTAACGTTGGTGCCGTTCTCGTTCAAGCCGTCGATATCCATCGGGGTCGCGTAGCCGCCGCCATACACACAACCATACGGACTCTCAGGCTTAGCTAGCTGTCCCGTTACCGCCTTCAACTGCGATCTCGTCTATTCCGCTATCCCCCAAGCGGCTACTGCCCCGTGACGGTATCGCAGGCCCAGCGATTCGCCGACGGTGGTTCGTCGATGGACCGTCGGCTCGTGGGTCGGTCCCACGAGCGGGCGTTCCGCTGCGTTTGGGAACGATTCGCGAGATGCAATAAACCCGGTGACGCGTACGTAATACATATAAATTGTTGCGCACGCCGGACAGAGCGGGCACGCCGAGCCCGTTGCTACCAATCCAGCATCAGCAGTAGCAGCAACACCAGAGGCTACTCCCACGACACTGCCTGGCTTCGCCACGGCACGAGCTATCAAACGGACCGTTGCCGTCGTGGGCAGCTACCCCTGTGTAGCTATTGCTGCCAAGGCTGTTGTTGTTGTTACAGCTGGAATGACCAGTATTCTACGTACTCCCTACGGGTGCTACTACGGCTGCCGCTGCTCCTCGTACGTGGCATCCCACCATCACTAGTGGACTAGTGACTTTGGCGGATTCGGCTAGGTGAGGATGCCGGTCTGGGGAGCAGCCAGTCAGCCATTGATAGGAGTCTGAAAGAAAGACGAGTGAACAGGAGTGAAGGAGGGTCGTCCGCACCTTTTTGGCCTTTCGGGGCCTTTCTTCTTGAACGGTCTCCCCTTCGAGGAATGGACTACGTACTCCTTGAGGGGGGTGTGTGTGTGTGGATGGCCTGGCCGCCGGCCTGCCGGTAACTTCGTTCGTTTTCTATCACTGCTATTTCTTCTCAGCTGGCAGCTTTCAGTTCGTGCGGGCGGGCGAGCGATCGGCCGTGCGTGTTCTTGGATAGGTGGAGGCCTGTCGATCGGTGGCCTGTCTGAGTGACGGTACCTGCAGCAGTAGCAGCACAATGGGCAATGCTGCCATGAGAGTGAAAGAGAAAGGGCGCTAGCTGTAGTTATACTTGCGCTTATATATATATATATGTCTCACCCCGTAAACAATGCGACTGCCAGCGAACCCGTTAGTGAACAGGGTTCTCCGAGCCACTTCGATAAGATACTCAAGGCAAAACTAGCTGCAAGCTGAAGAACGCCAGATGGTCTGTGTCCTGTTTT
The DNA here is from genome assembly GCA_019614645.1 of Stratiolaelaps scimitus. Lineage (NCBI taxonomy): Eukaryota > Metazoa > Arthropoda > Arachnida > Mesostigmata > Laelapidae > Stratiolaelaps > Stratiolaelaps scimitus. The sequence goes on along the minus strand of JABWDB010000025.1, from coordinate 460,659 downwards.
GCTTTCTGCTTGTTCGAACGGCGGGTAGCTTTCTCTGCCTGCATTCTTTACTGATCCTTGGCCCCGACCGACTCCGATCCGGACCGAAGGCAATCTGATGATCGCAATTCTTCCTTGGAAGAAACTCTTTTCACACTTTCGTGGTAATGCGAGTTCTGAGCATTTTCCCTGGACTCGACTAACTCCAATTTCGGGGATCGTGTTCTTCCTCATCGCCACCCTGGCACTTGACTCCTTCCTATATTCGTGTTGAGCTAGGTTCCGCTGGTTTCGTTATTGCCGTTGTATTGCGTCGACACAAATGCACTTACTCTAGTGAGTGCTCGTACAGGCGCACGCGTTTTATTCGCGTATATTCGTGAGCTGTCTATCCGGCCTAGTGAATCGAAGTCCTCGGTCGCCGGACCTTTTTAGGTTGGCCCGACGGACCTTATTCAGCAACAACACTAGAGTCACCAGCATTCAAAAGTAACAGAGACAGCTATGGCGCCGGCCACCACCACCACGGCCGCCGCAGCAGCAGCAGCAGTAACAACGACAACAGCGTTACAGACGACAGTGCAAAGCAGTGAACGACAGGCCGAACTGTTACTGGCTGAGTACGACCCGCAGAACTGTCCCCAACTTGGTTCGACGGTCCAACAACCAAAGGCGTGTCGCTGCATTATCTACTTATCCTTTACTATTTGTCGTGTATGCAACACTGAGTTGTAACAACAGGTCCCTACTGCGTGGTAATGAGGCCACGTAGCGTGAAGGCAACACACTTCACGTGCGTGTTCGACTCTGGAGGAGTTGACGAAGAGAGAGAGAGAGAGAGAGAGAGAGAAAAGCGTGTCGTCTACCAAGCTGAGCAAGCTACAGATTTTCGGCCCATTGGACTCCGATTGAAGGAGAGCGAGACCTCTTGCACACACGAGCACCTTCGGCCTTTTAAGGGGCCTGCCTAAATAGCCTGAAGCAGCAGTCGCAGCCGCAGTGTGTTACGTTCTAGTGTCGTTAAGTTTTTCCTATATTGTTCTCCACCGGCCATCTCTTCGTATCTCTCTCTGTCGCTCTCTCTTTCTCACTACTGACTTGGGCCTTTCCGGACGTGTCGGACAGCATAGATATAGTAGGGTTATGAACATTAGTGAGCGCGGACGGCCCACTCTGTAAAAGTCTGTGTGCCTCATCTACAAGGCGTTTACCACATTGCTGCTGCACGTACGGAACGTACATCACCTACCCGGACGTACAAAAGCAGATGGGATAGACTCGTGGTAGATAGGGTAGACTCGTGCTAGTCCATTACGTATTCACGCTCTATTGCACCTTTCTTAGTATGCTCGGGCGCACACTCCGTTCTTCTCCAAGAGCTTTTACCCATTTTCATTGTGTATGTGTGTTGGCCTCTGGAAGGCTTTTGACTCCCTTGAACACATGACCCAAGCAGCGAGCGCGCGCGCGAAAGAGAGAGAGCCAGCTTGAAGTTTTGTGCTTTCCGTCGGTTGCTTGGATGCTTGCTCACTTACTTGTTCTTTCTTTCCAGCACGATACGCTCAACGCCCTGGTATATTCCCTTCCGCAAAAGCCTCCACGTAGGACCCAACTTTTCTCCCACTTCGACTAACCCATATACAGTCCAGCCTGTCTACCTCGCTTTTTCTACCTCCGCGAGCTCGCTTGGCGCCAACCCGGCGTTCCTTGCCCGTCAGTTCCTTGAGCCATGGCAGAGGCAGTCTCACGTGCTCCTTCCTGTCTGCGCTGGCCTAGTCGAGTCGGACAGGAACTAGCGGATTCGGCTGTCCCTGCCACTATGACTGCAACTGCTTGCCAAGCCGCTACATGGGTTCTACGAGCCTTCACGACGAAGGCTTTGTTCCTGTTCGGCCACTCCGATTTCTACTTTGCTGCTTATGCCCGCTGCTCCTGCAATATAGCTTGATTTCCGGTGAGAGTTCCGGAATTCGGCTTTCTTTCCCTCTCAGCAGCACTCTCCTTAGCCTGTTCCAAGCGAGTGGGATGCTCTCCAGCGAAGGCACTGCAGGCTCTCAACGACCGAGGGTCCGGCAGATTCTCTCGAGTGTCTCAACGCAAGCATGACTTAGACGGTAGGCACTGTGCGAACACCGACGAAAAGCAAACGTGAGCACTCCTGTTAGGCGTTTCACTTAAGCAAGTGACGGGGCGAGGGCCGTTGACGAGGATCCGCGGTATAGGGAACGAAAAACGCCAGCCACATAAATGAAGCCACACTATACTGAAGATATAGACACTAGTCGGAGTTTGGTTAAGGATGATTTATTGATATTGGCAATATTACGATTTGCTTGTCCCCGAAAAACACTAGAGATGACTTGATACGCACTGGAACGAGAGCACATTCGTCGATCGGATCGATTCAGAAGTAGACTACAAACCGCACGCTGCGGGCTGACAGATGCGAATCATTAATCAGTCGCGTTGTTCGACAGGTTAAAGGTACGCGAGCTTCTCCGTGTGGTACTTGTACGTAAGCAATACTGTATATGATGTGGTGTATTACGTTATCTATATTTTACATACAACGAGAGGTACAGAGATACACGCAACAGCGACACCTAACTGATAGTGCGGGAACAGCTGAGACTATTTGGATCACAAATACAGCCCTCCGCACAAGAAATTCAGTTTGGCAACTTCTAATACCGGATCCTAGGGAGGAGTCGGGCGTTCGAGAAGTGCTGCACGCCATGGTACGGGTTAACGAAGCGGGCCGAACGGTCCGGGCGCAATTGGCTTTAGGGGAAGAGAGGTCAGCTCCCAATCGGGAGCAGAACAGATCCGCAGCTTCTCAGAACAGCACAGATCATCAATTCCGCATCGGGCCCTGGCGCACATTCCCTAGCGTTTCCCTTAGACAGCTTTTAGAGCTACACGGATGGCACAAGGGGGAATGACCGATGATTCAAAAGCCAACATTCGAGAGCACATATGAGGCTGCGGGGCGACCGACAGCACCTGCTTTCGAAGCAACCCGATTTGGATTCGACGCACTACATTTGCTCTCAGTTCTTCGTGCTCAGAACATATGCATCGTTGCACTCAGTTCCTTATGTTTTGTCATTACGAGTTAGGCAACCAGTAGGTCCATGGAGCATCTTTAGTACAATGTATAGACAGTTTGTATAGAATGGTTGTACCATGGTAATGATAATTATTCTATAATGCTTATTCTATCTAAACGCTTATCGATGCTAATCTATTGGGGGGTGCTGCCGTCAGCTAACACGAACTCAGTATGCAACAGCGTCCAGTTCGGCTGGCGAGCGTATTTGCTTATACGTTGGTAATATTGCGTGCGTAATTCTACCCTGCTTGCCAATCATTCTAATGGTGATAAAAGAGATAACGATGACAAACTTTATATGCGACCTTTCGTTCGATACATGAGCGTTAGCAACGTGAAGATAACCTGAAGACATTGATCGATTTGTGCCACTTGACACATTACCTTATCAACGATTTGAAGGGTATCTCGGAAAAGTTCGCCCCGACCCAAATAGGACGCCGACGTAATTACTACACCGAATTTAAGATCGAATTTAACTACTTGAGCATGTTTCCGCAATGTTTCCGCAATGGGGTTTTCGAAGCAATTTTTCAACAACTACATCACTTACTCGCGCGATATTGTGTTCTTCATACCTAGCCACCTAGTCAAATGGTTCAATAGTGGAAGTGGCAAGAACAGAAACCAGAAATAGCTTGTAAGGTGAGTTCGTGTATACAGAGCACATACGCTTCTAAGAATAAACATGTCTAAGTTCGCTGGACGGATGAGATTGATCGAGTGCATTGTCCAACGTGATATCTGGCGCGAACATTATTGCAATATCTACATAAGCAGTTCGAGTTGGGCTCACGGTAACCCGACGCATGACATGCTGAAAACTGTGTATTGCAAAACGAGTTAAAATCTATCGGTTCGTACTGAGTGCCTCTCCCCATTTATCGGTTGTCATACCGCAGCCGAAGTGTAGAATTCCGGGTCGAGATCTGTAGATCATCTTTCGTTTCTACATCCCAATGAATTCTGCGTAAACTGGTGCCACTGTGGCTCAAGATGACACCTCAGATCTTCGGCAAATATGGGAGTGTCCCCAAGAGCGATGACTTATCTGTTCCGTGCCGAACATTGTAACCCCATAACGCGTTTGGGAAATGCACCGTTTGTAAGCATTATCATACCCTGCTACTTGAAGCCATTGACGAATCTAAGGATAGTTCTACCTATCTATGTGTAGGGGATTGGACACGGCGATACCTACCTTCCCCCCCGCCGGCGAAACGTCATAGCTTCTTTTTTTTTTTTTTTTTTTTTTTTTAGAGGAGGAAATTTTCTTCAAACGCACGGTCACCACCGGAGACATTCCAATCTCCATGAAAGTGGGCCGATCCAGTGCAGGGTTGACGTGGATGACAAAACGCCTCTGCCTGCTAAAACCATCCTCTGCTGAGAGTGTATCTCTTCCCCAGAGTCGGCACGCTTAGCCTTTGGTCGAGAATGACTCCGAGGTATTAACGTCATAGCTTCTGTCTTGTTCATATTGACCGTCAGTTCAACTTCTTTCACGTATCCAGGTTGCCTCGTAAGTGCTTGCTGAACATGACAGCTACTCTTAGCAAAAATGACACAAGGTCATCATATAGCAGCGTCTTTTGCATGGCTAGTCGTGCCCTCATTCAGATTGTTTAGCAAAAGTGAGAATTACAGCGGACCCAAGTGGTCGCCTTGTGCTAAACTAGTAGTTTGAATGAAGGGTGGCACAAGGGACACTCCGTCATCGATCTTCACTGAACTCTCCTGTGGAATGGCCTTAATAAGCTGTAGCATGTTCAGTGGAACTCCATACATTGCTAGCTTGTGAAGGATTTTGTGCCGAGGAGCCGAATCGTAAATCCACGTATTGTGCGTAGAGAGTATGCCCATTTCTGTCGAATCAAGCGATGTACTTCCTGGAGTAGGACGCTGCACAACTTGATGGTAGAGTGTCCTGAGCGAAATTCGTGTTGCTCGGCCGACATGCAAGAGCGGACCTTTAGAATTGACAGAGTCGACGGGTTTTATTCGGAGCTTCCTGCAAGTTGTTCCCAGTCGTAGGTATCGTCTCCTGCTCACCGATTGAAATAGTGCAATTCCATCTTCGAAATAGATGGAGTTATTACTCATAGCTTAAATGATACATTTTTTAATAATCTTTGTACCATACCTTTTGGTTGATAAAGGTGTATTCGTATTGTATTGTACATTAGGATATTTTGAAACATCCGGCGGGCTCGCTCGAAAGAACGAATATTATAGCACACAGGCTATACAGCGGCATCCAAGCAAAGAGAAAAATAAAAAAAATGGGAGATCAGCCTACTGAATAGTGCTACTTTCGAGCAGAAAAGTCCCAGCGTTAAGTACATGCTCTTCTCTACATGTGCGAAAACCTAACGAAAAGTTGCTATGCATGTATAACCCACAGATTACGCACGTCACCGCACTGCAACAGCTGCGTGTGCCATCTCTGCGATTTTACCAGCTTCCCGATATCGTGACCCAGGTCTTAGGGTGCACGATATACAATATTTCAAGGCTTAAAAACGCCTCAGTGTCCTTGGAGTGTGTTTCAGATGTAATCCTGGTGATAGGTGTTGTAGCTGTAACGCTGAACAACGGCTAGTGTAGAGAGTAAATGGACGACTTGATTGACCGTATGCGCTCGCGTCCGCGCCACAATGGTACTTGTACACGGTCAATGATATCAGCCCTCGGTCATCGACTGCGGTAAGCGAACGCTAACATCAACCGGTGCGTGTTTTGCTTTGATTCGGGACAGTATTGTGCGATAATTAGTGTTGCGTGACGCTGGCTCAAGAGTCCACCCCGCCGGTCACCTTGCTTATATCGTGTGCCGCTAGCGCCTTTTACTTTTAAACAGTACGTACTCTTTCAAACAATTCGTAGTTTTTTTTGCGAAAACTTCCAGCGCGCAAGACAACCGTCCCGAAGCGCCAGACGTAGGCTGCCAAGCCCTTAGCAACAGTGTGCCGGAGGTCTCCGCTCGACAGGCGAGGTATATCTAGCACGCCAATATAGGAAGGTAGTTAACATAGGTTCGGCTAGTAAAGATATGCTTCACTCTTCGCAACAAAACGTTGCCGTTAGCGATCGTATTTTTTCTTGTCCTTTTGTCCCTCGTTCTCGCAAAGCCTAGAGAACAGGGTCGAGAGAACAGAAAGATCATACACGACTTCGAATTTGATCGTCTTCTTAGATAGGCTAAGGGGAGTGCGAAACTTTGAGGTAGGCGTCCGTGCGTTTGAAGAGAATGTTCTCCGCTCAAAACAAAAAAGTATGTAGTTGTGTTATTTTTTTTTGCTATTCGCAACGCAGCATGGGTACAGCGTTTAGTGATCATTATCTGACGAAAATTGTACGCAAGGCTCACGAGCGAGAAGTTTGGTGTCCGATTATTATACGCATGTATTTATGCAGGTCCGAATGTGTAAGACTTTCATTAATTTTCATGATGCATTTTTTATTCATTAATTTTCATGAATATTTTGCATATTTGGTTGATGGTTGGGTGAATGCCGCGTGCGTGTGCGTGTGTGTGTCCGCCATTTCAAGCATCATATCGGAACCCATGCGATGAGCTTCGAAGTGTTAAGTGAACTTAGCTCATAAGGACAGTAACTACTCTCGGACTTCACTAAACAAAACAGATAGATCATTACGACTCGCCACAGCAACCCCAGCAGCAACAGCAGAAGCACACTTGCACTAATAATTTCCACGTTAAACTTGCTCGTTTTCCATGTCGACCCTTACAGAACTCGTCACTGTCGAGTATGACGATCGAGTTCATCTCGAGTCCCAGACCGACAAGGTCCCACAAACAAGCAAGTTGAAACGATCCAAGTGTAACGGCATCATCGTAGCTCCATACATAATGTATGTATCTGATTCAACAGAACGAACTGGGCTGATCGTATGAACCGATTTCCGAGCCTCCTGATGGATCTGGCATGAGATTCATGAGATTCAGTATGCAGAAGCGAGTCACCCAGATCGCTGGGGCCAGCTTACGCACGGCTCGATGTCTTGACTTCCCCAATCCATAGCACCCCACAATCTTCGACCCGCTCGCCCTGGTCTAACTGCATTTCAGCGCATGTTACTGTCGAGAACTTAGAAAATAGCTCGGTTGCTGCTCAAACTGGCTGGATTTGTCTGGCAGATAAGGAAGTGCTCAATGAAGAAAAATCCCTCTGACGAACAACCCATGCACCTTAATCCACCAAACAAATGCGAATGCCCTTGCCGAGGTCACCTCAGCCGCACGTCTCTTGGGGGTTGCGAATAGAATCAAATGGCTGAAGTTAAAAGTAGACACGAAAATTGACCAATTTCGCTCGGTTCAATAGTAACATTCGAAGTAGCTCGAAGGAGCAGCTGGAACGATGTACGCTCTCTGAGAGGTGCTTAGGCTTCGGTGGGAGCTACTAGGAACGGGGGCATATCTCTGTAACTGTAGCGTTCCATGCAGCCGTAATGGATTATCTATAGACCTGTAGCAGCGTCGGTCAAGTTGGCTGTTTACCATTTCGCAAAGCGTCCGTTGGTCAGCAGCTGAAGCGCTATAAATAATACGTTGAAATAACGTATTATTTATAATGTAAGGACTTACAGCTCGAGCTGCCGACGGCATGAAGTTACAGAATGATAAAGCCATCTGTGAAAATATTTCATTCCGCTCTGGATGATAGTCCAAGGTGGTTTTGCGCACCACATTATCAATGTGTAATTGCTGAGAGTGCACTGGACATATATTTCACCTGTTTACATAGAATAGTTATAAAGAGAAATGTCGTGTATTTAAAGCAGTGTCCAGCTCCGTGTTGTCAGAGCTCTTCTTTCTGACGTTCGCATGTTAATCATTACGACGTCTGTTCTATTGATCTGCAATGTATACACTAGTTAGTACATCAGTCTCGTCGGCGTCTCGTTAGACATAGAAAATATTGAAGTGAAGATTCATAGTCATCATCGTGCTGATCGAGTGCTAAATCCCGTCGGCGAGCAACACTTTTTCGTCGCTGGCGCCCTTCTCAGTAGTTTTCTTTCTAAGGCCCTGTCATGGAGAGATCTCTCTAAAGATACCTCTAAAAAGATCTATCCTATGGCAGGACCATACGAACACGGCTGTCTACCGGGCCCGTTTGGCTAATCTCTTTCCCGAGCCCGAACTCAAGACAGTGCAGCATCAGCAGACCCGGCAGTCGACGACAAGACGAAACGAGAAGTGGCGATCTGTGTGTATGTGTTAGTTCCGGTTGGGCCAACAATCATGAGAAGACTGCCTGCCTGCTCTCCGAAGAAGTTCAACAAAAAAAATTAGCAATGGTCTACCCGAAGAACCTCAGATCGCTTTCGGTGACCACACGACACGAGACCAGACGATAAGCGTCGTCCCTGCCATTGTACAACTCAACGAACAGAGCGAGCTTCCCAGTGCGGGTCCAATGATATAGGCCAGTTTCGGTGTAGACAATCAGTAGAATCATGTTCGCCTAAAAGTCTTCGTGCTTCTCTACGAACATACATTGTGATGCTATAATATCTGCAAAACAAAATCAGGTCACAAGTTTGTATAGTTGACGCTACGGCGTGACTTCGTTCACGTCAACCAGCAGATGACTCAACCGCTCTTATCATCCGGTGGAATGGAGCTGGCCTGTAACAGAAGCAGGGGCGCACAACCGTAAACAGCAAAGGAGCAAAAAAAGAAGTCTGGTGTTGCATCGTAAAACCCTACTGCCCCGGCACTAATAGCACGATTGGAAAGGTTACACGCCGTTCCCCGACGTCGCGCAACCCGTTACCCGTTCGTTTGCAACTGATAATTGGCGTTTGTCGAACGCGGCGATTATTTGGTCGGCGTCTGAGCTCGCTGTACACCCCGCGAGAGAACGAAGCGAGAGCACTTCCTATTAGATATATTAAAAGAACTGCAGACTACAAATAGTGGCATACAGGCAGAGTAAATCCACGTGGCACGTGGCATATATAAATTAGGTATGATTAGCCACAAGCTAGGTTTCCATATCATGCTATAGCGGACAGAACCAAAGGCCCACACATGGGCATTTAGCGCTGAGGAAACCGAGGACTGCTTGAGCATACACTCTTCCTCGAGTGAATTAGAGGCATATGGTTTGGGATCAAATCCTGCCAGGCGTGCGCAAATTAGAACTTTTTTTGTGGAATCTTACCAGGTACGACAAGGCTGAAGATTAGCACAAGTGACCCGACGGGTCCTAGCAATAATATCTAAAGGTTAGGTTCTGAGACCTGTAACATAGGGGAACAGGTGGGGGTCAGCTCAAAGGACACAATCTGATAAATAATCCCGGGCAGCAAGCAGCGATATCATCATATATGTATTTGTTCTAAAGAAAAGCGTCAATGTCATGAAGTCCATTCACGACCTGTGTTTTGTACAAATTTATGAGGCCGTTATCTCATGTACAACTGGGCTCGTGGCAACAGCAACAATAGCCAGCACATTTAGCTAAATCAATCCATGTCCAAACCAAATAACGTCAATCATTCGTGTATATCGTATTATCTGTGCGTGCCCTTGTAAGCATATGCTTTTCGCTGGGGTGAAGGCATCTGCATGCTATATTACTCGAAGGCAGCTGATAGCTGAAAGAGGAAATCATAGACATGGTCACTCACTGAGCCGGAGATTCAGGATGTTCACAGCCATTTTATCAGCTCTCGCCGGAGAGATCTTCCGGCCGGGTGGGGCTATGTCGTGTTTACATCGGCCTTATACTGTCGAATAGGGACTGATACGACGAATATAATTCGCTTGTGTCGATTGGCGTTTGTATGGCAATTTGAATTGGGAAACTTACATTTTGTTTTCGTTTTCTGCGGTCCGAGTTTTAAGTGGTGATTTTCAAGTCGATTGTCCCATGGCTGCTGGGACTAACTTAGTAACTCATATTATTTTTGAAACATTTTGACCCTGCATTTCCCGCAATAGAAAATTGATCGGATTGGTTCGAGTCCTGCTTCGTGTTCCCACCAAAAATAATAAGAGGATTTTTATCAAAAAATAGGTAGAAATAACAAAATGAAGCAAATATTCGTTTGGTATAGTTGCGCGGCAATCACATTCTGTCAGTGGATTGTCCCCATCTAGAACAAAGTTAGGGATAAAAACAAGGCGCACGTGGCTATTGGATAACCTTATACAATCTGTTCCTGCTTTCTATGGCTACTAACACAGGAAACAATGTTATTATACAATGTTGGTTGGCTGGCGTGTCCACGGAATGTGCGCATTGCCCTGTAGACAGACGTGGGTACAGGACCTGAGCGATGTCTGCTGCAAAGAGTCCTGTCTTTGCCTGCAAGCTGCCAAGTTAGCTTTGCAGGAAGCCGACCGGGCGGCGGGCTGTCGGCCTCCAGCCGGGGTTACGCACCTCTGGCCGTATATATATATATATATAGAGGGAATACGTGGAGGAGGGGTGCGTCCTCCCGACGATGGTACTGTGGCATGAGGACTGTGATGCGACGTGGCTGCGTCATGTTAACCCTACGTACGCATTGTATATAAGCCTGTCTGTGACTGAAGCTTGACGGCGAAGCCCTGACGGGTGCGTCGTTCAGCGAGAAGCACGCCCCATTAGACACGCCCACTGCATATACACACACGAACACACATACACAGTGCATTTCGTTCCCTGCTCCTACACATCTGAGCGCTTCCATTGCAGGCGGGGGGGGCGCGTTCACCCTACGCAATCCCCACTCAACCAGCGTTCTCTTCGTTCAAGCGCCGAATGGCCAGCAGCCCATTCGACAATTCGAGATTTGGTAGGGTGGTGCAGCGTTAGGAAAGTGTCCCCCTTGGCCTAAACGGGTGCGGCACAGTCAGAAACCAACGTTGCGGCGCTCATGGCAGTGGCCCCTTAGCGGCGCCAATTTTGCCAACAGTGCGCCACAGTGCTGCTGCTGCTGCTGCTAATAGTTGAGTTTAGAGCAAAGATAGGAAAGTCGGTTCGATGATGGTCCCTTCGAGACCTCTGCTCTACTGCGGGCAAATCCGCTGTTCGAAGTATCTTTTAGTATATTTTCACCAATGCCCGGAAAATCAATATAGAGTCTCTATCATGCAATTATCGCCGTTGTGTGACACGCCTTCGATTTGTCGGTCATGACCCGAAAACACAGACCGACGAGCGGCATATGATTCCGCACTCGAGCGATTGAGTGGCGATGGGCGCCGGTATCAACCGCTCTCTCGTTGAATTGACAAAAGTTAGCCGTCTATTGTCATGCTTCGCCTCGCTCCAATCTGCGCCGGGAGAGATAAATATGCATTGCTAAGAAACCATTTTAGAGCAATTTCATTTCTTCACACCCATAATTCACACCCATAATCACCTCTCTATAACGTCCTCTGGTAGCTATTCACCGATACTTTAGTTTATGACAACAATGGCTCGATGTTCGTGCATTATTATTATTATTATTATTATTATTATTATCGATATTATAATGCATGTGTATCATATGCATGATCCTTTTTGTGAATATGTTCATACATGGTCGCGTTCTTCAAACTGAGCGCGGACATCTATCTGTGCAGCATCCGCAAGGAATTGCTAGCACGTTCAATACGACGCACTACGCTACAGAAGCGTTCTCTTCTTGAGGCAGATGGATAAATAGATAAATAGAGAAGGGCCCTCCGCAAACTTTTTTTGAACATCAATAGCTGACAATGTATGACACGGTCGCTACATCTGAATCAGCAGCCAACAAGAACTTCATGGAAGAACGCGCCAACGAGCAAGCCGCCACACATTGCCGAAATGTCACTTCGCACAGCCTATTCTACGGGGCCGAAGCCCAACCCAAGGTTTTCGGGCTGACTCTCAGCTCGACTTGTTCAAAGCGCGTTTCAACTCTCCGACTCGCGACCCACCAAATCGAAACTACTCCTCCCGGCTCGTTCCAACTTATGAAACACGCTGTGCTCCTCACCAAGGCTACGACGACTGTCTGTACAAAGATATCTACTGGGACACCGATCGACGTTATTATATAATAGCTCCTGCCCTGCTTCTTTACTGTGTCCTGCGACTGACTCTGCTGGAGACCTCGATGTATGCAGCCCAGTGAATAGGAAGAGGAAAAAGAAATAAAATTGCGACACTTCACAGATTGTTGGCACTTTAGATAATTATAGTGGCGCTCGGTCTCCCTTCGTCTGTGCCTCTCGATGAGAGACTGGCGAAATGGATGCGACTACACCGAGTTCGGAGAGTACACAGGGTTGTACTACAACTGCATACATGTGTACTACACGGCGGCGACTATTGCCAGACGTTGCTAGACGTCTTGTTGAGCGTTCATAGGTTGAAATAGTTGAGCCTCTGACATTGGTATTTGGCCAAGCCCAGACGCACTCGGCCAGATAGATTCCGCTGATGAATAGCTCAGATGTTTAGCCATTGTAGATCATATCGAAGTAGGAAACGCAATGCGAAATGTGATGTCGATAGCTGGAATCCATTCTTCGAACATAAAAAAACACTTCAACTGACAAAAATTAGGAAGGGGAATTTTTAATATAATAACGTGTCTTGTGACGTATAATTGATTTTGGGGTAGAGTAATGATTTAGGCGTTTTAGCATCGTATAATAGCATGCAGAATAAATTTTTAGTCAATCACATTAATGACACAGTCATTAACAGAATAACACATGGCACACTTGAGCCAAACGGGGACACGTACAAGTGCATTTCATATTATTATTATTATTATTATTATTTTCATATAATAATTTACAATCTATATTATTATTGTGCGTATTAGTATATGTACAATAACTAATGATTCAGTTAGAGATCATCACCATGATCATCCTCGTCTTTGCTGCCATCTGATACTCCAGGGAACCAGAATCAATTCGTGTCCCATCGCTCCTACTCGTCAGGTCCATTAAGCTTTTCGATCCTTGACCGCATGTGCTGAACAGTGCGCCGTCCACTAGACACGACTATATAAGAGCAATAACAGGATTCCGTGTTGAACTCCCTCTACACGCAATCGAACATGCAAAGCCTTCACGTACGAACAAGACATCAAAGACATGAATGAGAGTACAACGCACGACGCTGGGGCGTGTAGACCCCAGAGCTGATCGTTTGCCTTTCATGCTGCCTTCCCGTGAGGGATTGGAGGTGCGCATCGCATCCGAGTACACGGAATTGAAGGGGTGCCTGTCCGGCGTTGTCGGCCTTTGGATCTTCTGTGGACGAGCTTGCATGTAAGCCGCTAGCCTGGCCGTGTAGGTTGGCCTGTCTTTGGGGTTGCTCGACGGCCCAAAACAGAACTCCGCCCTGTCAAGGCTAGGCTACGCCGAGAACTGCTAGGTAAGGTCACCGTCTCTCTCTCTCTCTCTCTCTCTCTTGCTCTTTCGGTTCGCCTGAGCTCCCAGAGGAGGCCTGTGCTCGTCTCACACTTGACCTCTGCTTACCCCACTTACCTCACTTGCTTGCGCCAGGCGAGAGGGACGACTGGTATTGCGGTCGCTCAACGCGACCTGCAGACATGCCCCCGTGCGCGCGCCCCCGATCCCGCTAGGTCACCGTAGTGGGTGGCTGTCTAACTTCACTCGAAAGCCTGCTGCAACGTATTAGCTAGCGTTCTCAAGGCCTTCCCGGCCAGACCTTCCGGCTTCTCCTTCATCGCCAGCAGCGTAAAGCTGTATATATCGTATAATTGCGCCTCCGCAAAAGGTCGCCGTCGCTTGATGACAGCGACGGGGTAAAGAGTCCATGCGTGGCAGCTATGCACTGATCAGCCAGGAAAGGATCAGCTATCGAGGCTAAGCACAAACGGGTCGGGCCGAGGTGGGCCCGCACTGCGACCCACTCCCGATGAAGTCATTAGCCGCTGTCCAGCCTCTGCTGCTGCTTCAGCCCATCCGGCCCATCACCATCGGAGGTCGAAGCTGAGTCCACACCCATCTACCCTGACCAAGGGTCCGATATGGCTCTCCACCTTCCGCTGCCTGCCCCATACCCCCAGATGACGTCGATGGCAAATGCGCTTGTAACGGCTCTCTTTCGAAATGGCGATGCTGCGGCACATGTTCTCAACGCGTTATGCTGATTGGAAGGCGGATTGCTTAAAACGCTCAGAAGAGAAGAGACAAAATATGATTTTGAAACAGCAGCTGAGGTGCTTGCGATTATCGTCGCGGGGTGAACCAGCCCCGTCACCGACTAGGGGGCGAATATATTATCTATATATTTCGTTGACATCATGTACTATAATATGTTATAGTAGCCATTGTAAAAATTTGATTATGGGGACACTTATCTAGAGCGTACTCAGCCACTTTACAACGACGTGTTCGTATCAAAACCGGATATTTCATCGATTCTTTTCTTTGCATAAATATGTGCATAAAATAAGCGGTTTGATATTGTCCATTGCCTAAAACATGGCTGCCTAAGCACGTACCGATGCCCACCCCCCTTGCTCAAGCTGTTCAATACGTCAGCGCGCCCATTCGATCAGGGGATCGAACAGTTAGTCGCGCCGGTTACCATTGGAGTCGCCGCACACAAGTCTATCTATGGTACTCCTTCTTGTCTGTTATTAGGAAAAGAAAATCTTGGTTGGACCGATCAGCCAGCGGTCAGCGCCGTCTTGCTTATCCCCTTGACTCGCGAGTATGCGAGTTGGGCCGAGGTGCGGTCAAAATCACTTGTCTCAGGAGCAATAAGCAGCCAGTCCAACATTCTACGTGTCAGACTAATCAACTGCGACGGTAATTATGAGGGCAGTGACAAATTAATAGACATATTAATAATTCACCGGCACCGGCCGTCAACCACTACCGTGCGACCGCTTAGTACCGCACCCTGGCAACACGTGCCTCAAATTATTATATATATATATACTCTCTCCCCTTCCTTCAGTGTCACCTGGCTACATGTCCACGACCGACCTGTGTTGATAAGACGGACAGAACTGTCGATCTGCAAAACGTCCCCAATCTGATTTGTAGGCAAATACCGATTTCGAGGATGAATTAGTGCCGAATCGCTCATACGCCGTCAACTTGAAACATAACAGTTATATAATCAACATGCTGCGATCTTAAGAATGGCTTCAACACTGATCAGTGATTCCTGTGTCATGTATGTGTCCCGGACACAAATGATGATGATGGCAGAGAAACGTCTGGTTTATCTCCAATATAGAGAATAACGTTTAATCTTTTACACAACTAATTGTTATTATTTCGCCTGACCTATGTATAATACAATAGTACAAACTCCACTATTAGTATCGTTAATAGTCTTCTTCAATTGTATTTAGTATGTTTTTGTTTGCACTGTAGCTAAGTGCGCTGGTGATTGTGTGCGACCGATAGTTCGATATTAGAATAAATTCAATAAGCCGACAGCCTGCCCGCGCATACATTTGTTTAGGCTTGTAAAATGGAGGATAATTGCCTGCAGCAATCAACAGCAATCGCACCACGTAACGGCTCGGTTCACTGCGCGCTTCTGTAAGAGTTCCACCGAGAGAGAGTACTTCAAAAGTAAACTACTTGACGGCCCCAACCAGCCTATTCCAGATCGGCGAACTCATCTCCGTATGGAAGAGTCCCCAGAGATATCAATATCGGTAGAAGGGGGGAGAGGTAATTAGATCGAGAAAATCTAATTAATAAAAACGGAACACAGTTTCCAAAGGTCAGGCCTTTGAGCGGACCGAGTCGAAGGAGACTCCTGGAATATAAGAGAACATTGGAAGCAACCTTTGGTCTCATTTGCATTGTTTTTTCCTCTGGTGTTTTATGGAAGCCTCTATAATTATTACGACACTAAGAAATATGACTATCATTTAGCATTATTGCGGCATTATCATCGTAGTCGCCTGTTATTCTATGTAATTGTTTGAAGTTGTACTCCTTTCCTGTATTATCACAGGAGAAGAGAATCACATCGCTTGCCAAGCTGGTATTCGTTCGCGGGTTGCTATCCACACTCAACGTAATCAACTCAATGTATCAATTCGATGTAATGCGGGAATGCGGGAATCGTGCCGATCGGATTGCTACAAAAAACATCCTCCCCCACCGACAAATGACTGGGGTATGCCAATCACGTACATATGCTCGAATAATAAGGTACAATGAGGGAAGACTCATCCACGGGGCGTTGGCTTTAGGGGGTTTCCGCTTGGTTTGATGTTCGTCCGTTTCCTGAGCCAATTCATTCCTCCAGATATACCTCTACGTGGACCTTCGCTTCTTGTGGGACACGCTTTTTTCGAGCCCCTCGAGCGACACGCCCATCGACCCGGAATTGAGCATCTTAACGAAAGCTCGAAGCCTCCCGCCCCCCCTGTGTTTCAGCCACGCCGTATACAGCGCTATCCACGAACTCGAGACTGCTGCTACCTGTCGACGACACCATCGAACATCGGCAGCTCCGTCGCCCGCTCGCCAAAACGGAAATGATCTGCTTGGCCGGCTGCTCTCGGCGACCAGCATTGGGCTGGGAACGTGCGAGAAATGACGGCATCGGCGTCGCTGTCGCCCGAGAATTTAATATGGAGAATAGCGGACTATTGTACACTCAGTCCCCACTCCCATCCGCCATTTAGACGTGTGACGATATCGGTCTTCGGCGCCGTACGAAGCACACGACCGAAAAACGTAGCTTGCAGGCCACTGCTTCTACGTCCCCTCCAGCCATCAGCTCCGTTAATCTAGCTTCGTTTCTCTCACTATGCTACTGTTCCCCTATAGACACGGTAGAAAGTACGAACACAGCGTACGGTACCCAATACGAACTCGGGCCTAACGCGGTACAGGAAAATGAGCAGCAGGCCAGGAACGGCCAAAATGACACCAAAAAAGATATTGCCTTGCTTCTGGTATAAGAGTCGGTCGGGCCCTCAGAGTTCCGTCCGGCTACGGGTCACCCCTCGGCTTCCACTCGCTGCTGGTACTCGGCTCGCGTTTTCTCTTCAAGGCGTCCCCTCATTCGCTATCATAAAGCCGGCTATGGCTGGCTTCGTAAGCTAGCTCTGGGAAGTCCCACAAGGAGAACTTGCAGGATCTATCCCCGGGTCCCTGTATCCACGTCCTTCTGCTGTCTAAGCTGTTCCCTTGAACACAGTCGTTTCTACTGAACAACCAGAAAACTCAGAGAAAGAGAGAGAGACTTTGGAGACGGGCGAAGGATCACGAGAGCGGGAGGCACTTGGAACCCCATGGTGGGCTGCTAACGATTTCCGATGGAATTCGGTCCAACGAAACGCGGGACAAGCAAGAAAGCCTCGCGTTCTGCGGCTTACGATGCAAGAAACATCCAATGCCCGAATGCCCGTCGAGTTCTCTTCCTCCTAGCCGAATCGGGAACCCCTCGGACACCCGTGCCCTCCCATTCGGTGGCCAATCCAATGGTAGTATAGTACTCTCGGTGATGCAATCTAGAGTCAGCCTGTAGGCCAACCGGCCGACCTGACCCTCAGGCTTCAGGCCAATTTTTTCTTCACATATTAGTCAGTGCGTCATTCGCATTATCCACGTCGTGCAGTATTTACTACTCGTTTAGTCAGCGCTTAGGGCAAACAAGGAGTTAAGAAGCAACGGGTTGGACCATATATATATATATATATATGTATATAGCTTTATTGCTTTATTACTGTATGACTTTCCACATAGCTATATTGTACAACATTTGGATAAAGCAGCCATAGGCACGAGCCTTAGAAGGGTACAGGAAGTAGCAGGTTCCATTCGGTCTCGCTTACCATCAGATGCACCAGAACATCGTCTCGCGAGGATAATTGAAACTGTATTCTCGTTCGTTTCAACGTCCGACCCATGCTATTGTACATCGAATCCACGTTGGCACCGGCCCCGAGTGTCCATACGCATCGACAACCTCGTAGATGCGCTCTGCGAGACGCAATATCAGGCCAGAGCATTTTACCACCTATTTCAGCACGATTTTCCCGCTGTGCATGACCTTGCTCAGGTTTGCGTCCCGCGCCAGGCGGCATGCGGCAAACGGAGTCGTTTGATGTAGTCCTTTCAGCAAAATGAAAACCGCGGAATGAGCCGACTCGTCTGACTCACCGCACTCCGACAGGGTGAACGGTAACTAAGGACCAATCCCGTACTTAGATTAGGCTGGTTAGGAAGGATTGAGACACAAACAATGACCATGGTGAACGAAACGGAGTTCCCTTGTTCCAATCAGTGCTGGGGACACCGTGTGCACACAGGATGCATCTGAGGCACATTGAAAGACGTGTGTCCAGCCTAATTTACGAGAGGGCCAGCATCTTGAGCCCAGCTATGGTATGGAGCTAGGCAACGCGCTATGCTAGTTAGCTACTTGGCCGCCTAGACAACAATTGAGCAGTAATCTCATTTTCCTTTTGTCGTAACGACACCAACGGCTCGTTCACTGTCCTTCGAGGCTACTGCCTCCGCATGGGGACGGCGGAGAGGCACAGAGAACGGAGTATTTGCGCGTGAACGATGAAAGCATCATCGATCGTACTGAAGGCCTCGTGCCACGGATCAGCTTGAGTCATGTCGCGTTGCTACTTCGGGCGCTGTCGATGTCGCCACTGGCTGCCGTTATATTTCTGGTAGTGGTGACGGCGGCGGCGGTCGTAGCAACAGCAATTTTGGCGTTTTTTCGATCGCCTTTCATTAGGTGAGATCCGCTTCTCCTCGGCCAGTACCCCCGCGCCGGCCCCGTCGACTCCGAAGTAGCCACTGAACGCTGAACTCTCGTTTACGCCACCCTTCCTTCAGGTTGTGCCTCATTCAACTAACCAGTCTGAAAATGGACGGATTCATTAAGACGACGTCGCTGTTTCCGCCCGCGCGCGGCCAACGCTCGGCAATGTTCGACTCGTCAGCAGCAAGTACTACTGTTCGCAGTGAGCGTCACGCTAGACTCTACCACACTACCGGGCATAGTGATGCATGCACTGTGATCTCGCGGGTTCGCCTTCGGCACCATAGCAACCACGGCTGTGCCGGCCAAAGGGTTCGAGCGCGCGTTGGCCCCGAACGGGTGTACAACCCTGAGGAAGCTGCGTCTTAGAACTCCTTTATTGTTATCATTATTATTATTATTGTTGTTGTTGTTGTTGGTCTGTTCCTATTATGACGACCATTACAGCTAGTTATTCGGTGCGGTTCTCGGCAACGCCGCGGCGCGAAGATACAATTCTGGCCATGTCTCTTGCATTTACCCTCTTCTCCTATATTGTGCACGCAATCGTCAGGATAAACAATTTGCTCAACAACTTCTCTCATAGTTATCGTAATTTCTATTATGTTATGCGTGCTGTTGTCCCTCTCACAGCGGCGCGCGGTTGAGAACAACAGCGGGTGCTAGATGGAGATTAAGCTCGTCACCACCTCTCCCGGCTCGTGTATACAAACCAGCCCAAGGACGCGTGCTCTCGCACATCGCCGCGAACTAGCCCCGCCTTCCTATCCAGCGCCTGTGGTCATATCGTCATACGCCTGTCGCTATATGAGCAGAGTATCTCATAGACCAAATTGGCCGTGACAGAGAGTTGATGATTTTTTTTTAACTTCAATAGCAAACTGCGGCACGAACGAGCTTTGCCTCGTTTTCAGAATTTCTTCTCAATTATTACCCCTGCCGACAACACTGTCCCGTAACAGCCGGAGGTACAGACGGTGCGTGAATTTGTTACCGAGGCAGCTAATTGCATCCACGAATCGATAGATCAACTTTGGATTTTAGTTGGATTTTTTTTCTTCGATGTCGACTTATTCAATCAGAGTCCGACAACGCAAGAGCACACACCTTGTATAGGGGACAGAATCATCGACATGGTAATCGTCGTAGACAATTTGAGAACTTGTAGTCGCGAGTGCGCGCCCTCTTTTGCTTCTCCGTTGACCTTGCAGCGTTTATATATTTTTTGGCTGTCTCACTGTAAACATACGGCTTGCGCCTGCAGCGCCAACACGAGACGGTGACGCAATGTTGTTCTATCTATTCCCCCCCTCCTCTTGCATGGTGCACCCGATGTGGACGGGTTATTCAATTCGGTCGAGGGCGACGCGCCGTTGTAGTAGCAACGTCAGCGAGACAATGCCGCTAAGACAACAGCGACGACGACAGCACGCAACGGCTTGTTCGCTTGTACGCGGAGATAACGACAAAATCGGCTCGGAGCGACGGTGGAGGCTGGGAACGCCGCCCCTCTCCATCTTCGTGTTATCGGTACGACCGCGTTAGGAATACGGCCGGACGCAGCGACCGGATATCCCCGGAAACGGGAAGGGTGTCCAGATGAGGAGACGGTAAGAAAAATAACTACACAGTGTTCTGCTGTGCTGTGGGACTTCCATAGACCGTGGACAAATAGTGATCAAGTTCCCTCAGCGGAGAAGGCAGATGAGGCACAACGCGTGTTCGGTGTGTTGCGCCCAAGCCGAGGCTATGGATAAAGGTGTATTGAAGTGGTATACGCGAGAGGTAGCACATGACAAAATTGTGCTCATACATGAATACCGATCACCGACCAGAGGAGCCTCGTTGCCTTGAAAAACGCTTACAAGAAAATGTTGCACAAAGCAAGAACACATTTCGAACGACAATAACGACCAAATCCACCATGGGTGTGCACCACAGCTAGCAGTTACATACTAAGAGTTAGCGCGCGTAACGACTCTACACCTGACTACCAGAGCTGCTATAACTCTATACGACTTGGATTAATGTCGGATTAATGAAATAACAAACATGCGTCTCAAGGCAATACATACATGACCCCTCCCCGCCCGCCTCGCGCTCTGTGTAAATAACTGGGCTTTTTCAGTTCAGCATTTTTTACAGGCGTACATGATGTTGCGTGAAAACGGAACGCCATTGAAAGTCATCAATCCGGCGGTTGCCAGCAGACGCAAAAAGGCGATTGCCGATAACTGTTTTTCGTTACAATTCGCAGCAATCTTGGGGCTGGCCATTCTTCCGGCTCAAGTCGTCGACGCAGCCATATGCCACGTACATGTATGGCTACACTACTTCGTGCACACCCAGACATGCGCTGCCATTGAGCCGCCTGATTTGGCTTCGCTCCGGCTCGTTCCTCTCTCTCTCACAGGCGAGCGTGTTCGCATGCTGTCCGTCATAAATAAATGAACAATTTCTATTAACCTCTTCCATCTGCTAACCTCCTCCTGCCACTTGCATCCGGGCGGGCCACTGAAGCCGTGACGGCGCCACTTCGTCTAATATAACATTGAATTAACGGACTCAACGGGGATCCCGCGTGCAACCCTGTGCGCCCTGCGCGCGCCTTGCCTAAACACCGTTCTGCGAACCGCCGTTTCGGTCGGGGCTTACGACTCAGTCTCTGGCCATTCACCTCTCCACGATGCCCGCCTGTGCATGACTTACGACGAGCGGCGTAATTACATGCTATCCGCCGGCGTGGCTCCTAATTTTTTTTGCATCGTGAGTTGAGTCTAGAAAGCCATCACCTCGCTGCGCACCGTTACGAGGCGTAGCGTTGCCGAAACCTACTAACCCGATTAAGGCTCATCGAGCAAACGTCGCTTTGGCAATATTTCTTATGATATTCGAACGGCCAACGGAGGAAACAGGAAGTCATTGCAAGTAAAGTGGTTACATATATATATATATATATATATATCATAGATTCATGTTGTAATGAGTGAGTGAGATGATTGTCTTTGTTTTGGATTGTTAATTCGCACCTCGTATAGCATGCGCTTAGACGGGGGGCGCAGCTGATTCGAGGCAAGAGGTTAGACGACAAGAAGTGGTGGACGCGCACGATTTAATGTGGTCCATTTCTGGCCGAGACGCAGCCCGGAGAAAGAACGACCAGCGTTGAGCAAAACGAGTCCAGAGTTGTTCAACACAGGTACAATGCACGTATTACAAAACGATTGTCAACTGATGGGGTGATGGGGTGACCTTCACGAGACCCTCTATGGTCCCATTGTCGACAATAACAACAACACAGCATCATCGCTATCTGAATAACGTTGATGGAAAAACACATCAACGTCGGAAACGGCTCGTACGCCTGCGTACGGCCGGCTGACATGGAGCAGATCATCGTTTTCACCCACGGGCTGGCCACAACTCTCCACGCAGCAGATGGTGGATGGAGGCTACAGTGTGTACGTATACACACTCACACACACACATAGAATTAATAGAGAAATAACAGGGGGTTGATTCTGAGGGTGGTGGTGGGAACATCCATGAGAGACTCGCACCCCACAAGGCTGACCTTAATCACGGACAATGACGCTACTCTAGCTAAGCTGCTGACGTTACGAGCACGAGTGACCCAGATGGGTCTCTGCTCTACCCTTACGGCCATCTTAGTCATGTGTTTCACAGCCTCTCCCGAAACAGATACGGGTCGGCCTCGATCAACGACCTCGATGATCCCGATCAAGCAGTAGCGAATAGAATAGCAATTCGAGCCGAATATCTAGCGGCTACCACACACCTAATCTAGCGGCACTCCGAGGGAGGGTGAAGAGCGGAAATGTGGGAAGGCAACCGAGACGTGGCCCTGGACCTGTCATCGCCATCTCGTGGATGAACCGCTGCGGCCGCTTCCCTGCTGGTGTTAGCGGATGTGACCTACGAACGCGTCATATTTAAATGCTATGCGCATCTATGATATGTAATCGAGTAGTTGTGCAACCAAAACACCCTGGACTGATGCGTGCGAAACGGTTACCACGCTATGGGGAAGGTGGGACTACATAGATTCGAATCCCCCAGGGGCGCACGTGAGAGAAACGAGCCAGCATTGCATGTTTCTGCGCATCGACGAATATAAGCAATATTGCTTGGGCCGCTTTGAATTGCCTTAATGAACGGATAAAATAGCAGAGCATTGCTACCCGGCTACTCATAGGATGGTAGTAGTCATTCGATTAATTTTAAATACATGAGTAATTTATATAATAGTTCACACGGGGTCCAGAGGTACTTTCCAGGGGTCCAGAGGTACCGTTGCTGGCATTCATAACAGTTGCAGATACATCTTTTATATTGTGTATTCTATGCAAGGAACACGATGAACCTGTGCAGCGCATTTTCTGTCGTAGCGTTGCTGTTCTGGACCCCTTCCATGCTGGCTGTAATCTGGTGGCCACTGATTGGCGCCATTCGTCCGAATTGATGGCTGGCATTCACTCGTTCGTTCTTTTCTTTCGTGCAAATACATGAACCGTTTCCACTCCACGTCGCGTGCGTGGAAACCAACACAGCACACGCACGCACGCACATATACACCCAGACCGAAGTTATAGAAGTTATGAGTGAGACTTATTGTAGACTCTTTCTGGAATCTCATTGAAACGTCCTTGCGTGCTTGTCCCCTACACCCCGAGGTGTTCACGCGTCCGGCCGGCTGTCGTTTGCCCTCGTGGTAACCTTCGTTCTCCGTTTGTTTCTGCGTTTCTGTAGGGCAACACAAATAATCGCATATGATGAAACGGTCCAGTCGAGCCCGAAGGCAGGCGTCCATTTTCCTCGAATTTTTGGTGCACTGTGCTCCCAAGTTTATCCAATGAGCGCCCTCGCATCTGGACTTTTTCGCATGCCCTTTAAAGGGGCGGGGGTCACAGTCTCTCTAGAACCAGGTCGGTAACAGGATGTCCCGAAGGTCGTCCTCGAGCTGAACACACTGTTATGTGTCACCAACGGTCTTTCTCGCTCTCTGCCTGGCACTTACGGCAGGGTTGACTCCCCTTCGAGTGCCCTCGAGTTCTTCACCCTGCACACTCGGGGGTCCTTTGGTGGTGTTCCGCCGTCAAGCGTCCCGTTGAAAGTCGCGTTCACGTTGTCAGCTGCCAGCCTCTGCGCTCTGCTGCAGCTAGTCGCTTGATCAGTCGTCGTAGTCGGGAGTAGTCCTTCACGGACTGGACGGCGGTGGCGACGGCGGCGGAACTGGTGGCGGCGGCGGAGGTTGTTGGTGCTTTTGCTGCAGCGACAGCCTGAGTTCGTCGCGAAGGTCGCGACGAACTCAGGCAACAAGCAGCAAGCAACAACAGGGGCCAGCTCGAGGCGATTCCGTTATTCCCGTCATCCTTTGCTTACCCAAGCCGAGGCTTGACCTTGCCATTGGTTGGGCTCGACTCGCTCGCCAACTCGGTTGGAACCAACGGCCAGCCTCAACAAATCCACTTCCGTTGGGTCCACTGCTGCCTCGCCGGTCCCGACAAGGCTTCGCGTTTACACACATTGGCCGACGGCGAAGCGGCGCAACCGGAGAAAATAGCAAATGTGAACTTGGAACCTTTTTTGTGTGGGGAAAAAGTGCGCGCTAAAACGCTGACAAGTCAAGTCAACTCGTAAATAGAAGTCTAACAAGAGGAAAATGAACTCCAAATAACAAGCGTCGAGCCAAAGACGGGTTCGAGCGATTGCTTTAGTAGGTTGGTCCGCAGGTTGTATTTTGAAGTTAAGCACTTCGTTTAGTGAACTGTAATTAATTATTATAAATTACTCATAGACAAGTGTTGAGCACGAAATTAATTCAGAATATTTAGCTTTTGTTTCTAACCTGAGAAGTGCCTGTAAAGGACAGCGATTATTGACTTTTAGGAACATCGGTGAAATCTAATTATAATTTCTCAAAAGGACGTTACTTAGGCAAAATATTGTACAAGGTCAACATCGCGTCTCCGATATAGTCCTACAATGGATTAGCGGTAATGCTGCAAGAACCGTATTACCAGCACAATCAACTAATGTATAGGCGCGCTGGCTAATATCAATTAAAAATATCTTAAAATATTTTTGAACTTGCCAATGTCATGCCAAGTTCTTATTTCAGTGTCTAGCTTGTGCTTTGTTGTTATAATGACGCGTACCCCAACGGCTATCTTACAGCCGGTACATGGAGATTTACTTTCTAACCTGTCATTAGTTTTCAATCATCAAGTTTTATTTTCACATATTCTTTTCCATTAAGCTCTGTGGCCAGGATGTAACCGACGAGCAGGTGCCCGAACCTCATAACGAAGTCACATCGTTCCAGGGTCTTGTCGGGTCCAAACGCAGTTCCATAACCATCACAAACATATGTTCAGCCAACATCACTCCCATTGCATTTTCATCGAAGGAGGCGTTTCGGTTCCTACGCGTTCCCTACCCGATGGCATCTCTCAAGCTAGGCCTCCTCACTCATCGGCGTTTCCCGTTCATTCCTCAAACGGAATTTGAGAGTGAGTAGGGCCGACACGAAATTTGCTCTTTCTTGTCTACCAGTCTGTTAGTGGACCCTACACAGGACCACAGAGTGGTACATCCGCGTGGACTGCCGACCAACCGAGACTCCTTTCCGCCGCAGTGGCGTCTGGATAATGACGCGAGTACGCTTCTTCGTTCCTCCTTACGCATGATCCACAGCCGCACTCTGTGACCTGTGTAAAGGGAGCGAGGCGGAGGGGGACGGAACGGGGAATTCTCGCGATCTGAGTTCTTGGTCAGGGGACGGTGAAAGCTCCTCTCTCT
The DNA here is from genome assembly GCA_019614645.1 of Stratiolaelaps scimitus. Lineage (NCBI taxonomy): Eukaryota > Metazoa > Arthropoda > Arachnida > Mesostigmata > Laelapidae > Stratiolaelaps > Stratiolaelaps scimitus. The sequence continues at coordinate 435,003 of JABWDB010000025.1, read as the reverse complement.
GAATTGAGCCTTCTCCCCGCGTCCTGGACTTGTCCCGTTAACCCTAGTGCCTTCCCGTGTGTTATTTTCTCGTTGGTCCTCGTGACCTAGAAACCCTGGGTCGCGGGGTTTCTCCATTATCTGCGGTCCACCCCTGGCAAGCATGACGGTGTGGTATTGGCCGCTTTCCCGCCGTCCTTAAGAATTGTTAGCCCTGGGAAAAGGCGAGCCTAGGAGCCAGTCAGCCAGCCTCTGCTACTTTTGAGCACAAAAGGCCGATTTAGGGATTGTGGATTGGAGGCTGCTTGGGCGGTAGGTTTCTTTCTTTTCTCGAAGAGGAGACTCAGCCGTACGTCCCTTTGGGAGAGACCGGGTCCGACGAAACGCCCGCCGCCGGCTCTGCTAGCACCACTTCCAACTCGCAATGGTTTTCCTTTGGGGACGTGGGGTGCGAGCACGGAACAGGACAACAGCTATTGACAACACTGCTGCAAGTGTACGGGTCGAGCAGTGGCGCAGTGGTCCTCGCCTCGCAACGCGATCGGAAAAATCGGAGACGCCACTTGGGCGCTAGTTGGGGATTGAGGCGGGCTTGAGAACCGACGAGTCAAGAAGGCTCAAACCGTTGAAGTGGCTTAGCACTGTGGAAGATGCTGGTAGCGCGTTCTTTCATCGTCGGTCGAATGCTCAGTCATTGCGTCGACAACGCGGCCAACAGCCGAGCGCGACGAGTTTCTTCCACGATTATGCTGCTGCGACACCAGCCATAATGGATGGATACATTTGGCGTTTGCGTTGTATCACAGAAGAAGCAAGCGAGCCACGGGAATCTAATAAGCGGTTGTCGCACTCACAAAGCTAAACGCCGCGCCCACTGGGCTAACTGAATGAGCGCAAGTCGTTAATGGTGTGGTTACTATCAGGGGCTATAAGTTGGAGGGGAACGTTCCACTTCATTCCGTTTTCCGTTGGTATATGTAAGCATCCTTAGCGAACGCAGAATCGCTAAATGGCTATGAAAACCTTTGGCGATGGTGCCGTCGGCAACGGAGTTGGATAAAGGCAGATGAAAAAGAAGCGGCGAATATTACTGGCGGTAAGATCAGCTCGTTGGATGTCCTCGCGCTTTCGTACGTGGAGAATCGCGATTTCATCAGCTAGCTGGTCATACCTCTTTCGCTTAGTAGGGGCTTTGTGTCTTATTCGATGCCCCTATAATCCCATGAGAGGCTCGAGTTGACATGACAGGCACAACCGTATGGTCGAAGTCCGAAAGACGGGCACACGAATCGCGGGATACAGCCCGAACGTATCTTGTTGTTACGAGGAGACGAATACGGCTGAAATGCAAGGTGTGGAACCTGTAGGTGATCCAAGACACACAGCGTCGCAAGCAGTCGTCACCCGAGAAAGACCAATCTGTCAAGTAAGCAATGACATGCTAGGCCGGCATTCAAATTGCAGAAAGCGGCCCAAATAATAAGACAAATGAGTACACACATCAACATTACATACACACACACACAAATGTACACTGTTTCTAAAACGACCCAGATTCTGTTGCAGACATTATATCGTGACCATACGACCATAAAGAGACACTTGTACAACGCTACAAAAGGAAGATTTTCCTGATATCTGCTAGTTGCACGTGCTGTGCAGCACGATCGTCTTGCCGATGTTGCGTGAATGAAGACTGCCTCTTGGCGGCTTTGTTGAAACACGTTCACTTCGTCTGCCTGAACATTATCGCCGCTGCGATCCCCCAGTACGTAGTTCCCCCCTCGAGATCGGCGGCCACCGCTAGCAGCCAACAAAGCATTGAAGGCGAGCTGAATGCATCAGGCGACAAGACGAAGTGAGGTTGAGCCTCGACTGAGGCTGCACGAGGGTCTGCGATGAAAAAGACAACGGGACCAGAAAACCAGGACATTCACTGCTTCCTCCATGTTGGTGGCAGGAAAAACAGGAAACGCCCCATCATGGAGCCACCGCATGCAGTCAAACCCGCACAGCAGTGGTATCCTATTCGAGCGTGCGCGCATGTGAGCGGCAGCGCGTCCTTATCTCTAATTGCAATCGACCCCCCAAACGTCTCAGTGTGAGCCGTCCCTCGTACACAGCTATGTGGCGGCCGCTGTTCGGCCTCTTGGTTGACTGCTGTACGCTTGTTCCCTGTTCTCTCTTGGTGTGCCATCGTTTTCGGCGGCAGTTCGTGCCATTTTTCCTCAATGGCGCCTGAGTGCTCGCTTGCCAACCCCCGTTGCCCGAGATTGTGTGTTTGCATTGACACGATATCGTGCGGATACAGCACAACCTGAGCGTAGAAAACGGGCACGTTCTGAATCGTACAAATCTCTCAGAGACGAAGAGCAGAGAGCTTTGCGCTGTGATCGGCAAGCCCAGGCCAGCGTTAAGCGATACGGCTCGTAGGCGGAAATGGAGGAGCGCTCCCGTTCAAGTGCTCCTCTTGTCGATAGTGGCGCGCCTGGCGGCTAAATCGGATGAAAGAAAAATATGATTTGGCCTCTCTTTACGAACAATGGAGCATTATGCTTCTCCCTGCCGGTTTTCGATATAATCGGCTTAATTGTATTACATTTAATTACTTTTTCTCAATAGATACAATAATTAGTGACGCCGTTGGAGACAGGGTGTCAGGCCAAGGCATACACGATAATACAAGGAAAGTTTCCGAAGCCCAAATTTCCATTCGTATGAAGTGAAATAATGAGTGACATAAAATAATTAATTGGTTAATATGAAATTGGGTGAAGTAACATTGTCGTCACCGTTTTCGTTCGCCTAGGGTGATCCAGATCCTTGGATTGAAAGATGTATATCACTGGTATATCCGGGTGAATTATGTACACCTCATGCGTGTCGTAGCTGCCCCAGATCGTACTCACCTGCAACGAAACGAAACGTATGATGTAGTGAACTATTATTGTATATATAATGGAAGGGTTAGGGAGAGAAGTGTGCGTGCAAACAACAGTAACAATAATAATAATAGTAATAGTAATATAAAAATACTTTTGTGCGTACACCGACTTCATAGATCAAAGTAGGCGTAGCCTAAAGCTTTATCCATCTACAAATTATACAGTTGAGATCATTCAACAGAACGTCATTGTCAGATGTTCACAACGATGTATTGAGCACTCATCACAACTATGAGCTAACACCATCAACCAACTGGAACACTCATACAGCACGTTTGACATCTGCTGCGGCAATCACGACATCTGCGGTGACCACGGCGATTTCACCGAGGACGATGTTATCGCAAAGAAATGTAGTGCCTCAAGGTTTGTATGTTCCTCATTACGTAGATTCAATAGGAAACGGCGATTGTAGATTTCGTATGTTTACTTGTTTCGCCGGTTTGCCAGTTGAAAAAGACGTAGTTATATTAACTAATAATAACTGTTATTCAGCGACGTCGCATTATAACTTGGAGGTACGCGGAGCTGACCGCACGTGCTTAGTGAAGACAGGACTCGCACCGGGAATCATTGAGGAGTACGATACAACTTGTCAACAATGGTTGCCGCGAAATATATCGTAGAGTGCAGAAGTAGTCTGCTTGTAGTCTGCAGGGTTGAGGATGGCGTGGTGCATCCGTGTGGGCGTGCCTTCGACAATCGGAGTTGTACCGCGCAGGTGCACACACGGATTGGATCTCCACCATCGCACATTCGCAACTGGGCGTCCGTCATACGAAGCAACGCAAAACGCAGATCCGTAAACGTTACATTTTGGCTGGCTGACAGGGAGTCAGCCCGTTTTATTTTTGTTCTGTAGTAGCCTACTGTGTTTTAGGCTCCTTTTTCCGATGTTTTGGCTGTCGATTTCGCGCCCACGAATTGTCAGGATGCAGCAGTGGGTATTGAACAACGACAATGATAATATACCAATTTAGAGTCAGCCGCAAAACGACGTGCCTGTGAATTAGTCCACATCGGTAAGGAAGTCTCAACACGCGATTGTTCTGTTCAAGATTACGTGATCGGCGGCGAGCCTCCGAGCAGCCTCATTCGGTAAAGGCAAAGCTTTATTGGTTTATTAAACGAGCTGCAATTTCACAATGCACAACGCTCTCTGTCTCGCTCGGATAGAACCACTTTGTAATTCGCCCTTCTAACGTCTTTTTGGTCTGCAGCAAACAAACGCCGGCTGTTCGATACCGATCTCCAGCCGTCACCGATCCGCTGGGAGTCCGCTTGGTCTCGCTGGGGGATGCGACTCGTTTCGATTCGGTATTCTTTTCGCACTTGCCATCTACGATACAATTGTGCTAGCTCAGCAGCTGTACAATCAATCAGGTAGCACCGCGGGCGAAACCGCCGTAATGACATAACGCGCTCGAGGCGAAGCTCACTACCGGAAACGCCACTGGTGAAGCCAGGTCGCGCCCGGCCGCCCTCTCTGGTGTTGCCGGCGTCGAGGCCTCACAGATACTTCGTTGACGCTCTTTGGCTCCCATAGAAACCCACGCGAAATGTCCCCTAAGGTGAAAGCCTTTATTTCTTCCTTCCCTTCCCAAACACCTATTTTTTTTCCCGTGACGTGTTGACTTGACGCAATATTCGCATAGAACAAATATGGCGGAGTGCAACAAACAGCTGTAAGCGAGTGAAGCGGCCAGACTTGTCAACAATCTGCGCGTGTCTTTCAGCCCGTCAGCCTATGCATGTATTTACATACAGGGTGAACGATTTATTTACACAGGAGCGGCTTGAGCAGAACCTACCACCACACCCCGTAAACGGTGCGTTTCACTGTTTGCATGAACACAAACAGAAAGACTGTTAGAGAGTGCTACACTACTGCGGTCGGTGGCGCGTGAGGCTGACTCAGTCCTTCATACGGTCACTTTTCGCGAATCACTTGCTGTGCGGCCGGCTCTCGCATTTTGTCTCGCCAAGCCGTTTTTTTTTTCTGCTAGCCGTATCGAGCGTTCGCCATTCTGCCATTGTCCCACCACGCGTGCCGCACTAATTCCCTCGAAACAACTCTTTGTCTCAACGGCCACGAGTGCCTTTCTTCTCCTGCACATCCTCTCTGATTGTGTGCGGCAGGTATATATAAGCGCGCATTCGGTAGCAATGAGATGTACGCTGAATGCCAGCCATCTGCCAAAGCAGATGCTGCTCGACGTCTGCGGGCAGCGTCGTTCGAACGAGGCGTATTTCTTTGTCGCGTTTATGTTCGCCGCCGTTGTCGTCGTCGGGAGGAAGGCCGGGAAGAAGTCTGCGCTCGGAAATCCCTAAGCGTTCTTCTCCAGCCGCCTTCCAGGCTTTGTTCAAGCTTGGATCCCAGTCTGACATAGACCCCGCTGACACTATCTGCTTCTCTTCCTTTCTTCGCCTCGCTCCCCGGTCGTTAAGCAGACGCCGCCGCCGTTCGGGCGTCGTCCAGACGCCGGAGAAAAATAAGCACAGCTCTAAGGCGGTATACCGTTGGAAACAGTGCGTGGGTGGACCTATGTGGGCGCTGAGTGGAGGTTAGCGCTTCACGGGGAGGGTAACTAAACTCTGCTGTGGATCAAATGACAGCGGTGCGCGGGAAGGAGAGGGCCGATCTGTCTACGCCTATTAGATACGTACCGTGGCTAGCATCTGGTGCTTGTAACACGGAATAGTGATAATAATAATAATAATATGATTTAACATAAATAACATGAACCATTTATCTAGATATTTATATAAATTTAACATAAATAACATGAACCATTTATTTTGCTCCTACAACGATAAGTGTCCACCAGATTACAGTACTGTATAATTATTCGTTGAATTGTGGCGATATGCCCGCACCCTGCGAGGCTGACTGTAAAGTCACTGTGGAGAAGTGTAGTTAGCATCTATTCGCTACTATCGCGGGTAGAACCTGAGCTATTGTATCTCTCGACGGGTGTCAGACGATGTAACTACATGTTCTACAACTCCATTTGTGTTTATATGGATGGCTGGCATAGAGACATTACGCAGTAAATTATTTACTTGATTCGAAACAAAGCACTGGACGCGTTGTTATGTGGACGTATGCGATTTTCGATGTGAAGAATCATACAGCTTCTGTTGTTTTTGCTGTAATAGACATTGTGATATAAGAGAATGCTATTTCTCGCGGATCTTGATACAATATTTAATGAGATTTCTTCGAGTTGATGGACCATCAATTGCCAGACAAAGCTATCCGCGCTTACACAGAACTAGTTGCTAGAGAGACCAAACAACTCCATTTCATCACATATGCACAATAAGCGGACAGCACTGGTGTGGAAAGCAAAAAAAAGTCATTCATTACACCCAATGCCCCTATTTGATTCTGTGCCGCCCGTAATGAAGGTGCTATACAAGCAGGTGCGAAAGGAATATTTTTTCTTCCGGTAAGAGGTTCAATGCAAAAATTTATCATAGACTTCAGGCTTGACTCAGGCTTCAGGCTTGACCGCTGACACCGGGCTCCTACAAACTAAAAGCCTTGAACCCTAAGAACATTGGCGTGCTTTGAGAATGAATTACTTCAAACCCGGCTTGCAAGACTGAGGCACAAGATGATCCTCAGTCCTTTATCAGTTGTCCACCCCGGCCCATAAGCTTGTCGTGCTGAGTTGACGTACAAGACGCACCTCCTGTGCACCTGACTGTGAGAGAGCAGACGTCTTCGCGCTCTTGTATCTGACTTGTGAGTTCACCGTCTCCGCCCGAACATTTAGCGGAGATAGATCACACCATGTTACTTATAGCATCGCCGGTAATTTAGTCTCTGAGCCTGTCATTCACCCTTATCTAGATCTGCAGATTATAAGGGGACATCCCGTATACCCAATCGTACAGGCTGCGTAGCCACGCATCCCGCTAACTCGCTGTGCAATAATCTAGCCAGCCGTGCTCTTTGTAGCCCATTCTTTTTACTCAGGATTACTTCCCACAGGGTTGAACCCCTGTACCATTGTTCCTTTGCTTCGCGGATGCAGGTACACCATAAAGCCTCGGAGCCATTCGTTCAGCGCTCTTATCATCTTTTGGTCACAGTGCGTGGCCCTGAGGTCATCGAAGGCATTACTGTCGGCCAGTGCGTGTCTTAGGTCGTCTTCTGCACCCGTCTCGTTGTGAACGTAAATAGCCGACGGGGCTTTGTAATTTTCTCTAGGTACGCCTGCAAGTTGCCGTGACCAGTCAGGGACTAAGTCAAGAAGGACGTGAGTTCGCCTCCAGACCTGTCTATCCAGCTTTTAATGTTTGGGATAATGCCCCTCAGAGAAGCCTCGGGGTTCCATCGTGGGATCGCATCCCATTCCCCTTTCCACGCCGCTAAGGATGTCTTCCACAGCTATCAAGTATCTTTTGTCGGGTCAGCCCATGTTTTCCATGCGCCTCCGCGTTTATGTATCACAGGATGGTTCCTGGCGGTGCAAGCGACGAGTGCGTGTTGACGGTCGTGAAGGTCGGCATGATTCTTAAGGCAAGCGTAACACTTTTCGGGGCGTAAAGGAAAAAAATACCCCCATCCTGTTGTCCCTCTTCAGAAACGGTTCCGCTTTTAGTTAGTTTGTCATCGCTCTGTTTGTGTTTGCGTTCGCACTGATTTCATTGCCTAGTTTTCAACCTTCTACAGTTCGTAGACGGCATACGAATACTCCACGGGCAACGGGAACCTTGACAACGTCCGCTTCGGCGATTCTTTGACATTGTGAGTAATCACCATCCATCAAAAACTAAACGCCCTCTCTATCAGGGCTCTCGAGGAGTAAAGTTTGGACGGCCACCTTGTTTACGTTGGAACTTTTTTGCCCTCTATGTTTGCTTCCCTTGCCAAAGTTAATTCTGGGAGGCCTTCGCGTAGAAGCGAAACATAACAACAGACGTCGAGGAAATGCCGCTCAAAGTATTGAGGAGGTATAAGCGAAGTGCGTGCATAAACTGTCGCACCCACTTCAGAATACGCCAATTTGAGGATGTGGCTGCTAAATTGTGTGATGCATCATTAGTGTGACCTTCCGACCATATCTTTGGAAGCTTTGTCATCATTGTGACCCCAGTCAACCTTTTACTCAAATAATTTCTTTGCCTCTAAAGCCAAATATCAATGCCTAATTTGAAATCGTTTAAAGAGTACACATCGATAGCATGACCCTCGCAAAGGAAACGGTGTTCCCCAAGGCGAATTAGCCCCACCTTCAGCAAAATTCGTCAACTAATCGGATTGCACTAGCAGCGAGAAATATGCATAATGCTTAACGGAACGTCGTTTCACATAATTAAGAAGAACTGGCTATTCTTGCATCGAAGTACCTCTTTCTTTCATATACATATAATATTATATTTAGTGAAGAAGTAGCCCACTTTTTTCTCGGGTCCGTAGGTCCACAGGCCAGCGTCTCCGTCCGTTCCAGTGGTAGTATCAAGCAATGCCGGCCTGTCTCCTGTCGCAGATCGCGAAAAAATCCCTCTCTCGAACCCTCATCCGACGCCTGTTCTTAGACCGTAGAGCCTCTTGGGCAGAGTCTCCATGTGCCCTCTTTAAATAGCACGGGCACGACGCCTACCCGCGCTAGAGTCGGTAGTCCGGCAGAGGAGACTGAGCGGATGACGAAGAAGTTAGTACAGGACTCGACGAGGGGTCGTCCTTCAGAAAGGTTCCTACTCGGGGTCCCCATTTCGTGTCCCCGTTACTATCTCTCGTTGTATTAGAATTGAATTTTCGTTCAGGCGTACTCACTCGGGGTAGTGGACGCCACGCCCCCGGACCGAAATTGATTTCTAGAATGTGAGCTCCGTTTGCTTGCCAGCTCTCTCTCTCTCTCTCGATTTCTCTATATTCCTCTCTCTCCCTCTGGCCCGTTATATCCGTCGAGAGCCTTTCCGCCCACCTTAGTATTTGAGAGTGGCTCCTCTCGAACCCTATGCGTCCGTGTTTGTGAGTAAGTGAATGGGAACCGGCTTCCTGCAATGAGCGAAGTATGTCAGCTATTCGTCTGCATAACGGGATCGATGTATGATGGGAACGGAGTGGGGGGGGGGGGGCTTATTTCTAGTGCAACTTATATCTAGCCCCGCTGCAATCCTCACCAGTGGCTGGGGTGTCACTGACGAACCGGGAACCGAGAACGACAAACGGGGGGACGAAAGAAAAATAGTGGGCGGCATTATTTTAGCTAGTTGTCGACGTTCTCGACACTTGGCCATTGAGTGGCGGCTGACTCGCCGACTTGCGGTGAGAAGCTCGGGAGAGGGGTAGTGGGTTGGTCGGGTATTAAGCCGCCTCCTCTTCTTCAGTGGCGGTTGACATCCGCTGAGTATCCGCCGCTACTGCTGAGGCCTGCCAACACGTCCACCAACACGAACTGTGTGCACGCATCACAGTTTTACCACCACAGTAGTAGACAAACCTGCTCCATGCTTGCTGAACTCCAACGAATGTGAAGGACAACGGTAGTGTAGCAAAGAAGATTTAGGCTGGAGGGGTAGTTGTCACGTGTGAGATGAAGCAGCAGTTTCTCTCTTCAACCACGTCTTGCTCGTATGCTGATAGGAGCAAGACAGGGTAAGTACAGACGGTGGGCGAAAATCGTTGGTTAGGGCCGAGTGTTGTTGACGTTCCAGATATTCAGGGCAAAGCCCGTTGCAAATCTGTCGGGTTACTGCGTTTAGGTTCATGGCTTAGAGCTCATTACTATAACATATTCTGTTACCTTTCACGGACGATCATTGTCCATCAAGGCCTACACGGGACAAGGCGTAGATTCTCTCCACTAGGTAAACCGGTCCCACAAGTATTTCCTTATCCCTCTCATTGTTGACTTGGACCTCCACACGCACATACGATGGCCTGGGTCTGTTGTCAGACACCGTCGACAGCTGGCCTGATTCTATTTGGGGAGTCAGGTCCTGAAGTGCGCACGTTGAGCCTATCCTTCGGGGCCTATTTTGGTTCGTACTCGTCGTTGCCCCCGTCGTCCCTCCATACAGGGTCCCGGACCTCTGTCCGTACCTTACCCATATACTCATAAGGCCCAAAGGCTCATAGGCTATTATCATGTGACCCTCGGGCTCAGGAACGATGCATGGTACAAACGGATACAAATGCTGTAGTCTCTGCTTATGGCACTTTCGATTGGCAAGAGATATTTTTATTCAGTCTGCTGCTGTTGCTGTGGGAAGTGTTTTTATCTATTCAGATTCAACAAGCTGCACATCACGTGCTAGTAGAAAAGATAAGCTTCGTTTTGAGGCACAACCGAACAAGGATTGTATTTTGTAGAGATGTGCGCTTTCCTGATAGGTTGTGATAACGGCATCTTAGCCCCACAAAGCTGTACCGAATCAGTCGATAGATAAGGCAGATAGCTGGGGCGAACCAAACAGAGCACAACCGGTATAGTGTGAATTTTTAATTCCGTTTAGAGAAACAAAAGGCGAAGGGAGCTCATAGCAGCAGTAGCTTGCTACTGAACGCGGTTCATAGCAGCTTTTAATAATAGAGCCTATCATAGCTCATGCGTAAAGAAGGATAAGGCAAATGCTAAGGCATGCTTTGTTTCGCCACAAACACTACCTACTGTATATGTACCGCTAACAGCAGCAGCAGCAGCAGTAATGGTAGTAGTTGTAGTCGTGGTAAAGGTATGATCTAATTGATACACTGCTGCTTTTTCATCCTCGGATATCCTCCAAGAACAAAAACTCTGCCTTATTAGACCCCTGCACAGGTCGTCTCGCAAATGCAGTCGGTCAGAGTGCTGGATCCTAGTGTATGTCATAGACTAAAGACATCTAGTCACGCACAAACCGTTCACGAAATCGACGTTCGAAGATGAGTCACCCGCTAGGTAGTGGCCGGTCGCACCTTACGTGTGGCTGTTGGACGAGACTTACGTACAGTTGTCGAGCTCACCAATGTCCGCCGACGGCTTCATGTCACCAACGGCGAGACTCAGCCACGACCAGAAACATCGGTGCGTTGACAGCCTTAACGATTAGAGGGTCTCCCTCCCTTAGAAAATGATCTGGGACACGTCGACGTTAATGACAACGTTGTCAATGACGGCCGCTTGTGAGCTTCCAGACCACAGACTCCCTTCAAACGAAGTCGTGTGGAGCTGTTCCGGATGGTACCGGCTTCGGGTTCAGCTTCTGGAAGAACAAGCGTGTGCGTGCTTGCGAACGTGGGAGAGGGCAGTCGAGCTGAGCGTGCAAGGGGGGAACTGACTCTGTTTACATACGCAGCTGTCGAATAGTTACCCATGTGTACACTTGCAGGGCGCCGTACAGCTCAAGCGGACGGCGTCACCATAAGGGCCAGAGGGACAATGGCAAAGGGAAGCTTCGTCAAAGGTAGGGGGATGTCTAGCCTCGGCTCCCTATCATCGTCTCAAAGGCAATGCAGCAGCAGCAGCAGCAGCAGAAGCTGCTTGAACCCGCTACCATTGCTTGAAGTAGAGGTGTCGCAAGCGGTGTTTCCATTCGCCGTCCGCTCGTCGCCGACGTCCGGCGAGCGAGTCAACCTCTTCGACTCTATTCGCCCGAGTTGAAGAGTGCGCTGTCTCTCTCTCTCTGTGTCTCTCGCTGTTCCTATGCGGCTAGTAATTCGCTTCCCACTAATTACATGCGGGCAGCAAACGTAGTGGGACCGCACGGTTGTGTGAGAAACCCATCCATTGAGCTATTCCCAGCACGCCCTAACCAGCAGTGAAGCAGCGAGTCGGGAAAACTCAGTGCAGCCTGGAAAACTACTGCTGGTCGGTGTTCCCGCAGCCAGCAGGCGGTCGCCTGGGAGAAAATAATTCGGGGAAGACGACCACGACCACTGCTATACGAGCGAGCGTGTGAGTAGTGACCAGAGGATCCTGGAAGGGCCGTCGGGAAGCTGCCTCCGTGAAGGCGAGGCGTGGTGCAAATGACGCTGTCACAAGCTATTCCGCTATTTGCAGGTAGACTTAGGACCCGGAGACGAGACGGGTCGCGCTCTGTCAGAACGTTCTGTGGTGTGTCACATGTACCCCGTTTTCCTCTGTTTCTATCTCACTCTTGCCCACTCACTGACTGTCGTACTCCATGTTGTAGTCGTATGAGGGGTACTGCTGCATTTCACGGCGGCGAAGTCGCAGACATGTAGTTCTCCCTTCCAGTTCCAACCATCCAGCCTCCGGCAGTCGCCCTGCTGGCCGAGTTTCTAGCGAGGCTCCTAGCTTCCCTTGCATTTCTCATTCGCGAAGGCCATCCCAAGGTCAGACCGAGCCGACCTCGTTGCTTGGCTCGCGACCCCTGGACAGCAGCGATGACTGCGGCCGCACTCCCTTCAAGCTAGTGATGCGGAAGGTGTCGCCGTTGAGATGCACCCGAGCGGGTTCGGCAACCGCCACAGCAAACGGGCGAAGCTACGCCACCTCGTGCGCGAATCCGCGGTGCAACGCGACACAACGCCAAAAAGGTGTAGCCACTGTCTAGTCAGAAAGCACGCTGTAGGTCTACACAGCTAGTTCCCATAGCACAGGTAATCCACGCCTGCAACGAGCGCAAATCAGTTTCTAACTGTGATGCGCCAAGAGGTCGGAAGAACGATAACTAACGACAAACCCTGTGCGTGTGGGTGTGTGGAAATGGAGTCAAGAGACAGGGAGGGGCGTGCGACCACGTGACTTTAATCAAGGCGCTGGCGCCAGGCCGCTTTGTCATTCAGGGTGGTGTCGAATACATTCCCCGAACCATCGTTACCGCGGCGCTTATCGCGAGATAACAGGAACCGAGAGGACAACCTGTGTCATAGGTTAGGCATACGTGGAACAAGAAACTCCCAGTCGAATCACGATATCAGGTATCATGTATACATGTCGAAACTTCTCTCCTTGCAACTGCTGTAGTTAAATGATTCTAGTAGTACTCGCGTTGTGTTCGAGGGGACATTAAAGTAGATGCGCGTTATGCATGCAGACACCCCGAAGCCTGCTGCTGTTATATATATGATATGCAACGTACAATGACCAGCAAGTAGAAGCTCGCTATCGTTTGTATCAGACCATGCGTGGCCGCGACTGGCAACGAACGCAGCCGCAGAGGCAGCCGAGGGCCAAAGACAAGAGAGCGCCGAAACACAATTACGGTAGCAGGACAACTGCTGTTATCATGAACGGGCCGAAATACAATAGCGAACTCATCATCAACAGACAGATAGTCGCGCTGCACCGTAATCGAAATGCGGGCGACGTTTTCCCCGCTGCGAACCGCCTTTTACTCTCCTGCAACATTCTGTTGGACCGCAACACGCCCGCCGAGCTGTTCGAGGATTCCGCTCTCCTTCCAGAACCGCAGCGGTCCAATCCAGTCGTGCAGAGCGCTGTGGTCGTTGTCGTCGTCGTTATTGTTGTCACCGTTGCTGTTGTTGTTGCTGTTCAGCTTACTCATGTTGATTCCTGTTGATGCTATTACTACTGTCGCGTGGTTTTCGAGGCGCGGCTCCCTTGAAAGAGTTCCAGCGCGCGACAATTCATTCGCCGTTAATACACTCCCGTTCGTACGAACACGATCGTCTGGTGCATACTCCCTGAACAAATCAGGGAGTATGCACCAGACGCATCCAGACGTGCATTTGGAGTTTGTCGATCTTGTCCTGCGTTTGCTGTTCGATTTATTGCTGGCATTCGCTGCACACTGCCGTCGGCTCCGTCGCTGGTCACGTAATTTACTCGCACAATGGTCGCCCGCGTGGCGCCTTTTCGAGTCGCGTGAGATTGGCCGTTGCAAGGGGGGGGGGGTCGCAACCGCAGATTGTCGAGGTGAGGTGTTCGTTGGCCGCGAGCTGATGATGTTTTCGTTGTTGAGCCCCTTCGGCCCCAGGAGTCGACAGCACTTTGTAAAAAGCAGAAATCCTCATGTTGCAGATGTAAATCATCACGATCGATTGAAGATAGCGGCGAGGTGTTACATTTGTCGAGGAAATACGAATCACGCCAATGGTGAATACCATCGCAATGATTTCATGAAGACGTGTTATTTCGGGAGTAGGAGCCGGCAAAATCTGCCGCTGTAGATTACGAGAAAATAAATGGGGCAAGGTGGGGCTGTTCCGTCCTGCCCATGGCTATTAGGGCTGGACTGCTTGCTCAGCTTTCGTAGCGTGGAGTGTAGTCCTTCCTGGTCAATATCATATCAAAGAACCGACAAATACCCATTTGTTTCATAGAGCAGGTCTGCCTGGATAATCTACCTAGATATATCTGCCCGTACCTAAATCTATGGTACCTGACATCGAGGTATGCGCATGCTGCGAGGCAGCTAATAGAGCGCTAAGCGAGGCTCGATCATGCTTTCGTGATATGGAATCCCGACCACAATTGCACTCGGTCTGGACATTGGTTTTTTTTGCACTTCGAATGCCTCACGCATATCTATCTATCCATCCAGGCACGCAAACGGGCCATATTTGTCTGCTGAAAAGTGCACGTAGTGTTTAACGAGCGCTGATGGATGAATCCAGGATCACCCTTTCTGCATAGCCATTGTTGTTAGCCTGCCAATTGAATATATGGGACGAACGGCCAGCGGACACAACAGGCATCATTTGCATTCGTTGTACAGAGGACTAGATGAATTAACCAGTAAGAACTAGTGTATGTCGGGAGTATGTGAGGGCAGGAGAGACGCACGTCTTGACGTGCTCAAGCAAATGCCCGACAGTAGGCCGAGTCCCTGTGGAGCCTCCCGGTCGGCGTCCGCGTTAAAAAAGTGTGTTATTCTTATTTTGGATTCTCTTCTTTCTACTACTGCGAGTTCTATCTTTCTTGTTGCTAGCTCGTCGTTGCCCCGCAACGCTGAGGCAATCACCTCGCGAGCCGCCGCCGCCGCCACCACCGTCGCCGCAGTTCAGCCCCTGGCTGGGCCTCAGAACCGGTAGAGAAGGGGAGGATGGTTTCGCTCAAACAAACTACTTTGATTAACCTCCACGACGACTAGCAGCGTAGGAAATCCATGGGGAGACGGCAGATATGTTCGTGCTCCACCAGAGACGCCGCGAGAGATAACGAAGCATACCGACGGCTACGCTGAATATGGACCCCTGCGGGCGGCGCTTACCGCAGTTGCTTGCGACATTGTAGGAACGCCGTGCGTGGGAGGCTATGTCTGTCACGAGGGAAAGGCTCACATGTGTGTGTCGCCTGAAATTACATGTATACAATATTTCGTGCGACTTTTATGCACATCTGATTAATATCCGTATTAATTGACACGCATTGAACTTTCGAGTGTTGATATATCAAAATTCGCCATATTGCTAACAAAAATAGAAAATTTATTTGGAAAAAAATCAAGCTTTTTTCACATGATATTCGTTGACGTTCACAAAATATATTGTCGCTGCAGCGGATGTTCCGACTTTACAGGAGACTCGGGATTGTGCTGCGTCTTTAGTTAGCGTTCATGTTAGAGCGTATAGCTGTTAGGTGCATACCGTGACAAAGCGTTGAATGCGTTGCTTGCGAAGAGCTCCCGCGATTGAAGCGAGGTTGGCAGAGAAAAAAACTCTCAAAAGAGTCAGGTAATAGGTTTTCTATTCTTCTTTTTAACGGATTGCTATGAGGAAGTGAAGGCGTATACCTTCGAGTTAGCCACACGAACTGGTGTTTTTGTTGTTTGCTAATATCAATGTTTTGTATATGTTGAAATTTACTTAATTATAGAAGAGGGCGATAATTCTACCCGCAGAACGTGACATACGTCTAACCACAGCCTCCTCTATGTATGCTTAGCAAAATAAATGAAATAAGGAGGTTCCCAGTCCCTAAGCGTTCCCAAAATGGAACTCGCGCTACCCCTTCGAATATCTAAAGATCTTCAGATCTAAAGAAAATGTTTGCATTAAATATTCGCTAGTACGTGGCTCTCCTGTAGAGGGCGATACCCTCTCTCCTAATATCTGAAAGTTTAATGATTGTGTCCCTAATCCTCCGAATGTTTCGAAGGTTACAGGTCTAAAGTAGTACTTATTCATTAGTAAATACTACTAACAATGTTTTTTTTTGATATTGGGAGACATTGCGCTGTTCGACTCTCTAATAGGCTCCTCGACCTTGAGTTGCAACCGATGTTGGTCCTAGTAATATTGAAATGGCGATTGTCTTCTCTACATTATTCAGTGTTCTATATATAAATATATATATATATATATATATATATATATGTTGACCTTAAAGAAATATTATCCTATTGACGTAGATGCACAACATTTGCGTTCATTGATTCGTACAACTTTGATCTAAACTGCATTCGATCCACTTCCGTTTTCATAGAGGAACACACGGTGAAGAAAACGCTCAAACAGTTGCACAACATTCATATTACTGACTCGGTTGGTGCAAGATCAGCTTTTTTCATAAAATAATATATATCAATTGTTGCACAAGGCAGCACTCGACGTATTGGCCCAACAACGAGAAGGACAACCAGATGTTTATGCCCACTGCGACACCGTGAGATCAAACACATACACTCTGCCTGTGAGATCAGCTCAACTGTGTTGAACAAGCTGCTGCCACATGCAACAATGCATCACTTTACGGCTAACTGTATAATGTGTCTGTTGCATTTCTTTCATATAGCATGATGTCAAACTAAAACAAGCATTAACATTATATATATCTCTATACATACATACGGCGGGGTAATGCAATCGTCCTTCGAATCACGCCAATCAACGAGTGAACTCCACACTAAGGAAGTGCATCCGTTGGTTATACATAATACACATACTTATTCGCCAAAGCTCGTTGTATTCACTTCAGAGACGTCTGCATTCGCGCAATGTATCATCTAGAGCACTCCCGGGTTGTGGGTCTACTCCTTCGATATGACTTCATATTGTTATGTCTACAGATATCGCCAATGACTGTTGTGCGCCCCCCTCCCACTTTATATGTCATGATTATTTCTACTATCGTTTTCACTATCTGATGTTTGGAGATGACGCACTCAGGTCGGAGGGACACGAGTGCCGATGGAGAAGTATATCTTTCCCGGTTGCTTTTCCTGCTGAGAAAGCTGCTCTTGGTGTCCTGGTTGGGCATGACCGGGACGGATGCCCCCGACACGTTGCCAGTGACACAATGGAATATCGGAAAGGATCACGTCTGGCCGAGGGTGCGTCTCAGCGAACCTCTTGTTCCCGAGACTTCATCTGTCTCTCTCTCTCTGTCTGTCTCTCTCTCCTCTTCATCTCTGTCGTCTCCACCTCCATCGCCGGAAACGAAGACGGAGCCCAGCCGAGCCCGACCCGGCTTAGCCTCGCCCTGCAACTCGCCGCTCGCTATCGAACTCCAGCGAGAGCCTAAGCCGCCCACATGGCACACACGCATCCCGACGAACAAACGGAGTCCTCCAGCACGATCGTGCCTGGTGCTCACAAGGACACTACGTTGGGCGGCGCCGGGCCCGCAGACAAAGGCAACGGACGGGCCGGCAGATACCCGGAGATCGGCGTGTATGCCCTCCGGCAAGAGACAGAGCGGCCTTGCAAAGTAATCGAGATACGAGGTAGTGGCACTGGTGCTGCAGCCGACTGTAGGTGGGCGACTGCTACTGCGGCAGCTGCCTCCAGCGGTACTACTACTGCTCTCGTTGAATTGGATGATCTTTCCATTGGCATTGGCAGTGCACAAGTGGTCGAGAAGGAAGGAACCAATGGACAAACCAACCCAGCGCCGCCAGATAAGCACCCTGTGTGTATTGCGGGGTGGCCTGCCGCCGACTCCGGACACCAACGTTCTGTGTGCGATAGAAAAGGTGGCCACGGAAGATGTTCTCTGCAAATAACAAAACGACCTCGCCTCTTCCTCTCCCCGCTCTCTCCCTAGTAGCTCTCCTCTGACATCGCCACGAATGGTACGACCGCGTAATTGACGCGGAAGCTATGCGAAGTCTGGATGGGGAAAAAAAGTTAAGTTCTGTCTGTACTGGACAGATTCATCGTGCTTATAACCTTGTCGTTCTTGTTGAATTCAATGCGGTTCAGTTCGGTTAAACGAGCTCACATGTGCTCAAGGCTGTCCTGTATAACGTAACGGTCAGCAAAGACGTGGCAATGACGTGACTACTCGTCAACGTTCTCATGAGTACGACCCGTTATTTATTCTTAGTTCACCCTTAGAATTCCTGAGGGTCCCCTGAGTTCCTTCCCTGGTAGGTCTCGGCACCGCTGTATAGCTGCATTGCTCCAAGCATCAATCATGTCGTTCATGCTGGACTTATCTGGCTTTTCACAAACAAACCTATGTGACCAAACGTTAACCATATCCCAGCCCAAACCACGATGTTTGGGTATCGAACAGGCGATCGCAAATCGTTGTGCTCCTCGTGGTCTCGATGGCAGCCGCACTCAAACAGATGTGCATTAGCCAAAAAGGCCACACCGCCACACAGGAGTATCACCCTATTCAATATAATATATTCTCCGACGAACATGCATCCCGTGTTACCCTGTGGTACCAAGAGTTGAACAGCAAATTCATGCGTGAACGCATTTCGCTCCCTCTCTCTTGAGGATCGAACGAACCACTATGCCCGTGCAGGGAGGCGGTCGAACAGGAAAACTTCAGAGCCGAGAAAGGCCATCCGTCCGCCGATACATACACATCTACTATTATTGGGGTAATTTTTCTCCTCGTCAGTAGATTGGCCAAAGGGTACAGAGCTACCACCATAGGGAGTTGGCGGCTCCAGATGAGGGAGGCCCGAGCGCCGCAGCGATGGTGGCCGCATTTCAAATCGTCGTCGAACACACATTGACAAACGATCCAAGGCAAAGCAATGAGAGAGAGAGCGCAAGAGGAAAAAATAGCAAAACAGTGGAATGAAATGGGCGGCGCATAGGACACTGCCCGCACAGCGACCGGGGTGTGCTGCCCAAGTGATATCGGTTATTCCTAAACGACCATATATACATATACGGACTTATACACACACGGATCGACGTGAGCAATATTTCAGGGATGTCTGCGCGCCTGCTTGACCCTGTCTCCTATATGATGGCAGCAGACTGAACGTTGTGAACGTGAACGGCGTCCGTTGAATCGCTGCTGTGCCGAATGTCCGCTCTAGCGGTCTCGTACGACATCGAGGGTGTCCGCGATCGGCGCACCCATCCACTCTGTATCGCGATTAATTTATTATCGAAAACGATCAGACGAAATGCTCGCCCGTTCATTGGCCATCGCTGGCATATTACTGAAATTATGCGAACGCGAATATGCTCATCTTTCTACCGACGTGAAGTGTCCGGTAGATGTTTCTCTTCGACTCTTTGTATTTGAACGCTCGTCTGTGTGGGTGTCCAAAATCATCTAAGTGTAAATCACGGCAGTAACACTAAGTTTTGATACCGAGGTTGTACGGTGGATGATTTCTATGTGAATATTATTACCGGATACATCAGAGCCTCTCATTGTGTGCTGTTTGGTGATTTCAGATCCATGATTGCGGTACATTGGAAAAGATGACACGCTGATTTAATCACACTTTCCATGCATGCATTTAATGTTTAACCGGCCATTCTTGACCTAAAATATTTGTAAAGGTAAAGGTTTAATGGTTTATTGAAGGAGCTGCAATTTTACAATGCTTAAGCTCTCTTTTATGTCACACGGCAGGGCATTGTAGTAGCAAATATATTGTGAGCAACACATTCGCTGAGGCTTTGCCCCTATGAGGCTAGATTCCATAGCCGAGATGGATCGTTCGGCGATGCCGCAACTTTGAAGCGTGCGCGAGCTGGCAAACGTAAATGTCATGACATAGTCATCAATTCTATTATTCGAGTTTTGGTTTGACCAACGCCCACATGTATTGCCCCTCCACCAGGACTATTATACTTAATTACTGAAGTTACATTTACATTATTCTAGTGCACAGGATATCTATCCTTCTAGACCATCCTCCCTTGTGTGTGTTACGACTCGAGTTCGGTCGAAGCACCTTGTTGCTGAATCATTGAAAAATACCGAACCAGCACTTCAAGCTACACTCGCTAGCGATAAGAGACATTCGGGCAAGGGAAGGTCCCGCGAACGAACCAAGCAACGTTGTAAGTATTTTCATATATCTTCCTCTTTGTGTGTGTGTGTGTGACAATAACATGTAGTTGTAAAACAACCACAGGTTGAACTAACACGGACACGTGGTTTTCGCGAAACAGTCACTTCACTGACCATTGCCGGTCTCGCCAGGTCAGTTGATAGCAGGGGCCAAAGTATAGCAGGAAATTGCTAGAAATTGTCGAGACGCAGAAAGGCAACGCCACAACGACTTTTATACATTATACTATATATACATGTTACAAAAACCTCCGCTGGCCTCCACCCCGAACGGGCTCACGATTCCATTCGCATTGCCATGCTACCGTATTCGTTTGACATGATATAGGTATATATATATATTTTTTTTTTTGCGTGCGCTTCGTACTTTTTCCGCTGAATCGCGATCTCATATCAGGGGTTGACCGTTGCCGACCGAATCGTGGTAAATCCAAATCCTCCTGAGTCGCCGTTATCATCTGTTGTATTAAACTCTCGCAGGAGTTAACAGGTTGCATTTTTCAAGAACGTATTATTTATTTTAAAAATGCCACCTTCATTGTGGCACATCGGATATGGCTACACCACAGTCTACATGAATGTATAATATCTAG
Source organism: Stratiolaelaps scimitus (assembly GCA_019614645.1). Classification (NCBI taxonomy): domain Eukaryota; kingdom Metazoa; phylum Arthropoda; class Arachnida; order Mesostigmata; family Laelapidae; genus Stratiolaelaps; species Stratiolaelaps scimitus. The sequence goes on along the minus strand of JABWDB010000025.1, from coordinate 414,339 downwards.
ATGCTGTATGCGATGAGATGGTAATCCGTTCCCTGTTATATTATAGAACGATTTGCACAAGGTTACACATTACCACATTAAACCCCGGACACACGCTATATTAAACGTGTGTGTGTGTGTGTCTCGTGTCTCTTTGTGTGGGTGTGTGCGTGTGTTGGAATATCAGGAGTCGCGCCTTCTTTTCTCGCAATTTTGCTGCACATTTTCCTCCCCTGCGATCCACGGGTCTTCACGCACGCCGCCGCCGCTTAAAAGTCGCCTTAAACTCTTCTGAACCCGCGCCGTTCCTCTCTCAGCCGGCGATCGTTGTCGCCGCAGCGAATGTCCGATCGCTTCGAATCAGAATATGCCGCACGACCGCACGACGTGCACTGCGTTCCTGACTGCTCGCCGCGACAGCATTCGTGTACGACTCGTATGCAGCCGTGGTTGCATCCATGTCCTCCTTTAAAAGGGCTGCTGCTGCCTCTGCTTCTTCTGCAGCTGTTCTGCATCTTCCGTTTCTACCTACTAACGTCGGATAGGCCTGCCAACCGACTGGCCGCCTACGCTCGATCTCACAGTCACAAGCAGGGACGGCAAGGTTTGGATACCCCTCCCCCCCACCCAAACCCCGTTTTGCCCTTGAAGTCTTCATCTCGTGCGCGGCTTCCTCATGCGTCCACCATTGCCTCGTCTACGTGACCCCGCCAAATGCGACGTTCTCTGCGCCGATAAGTTCCCGCCGGGCATCGCCACCTCCTTAAAATGCAGTTCGTCCTTCGTTTCACAGACATCATGAAGCAATGTCGACATTGATGTACGTGGATACCCCGTCTGTATTATAAGAGCACGTCCCTCAAACGGTTTTTTTTTCTTCTGTTTAGCTTACATCATCTCTCTTATGGATGATTCGTGGACGCGTGTTGCGATATTATTGTCATTTCGTTCGACTTTAACCGAGACGAGCCTTGCGCTCACCAAGGAGAACAGCCACCAGGGGGAAGGTTTGTTCCAGATTGCCTATTGTACCAAAATGGAATCGAAGTGCATCTCTTCAAACGAGATTTGCCGAAAATACCCGACAACGAGGTAGCAGGGAAATCTACTCTTGTCAGTGAACACCAGGAAGATATGTCTCTTAGGGCATATACCACTCTGTCTCTCTAATGGATGTTCAAGTGCGAGCGGCGCCAACAACTGTAAGGGCCTGTGCTTCGCATCACATCTATCGAAGTTGATCAATGGCACGGCGACTGGCTCCGCTCACAATCGTAATAATAACGCAATAATTAGCGACCGAAACTCTGACACCTCTTCAGAATCAACCATCCCCTCCAGGTATTATCTCATTGGTCCTGCCGTAATTAAACTCTGACAGTGGATACGCACTCTTCCCAAGCATGTCGGGTCTGAATACCAACATTTGAGCGAAACCGGCATACATCTACAGAAGTCTATGTGATTAATTAGTGTCATGCAGTGTACACAGGCGATTCGAAAGGTCACCCAGCAGAGGCCGCAAGCTGAGCAAATGAACTGCATGGAAACGCAAACGAGAACAGGATTCCGTATCGTCAATAGAATCAAATTCTCCTATCTGCTACGAATATGATGACAATGGAACAATGAGATCATACAAAACGTCATATTTCTACCTTCGAATAAGCCACACAGGCGGGCAAAACTGCTATTCTAATAATGTAGCCTTGTCCAGTCATATGCTTGTTTCTCGTTGCAATATATCGCTTATACGTACTGTGGGTAAATACTTCACTAAGAAAATGCAAGTGTACGCCATCGCCGAGGTCTACGAGCCAACACGCAAGTGCCAACATGCTCGCGGACCGACGACGCGGATGATCAATGGTCACTAATCGCCCATCGTGTTATTGTGCCCTGTGGATGAGTCGCGTTACTTCCCGAACACTTCGACGTCTGATCGGAATACCCACACAGATTCACGTGACGTTTTCAAACGAAAACGTTTTTTGTGGACGACAGCGTTCCGACATGCTTCTGACACTATGAAAGCATGTGCAGGCTTTATGCAAGAATGGATTTGTATTCATACACAACGGTCTGGCATACACATTGCAGACATTTGAGCATGAATAAATACGCATACTAGAGTTGGCCTTGAATTGGCGGGTGGCGGCCAACTCTGGCCCGTCCTGCTGGCGATATGTTTATTTGGAGAATTTGTGCGAACACTTGGAGATTCGGTGGTCTCTGAGACGTTAGTTGTGTGTGCGTCAGCATTGGCCTTCGGGCCCTGACCGACGCCGTGACTCTTATCCCGCTCTTAGAGGTTTTACATTTTCGTGTAATCTTTAGAAAGTGGCTTCCTCAGTAGTTGTATGAGGTTGTCCGTTGTTATCAGTTGTTGGAATTATCAATGTTATACATGAGCGACATGCATAACGTTTTCTTAGTAATTGAATAATGTCTAATTATTTGAATTTGGCGAATAATAAGAGAAGTCACAACCGGTAATACATGTATTCACCGACCAACAAATGCCACTTATCAAATGTAACAATTCACCAATTGACATTGATAAGATAAAATGGAACAAAAGGAAATGTCGACAAACGAGAAAAACGATAAAAATATTAATGATAAATTGTTGTTTTAACCAAATGAAAAAAATCAGGGCCTTCACATACTTCAGTATGATACGGAACATATGGCATCCTCCACGGCCGTAAAACCTAGCAGTCATCGAACCACCTAACCAAACTGTTTAGATAAATCGAAAACTGAGTGAAGGACTGGTCGTCTGGATCTTTAAAGCACAAATCGGCATTATCTCGAAATCGATCAACTTTTCGTATAGGAACACCTACTGCTTGTTTGTTCCAATAGTATAGGAACACCTATTGGATCACCTATTTGTACTGGAACACCTATCGGACCTGCAAAGTTGTTCAACTTCGAAATATATCGAATAAACGAAAGCAATCCCTTACATGGACCTTTTATTTTAAAGTAAGTTTTCCGGGCTGACTCGACACGAAGCAATGCAAATAGAAATTTCGTGAACGACAAGTTCACTGAGAGTTAGCCCTTACATAGACCTACCGGGATTCAACCGGCGGCCATTTCGACGGGCACCACGAACGCATAGCCCCCCTTCTTAGCCACACAAAGGTACCAAACATCACCCCCGGCAGAGGAGAAACTAATATATATATATATATAATCGAACCATACATTTCGAAGTGAGAGGCAGGATCGAGGCGACCTTGAACAATTCTAGCGATACTCGATCAGGTGATAATATAGCGATCGATTTCAAAACGTCACCTTCGCTTGCTGTGCCCCGCTTGACAAGGTAGCCGTAAAGAAAATCTTCTCAAGAAAAAGGATTCGACGACCCCAAAATGCAAAGCGACGCATTGCCTACAATAACAACATGATGCATTATGGAAGAAACTCACAGGTCACTGTTCGGAATGAAAGCTCGCCCTGCCTCGCGCATATTCCCCACCTCGTGCGGACAGCTCTCACAGCGAATCGCCAAGTATATTTGTGGTGGTGTGACTACGTCAGATGTCGCGATCCACCAGTGAGTGTCCCTGGCGAGCCAAGCTCAGATGGACGCGCACAGCGTCCATGATCCATCTCGCCGATTATGGCAGTCTTTCATCATGACAAGAGCATCTCATGACGAACTAGCAATGTCACGCTAGGCGATCAGTCTACCTAGAGGGGAAGTGTAGGACACAACAGGAGAAATGTCGAAGAGGTCTCTGTCTCCGTACACCTGATTGTGGAGCTGAATTGTTTCGGTTTTCAACGAATTCGCGGTGCTTTCATGGACAAAAAATGTCACTAACCACACGGATCACCGAGTTGCGCTTAGCTCAACGAAATATATTTGCTGCTTATTCATATATGGACAATCGTTAGCCTGTTTCGAGCCGACTGGTTTCGTCTGTATAACTTGATGCTATGTGCTAATATGCCATGAGGCGTGGCGGCATCTAGCTGACCCACCGAGGAAACACTTCGTAAGTATCAGTACCTGACATGCATGTTCCTGTTCATTTCTGTATCTTCTATGCGAGAAGTAGTGCATTTTAAGCAGGCTCGCCTTTCCCTAGACGTGGCTCTCAATTTATGATCCTATGATCCTTCCTCCTCTCTACATAAGCTGCCCGCCCGAGTTGTCGGGTGACACCACCATAAAAAAAACGACATTTCTGGACCATCACTGCCTATTGTCCTGAGCATTCTACTGCACTCTGCAGCAATCTACCTATTATCTGATAGCACTCCACTGCTGCTGCTGCAGCAGTAGCACTCGTATAGATGCAGCAAAAACTGAAGGCACTTTTCACTTTCACTGCGTCTCATATCATCTCGAGCATCCCTATGTTCTTTGTACGAGGGGAGCTGAGCCTTTCGATCCGTTTGCCTCCGTTAGGCAGGAATTGCCTGATGTCTCATCTTGTTGTTGTTCTTCCTTCGGGTATATCATACAAGGGACCCTGCCCATCGGTGTTTGCCAGCGACCCGTGGCTGCCGGCAATTGATAAAAGCAATATCGTGTTTAGGCCGTACACTGGCTGGCTCAACTGGCTGGTTCATTGGCTCCCCCGTTGTCCACTCGTACGGCACCAGCCTATCTGGTTATCCGTTTTGCTCAAGCAGAAATAAATACCCTGATAGCGTGAAGATGTGACTGATCGAAACTGGGGTTAACTCCCATAGTAATCTATGTAGTCGTGTCCAATACCCCCACGGTGTGTTTCGCCGACTTCGAAGCTCAACGTTCACGACAAATAGCTAGCCACGAACGATAGGTACGGATAACGTTGCAACAAGTAAACTTTGCGTGGGCGCAGTTCAATGGCATTCAAATCCACGACGGCTAATTAGATTGACTACGATCGATTTGCCAATGGCTTTTTGCCTGGAATAAGATAGTGTTCGGGGGGGGGGGGGTATTGCTCGATTTGCCGCTGTAATGTTGCCCGCAAACGCTATTAGAATTCCCACGGGAACGCCGTTCGTCGATGCAGCTTTTGCCCATTGTGTTTACAATACAATTCGATGGAGACCTTTGCGAGGGAGTCGCCTCTTAAAAATCCAAGATACGACCATGGTCCCAATGATTATTAAATTCTGGCTCCTTCCTTTTCATGCTCCGGTGCGAGCTATTATTGTACGATATAGCTGGCGGCGTTGTTCTGCAGCGGATGTAGACCTGGCCACGAATGCTGATACAGTTGTCACTGTCCGACGCCGTTGTTGCTCCGGCCGTTGGTAATTATGGTTTATTAATTCTGATCGCACGACTTTGCGCGATTCCTCGGCCTCTCGCTCGAGGAGTGACGCGAGCCAATAGGTTTTTGTACGCGAGGACCCTCGGAGGACCTAGCTTGGGAACGGGGACCCTCGTCTTAACTAACTCAGATAGAGAAGGATTATCATGCAGATTCGGACAGAAGCCAGAGTATCAAGGTATTCTCGCCCACGTGCCCGTGAGCCTGGCTCTAGTGTCGCCCGTATTTGCCCAATTATCACCCAGAAGATGGGTAGGAGATGGCGGGGTGTTCGGTTAGTCAGGAAAACGCAGTCCAGGTTAACATCTCCCTCCATCTCTCAGGTAATATGTATAGTTAGGGAACCGCAGTTATATGTGACATTGTTTACAACTTATATACAATCAGTAATAACTTACGCGGAACTTAAATGGAACTCGAGCCTATAGAAATACAAATAATTCCTAAATAAAGTAATGCTAAATTATATAAAACGCGTGGCGTAGGAATGTCAATATGACAAAAATGATGCGACTAAAATCACACATATAATCCAGTGCCTAAATGATTTAGACAAAGCCTTACTCAACAAAATGGAATTGAAACAGCCGTCCATGATCGAAAAGATGTCATACCATTGTCTACTGCTGGACTCTTCGAGAAGCCATTAGGTAGTTAATGAAACATTTCGGCAACCTATATATACATATATATATATATATATGTAAGGTCTAGGTGAGAGGGCCAGTATATTGTATTACTTGTACTCAGTATCGCTATGATTATCATTTGTATTAATCTGTCACGATACATGGTGACGAATAAAATGTACACATTATGTGTCATGTACGGATGGCATGATGTAGCCGGATTTTCAGCTGTCTTCTCTTCTGAACGGCAACCTGCTCAATCGAACGCTGTTCGTACGAACATCAAAGTTGAACATGGAAAAGTATCATTATTACTGCTCTAAGTATCATTATCATCCTCATACCTGTCTCCTCAAGATGAATGGATATGCCGGTTGCTTCCAGCCCGACAAATCGTACAATATAAAGACATGGCAAAAGTTTGTCGTGAACATTCTCTGCGCGTAGCTTTGACATTATACGCAGTCCCTGACCTTGGACACTGTGACTGCAACAGGGAGACAATTTGGCGATGGGGCTCATATCATGTCCTGTAAATCTGTTGGCTTGCAAAATAGATTGAGAAAGTTCCGGTCACGCGCGGTCAATCGTAGTTAACACTATTGCCTTCACTGTCGAGTGTCATCGATTTTCATAATCTACACTCATTGCTGCCACTCGGCTGAAAATGACAATTATAACTTTCGATTTAGAAACAATTGAAACCAAAACGATTGACTTTTTACTACTGCAACACACATCAGTAACAACATCATACACCTCGATACCCTCGATACAGCCATTACAAAAAAGAGCACATGGTAAGCATGGCTATTCCCATTGCGTTTATCAGCGGTTCGAGCTGACTTGGGTAGTTCGTGCAAGATAAAGATGAACACGTGTGACCATAACGGAACGCCTCTTAGGACAAATGAGAACCGAATTTCGTAAGCAATCCAATTTTGAAATTGCTCTTCCCTCTGTCGGCATTTGTTTACGGAGGCGTCGCATCACAATCTATTGTAGAATCGCTGGTTGTTCGTTGGCTGGCCGAGAAGGACACGAAGCTGATGATTAGAATAGTCACCACCCGGTCAGCATTGCAGTTTTTTGCACCAGAGTGGTCAGGGTTGTCTGCCTTAGACGCTGTGCTCGATCACCGCAATCGTGTCCGTTATACGTTTTTGTGATGTGCGATGCGTAGCTGCGGCAGCCGGCGACAGTGAGAAATCGATCGGCGTATGGAAAACGAAGTAGACACTCAAGATAGCTCTCTTTTTCACGTTTTTTTCACCCTGCAGAGTTGTTGCTCATCGTTCGAAACAACTTTCGTATTTCTTCATCTGTGTCCTGCGGGGTTCGAACCGGAGACGCTCGATGGCACCAGGGCCTCGGCGCTACCCCCCACAAGATAAGGTACTACCTACTACTAAGGATGCCAGCGTCCACACGTCCGGATGCGCGGCGAGTCAAAACCATATCAACTCTATACGATGGCAGAGTAACGAAGCATCTACTGCACTAACTAATCGATCGTTGTGTTTATGCAGCGCACTCGGCAATACGCGCACACGACAGGTTACTCGCAATTGAATGAGGGCCTGGGCGATTTTGTGTTTGAAAATAGTTTTTGTTACATTACCACGATTCACACAAATAACTTACGTATTATATATTCCACGTCCACCGGACACGACTGCCGACCAAGGCTTTCGGGTTCGAATGTTGCAGCCTCTAATGCGCTAGATTTGTTTTTGTTTTCAAGGACTATTTGCAGCTGCTCCGAGCTGCTGCAGCAGCACGCTGCAATCTTCAATTCATCCATCACGACGAGGCGGCTACGAGTCGAGTTGCCACTGGCGATGACAACCCGACTTCGCCCCTTTCCCGTCATGCGCGAAAGACTAACGATTTCTTTTTGACGAGCCCTTTGCGTCTGCACTCATAACTCGTTATTACCCTGGCGGATTGCGCAGGATTCAACCGAGTCCCCTCCAACGTGGCCAGACGTCCGTCAATCCCCGCCACTTCAGCGCGGGCTAACAGGGTATCTCCAATAGCTAATGCAAGCGTCGACGTTTGCGCACGGCGAGCATTCGGCATAACGGCGTAGCACGACTTTGTGCGCGTTCTCGGATACAGAGCTCGTGCTGCAGAGAGGTATGTCCGTGCAATATGAGATAACGATTCGCAATAATATATTTGAGTCAGGATATTTGATATCTTCCAGAACGAGGCGAGAGAGAAGGGATAGTATACGAATGGAAGCAAGGAAGGCCTTTACGTGAAGAACCTCCTGACGCCTGGCGTCTTTCATGCGAAAGCTTCCTGGCTCCTGGCACCTTTCCATGTAAAGGGCCTCCTGACTGCTGACGCCTATTTGCGCTTTGATCTATGAAGCAGCTACGGGAGGAGTCTGGCTTGCGTGCAGCTCAACACCACAACGGCCCGGAACGGGCAACGCTGAGGAGTTGGAGGTGCTCGAGGCCTAAAGATAGCTGAGTGTTAATCCCTCATTAATAAATTAGAAAGTAGGTACGGAGCGAGGATGTCTCACCCTTGCGACACACTGTAAGACAGAGATGAATAACACAATATAATTAATATACATAAATAATTAATATGGGATCTGTCTTATGAAGCCATGCCGAAAGAAAATGTTGGCGCGTGAGTATCCCCGGAAAATTGATTATATAGATATACAAATTATATACATACATGTATACACTGATAAGAATCTCTGGATAGTCTTACTAATTACCTCCCTCATATACCCTTCCTACAATGTGATTTTACAAATTATTTCATTTACCATTTAGGTCACTTCAGCTAAATATTAACATCAACGTGTGTTAGGATTATTTTATATCATGGCCATATTCGATATCGCAAAGCCAGCCGACACAGAGTTTGATACGCCCGCTGCAAGCTCAAAGCTCTATCCTCCGTTGCACACGCATTGTTCGAGAAGAAGGAATCACAGTATTTTGCACAATTGTTGTCATCAACCATTGTCCATCAGTCCCAAGAAAGGAACGCCAAATGTAGCAATCTCACTAGCGGATCTATTGCTAATTGTTTGTTGCTGATGAATTTCCGAGGTATTGAGTGCATGTATTGTAGATCAGTTATAGCTAGAAGCAAAACCATGTCGGTTTCGTGTTTGACGTTATCCGTCGGGTCACCGAAGTGGCGGTGAGTGTGAATTGACACCGATTTAAGGTAGCGGTAATAAAAGAAAAAAAATCTGTGAATTTTGCAGGTCTATGTCCAGTGCTAGTTTATGCCTCTGGGGCAATAAATTGATCCAATATTGACCGCGGTGTCCGTGTACTTGTTAGGCAAACATGATCAACTGTAGCGGTGTAACGAGAAGGTGTCAGCTGGGACGCCGTCTCGGCACACGTCTCGCTAGACACACAATTCGTCGGACGGCAGACAACGACAGGAAGGCGGTTGCCTCTCGGAAACTCGAGCTGAACCTGTGTGCTCCTGAGCAACCAGGAGAACAGCAATGTCAAGTATAGCAACAACTGCCCCATATATATATATATATATATATATATATATATATATATATATATATATATATATGGGTACAAATTATTACTCATTGTAAGCTGATTACGCTGCTGTTTCCGGCATCCAACAGTTGGATAGCGATCTGTGGAGACGATCACAGTGAAGGAGAATAATCATGAAAATTGTTCGTAATGATGACAGATTGACACATTACTAACGCTTACACTGTGAACTACACTGTATTGAGTTAGAGGGATGCATATCCGCGATGATATCAAGCATTCTGACGACGCTTGAGTTACATACTAGGCACTACCAGCAGGCTGATACGATGGACGAGGCCTGCGTGCTTTTATTGCCCTATATTATACACTACATATTATAATTAATACGAGCTAACCACTATATATATTTAAGTTTGTCATAGACTTGACTTCAAAGCTGTACCAGATGGGTACGGTTGCTTCAAACGGACCGAGTATGGCTTGCACAGTGCGATAGCTAGGTCCCCCACCACCCAGAACGAAGAGAGCGATCTTCTGCAGAGTAAAAGCCCATTTATATATGTGTATTTCATTATTGGTTACATTGCGTCCGTAAGCCCTCATGGAGATTGTCGCGTTGCAGAGATCAGCTTCATCGATCGGAGAACCTTACCCGCCCGTCGCGTTCCGGACCAACACATTAAACGGCGAAAGCTCTTGCGAGAGGAGAAAAATCGCATCGCAAAAAGTCCGATCGACATTCTGCCGCTGAATCAGAGGCTGTTGCCACTCCATGTTGTGAGCCTTCTAAGTACACCATGATTGGCGTATAAAATAGATGCCTGCGTACGTAACGCGGGTCATTCTAGCGCATGCATCGAACGCCCACATCCACTATCGTAACTCCGAATAGTGTTCACGTGCTTCGATTGGGTCTCCGCGATAGCTATGCGCGTTTGTGTCAGGTCCCCGAGGGTCGTTGCTCTCTCACGGTCCTTTTTCGTTCGATGTTTTCAAAACAAAAAAAAAACTCTATTGCCACACCAACCTCCTTCGGTGGTGATGACAGTTGTGATTATGATAAGAAAATAACCGACCGCTATACTCGCGCTGTGTCGCTGCGTATTGAACGAACAAGACTTAGCGCCGCTGATTGGTTAAGAGGCAGAAACGTGGCGTGGCAAGCTATACGACCAGATTAAATTTTGCGGATTTCTCAACATTGCGACAGTTAGAGAGATATTCGTTTCGAGGAGAACTCAGTTTTCGCTTGCCTTCGAACGCGAAGTGATGGAGCTCCTCGGTGGATATTCACTCGACGAGCACAATGAAGACCAGTTCTGGCGCAAACGAAAACTGTTTAACTTGTGGTCAGGTGCGTATCTTGTGAGCGTCAATGTAATTAATAGTTATTCATCTTGGCTCTAGTGTGGGCTTCGGCGGCTTCGTGTGCTCTGTAAACTTTTATGGATGATGACCGTGAATTTTAGCATACTTATAATACATTTGTGGATCTGTCATCAAGCACCACGTACCAGCACAGTTTAGGTGGGCATAGATGTTATGCTTCAATGGATACTTGCAAACCTTGTAAAACGTTACGATACAACGAGTGCAAAAAATTGCAAGCACACTAACTTTGCGGAGCACTCAGTGGCTGGGAGAGATGGTCCGTTCCAGATTGCTGATTCAACATAATTTCTGAGGTGGTGTATATAATCCCTAGCTCAAATTATGCAATGTTGTACACTGACCTTGCACTGTTCTACGCAACTACGCTCGCAGCTTGGTATTGGTTCGCCTGGCCACAGTCTGGGCGGATAAGTCTTTACCCTCGATGGCAGATGTCGCGGGTTCAAATTCTGTGCTAGGAGACGGAACCTTTACAGGCTACAATCTGGTATAAGGATAAATCTGTGCTTCCGCTTGCGGAAGCCTCAGGTTCAAATCCTGTGATGAGAGATTCAGCCTTGATAGACTACAGTTTCACTAGCCAGATAATACTACGCTATACGTCCCACAAAACACGATTTACGATTATTCCATTTACTTGACAAACGCTTAAGGGACCACTTAAGCGTTTTGTTTAGATTGTACTTCCGTAAAGAAACCTCAATATAAATTTAAAATCTGCAAATTCTTGGCCGCTTTTAGATTGTTTTTTTTTCGCTATTCCTTTTCAATTGGCCTCTTTGGCTTCCATATGAATTTCCTCCGCATGTCATCAGCATACACGCCCACAGCCCCAATGAAACCAGCCAGTGCAGCAAGTCATCGTCGTAGGCGCCTGTTTCGTTTCGTCGGCTTCCTCGTGTGGGTGCTGTGGGGGAGGAAGCAATTTAATTTTTGCCCCCTTGGCAACCCCATACAAGTTGGTCGCACTCGGCACTGTTCGCGATTATTCAACACCCCGATCGCCCTCTCCCTAGTGCTGTATCTATCTTTTCTCGCAGATACTCCCTTGCACAGATACAGGCTGACACCGGCTCGTGCATCGGACGAAGACCCCTCCCCGTCTCATCCACCCCCTGGGGAACCACATTACGCTAATTCAGCGAGGAAGAAGCAGCGGCTGGCGGGCCTGACGTCGCCCCGAATGAAAGCCAGATGGGCACGAGGCGTCTGTGCCCCTGGGGAGGACTGCGGGGCCAGGCAGAGCTCGCGGCTGGCGATTTACGAATAAAGTTTCGGGAAGGTAGAACGGGGAGCGGCTGTTGGATCAGTCAGGAACACGAGAAACAGACGAAGTATGGGCGGCGTTGGGGTTTCGCGGGTGCGATGTCCTGCAGCGAGGTAGAAACAATCCCCGAAACAATCAAATAGTAACAACATGGCCTGGCAGCCAGCGGCGCGAAAAGCGTTTTATGCATTTTGCCTTCATTTCGCGCTTGGCGGAAGTCTGGCGGGGACCGAGGCTCATGAGGCTGCTCAGTCAGTGACTACGCAAATGGTCGAGATTGCGGCTCCGACGAAATAGGGGGTGGGAGTCCCGTCGTATGTCAAGGGGAGCAAATCGGCGGAATTCAAGTGCAGCACACAGGTAGACCAGGGAAAATGTTTAGTCACGAGCGTCATCGACGTCGCATAGCGTCAAATGTCGACGTCCAAGATCGACAGGTAGACGTCGAGCGGTAGACTCCGATGTGGTTCGAACAGAAAACGAGGGAGAAAATAACATTCTCGGGCGCAGTGGCTTCCTCAAGGAAAGAGACGAACAGTGCGGGTGGTCGTCAAAAAGCAATGATATAATATATTTTTCCGATAATTATATAATTTTAATTTTGTGTTCACACATGACATATTCGAACGATTAGAATTCTGCTCATCTCGACAAATCGGTGATCGGCAGAATCTGAGATCTATGGCAGATACCATCTCAATGCGGAACTCTACGAGCAAACATAACATGGGGTTTGGCAGAGGCAAAAAACTTTCCACGGGGTTTTTCATCAGATATATGCGCAAAAAGCTCAAAAACTTCTAAAGGTCCTATTTTGACCGTATATATGTAATGCCATGTGTTTCTACTATATGTAATGCCATGTGTCGACACCTACATCAGATTCTGCTTCCTCCGGGATACCTGAGCCCACGGAGCATACTCACGACATAACTACTCCGTGACACGACTTGCTCTGTCCACTGCATAGAATGGGAACCTCAACCTATTTAAGAACCTTGTCGTCCATAGATTACTTATGGTATATATTTTTAATCCGGATTTATGCAGAATAGATCTAATAAACATGAGCCCTCAGCATCATGCACTGCTCGGCAGTACCCAGGCACGTCTGCGACCGTGGGTGGCTTGTTCAATCGACAACGGGGAAGAAGATTGTTGAGTTCCTCATCGTTTCTAGCCCAGGTGGTCATAATAGTTATCTGCGTTTTGCGTAAATTCGTTTGCTGTCGACAACAATATTGGCAAGTTGTGTCCCACGCAGAACTGAATTATAGCCAGGTAATCCCTCTCCTGAACCCTACTCACATTACTAGGCAACGATTTAGTTACAGTAGCAGCACACAAGATTTTATGCAATCAGGGATTTGGTTACGACTTTGGAAAGTAGGCACTGAACTCGGTGGAGAAACGCGGGGTCTCGAGCTCAGGACAACGAAAATCGGGGCAGTGTGTGGAAGGCAGTAGAGAAAATGATAAAGATAGCACACATAAATGCTAATGCGAGAGGAGAACGAACAACCCGCAAGAGACGGCCGGAAAGAGAGATAAGTGCTGATAACGCCGCAAGAAAGCCGGCAGTGCGAGATACAATAGCCAGTAACGTTGAAGAAACTGGCGAGGATAAAGAATGGTGCATCATTGACGAGCAAAATACGACCCGTTCGATTATTGTTTATGGTCCAGTAATGGGAGATACAAATATGATATATATCAATAGGAACAAATCTACATTGATAATGGAAGACACAGATGTCCTTCAAGTGGGAACACGGAGGTGCACTCCAGCCTGCCGAGTCGGTGGCAGGACATGCTCCTAATATTCGGAAGGAGTATTTGAATCAGCTGAAACGGTAGAATCTATTAGGGAAACTCGAGAGGGGGAACCGAGGGAGGTATGAGGGAGGGGCGGATTCTCAGCAGCCAGGACACCCCCAAGCGATGACTCTCGATGCATCCTTGAGCGCTCGGGTACTATACTGGCGTTGATCCCACTCCCATAGTATCGAAGCAATGCCTAGCTATTTTCGAGCCTTGGAAATGCAGGGGAAGGCGTGTTTAGTGGTTCCTGAGTGCCACCCTAGTCACAGTCATCCTAGTGCCACCACAGCTGAGTGACACATATGCTTTAAGCATTCAGGGAACTTCCCATGAAGGAATTGAAACGGTGGATACGAGAAATCCCCTTGAACACGTGCTTGAATAGGGGCGATGTTGCGCATGGGGACATGCCTGCACACTGTGTGAGGGCACTGCCCTCCCGGTGTCGCTAAGCGAATTCCTTCAGTGAGGGCGGTGAGATGTGTACAAGCCTGGAACTGTTGAACAGATCAGGGGGGGGGTCAAGGGTTTTCATGTGTGTCTTCATGGTGTGTGAGCATTATTATGATACATTTTTTGCATATTGATTTTGTGAAATGCTAGACGCAAATAACACTGTAGCAGGCTTTACATGGAACAAAGCTGACGTCTACCGCATGTTCCCGTGACATGTGTAGATCATGTTGATGCAAACGGACGCTCACCTGTAAAGACAAACAAGACAGACATGTTAGAAAAAATAGCCCGTTAGAATTGTTTGAAATTACTTGTAATTAGCTTGAGTTTTCATCTGTCGAGAGTGGTAATGGTCCGCACGTTATACAGGATCGATATATGGCACGTTACACATATATGGCACGAGGCACGTTATACTGTTGGATAGTTAAATCGATGCTTCATGCCAACCAGTAACGGGATTGCGGTTGGCAATGTCGCGATGAACAAGTATCCTAGATGTTATATGTTTGTCTACGATAAGGCACGCATTGTGTTTCCTTCCTGCATCCGTTTCTACCAGGTCGATGCCTGATCTAAGTCGAGCCCCGCCATAACAGGCACGGTATTGGTGATACTGTCCTTCGCCCATCTCAGTAGATGCAGCAAAACACGGACGCATTTCCATTCCTTCAGAAAGCGTCCGGAGGCGGCTCAAGCGACCTTCGCATTGCATATGGGTTTTCGTTAGACACCGACCGGAAATTTGCACGGAAATTTGTTGGACATTATCTTAATACCCACCCCTTCGAAGGTCGTGCAACATCCCCTCCATGCATCCAATAGTCGCAAGGCGAAAATGAAAAAAAACGATTGTCCGAAAGACAACATGGATTAACAGCTCACGTTTGTACCATTATTTCTTACCATATTGAGTGTGGTTTCCAAAATCGCACCCTAATCTTCAATTATCATAGCTTGTCGTTCATTCGTATTCAAGAAATACAGATGTATAGGGAAATATATCCTTCGTCAGGTTTTGTCACTGTCCAACGCGTCAGGAAAAAGTGACAAAGAATATTCCCAAATCTACAGCCAACTGATCGGGACGCGTCGATCCCATGAGCGTTTCCCCTTCCCGCCCGTCAAGGCTGATATGTCTACTATTTCATCGTCGATGAACACGTAACTACACACGTCTCACACACTGATACCGACACATAGTCGCTCGAGCATGGGACACATAAACAGCGTGGATACACGGCCCGCGAGTATCTCTGTCACCTCCGCTCTGCAATATACTCAGATCAAGTTGACAGTTATATTGCTCCTCTTTACTAAGATGCTTCTGGCCCCCGGTCATCTCAAGGCCATCACCTCGTTTGCGTGGATCTTGCTCTCTCTGTCTTTCTCTTTCCGCGAGAAAAAGCTCCGTGTCAGAGGGGATTTGGGGAATGGGGTGCTGGCCTTGCGAGCCGTGGCGAGCTGAGTGCAAGGCGCATAGAAATCCACATCTTGTTTGCGTAAAGATAGCTACGGAGAAATGATTGCTCAGCAAACGCTCGTTTCGTCCTGCCTGTTCGCGAGAAGGATGACCGGACTCTTGGACGCCGTCTCGGCTGGCTGCTGGTACTTCTCCCCCGCGAAAATTATAGGGAAAACGGGGAACAAGTAACTGAGGACCACAGCCACAGGAACTGGGCAGGGCTCAGAGAGAGGCGCAAACACTCCATCGTCCAACGGGATCCGCGCATTGGCCGATAGCTCTTGCCGACGGCGTCCTCCTTCGGCTATTGGGGCCCTATTGGGGTTGCGCCCGAAGGTCGGTTTACTACCGGGCAGGACGCGGACACTACTGGCGGGCGAGTCAAAAGACGCTCCCCGTAGCCGCTTCTGGCCAGCTCGCGCGATTCGATTTACGAGTGGCGACGAGAAGAAGCTCAGAGTCATGGGCCACGACATGGAACACCAGCAAGCTAGTCCACGAAGCCAGTCCCGCACGAAGGAGGAGGCATCCGCAGTGGTCGTGCCCGGTGACTCATCGATGGTATTAATTCGGTCGATGGCGGCGGTCGTTCATTCCTGACCTTCTCTGCCCTCCTTCCCCTGCTGAACCGGAATTCGTTTCTCCTAGCTGTTGCCTTGGAAAGTAAATAGGAGATCTAAGGGGCTCGTCAGACCGACGCCATTGAGCCCGTTTACCGTGAGCAATATACAATGCTATGGCTGACGATGGGAGCTTGTCCTCTAGCGTCGTTCAACCTGCTTGGTGGACTTGGGATACCTTAACCTTACAGGACGAAAAGGACAACACAAGGCGGCCACGATCACACGCTCCGTCTGGCATTCGATATCGTGGTCCAGCTCACGACAATGTTATGACCGTTTATACGCATCACTCAACCGGTAGGGGTCGTTGGGGCGCGACCCGAGACGGTTTTGGCGATGGGGAGGTTGTCGTACGTGGTCATCTTGGAGAGCGAGCGGGGATAGCAGATACAAGAGATATATAGATAAATACTACGTTGTCTAATAACAACGGATTAGCCAAATAGCCCGTGCTAGTACAGATTGTACCACATCGAAATCAGCATGGCATATAGTGCCAGAAGA
This sequence comes from Stratiolaelaps scimitus, assembly GCA_019614645.1. Lineage (NCBI taxonomy): Eukaryota > Metazoa > Arthropoda > Arachnida > Mesostigmata > Laelapidae > Stratiolaelaps > Stratiolaelaps scimitus. The sequence goes on along the minus strand of JABWDB010000025.1, from coordinate 397,403 downwards.
GGCCGGCTGAAGTCGTCTGACCTGTATGCCATCGAGCCGCATTACCCGTAACTACGTTGGTTCCCTACTAACGGTTATAGACATCCATACTCAAGGGCTTCTTCATTCCCTGTCTCCGTACCATTCACCTGAACAGCATCGTACGCTACCTACCCACTGATGGCACTTTCTGCCAATCGAACCTAACATTGGGTTCGGATTTGGTTGGTGTGAAGCCCTCATCCTCCCAATTTTCCATCAGGAAGTTTGTCGATGTTTGATAATACAGGTCCTTCATTTTCCCAGCTAAGCTCCAGTAGCCAAAAAGAGAATGTTCGTCAACTCGGCGAAAACCGTTGACCTATATACAAGTACTATAACACGCTTTTGGGTTTCGGATAGGCATTGGTATTAACGAGCGCACACGTACCGCGCAGACGTACCCTTGTGTACACGATAACAGGTCGACGAACGACCACCGACGAGCGTCTATTATGCATCGACATGATGGCGGTCGAGAAGGAACGAGTGTAGTTGGGGTAGATTGGGGTGACTGAGAGCGTAGAGAGGGCACCGCGCTCTTGCAGCGAGAGTGGATGGAAATGTATGGCCTCGCCATCGAAAACACGACGTTGCCAGCAGTCGTCGTTGCGCGGAGCAACTTGGCAACAGGTACAAAACGGTGCGTAGCCCTCCGATACGGCGTATGCACAAGGGCATATGGGGGATGGGGAATCAAGAAAAGCGGAGTCAGTCGTTGGAATTTCTCTCACCAGAATAGGCTGATTTATATTATATCCTTATTAGGTTAGCGTGCTATCCCGAACAAACTGACAGGTCATATTATAATTGACGCAGGAACGAGGGAAGTATAGGGTTAAGTAACTCCAAACTCTAGATACCTATATTTTGTCGTTCATGCTTCTCTCCGCGCGCCGTAAGTGCGTCGAAGGAAACGGAGGCGATGACATCCCTATTCACCAGGCTGACCTGACCGCTTAAAGGATATAACTTGACGCGATTCGAGAATCGACGCCTGATTGCACCTATTCCAATAGGCCCATTATGATGCATCAGTTTTATAGCAGTTGAGCAGTGGGTGGGGACAGCCATCTTGTTCCTCTCTCTCTCCTAAAACGGTATTATCTCGGCTGGGCGCCTCAGAGGCTTCGCTCTCCGCTCACTCCAACTCTTCATCACGCGTTCTCTATTCCCCTTCACGTGTGCAACTCGCGGCCTTTCCACCGTCCTCGATATACGCAGTCTTCCGAAGATAAGCACACAGAGCCGAGAGCAACAGAGGAAGAATGGTAAATACCTCTGAGCAGAGCAGATGCGCAATTATCTCCGGTCCCCTTGGGTCCCTATGAAGGATCCTTCCCTCGTTTCGTTCTTCATCTTCCACATATGAGGCTACTGGCTGCTGTTACCACTACCCACAGTCACTATCCGTCGAATACGTGCATAATACTAATAACAGTAATAATAGCGGGTCTTGCGGCAAATTCAGCCATCGTCCGCCGTAGCGTGCTCGCTCGGCTCGCGCTCGCTTCGGGGAACTTCTCGTCCGTTGGGAACGCCGCTACGACGTGACGTTTTTGGATCTGACCGATCGACCCTTGACGTCGGCAGCGCTGGCGCAAGCCGTGCAGTGATTTCCAGCCCAGTGATCGAGACAATGTGCCAAAGACGGTGTGAGGGCCGACTACTCGGGCGACGTTCAAGTGGCGCCACGGTGGCGGTCGTGGTAGCAGTCATTCAAGAGCGGAGAAAAACAGGGCGAGAGAAGATGAAGTCTTAGTATTCTACTACTGCTACTACTGAATGCCAATTATCCTCGTTCGCCCCCTCACCCTGGAGTCGGAAATCTTGTGAAGGTTGGGCGAACCTCTGCGTATTTTAACCCAACGTTTTCTCTACCGTAAACGAGGAAGAAGAGTGAAAAGCAATTGGAGCTTATGGGCGTAAGCTTATGCTAGTGGCATGGGTCAAGAGGTGTCACAGATTTCACCGATTGCAATGGAGCCGATAGTGAGGGCATCGTCATGGGTAAAAGGTTTTCGCCATTTGAGCCTTCTTGCATATTGGCGTTATATTCTTTTATAATTTCGCACTGGGCGCACTGAGCAGCATTTGGCGGATTGCTTGCACATTAGTAGAATAGAGATAAGTTTGTTGAAATTTCATTTAAATAAAAAAGAGTTATGCGTGATATGACGCTAGGAGAATAGACGGTTCTCAAGATTTTATTTAGCGACAAACTCTTCGTACACAATCTACTGTGGAGGAGACACCATGGAGTAGTGCATCTATCAGTGGATCAAATAGGAATATTGCGAAGGAATCATTGTTTCATGCTGCTCAAGTTTTCAGCTGTAAACGTTCGGGGATGATGTGCCCGTGCGGTGCCGAGGCGATTACCGAGCGAGATCTCCGAGATCTGCTCGTCCCCTATGTGTTTAGGTGAATGTAACTTCCTTCCAAAACATCTTGTTCACTGGTTCGAATATATTTTCTAATCGACCTGAACCGGCGCAAGATTTCGTTATTTAGTTTAGAATTGAAATCGGATATTTAGTTTCGAATTGAAATCCGAGATCGCTCGTGCATATGTTACCGACCATAGCACACCACTTTCTACCCCCCCTCCACCGCGCCTCCCATGAAACTTAGGCTCGTTCGTTAAGGAAAATTTCACTGGGCCCCAAGCAGGGAAATTAGTACATTTTGTTGTAGACGTTTACTTTGGCTTGTCAAAAAGACCGATATGATCATAACGAGTGTGCTAGACAGACTCATAGAATATCGTTACGGTAAGCCTTGTCTTTTCCTTTAAGCGAGACATGAAAGACAGAGCAATTTTCAAGAACTGGACATCACACTCATTTATACACATGACGACTTCAACTGTTTCGACTTTTATATATATATATATATATATACATACATAAATAAATATATAATATCCAATGTCCCTCCACGTATATCTTATCATATTTGTCGGAAACGTGGATAATCACAACCAAAGCCCATAAAGAACACGATATCGACCCGTATTTGTCTTGCAGTATCAGAGAAAACTACCTTTAGCCCAAAGAACAGAAACACGGCGAATCGGAGAAAGAAAGCAGCATTTCCTGCCTACCTCCACAGAGAGGTTCTGTTCGTATTCAGAAGCAAAGACACAAAAGAAAACGCAAAAGAAAACTAAAATAGATTTTCGAATAGGCGAACTATGGCTCCCAGTTTTGATATCCCCGCCAATATCTTGTTTGCTTATTCGCCAACTTACCAACGAATTCAGTGACCGACTCACGCTTCAACCCTCAGTGCCTCCGCCACCCTCACGGCAGCGTTGAAACGGAAGTAATTCTGCCGGTAGCCGGCTCGGGTCGCTATCCCTCACATGGCCCGTACCGGAGACCCCTCCATCTCGCAGATGGCTGCGTCCACGACGCTTAGGGCGCGGACTCGCATTTTGTTTCTCTCCGGTGCCAATCGCTACGATTTACTCGGCACCTGGCGACAAGTCTAGTCGACGCTCAACTCATCCAGGGAATCGTGCCCGATACACGCTGTATCCTTGGTAAGGAACTATCGAAAGCCAAGCTTCGCTTTCCCTCTTGTACGACCTCTCTCTTTCTATTTGTGTCTCGTTCCATGCGAAGCCAATATCAGCACGCATATAGTTCTCCCATGCAGGTCTTTTCTAGCTAGGGCCCCCTACGTTGTACTACGCTATACTCTCTCTTTATGTCCTTCCCGTCCTCTCTCTATTTCTCCCGTAGTTTCTATCCGATGTCCCTTGCTTAGGCCGCCGCCGCCGCTGCTATCAGACAGCCGTCCCAGCAAACATTCGGCGGCCCTATAACCCCCGAGTACAACGGCTACCTCCGGCCGTCGGCCCGGTCCCCCTCTTCGTGCCTCTTCACAGCTAGATAATTAATTTCGCCGCCGCCGCCAGGCGAAGAGGGTAACCTCGAACTGCACCGCACCAGAGAACGCCTCCGCACTTTGGCCCCGGCGACTCAGGCCAGATCCAGACTCAAGCGCTTAACATCGTGGAGCTGTGGATATTCGCTCACGCTGAGCGAACTTCCGAGAAAAAAACGACACTAACACAGCGTCGCTCGAACATCCCTCAACAGCCCCCCTCCCAATCGCACGGGGTATAAAATCCCGGTCCAGCGAACCAGACAGCCACTATCCACGATTTAAAGCGTTCTCCCCCGAAGACAAAGCTTAAGTGAAGCTCCTTACAAAAACGACAGACAAAGTCTCGACAGATCTAACTCGCTCTTACAAGAGGATTCTACCTATAATAGTCTTGCCTAGGTTGGCCTATAGTACGGGAAAGGAAACGAGAGAGTGGGCGAGGATAGGCCGAACACGGTCGAAGGAAATTTCGTTGCAGTGAACCTCCTTCTTCATGTATGCCAGCACGCTTAGAGGACACCCTATTACTGCCGTAATAGGGAATAGGTGCGGAGGGAACCCCCATGACGGAGTTCCCAATTATTTCCTTTACTATTATTATTATATGTATTTGACAAAATCATTATTTTCTATCTTGATCTGTTGTCCAGCCATGTGCTTCGGTGAAAGCCTCGCTCTGTTTCAATATCGCACCGAATATCAGTTGTTAGTAGAGCTGCACTGCCGAACAAAGTGTCTAGGAACCGCTAATGACCGCCCGTGAACTCTGGTATCAAAACAGAAGCTGTTCTACCGATGAGACGCCCGATACGTGGGCACCTCAAGTACTCATTGCGGATTTTCAGAGTAGACAACTAAAATCTGATTTAGAAATTCTCTTGGGCGGGTATCCACGACTAAGCCGGGTTCAAAGAAACAAGCACATTGTATTACTTTCTCCGTCAAATACAAATGCACATAGAGGTGAGGTCATCGAGTTTTCACGCTGACTGTCCATTTTCCTTCGGTAAGGTCATCAGATTTCACCTCATTCGTGCTACCTCTTGAGATCAACGAAACCAAAGTGGCCAGAACTCATGGTTCGTGTCCGTCAAACATCGTTGCCCATCGATGTAGCAGCTATGGCAGCGGATTGTCGCGACGACGGGCACACATCGAATCATTATTTTCTGTCTTCTTGCTTTTTCATCTAAGTTACCTTAGGGTTTCTACTTTGTGAACCAGAAAACTTGTCCAACACTATTCTATATATATATATATTTTTTTTTTTTGTTTTTTTTTTTTTTCATTTGATACTTTGATTTTTACACGCTTTGTGTACCCTGTCCAGAGTTGAATTATTAATATCTGACCTACGGATAACGATCAGCACAGTTGAAATTTACTTCTTCGACATGTGCTGTTTTTCGTTTTACGTATAGCTGCACACAAATATAGCGTACACTAATAATAAGAGCAAAAAGTAATTTTCCTATTTCAAGAAAGAGCCCTCATGGGCGACTCCGCGATTGAGCAGTGGTCGCCTAGTGCTCCCCCAAATCCGAATATAAATAGATGCGAGTTGTATTTAAAGTCTACTCACTGCAGACCTTTAACCTCCCCAACTCGGAGTCTGTCTCAGAGAGTCTTTCATGGAAATTCCCTCATCAGCATAGAGGATACGAGGTGAATACGTCCCATTCGGACTGAAAAGACCACGTGGCGAATGTGTGTTACCTTGTTGGGACTATGCTGCGTCTGATTTTACCAACAAGCTCGTGAGTTCGTATAAAAACGAATTTTTATATGTGCAATTTGTGAATTAAGCATTTCCATCCAGGTTCGCCCGCCTGTTTTGTAATGCAACTCATCCGACGGAGTTCAATGTGTTGCTGAATTCGACCACCCGGAAGTCTGATCTGATTCAAGGGGGAAAGCAATTCAACGAAGGAGCAACATTACGAGATATATATATATATATAACACGACCTTCCTCAGTTCTTGCGTTGAATTAGGCCGACATGACTGCAATACGATATACTGCTGATGCGACGCAGCAGAAACTCGTTCAGCCCGAATCAGAACGTCCAATCACCTTCTTGTTCGATGCTAGAAGAGTCCGCCGCCCGCCTCAAGTCTCGATACCCACGACAGTTAGTTATCGTGCCAGATGCAGTCCGCCTTGATCCCTTGGCCATGTGTAGCTGTCACGCTCTGCCTTTGCATTCACCATCATTATATTTCATATAGAGCATGTAGCAGAAGAGTATCTCACTATTTCTTGACGCCTTCATCGTTTTTATGCTTATTACCCCCTCGTCCACGATGGACACACACCGGGACGCACAATGACAGCGGGCCGAGGCAGTGTCGGCCGGGCGAACTGCTGCCGACGAGGTACCCGACGCACACATGGCTCAATTCCGTCTGCCAGGATGCTAATGATACATGTCATTGTTGTGGCACACTTTTCCACTCCTTTCATCCATCCTCGTTGAATCTAGCCGGTGGCACCAGCTTCAGAGGTTGTCCCAGCCCCGACGACTACTGCTGACCCGCAATGGATTAGCAACATTCGTACGAAGGAAGTTCCCTTTGATTTGCAAACGACGAGAAGATATTGACGAGCTGTTCCCTCGGAGTCGTCTCCCACGCCCGGAGTAGGCGTGCTAGCCCGCTACGCTCTAGAAACCTTGAAGGACTACTATGTTCGTCCTTGGACAAGTCGAGTTGTCTGGCTCGCTTTGCTCTCGTGTTGCGCAGAAAGCCTAACGTGCAGTCAAGCCTAACCAATGCCTACGCGCAGTCGAGTTTAGGCGATGCACGGGGCATAGCCAGGTCTCTGCTCTGCTCGTTCTCTTCCTGTGTGCGTCTGTGTTACACAGCGATGCAGATTCGAGAAATAGCAGTTGCAACTAGCCAGGCTCTAGCCTGGCCAGCCTCTTCTTTATGCTTCTTCTGCTCTGCCGACGTGCAACGACGTGCGATGCACGAAGTGGAAGGAACTGGGAAATGCTGACGACAAGAGCCGAAACCAAACCAGCAGCCAAGCTAACCACTTCCACAAGGTCCATATCGGCTGTGTCGCGTACAGATGTGCAGCTTTTCCTTGTTACGCCTATAGCTCAGTAAGGTTCGGCCAGCGACTGCGTAAATAGCGCGGGGCCGTGTTGACTAACAGATCCAGAGAAGTTGCCTCAGCAATACCATGATATACATTACAGTTGGCAAACTCTTGCTTGCTCAAATGACATCCTCAACGTTGTGGTGTTCGAGACGGCGAAGCAGGACTGCGTCCTCGCGTGGAGATGCTACGCTGGCTAAGCATTAATGTTATATGTTATTTACTAGTAATGATTGTATTTTGCAGAGCGCTTCGCGAGATTTCCCGTATACGCATGCGTGCGGCGCGACCATTGTTCACATTCTGTACGGACTGGAGTTCGGAGTCGATTTCTATTCTCGTTTGAACTGGAACTAACCGTATCAGCTAATGATTGCTTACGCAAAACATCATCACGCAATATCTCTGCAATGGAAATCTTGTCGTTCTCGTCCTTGTATAACTCCGGTAGCTCCTTAGTCCTATCCCCATGCTTACCTCTAAAGTTTGTATATGTTTGCGACCTCCTTGTATTTGATACATCGCTAGAACACCGTGGCCTAACACCACCATCGCTTGGGTTTCGCCGAATGCGGAGACTATCTGTTTCGCGCGCGCGCACCACGGTTCTTTCTCTAGACTTTCAACACCATGCCGATGTGGTGTTGCAAGAAAAATATCTCAGTGATTTGTTATAACTCAGCCCTCACCGCTTTGACTTTCGTCAGGTGTGCTCCGTCAGACTATGCTCGTGCGCACGCTCTGACGTGAGCACACTTCTGCGCGGCATTCGGCCAGTGGGTAGAAAGCACAAGCAGAGTTCGTGCCCGTGAGGCGGAACCCTGATGGGATGCAGCCGACGTGAAGTCGGTGACAAGATCCTGGCTCAAGTCGCTAGGCGTACTTGGTAGCAGTAGTAACAACAGATATAGTAGTTTTCCTTTGAGAGCCAAAGCGCTTCTCCGTGTTTCTAACGTCACCCGAGCTCTCCCCGTTACCGCATCGTAATCAGCACTGTCTGCTGACATCTAGAAGCTCGCTCGCTGCTGAGTCACACGCTGATCTTGCAATGACTCTGGGTTATGCTCGAGGGCGAGATACACGCAATGCTTTCGGCCTGCTTGCCTGCCTTTAAATTTATAGCTTCCCCCTAAATCCTCCGTCTGGATTCTCTCCGCGTTCTCTTGCGATTCAGCGCCGTCAACTCCACCGAATCCTGCCCGGTGCGCGAGTCGACATATTTGCGAATTTCGCCGTTAGGTCGTCACGAGACGAAGGATCGTTGAATTACAGAGGAGCAGAAAACAGATGTAAGTAAAATACATAATCTTCATTTCTTCACGTTCATCTCAGGCCTCGTTCTTGTTGATGCGTTTCCGCTGGGCAGACGGAAATTTCTCAAGAACATCGAATGCGTAGGCAGGAGCACTTTGCCCTAGATTTGGTAATCTATCAGTATGCGTGTTTGTGTTCACCGTTGCCACAGGTACCAAGACCATACGCCAACCTGTCCTTCTGGATCCTTGCCCGCCTTGGTCGAACGACCACAAAAATTCCATCGACTGCCCTATCTGGATGGGTGTCCATGTGGGAAATCCTTATGACTTTACAGTTTTATATATATATTTGTATATCGATTTACAATACTTCATGAAACGTCTATTCCCTCTCGCACCGTTCAACATTTCGGTATAATTTCTACTATACGCTGCTAGGTATCCTTTTGGATAGTATCTGTTGCTAACACATGCGAGTCCCTGCAGATGCGTCTCATGCCTTCGCACTTCGAGATCGACGACTCGACGATGACAGCACACATGATAGAATGCTGTCCAACTGAAGCAAATAACTCGCCACCCACCAATCCCCAGTTCTGCGACGTCTCCTGTGCTGTAATACGACAGCCACGACGCGCCACGCTGCTTTCGTTGCTGGCATCTAACGTCTGCAGCGGCTGGTAGAAACGCCCCAGGGCCCTGGTCTCCGGATGAACGCGACAAAGTCGGTACACAGAGGAATGGAGAAGGTATGCCTAAGTAGGTATGGGTGAACAACGCCCGCAGCCATCCGCCAAGAGAAACAATTTCGCAAGTCAACAGATCGACACCGGAGACAACTCACAGAGATGCTGCCTGGACATGCGCCCGTGAGAGCAAAAGAGGCTGATCACTCTCTCCCGATAGTGCTCCTCTACTTAGCTGGCTGATTGTGAATTTTACCACGGTCAATTACCCCCCACGTAATATTTTTATATCCACGATAGCTGCATATTTCGGGCCCCTCGTCCGAATAAGGCAGGTATCTTTCACCGGCATTTAGGCCTCTTCCCCGTTGTTTCACGCTTGTTTCAATGCAACAAGCCTTAACCAAGGGAGACCACTATGACCACCAGTATTTTCCGATATATATGATAGCATAGTCGGTTACACAATCAGTGGTGTCTCCGTATTCCTTCAGAGACTTAAAGAGGCATTGTTAACATCGTTTTGGCGCTCAGCCATTCCCATTAGATGAGCAACATTTTCAACAACGTTTTCCCCCCACTCGTCACCACTGAAGCCGTTTACGGCGAAATGTGCTACCTTCATTTTGATGCTATAAAACGCCTCTTTTTCCCTCTTCGATTTGGCGCCAGTTTCCGACAATGACAATTGCCCAATCTCGAACTAATGTTTTGGCCAATGACGACGACAAAGCCCGCCGTGTGCGCGCGCGCCTTGAAACGTGGCGAGACTACTCCGCTCTGCCTCGTAAATGCGGACGGCCAGCAACGAAACCACAGAGAACGACAGCGCCACTCGTCGATGACCCATTTCAAAAGACAATCTCTCTTCGTTTCCGAAAGGACGGTGTGTCTGCACTTTGGGATTGTCACCCACCTCGACCGCGCCGTGGGACTGCAACCAGCGGAACGTCAGAGGTTCGGCCTGCTCCACAGAGCCCCGCTGACGAACCTCGACACAAGAGAATATTTTAGGGGTTGTTGTTGTTGTTATTGTGCCAATAGCTCTGTCCCTTCGGGCGTGAGAGACAATTACGTATCCGTTAGGTTCCAGGTTGATGACGTCTCCGGGGCGATTCTGAGGTGGATTGGAGGGCCAGGGTCTTCCACCAATCTCTTGGTAGGTTCGTGCCCTACGCAAGGGACTCTCTAGATAGGGGCCACCCTGTCGTCGTCGTCGTCGACGACTGATCTACCTTACTTTCCTCGTCCTCCACTGTCTATCTGTGATCCCCGCGTCGCTTTCCTACTTACACCAGCACAAAGATATCGTTTTCCCTCTTCATTTAATGGTAGTGCTATAACCAGCGTAGTAGTGGATCTTCTGCATTCTCAGGCTCCCGTGATCACACCTAGTGGTCGTCGTCCTTAATTCTAACGCAGCGTGCCAATAACAGAGACTTGAAAAGACAACACGAGAGATCCCACGAGGATAAAATCCGACTAGACAAGGACCCAAATCTCGATACGAATCAAGGAGAGGGGCGATATAGACAGCGAGCAACTTAGTCACACACACGACTAGGCTATAATTAGACGTATTACAAGTACCACCAGCAGCACTGTCTAGGACGGAGGCGATGGGTTACGAAAGAAAAACAAGTAGACAGACCGGTTTGTCGTTACCGACGAGGCGAATGCGCTATTAGTACTGACTGGCGCGCTTGTGGTCTGGATGCTATATCAATGAACAAAGAAATCTATCAACGGGCATCACTTAACTCACGACAGCTTGAGGGAGATCGTATCTGCCGCGTGTTCTTGGATGACAAGCGAGTGGCGACTAATTTCCACACATGTTTGAATATGCTAATTCGCGCTTGTAAAGGTCCCTTGGGCAAGTCCTCTTTAAGACAAGTCTCTCCCCATGGAGAACCAATTATTAGCTATATATATATATATATATATACATATATGGCTCCGATTGTGCACTTGGTTCAATGCACCGAACCCAGGAAACGCAGGCTGAACACAGACATCACACCGAGCTGAGCAGAAGGACAAAAATGTCATCTACCTTACGCAGTACATACGAACGTTCGGTATACCCATACAGGAGTACAAGATGAAGGGGCACAGCGACATCGCCCAATCGCCTCGTCGGCCACTCCTGCCCAGCAGAGCAGATTTCCTGTCGTCGGGCTCTTCGTCGAGCCTCCACAACGTAAACCGGCTTAGTGTCTCACTCGTACATGGCGTCGTTCTGTCAACTGGCTTCGCTGCTCTCCTTCTCTTTCAGCAGTGGTAGCAACCATTAACGTGACGGGCACTCGCGTTAACCAAGCCCTACTAGCAGCAGGAGCAGCAGCACCCATCGATAACGGCATTAGCTATGCAACCGCATCGTATCGCAGCTCTGGCAGCCGGCAGCTCAGTAGCATCTGGTAGAGATGCAGACAGGACGTACGGCGCACATATACGACACCCGCCAAGGCGGTGGCGCGATCATCAATCGCACGATGTGTACTGTCACCACATGGTTGCTCGACGCGTGGAGGGCTCGTGGAGTTGCCCGTAACCCAGATTCTCTCTCTCTCTCTCTCTCTCTCTCTCTCGCTCTCTCTCTCTCTCTCCGTATCGCAACGGTTGTTGGCGTTCACAGGACAATCAACACCAATGGCCACATATCCCTATGCCGCTATACATCCTTCCCCACAAACCCCTGCGGCTTGGCTTCTGCTCGCCTGTCCGCTCGTTCCCGAGGATTGGATCGCATTCCCTCGTGCTGCCTGCGTTTCTACCTCTCCTCGATGCGTACGTGGCGCATCGCTATTGGTTCGTATTGCACTAGTACGCCATTCCATTCTCTCTCGATACGTCTCGGAGCCTTGCGGCATCGGCGGTCCTCCCGCCGCCAGCCTACTGGCACAGTGTAGACGGTGAAGAGAACGGGGAGTCGCTGTTGCCGACGCCGTCGACGACAACGACTACGCCGAAAACAACACAATGTGAAAAGGGGACACGCGCTCTCGCCTCCGAGTCCTACGACCTACGTTGGTGGTGTTTGTTGGTCACACGGTCGGTTGGTCAGTCTGTCGATGCCTCTGGCAGATGCGGCATCGCATCTGCAGCAAAGTGTCAATGGATGCCGCAGTAAGCGGACTCAGCCGCGCTGTCCTAAGGGATTAGCCTCGGCTGAGCGCGCTCGCCCCGCGCGCGAGTGCTAGTAAGAGTGTGTAGACAAGTGCTAGTGTAGACGCTGCCCTCACCGAACGTCGCCGTGGAAATATTGTCGTTGCATTGGACTAAGGACATAGGTCTAGGCAGTAGCAGGGAGGGCGAATAACAGACATGTCGCAGAGGGAGAAAGAGAGAGAGAGAGAGAGAGTTGCTAGCTGAGCAGCCAGCAGAGTAACGGGACCTCTCGACGATAGAAGAGATCCTGGTTGGCTGGGAGCCGCACACCCCTGCTTATATGCCAGCTTCCTGTTCATGATAGTATCATCGATGGGCGATTTTGGGAACGTGAATACCACGGGGAACCGCCGTAAGGCGAAGGTGCTGAGTGAACGGAGTAGAATGGAACAACAACTGTACTTTGGGCTCTGCCGGCCGGGCCCCGGCAGTTGCCTCACAGAGAGCATACAACGAGTACGGGCGAATAAAAGCATTTCCTCGTTCCGCCGTCGCCGGCCGTCTCGTCCACCGCGGATTATTACACCGCGACCTCGAGACCGCTATATTATTAGAACAACAAAGAGCAGCGAACAACAACAACAACAACGCTAGCGAAGGCAGCTGCGGCGGCGACGACAACAGCATCAACAACAATGACTACAGAATGGCTACAGCGGCCCTCATCAACCCCGGAAGCTAGGGCCAGTCCCATGGGCGCCATAGGCCCCGCCTGCTTCTGCCGTCGTCTGGCCAGCATACCATGCGAGAAGTGTGCAGTGACCGCAGGGCCTCTTGCAGTGGGGGAAGGACAGATGCTCTTTCTGCAGCAGGCCATGTTGGCCTCGTGTTGTCGCCTGCTCGCTGGCTGGTCCTTAGTAAAGAGAGGCAAAGGGAAACCTCGGCTTGTTGGTGACTTCCACTCAGTTTTCTCCCGGACCCCCCAGCACACATCGGATGCAGGGAAACGCTAATGCCTGCCTTGATGATTTCGCCTGCTCGCATATGGCCGAGGACTGCTGGCGTTTCGTTTGGGTCCAGGTCCCATATCATGTCTGCAGTTTGTGGCACCGCTCTTGTGGTGCAGCTTGCAGTGGCAAAAGCGTGACTCTTGTGAAGCCGCACTTTTCCTACACATTTAATACGTACTGCGGGCAGCGAGATAAGTTGATTACGTATTTTTTTATACAGTGCTATGTGAAATGTGCGATTCATAAAGGCTAAAACAAGATACTCGAAACTCTATGAAAAGTACATAACTCGCTTGTTATTGTACTAGCGTCTCTCGAGTCAAACTGGTACAAAGTATTAATTATCAACATTGTGTCCGAGGAGGTTCTAAGAACCTCCTCGGACTCCTGCGACTACGGCAATTCCAAATGGTTTTCATTTTAGATGTACTCGCAAAGTATTATACATACATGCTCATCTGCGCGAAATGTTCTATGGAGTGAATAGTTTGTATGTGTTGCATCGTACCAGTACGATCTCCCATTTAGTTATCAATGTAATGGAATACAAGAATAGAATAACAAAGAACAAACTTTAACTACCATAAACAGCGGAAAACAGAATCACAATATCGCAATCGAAACCTTTCGACATTTTCTTGTGTATGCTAAACTCACCATCTGTTTCGCTACGTTATATAGCTCGTTTCCCCTACAGAGACTATTTATAGGGGCTCAGCCGCTTGCACGTCTGCCTGCGCGTTCAGAAAGATAACCAGATCGAGATTCTTTTTACAGTAAACTGAATGTTGTCACGGGTGGGCGCATTGGTCGGCACACCGGCTAAAACTTAAGCCAGCGTCAACCAGAGCTATTCTTTTTACGCTTACTCCAGCATCGTTCGTTGAGGTTCCTTGTCTCTTATATCGAGGAGTTCTACAGGAGAAAAAGTGGGCCAACACCGAATTCCTTATGACATTTCCCTCGGGTGCCCGTCACACAACGCTCCATATGACGCGCTATGTCCACCTGCCCACAACAGTCGCCTCTCCCAGCCTCCATCCCTTGCGAGTTCCCTATAAGCAATCGACGGTGTAGATGGCTTTCCATGCGAAGCCACTTGTCCATAACATACGCTTCTTTGCAAGGCCCGTCGGCGAGGTTGAAATCGTCCTGGCGGAACACGTTAGACGACATGGCCTGGGATTTCCTGGGGCCAGAAGGCCCCCGACTAAACCACTATTCGACTCCTCGTATACCTGATATTTAGTACACAGGCATGGGGGCCAAATACGAAATGTGGTGAATTGTGTTTGCTGTTGCCGTATGGTGGAAGCCCACCGCCGCCATCGAAATATTCGAATGTGGACACATTCGATCGCGAGCGTCACAAACCCTATCAGGTCAACTCCGCCGGTGACGGCGGCAGCCAACCGTACGGCTCACGATTACACCCGAACGAGCACAAGACTGCGATTGCGCCGTCCTCTTTTGATTCAACCGACGAAACAACAACTCCTTTCTCCGTCCGCTCTTTCCCTCTCGAGGAACGGCGACGCCGGCCATCAGCAGCGAAGAAGCGTCCATCTGTTCCAGACGACGCGGGAGCGGGGGGAGGGCGTGGTTGCTATTGAACAAGTTTGCCAGCATCGGACGAGCGGAATGCCGAAGCAACCCAGTTACCCGACGGGGGGCAGAATTCGTTTGACGGTGTTTGCACTTCTTCAAGCAGTCTCGTAAGCTCAGCAGGCAGCAGACCTCTGCCTTCTCCGCCCATCTCTCTCATTGTGGCTGAGGCTTCGGGAGGGACCCTCGGACGAGAGGGACGACTTGCCTCCCCCAGGCCGCCACCACCGCGGTCCACCACAAGGCCATGCGATGCTACGCTTCGAGCACCGTTGTGCTGCGCATGCCCAATTGAGATTCCGGACGGCGGGGCGGACTCGCTGTCGGTGATCTCTCAAAAACAGACCTTCCTTCATTCGACGTCCTTCGTTTGCCTATGTTTTCCCTTCGGATTCTTCTCCCGCCTCGGTGGGACGCACTGAATTCGAGCTGGCTTCTGATTTTGCTTTGGGAACAAAACGCAGGTTGTTACCGCGTTCTTCCTGTCCTCTGGCGTAAGGGAAGGGGGAGCTTCTTCACACCGAAACCACGAGAAAACGCGATTCAGCCAGCCCCAACCACCCAACTATATATATATATATATATATATATATATATATATATATATATATATATATATATATATATATATATATATATATATATATAAATAATATATATTGCATAAAAGCACGGTGAACATGTGAGAATTATGTCGTGATTACGGAAGAACCGAAAATGGAGAAAGAAAATTCGGAGAAGAAGACACAATATGGTCTTCTTTGCAGAGAGTTAAGTGTTAACTAACTGACTAATTGACGGCCCTAGATATAGCGGCAAATGGTAAATGATACATTTTTACATATATTGTCTGTATTTTGGAATCCTCTCAGTGCCCTCCACAACAAAAAGTATTTCGGACCGGGAAGTGATTCGCTACCTAAAAACCCTAATATCTGGCTAAATAACGTGCTTTCCTTGTTAAATAGCCTTCGCCCAGAACATCAGAGCTTTTTCCCGGAAACTGGTCTTGGAGTTAAACCCTTTTGCGGGCTAACCACATCTTTGGGTCTGTTTTCTATAAAATATATATATAGATCTACGGCGGAAAACAAAATCACGCTCTTTGCGGGCACACTTCATATATAATGTTAACCACATCGTATGAGGGCCACGATTAAATGAGTCATGAATACGAGCTGTCCGAAGCGTTCTTGTGATTTGATATTTTGGCTTCTTTCATACTGCACTGTGTTTTGCTTTGCGTTTAACCAGAGACTCGTTTGCAGTCGCGTTCGTATGCCTCCCGTCGCTTGGAGCCATCTCGAAATCGTTTATGAGTTCTGCTGAGGGGAAGTCTTAAAGCGAAGTTTATTACGACACTACTTCACGCGATTGTATACAACTCACTTTCGTTCGCACTTTTTCCCTCCGTTAGCTCCGTTGTTGACATAAATCTAGAGAGAGAGACCAAATTCGAGCGGAACGATCCACCTTTTCTTGTCTTCAAGCTTTAACCAAGTTGCAATTCCTTGCTGAACAGTTTGACCCGCAGTTTTTTCGCGTTTGCTCTTTCACCCGAGGTTTTGGCAGACTAAAGTAAAGGTTCCACTACCGTATACCATATCCCGTATACACACACACACATACACACGGCCACAGAGGCTTGCCCTCGTGCCGTTTACAACCATCAACGTACTAGCGTGAGAAAAAAAACACGGCCCGGGGAGCCCCTCACAGTAGATACTGCCAGTTGAGATGCTGCAGACAGTTTCTTACGCCACGCAACGAGGACTTCTCTTTTCCGAGTCTGCCATCCGGGAGGGGGTTCACGTGCGCCTCAAGAGATGCAAATGGCGCCGGTCGCGCATCCATTGTCAACAACGTAAAAGAGGAGGAAGACGCAAGGGATGGCGAAGGCATTCGTTTCAGAGAGGCAACTGCGGACCAGGATGTCTGCCAGCTTGCCGAGAACCTCGTAACTGACGAGACGGTTTTAGGCCTAAAGACCTGAGAGAGGGCAAGGTGAAGAGACACAAAGCAGCAGAAGGCCTAAATTAAGCCTCGTGCCGCTCTGTCCGCTGGCCAGCCCGATGTCTTGAGAAACGGGCGTGGGAGCGTGTGGGATACGGTGTCCCGCCCTCTAGACGCCGTAGAACTTGGAGAAAGTACAATATGCAAACGGAGGATTTGAATCACTACGAATACTCGCTTGTGGTGGTGAAAGAAAGGTGGTGGTGGTTGTGATGGCGGCAATGGGGGCTGTGCTTGCTCGGTGGTCAGCCAGCTTGGCAAACGGGTAGGGAGACCATGAAGCAAGGGCAAAACGTGCGTGCTTGCCGGCGGCGGCGACCCTCACGGAACTCAACAGTCCAGCAAGGCAATGCTCGCTCAAGCGCGACGAAGCGCCAGAAACGGGACATCCGCTTGTTTCTCTCAGAGTTTATCGCTGCTAGTTTTCCTGCTATTACTTCTGCTGTCGACCGGCGCGTGCCCACGTAACGTGCGCAACGGCGGCGCGTAGCCGTAACCAGCTGTCGCGCAGATAATTTACTTCGCTCGCATGACAGGTTACACGAGGTTTAGAAGAAAGGTGGTTGTGGTGGTGGCAATGGGGGCTGTGCTTGCTAAGTGGTTCTGCTGGTGGTGACCTTGGTCGGCGCTGGTGCCAAGCACAAACCGCAGAGAAAGTGTTGGCTAGCAGAGGAAACGCGTACAAGAAATGGAACCGGCGCTCAGGTGTGCGGGTTGCCACCGCGCCGATGTGGGAAGGACAAACAGTGGCGAGGCACGTGTGACCGTCGACAGCCGATTAGCAGCTGCCGATTGCTGGGACTTTTGTCCAGGCTGGGACAAAGAGAGAGAACGAAGTTGGGAAAAAGCATACGCCAATGCGACGAGGCCCTGTCAGGTCTGATGAAGCGATGCAAACGTATATAGCTGCACGGACCCGGTGTCCGCGCCTTTGTGTGGTATATCATTTGATGTATATGCCCACATGCGTGTGTATGAATCTTACAACCAAGTGTTGCCTGCCACTGGCCGCCCTTCCCAAAACATTGTCCCGCTGTTGATATATAGCACTGTGTTAACTATACAGCCGTCGTGACCAAATTGTATTTACATGAGCTTCTATCATGTCCCAATCAATTGGTGCTCTCTACGCGTCAGCATAGGTATTCCCGGGTCTATCGAACGATTCGAAACAACGCACATCCGAGTTCAAGATGAATGCCAATTAAATCTAATGCCATACTACTTTGTCATCTGTGAGCAGCGTATGAGATAAGCTGCACGTTCAGTTCCACCCTAAGGACGTGCCAATGAACGTCCATGACTAGCTTCCTGTCTTTTTCGTTCCATTTCCTTGATCTTCGTTTCCTCTTTAAGCGTTTTGAGATTCGTAATTGTACATTATATACCGTATATGATGTATCGTATATCCGCTCGTACTTTGTGTTTTCACACGAATCGCGGTGAGTTAGCTCGGAGATGAATCGACCGACTTGTTTTATTAGATTCGTTTTTGCAACGACGGCGGTCAGGATCAAACCTCGATAAATCCGGTTCATCAGTCTATACAATGGTTGTATCGATATATATATATATATATATATATATATATATATATCTGTTGCGGTATTACTTAGCGCGCTTAGCGGTGGTGGTACGTTGTGTCTCGCGACTCCATGAAGGCGAGGTCAACAGCTGTACGGACAACAATGCGTTGATTAAACTTATGTCAGCGGTCTAACAATAGCGCTGTGCTCAAGAGATTATGTTCACAAGGAGATTAAAGCCATCAAGCAACAAAGCCGGCGGCTTCGAAGCGGCTCTAAATCAATGTACGCTTCCTGTCGAAGGTGACATTCTCATAGTATGCTAGGCTGATCTATCATGAATAGGCTTGATCGAAACGAGGATAAGAGAGAATGACTACAATTTTATGGTTTGCAAAACCTGTTCTTTCTCGAAGAGCACGCCTGTAACTAAACTAAAATGACTACTAGCTAAGACCGAACTGACCTCGCTCATTTATTTACTACAACTTTCCATTGTGTAACGTGTGATAGGGACATTTAATATAAATCGCTTTTTACCCACCACTCCATATTGTCGACCACCACACATCTGTTACTTCTCACTCAATCGTAAACCTATCACACACTGAACGTTAGCCCATTCCAAACTTCTAATCTCTCCTAACCCCCGGCAGTCTTCTTGACTATCCCAACCACCGAATGAGTCAAACTGACAACAGCTATAACAACGGCCTCGCGCCATAGAAGACAATAGCCCTAGCCCGCTACTATCACAGGCACAATTTTGGTCGCAAATAGAAGTGTTCTCCTTCGCGAGAGCTTTCTACCCTCACTACGTCCCTGCCTCTGCGCTCCCGTTCTGCTGCGGTTGTTCTTTGCGTTGTTCGAAAGGAGCCCGCAACCTCCCGTGGCCAGAACTCGCCAGGGGGGAGCCGAGGAGGAAACGAAGCGAGAAGAAGTTCAAGTAAAATCGCACAGTGGAGCCGAGAGCTCAGTTGGGCCGGGCGGGCGCAGCAAAGTGACGGCGCTCGTTGTCGGCGTCGTCTACAGGATTCGCCGCCACCGCCGTTGCTTCAACTCTGCCGTACCCTAGAGCCTCGGTTTCCCCTCGGCAGCACTAGGGACTACTGTCTGCGCTGGATCAATCTCCATTTAGATGCAAATCAAGCTTAAGCCCAATGAGACGCTGCCTTCGCCTTGTCGCTCCGATCGCGTTTCTCTGCTTCTATCCACTGTGCTATCCTATCCCTCTTGTTCAGTCGGTGCGGCTACCGCGACGACCAGAACTCGACGCGACCAAATTCGGCCGCGAGCTGTCGAGCAGGCCGAGGAGGACCACCCGACCGGGGGGTCTGTGCGCGGCCTCATCTCACCTCAGAGGAGTGGTGGTTCTACCGCTAGCTTTGCACCGAAATTTTCTCTCTCTCTCTCTCTCTGTTTCTCTCTCTTTCTCTAGTCCAGCCTAACCCAACTTCCGACGTCGATACATGCCCGCTCGTCCATCTCCTTGCTCGATACTGCCCTCCCACGACGCGACCCACCGCGCATTCTCGCTCCCTCTCGGAGGATTGACTGGGCCTGGTGCGGAATCTGCCGTTCCCAATTTGGCCGGCGGAGCGCATTTGCCGGCGTCCACTCCTCAGCAAGTCCGTCCATGCAACGCTGCCACAAGGTATAGTCGATCCTCGTCGGTGTCTCTTTCACCGTCTGTTCAATTCGGTTCGCACGCAGCTGCAACTGTGTCTGAGAGGAGCCTATCAGCAGCGAATCTGCCGTCGATCCGTTCACCGTTGTCCAGAGCTAAAGCTTCTGCCAGCATCGTTCCCCCTTGGCAGAGCTTTGCGTCAACATACTCGGTGCCCCTCCTTTCACGTCTCTACACTGCGATACGTCACTATCAACGGCGTAATGCATCGTGGCTCGACGAGTCGATTGCCGATCGCTGTCCAGAAAGACTGGGATGCCCGTACGTTCTCCACCATAGATACGAGTTGTCTGTAGGCGCCCAGCCACATTGACTGAGGGAAACAGTGTTCGCAGTCAGCGATTACCCCCTGACGGACAGAAGAAAGGGGGCGGTGATGGGACACGACGGGTTAACCGTTAGCACGGCGACGGCCACAACCCTGGCTCAGCCATCCCCTAACGAGAGATAGGAGCTAGAGAGAGAGTGAGGACCTCTGGAGCGCTCCGGTGATTCTGACCGGAAGCGACAGAAGTGGATGGACTAGAGACAGAGGGTTCGCCCTTTGCGAACTCCTGCGGGCAAACGAGCTATAGCAAACTTCGGTCGTTGTGGGATCCGTTCTCCGCACCCGGTGGTACTGATACTTCTAACGGGGGCGTTCTCAGTCGCGAGTTTAGCGCATATCGCCTGCGCCGACAAAAAGGAATAAGCTCAGGCAGCTGGCCCGGGTTCGATAGGCTGGATGGCGATGAAGGAGTGATTTGTATATTCCACCCAGGTCGGTGTGTTCGCATGTCTCGGACAAGGACCTGATTACTAATCCTTTTAATTTAAATTGACCTATTGTAGCAAACAGCTGCGAAGTTCTGTGTTTGTTCGTAGCAGATAGGGATCATATAAGATCAATGATCCTGATCATTAGCATGATTCTTATACTCATCATATTATTATGCTCATCTTATTATACTCATCATAAACACCCCTTCGCCCTAAAGAGCTTCCCTTTGAAGGTTGCTAATTGGACAAGAGAAAAGTCGTCATAAAGACATCATGCGTCAGTCGATTGAGAGCCTTCGAGTGATGAAAAACGCAATGGAAGCCATTTACCTTTCATTAGTCAATTAATTAATTAGTCGGAGTCACATATTTACTTAAAACTGTTTTTCGAGCTGACCCTCAGCTGTTCCCCTATCTGACAGGCCTCAGCTCTTAACCTTTCGGTATTACTTGTCCACATATTTACTTGCCAAGTCGTAACCATATCGAATGGTAAGATGACTTCGTTATCACAATAGTGCAATCTCAATAATGCCCTCAGGATTTTTCTTTATGCGTACATATAAGTAATTGGGAAGGCTAAGAGCCAAATCTCTCATATCGGAGGCGGTCACACGTGTACGTTCCAGCATTGCATTCGTACCACATGGCATGTTCCTCATTTGCGCATTCGTGCGGGCCCCTGAGTCCGGGTATGTGGCTGAGTCCCGGCAGCTAAGGCCGTTTCGGTGAAGCCATATTGGTTCATCATCTTTAGGGCCACCGTTCGTATCGTCCAGTGCTGGCCTGTTTCGATATGTCCTATCTGCTTCGTAGGACCTGATCCAACCATATCCCATCTCGTTGGACAGCACGATGTCCCCGGGGCATCAGGGTTCCATCAGCCGGCTCATCGGGTCAGCGATCACACAGCCGCGAGTGGCACCGAGTGATCTAGGGGCGCAGGCGGTCAGACCCGCTTCGAGGGATCGATGATCAAACTCCGCTCGCACATGGTTCACATCGGGCAGCCGTTATGTAATGACCAAGTATTACCACCAGCAGCTGTTGACGTTATAGGCATTGTTAGATGTCGCTAGGTGTTCGCTTGCTTTCAGTGCCCCGGTAATATGTTCCAGCTACGCTAAGGCCTCTTACTTCATAATTACTAGTTTTCTCGTAGAAATTGGTACACTCACAAATACACACACACACACACAAATAAACTACATAAGCGATAGATACCAAACTACATTTATTCATTCATTCAAGTGAGGTTCATTCAGGGAAAATAAAAATATTCGTGAAATAAGAATCGGTAAAAATTCGATCACACTAGTCATAATGACATATAACGGTGTTGAGCAGTTGTACGCATATATATATATATATAACAGAATTTTTGCACCTTAGAATGTTAGTATATACTGAGTTTGAAACATTGTACACAAGAATTACACACAAATGTTTACAGAGTCTCAATAACGAACTATTTCGCCTCTCCTGTGAGCGTTTTGACTGCGAATAGTAAACGAATCTTGCGAGGAAGCGAGCTCAAACAACCGACAGGCGATAGCCGAGAGCATGGGGCCAGATTCTCCAACGGGAAATGGTTTCACGAACTCAGTCGGCCGACGGGCCGTTCATTTCCTCTCTGAGGATATTGAGTAGGCAATATCACTTGGAATAATTCCTTCTGATATTTTAAAGGCAAGAAGCGCACCGTAAGGTCGATACAACTCACTCAGTTCATGCAGTTGCTTAAAGTTAACCCAGTCACGTGATGAGTAAATGCGAATCGTTCGATCCTCTGTGCCTCGTCTGCCCTCCCCCTTTAGTAACTCATGTATTATCACATATGAGCAGATTGTTTGTTTGCCCGCAGAGTCGATGCGTTGTAATTTTTGTATAATATTATACATAAAGCGTGAACGACGCCGGTGTCGTCATCTCGATCGATTGGTCGGGCAGAAGCATGTTCATGTTTGCTATTTTCCCTACCCGTACTTTTGTTCCCTTTGAGCTGGAGTCACGGAGAAAAAACCACCATCGCTGTCGATCCAGTGCTAATAGCAGCAGCATCATAGCTTCCTCAACTGTCGCGTCAAGCGGCGCCGAAAACACGGGGTAAAATTGAAATTGTAGCACAGCACTTCGCAGCTGTGTCTGTAGCGACCCCGGGCTGTCTCTCCCCCATATCCATCAATACGAATGCACAAAATATCCGTAGTGGTGATTCGGCTGCGAGTCGAACAGAAAAACTGCACCGCACGACAACGTCCACGGCGCGACACATGGCGACCAAGTCACGGCATTTGCCTGCTCCCTCCGTTCGACGGTGTCCCTCGAATCCAACTGCGCTCCCGACCATACAGTTGGTGAGGCGCCTCTGCTGGACGACCACAAAGTTCTCTCTATCGTCTCACTGTCAGCCCGAAAGACGGAATGAACGCGAGCCTCTCCACTGGTTCGCCAAGTGGTTTATATACACGCCCGCAGTGGCGCAGGTCCTGCGGGACTGGGCTTTGCAAAAATCGCCTAAATGAACGCGATCCATGAAAGCACGCCAGCAAGGCCCGTACTGTGCCCGTCCCAAAAAGCTGAAGGTAATTGAAGGGAGACAAGGACCACGGTAATTTGTTAGCTGCTGAGGGAGAGCGAGGCACAACCGCACGAGTGCTCTTCGGGGTCAAGAGACACGAGAGAGTGAGAGAGCGATGGCCGAAGGTCGACCAAGAAAAGGGCCGACTTTTACTGCGAATTTCCTAACCTCCAGACCGCTACCCCCGACCCGCAACACCCCAATGCACCTCGTGCGTAGGAGGCTTCTTCGAGCCCCGCATGTCTGTACGCTGCAGAGGAGACTGCACTGATCACAGGTTAGTCGCCATGGGGCGCGCAAGGCACATCTTCATCTATCAATGTAATCTCCAACGTTTGTTATTTTCGATTCGTTTCTTCTACTACACTCTCCCTCTCTGATGCCCCCCCCCCCGTCTCTCTATCTTACCGTCGACCTACAGGTCGTACTGACCGATGGATCGGGAGTTCTCCAATAGCGGTCGTCCGCTAAAGTGTGCGTCCTTTTTCTGGATGTTGTTGTTGCTTCTGGTGCTACAGCTTCTCCTCTCTCCAATGATTATGTGTGCATGTACGTGTGTGTGTAGGGTTGTGTGTGCATCGGGCAAATGTAAGTAGGATGTCCAGCCCGTGATCAGTGAATGGACGAAGCACCAGATCGAACAAGGCTGAACTTGTTAGGCAAGGAAGCACCTCATGCATTATGCATAAGAGTCAGACGGAGATATATGGTATACCTAAATTTGGAGGGGGAGTGTGTGCGCGCGTGCGGACGGAGGACCGCTGGTAGGGACGAAGCAGAAGATTTTCTTTGAAGAATTTGTTGTCAGCGCTACCCACGTTCCATCACCAACTGGACTAAGCTTGTGGGGCGACAGCGTCTAGCTCGGGTTTGAAACAAGTTTTCTGTAATGATCGCGAACTGCTACCCGAGCCCTTCTTCTTCGACTCAAGCTGGACAGGCAGACCGCGCCGCACCTAACTGGACCGAAAGCTCGAAGGGGTCAGGAGCCCCGGGGTTGGAGGTCAGGCCGACAGCACAGGTGGACAGCGTACAGGTTGCTTTTGGAGAATTTGTAGACTACACATATTTATAAATGTATTTGTATATAGATTGAAGGTCAGGTAGTTCCTATCGGGTCAATCACCCACTATGTCTATGAAGTCGCTTCGTATTGCGCACCCGACGTTGCCTCCACATGCCTACGTTTTTCCAAACGATTCCGAGGAGACCACACAATTCAAGTCGTATCTACGGTATTTCGATCCAACGAGCCCGCCCGGTTCTTGTGCCTACTACGCGACGTTTGCAGGGACGTTGCCTCTCTGATCTACGATCCTCTGACTCTTTCCTGTCGGATCTCTTCTTAGCGATTTTCTACGGTGGGTTGCCTCACCTCATAGGTAGCTACCCACATTCGCCGACCAACCTCTTTGCTTCGATTTCGATCCGTCGGCTTGAGGCTCATCTATGATAGTTGCAGTGCGTATAGCAAGCAAACAGTTCCACGTTGTTTGGTTTCGATTTTCAGGATGAACGGTCTGATCCGTTCGGAAATCCTGGTCGGTGGCCAGGAGGCGGAGCGCGATCGGAGCTTTCGGAGTCGTTGGGTAGTACTCCCGACCTATCTCTCTCTCTTTCTTTCTCTCTCTCTCGCTCTCTCTATGGCCCGTGCCGCTCTTAGCAACGGGAGATATGAGCTCTACGACCTGCAGCCATTGACCTGGCAGGTTTCGTACAGCCGAATTGGCCGGTAGTGGCAGTCAAAATGGGAATCAGACAGGTGGAGGACAGAAGGAACGTGGGCCAGAAAAGTCAACATCAGAAGGAGAAAAATTAAGATCATCCGCTGTTCTGCAATTTCTTGCCTTCTTCATCTCTCTCTCTCTCCCTCTCGCAGGCAAGCAGCCATCCGAGCTGGCGACCCCTGCCGGATACCTTCTGGCTGGTACTGCTGGCAACCTGCTACTCTTCGGCTATCCAGCCTCTATCTGGAAAGACAGGAGGAACACCCAACGGATGGGAGTGTTTCGGGCCAATGAAAACAAAGGACGTCAGTGCGGCCGGTCGATGTAGCTCGCGTAGCAGGGAGGCCGGGCAGATGAATCTGTCGGTTCTCTGATCCGCTCGATGTGACGCGAGGAATGAAAGGAATTAGAGGAATGACTGAGGTATTTCGTCTCCTCAGTAGTGGCCTGGGTCCAGGGCCTTTAAACAACGATGGTGAGGGGTAAAGCTATTGTCGCAGCATGCGAATCGGCACGCATGGCAGTACAGCATATTGTGTAAAAACGGTAACGAGGCGTCTATATAAATCTGTAGCTCCGGCACACAAGGTCGCTTTGATTGTTCAATAGGGATATGATGTAGCTTGGGTCGTTAAAACGAAGAAATTGTCTTTATGATTTTTTTTTGGATGATCATAATACTTAGTCGTACAGGATCTTCTTGGCAGGAAAAGCCCATGTGATTATGGTTGTTTCCATGCATTAAAAAGGGCAATAGGTGGGGTTCCATATGCAAGCGTCGACTTACTCACAAAAGCAATAGATAGCGAAATTATATATGGAAATGCAGATGGTAAATATTTGGCTATCTCAAAACTCAATAAAGCTGGAGAGTACCTCTAACCCATACCAAAAAAATCTTTGTCCTACCTCATTTAGTTCAAAGTTATTGGCATTTAAAAAGCGGCAAGTTCGAACCGTACGCCCTAATATTATCGTGAAAAAAAAACCGAAATTGGTCAAACTATATAAAGTTTTACGATGACAGCTTAATCGTACTTGAGGCTTACTTCCACATAACACGCGTCGTATTATCATTCTGATGCTGGAATCAATTAAAATAATGCTAGCAGAAAACCTGTCAACTGTTACATATAGTACCTTACATATATAATACATAGTTAAGTTCGCTCTCGCTGAACAAATATTCATCCTTTCGATTACATCGTGATTTCCCCCGAACTTCGAACAGCGCGTTGGCCCCATAGCAAACTGTGATTTAGCGTATCTCCGCCTCGGTCTCCATTTAGTAAGAACACAGCAAAACGCGCTAAAGCTTTCCCATCTAAAGTCCTTTAGTTCATGCCGTCGTCGTCATCATCGTCTTCGTCCCGGTACTAGGGGGCTCATTCTCTTCGCGACTGTGTTCTTATCGAGCTCGGCAGGCCAGAGTTCACATTGAACTCGTCCTCTTTCGGGCTATAGCCAGCACTTTCACAGTGCGACTCATGGACGCAGCCCCCCATAGCATGTTAATGCATCATAGATGATAGATACATTGACTGCGCTTCGTGCTAGCGGGCGGTCGAGCGGTCCCCCGAATGAGACGACATCCCAACAGATGATGAGTGGCCGCCAGCTTCGGGTCGCGCATCGAACACGAGTCAAACAGTCAGACCTCGCTGGATGGCGTCATCATTCTATATCGTACTTGCTGGGGCAGGGTACGAGCGCTATGTTGAATTTAGTGGCCACTGCTGCTGTCGTCGTCGTTGTCGGTTTAATTAGTAGTGGTAATAGTAGTACTAGCACTATTACAGCCATACGGAGCGAGCGGAGGGAGAATCTGCCCGATAGTGAATCATTACCAGAGCAGCTTGGTTAGCCGATGGTACCCCGCCATTGCTGCACTACAGATGGGGGGCGGCGTCAGTGAAAACGCAGTGAAGTGCTTGGTGGTAAGTATAACGCTCGGTGGCTGTCAACCCAAACGGACGAGATGGTGATATAGAGACCGACAGGGTAACACTTTCGGTCCCGAAAGGATCTCTGTTGGAAAGCGTCGCAGAGACATCACGATACTCGACGAGTAGGCGGTGACGAGAACCACCTTGAATATAGATAGACGCCACTCGCTAGGTGACACTACGACTTTGCGGGTGGGTGTGAAACACTGGAGCGCCCCCGCTGAGCTTCCCTGGTGGTGAGTGCGCAGCCGATAACTGAGACTATGGATTCGTTCCGTTCGCTTCGATCATGCTACGGAGTATAATGGGAAGTGAGGATAACGCTAGAATAACGTCGAACGTGGCAATGGATAGCTTTGGAGAACAGTTTCCGAAAGCGGACGAGCCATTCTAATCAGCGGCGCCGGGCACTAGCTTGGCTGCCTTAGTGTCCTAGTCTCTGTCCGGCATAATGGTCCGCGTGTTCGTCTGTGCCGATTTGGTTAGTCCGGTTCGGCCTATACATGCCGCCTACCAAACAGGCACCGACTCGAGGACGTCGCTATCTTTTACGTTCGGAGTCGCCGTGGCAGCAACAAATGATAGCAGTGCACTCGATCCACCCTTTTCGTTCTGGCTCGTGCGAACCTCACGAGTCTCATACCCGCTCAAGCCGCCTTCATTGACCCAGCGTCAACATCGACGAGTTGGCTAGCGCTACCGACCAGTGCGTGGGCACTGTGGACGACGAGCTCCCTGATGAATCAAACAGCTTTACCCAATTGATGAAATACGTAAATACACCGGTCTAAACATCTCGCTCGCGCGTCGACTTCATTCAACCAGCCTGCCACCTCATCGCTTCATTTCTCCTCTTCCTGGAAGCACTTCGTATCGACGCATCGTTAGCAGGTGCCTTCCGCCCCGGCTTTCAGCTCGATACCTCGGAGCTCATGAGGTGCCCGCGTGATGAAACCCGAATCCGTGCTGCGCATGCGACCCGCTACAGCGCTGCTCTCCTTGGCTGCTGTTGTCCCAACTATCAAAGTTCATTAGTTATTATGATTTCCACCAGCCGAAGGCCGGACCTGGCACCCTCCTTGGCCTCCTTTTCATGCGCGCCCCCTGGCCCATGGTTCTCCATCGGGCATCCTCTCTCTTTCTCTCTCTCTCTCTCTTCCTCTATTACTCTCTTTGACCTTCTACCTCCATTCCTTCAGCGTGCTTCGCTGCTCAGCAGGATAATGCTGCATTACCTGCTTAGGTCCCTGAGTCGGTCAGCCGATCCTGTCGGTTTCTATAGTCAAGTGTCGCGCAAACGCAGCACACACACACACTGAAGCAGACCGCGATGTTTCGTTCGCTCTCGTGCTCACAGGCCGGCTCGTTTCGACGCACGAGTGCTTCTCTTCTCCGAGCCCAAACGCGAGTCACAAAAGAACAACAGTAGTAGCATAACACAGAAGTGTGTTCTGCTCCATTCGCACGTCACCTTCCGCGCCGCTCGCTGGACAGTCGCAAGCACGGATTATTGAAGAGGCGAGGATCTGGGAGATGGGCAGAGGGGTTTGATGGAGATGGTGTTGGAGTTTTGGAGGTGAAGGATTTTCAGACGAGGTGGCACTGTCGTCCCAAATGGTTCGTTGCCACGTGGCGAGCAGACAGGGAGGAGGTTTTTACGTCGACGCCTCTCCTATCTATCTGAGCCTTTCGAGTCAACCTGGAGAGTCGACTCAGCCCGACTGTTCCCCGATCAGCATCCCCGTTCATGCCCGAGATCGATATATATATATATATATATGCATATAGATGCATGCAATACACATATTTGTTTGTGTACTCGGACCGCGCGTACACTTGGAGCGCAGGACGACGACGCAATTGAATGTTTGTCGTTGTACAACGATGAAGTAGCTCGTTAGGCGAACCTACGCCGCCAAGCTCGATACGTCGCGATGGGGGCGATCAATGAACGCGACAAATCGCCGAAGCTTCTCGCTGACCTTTATTCTGTAACAGATTTTCCCATAACCAGTATGTCACCGTTTGGCGGCACACACATCTAGCTGGCTTTTACGCCAACGGCTGCTATCGCGACAGGCAGATACCGCGATCGTCAGCTAAATCCCAACCATCATTGTTTTTGCTGCTATTCTTACCCTTGCCTCAGGCTCGGTTCCATTCCGTTCAATTCTATTATAGTCGTCTTTGCCACTTATTGTAGCTAATAGCGGAGCTGGTCTTCCATTACGTGCTACTGCTGTTGCTGTTCCCTTCGAGGAGACCAAGCACAGCAAGAGTCCTTCTATAACTTTGGCCAACCCGGTCCTAACCCCGGCTGCACCCGCTGCTACCAGCTGAGCATCTTTTCGGCAGTGCGTCTCCTACGCGGACTATATATATATAAATATATATATGCCAGCTCCTGAATCCCCTAAGGCATCCCTCTTGTTCGGTACAATACTCTGCTCATACCACGACTGTCTCGTGTTCCTCTCTGTTTGCCTGCGCCCTCAGCGATACTTCGTGTGGCCACCGGCGACATGCGGATTGTGCCATGCCGGGTAATGATGGCCAAGCCTAGCCACCGTCAACAACAGTCGTACAATGCAACCTCGGGGACAGCGCACGCAACAGGGACGTAATGACGGCAGTGTGGGGAACGGCCCGCACGGGTTGTAGGTAAGCGCCTGCGCTGGTAAAAGCAGGGAAAAAGGTGAAGATGAGACGGGCCAGCCTCAGCGGTCGCAAATGTACTTATGTAGCTTGGCTGCGGCGGCATTCGTCCGCCCGCCATAGCGGTAGCAGTTGCTGGTGGTAAGCGTACCGTTACAACGAAACCCGAGCAGTGACGCGAGCGGTGGATGGCCGAGCAGTGGATGGCGGATGCCGGACACGCGTGAAGGAACTCCGCTGCCAAAACGGGGCGAAACAAAACGAACGGAGGACGTGACGTGCGTGCGTGTGTGTCTACTCTGGGTCGGCTACGACTGCACTGCAATAGTCACCTCGAGGATTGTTCGGTTGTGGTGCAGAAGAGGCCTTACGCCGTTGATTTCGTCATTGTCGTCGGCGTTGACGCCAGTGTGTGACCAAGGGGAGGTAGACGGCGCGGACGGAGAGGGGGTTCTGTTGGCAGCCAGCGACCGAACGAGCAGGCGACTGTTGGCGGGCCGGCCGCCAACGGCGGAGGCCTCAAAAGACCGACCGTTGGCTTTACGGGCCAGTGGAGATAATTCGATCACTAGCAGAGGAGGATGAAGACGAGGCAAAGATGCAGACAGCGAGGAACGAAAGAACGAGATGCTCCGATCGAGGGCTAGCGGGTTAGATGGCAGAAGTGGGAGGGACAGGGGCACGTGGCCAAACCGCTACGGGTGCTTACCCGCTCATGGCCAGTCCTTCAACCTCTCCCTCTCCGTCGATTTTTCTATCTCAATTTCTCTCTCTCTCGCACTCGCCGTAGCCCCCGAATGGTGTCCTGAAAGAAGTCACCCAACTCGATATAGTGCGCTTGCTAGTCTATCTTCGTCTATCCCGCGCCGTCGCGTGCTGTCGTGTTTTGTGCCTCACATTGACTCTCGCCGCAAATCCGAGTTCGTCGCACTCCACCGCGCACCTCTTTGCCCTGAACCTGATCGTGGCTGTTCCTGGCCGCAGCGGAGCGTCTCGCATACACCGCGGCCCGTGTAGTTCCGTAATCCACTTTTCTGGGCAGCGACCGATGCGTTTGCCATCTCCACCAGCTGCCTAGCGGCGTTGAGTTGCTTGTGTCGCTCGAGTTTCCTGTGGTTGAGGCTCGCCGATCTGCCGAGTTTGTCGGCAGCTTGGCCCGATGAAGGCGGTTTGAAAGTCGCTACGAAGAGAAGTCACTATAAGTATAACGAAACCCAAGTGTTCAACTGCCGGCAGAGTGTTTGTGTATTCGTCACCGCAAAATGTGCTGACGCCCCATTGGTTGGGCCCGTTACTGATATTGAATAGTGCTGCTACCGTCGCATGTCATGGATAGAGGTTTCGATGGTCTTCGTCAGCCATATGTCTCATGCGCGCCAGGATGCGGCAATACTTTCAGTATATTGAGAATCGTATAGGGATCTGCAGAACTGCAAATCTGCAACGGCGATCGTGACCGCTTGAACTTTTGAGTGTTCTCCACCGCTCTCAAACAGCTTCCGCTTGTATCTCTCAGGACACTATAACTGACTATAAACGCCCGTTCGCCCCGATCAGCCTGTTTACATTGTCTGCATCTTGATGGCACAAACAGCAGCACAAATTCACACATACGCATAGGAGCTGGCACTACCCCAGCACGTCGTTTGGCATATCATACCGTGAACATCCAATGGGGTTCACCGGGTCCATGATGACGCCATATAATAATAATAATAATAATAATAATGATAGTAATAATAATCATCATACGGGTGTGGTGCATCGACCAAGCGGAAAATGGATGCACAGA
This sequence comes from Stratiolaelaps scimitus, assembly GCA_019614645.1. Taxonomy (NCBI): domain Eukaryota; kingdom Metazoa; phylum Arthropoda; class Arachnida; order Mesostigmata; family Laelapidae; genus Stratiolaelaps; species Stratiolaelaps scimitus. The sequence continues at coordinate 366,028 of JABWDB010000025.1, read as the reverse complement.
AAATAAATGAAACAGGCCCCCACTGGGGCATGAGCAGGGTCTTCCTTGAGCCTCGTGAAACGAACAGATTCCTAGAGGTTTCGGCCGTTGCAAAAAAATACACCCATCATCGTTGTCGTGGCCAATCCACATAAAATTCGGCCGCTGCCCATCCTCATGCTGACGGCACAATTGTGGCAGGACAAGAAAGCACGTATGTATAGGTACATCGATCTGGATATGATTTACAAGACATGGACAGGCGCGTACGCAATGCACCTATCATGTCAGGATAGCAAACGAGCACCGGCGGCAGAGGCGGCGACGCGGAGGTGGCGCGGTGGCAGTAACAAACGGGATGGAAGCATCAAAAAGTATGGCTACAACCATTTCCAGTTATAACGGCAATCTCCTCTATATATATATATATATCTGTCTATCTATCTCTGTTTCACACCCAGTTTCGCTATATTTCTGTACAAACGATGTCCAGCAATATCAGGAACAGGAACGAAACCGTACGGCCGTATCTATGTTAGTAGAAATGTAGCAGTCCGTCGATTGCTTGGTCGGCTTGCTTGCTTGCATCCTCGATGGTTGGTATACCGTTGTTGATGGATGGTCACCCACTTGCCACTTAGCATGACAGCAAAGAGAGAAATGGGTAAGAGAGCTGGATGGCGCAGATATAGGGCCTGGTGCTGCCTATATGACGTACGCGCATGCTATGTGGGGGTAGGGGGTAAGGGACAAAATAGGTGGTGGACCACCCCTGCCGCTCTTTCGGCTGCTTTTTGTCTTGCGTTCGTGTGCGTGCTTTCCTGACACGCAACAGCCGGGCAGAACTCAACACATTCCCTCCACAGCGTACCCGATCTGTCGCTCACGCTGGCCTCGGTTACCGGGCCAGTAGAAGCAACAGCGTTTCATGGGCAGACACAAATGAAGAGCTGGATCCCCTTTTTGTACCTCTTTACTTACTCTCTATCTCCTCATCGTGCTCTCGCCATCAGACTGAATCTAGTCATGCCTACATACGTATAGCACATCGTACTGCCGAAGTAGAACTAGTATTATTAGGACATGCACGTGGGATCAACCTGTGATTATCACTAAGGCCAGAGGTCGCAGCTCGAACCTAGCCGTGCACATATGCCTACTCAACATGAGCGATTATGGAAGGGCAGCAGCCATTACCATCATACTATCATATTATTATATATTGTGTAATGGACGAAATAGAGAATACATGAATGCATTCGAAGGGTAAAAGGTATTGATATCGACACCAGAAGCAGGCGAAGTAGAACACGCGTTCCTGGCTGTCACCAGGATAAAGCTCAGTCATTGCGCTTCAATGCACGTGTATATGTAATGCAATCAAGCAGCCGCATATGCATAGACATACAGTATGCCCTGTATAAGGCATAAATTCCTTATGGCCCCCCACGGTCTTATTTATTAAGTTCGGAGGAAGGTTGGTAGATAACAGCAGTAGCAGCAGCCGCCGCAGTGGCAGGATCAACAGCAACAAAAACAACAAAGTAAATTCGACGAATAGCGTCTTGTCATCAGATATAGTGTGTGCTAAGCAACCAGCAGCTTAGGTAATCACAATCGTTACCTAAAACAGAACACTGAACACCGAATGGCCTAACTAGCAACATAGAGATTGCTATTTAGAAGGCCGAACTCTCTCCCTCTCTCTGTTTCTCTGCTGGCCGACAGCCAGCTATATCATCGATCAAATCACAATAGCTCCTCAGGAAGCAGGTTACACGTAACGTATACGGCATTCTCTACGATCCGGCAGAAATGGCAGGTTCGACTGTTGCGCTTGCGACACACACAATCTGCGAGAAATCAACCAAACCACATTGTATTTATATCATATGTCACCATCGTCATCATCATTATCATTCAGGCTTCCATTGTCAGCATAAAGTTTAGCGAGCCCGACGCGCAATGTCTCTATGTAGCGGTTGCCGGCGAATTCCTTCGAGCGAGGGGGTCACCCATCACTAACTGCCGTCTTCGTCCTCTTCTTCTTCTTCTCTACAAATATCCGTCTGCGTATCACGGAGACATCAGCCATACGCGTCTGTGTGTATGCGCGTGTTCGTTGGAGCCCTATGGAATGTGGCTATTTCCTTTGGCGTTTGGCTGGCTGCCTATACGAGACCCCTACTTCCTTAACTCGCTTAGCAACGATAGGTCACCCAGTTCAACGAGCAACCGTTCGTTCCCAAGAGCAGTCCCGAAGGGTCCTGAGCTACGCGGACGCTGCGGGCGCTTCAGCGGCGCAATCCTCTCTATCCGCCCCTCGTGTTTTGGCCCTAGCCGTATATGGCCTGCGGGGAGGCGTTCGTCCGGGGGTTGGCTTCTGCGCGCATTCCATGATCGCCGTCGCCGTCACCGCCGCCGATTGCCAGCCGAGATTGTCGGCCCGATACGGCGGCTTAGCAAGTCATGCCAAGTCGGCAACGCTAGCTAACGTTGGCGGCTCGACCGAACGGATGACCACAATGAGAAAGGCACAATGAAGCGTGCCAGCATCAGCTTTCGAAGGGAATCGCTTGCGGAGTAGTGTGCGGGGTAGCCTCGAAAGCGCGGATCTCTCCTTGGAAGAAGAGGGCTCCCTGGAGTGCCGGCCATGGCACCGACTTTGTCCGAACGCGCGCCCTCATCTCAGCCGCTATTAACGGCGCCTGTGAAGTGGCTGCTCTGTGAAGCCAGAAGGAGCTGACGACCGATGCCCGCTTGGATGGGAGCGGCATTTTCCCATTCCACATCCGCTACCCGTCTGGCAGCAACGCGCGCAGTTCCCTTCATTCTAAAAAGCGACAATCGCTCTCTCGCCGTCACGATGTCTCGGTGTCAGAACGTCAGCCCATTTCTTCGATGCTTCCTCCATCCGTTTCTCGGTCGGTCGGGTGACACAGGCACCAGCACAGCTTGACGATGATAATAAAAAAAGTCAGTCCAAAACTTGCTTTTAGCGTGGCAGCGATCAGCGGGCACGGGACAAGACGGGGTCGGCGAACAAGCAACGAAAGAACGCCGAAGCAGAGGGTTCGAGGCGAAGTGTACGTTCTTACGTCCAAAGCGCCTCCTCGAACTTCGCATTGCGCTGAGTACCAGCCAGCTGGGCTGGGAAAGGGAGCTGGGTTGCGGCAAACGAAGTTAGAATAGAATATTCGCATACATAATAATAATAATAGTCAAATTTTGTTTGCGTACTGCATGAATGCGTCTGTGAATAAATGATCTATTGGAACGGTAAAACTAGTGGCTTGCCCTAGATTTCTGAACACGAAGCTAATCCATGTCATCCCAGCTATTTGTCAACCAAGCTCGTACGTTAGCTTACATCATATATGTCGCTCGTGTGCTAGCTTATGTATGTAGCTCTGTGTTACAATAAATGATGCATCACATAACGGACGCCGTCGTATCGCAAAAGGCCACCACTTACTTTTATCTGATGTGAATGTTGAACATTCACAACTATACCAAGTTCGTTAACATTTCAAGCGTGCTCACAATCAGCCGTGTCTAGCATCAGAGGTACAATTTGCATACGGACCTTGTCCCGAGGAGACATGTCTAGCAGGTTCAAATTGCACTCGCAGAACTTGGGCGTTACAAGGGTCATAGTGCTCATATTCGTTTTGTCCCTCTGGAGTTTCGTTGCCGCCGAAAACGACTCATTGTCTCCAGTATATGAGCGTTTGCTTACCTGGAAGGAAAAGTATCAAACGGTTCGTAAAAACAAGTATCTTTAGTTATTCCGTCTTCAAATCGTCATTTAAATCGAATTCAAATAGTCTAGATGCTCATAGCTTTCTACGTCGTCCTTTGCCGCCAAAACGCACCCTATGCCCTCGTGCCTCGAAATAATGTCCACACCAAGGGGTCCATGATCTATGCCTATAGGATTAGGCTTGGTGGAGACAGAACGATGCGTACTAATATCATAAGGGTTGCCCAATACCAGTGGCTGAGGAATTGTGAACATTTCGCCGCTTTCCACATCTTTGTCTCCTTCGTTTTCTGGCTTCTGTCTACCGTTACCGCGACAGCTAGGAGAGGAACGTAAAGAACTAAGCGTAGCTTGATTTTTTGCCCTTTTGATTTTTTGCCCGCTCTCAGGGGCTGCTTGCTGCCGGAGTGCCGTTTGTCGCCATCTAGGCTTCCTTCTCCAATTGTCCCGGTCAACTCGTCCCCGAGGGCCCATTTTCGGAATCTTCACCCCGCTTCACGTATATATCGTTGCTTTGTCCTTTGCTTAGCCTTCCCTCACCGTGTCCAATTCCACTCTCGGCTAGGCTAGACTCAGCTCTCCTCAAGCCGGAAAGCGTTGTAGGCCTTCTTGCGCATTCCGTCAGATGGCTACACATGACCTTTATTTTTCTTCCCTCTCCTTGTCACACGCCTCCAGCTCGGAACGTCGCGCGGAGTGTCCGAGGCTGATATCCAACGGGCGGAGTAGATGTAATTCTACTCCTGCGTAACGCTGCACTAGAAAAATGTGAATGTCCATCCACAAGTGGGGCCCGCGAACAAAAGACAATATTTAAGTGTGACTTGAGAAGTTGGAACAGAGAGTGCGAATTCAAATTGTGATGTAGAAGATGTTCCGGTATATTTAATAAGAAATTGGGAATGATATTAATAGCCATGATACATTATTCTTGTAATCATTATTATAAGTAGAGATTTATCTCTAACACAAGGGAAACAACGTAAGTATAGCGGTCAGCGATCATAGTTCTAACAGCGCAACAAAAAGAGATAATCATCGCATATTTCGAGGCTGATAGCTTTTCCTCTCTCTCTTTCTATATATATATATATATATATATGCTTGGTCACAGCTAGACACGGCATGGTGTCTGTCATCCAAACAGCGAGTTACCAACGTCTCTGAGGACATATCTAGCTAGAACACATCTCTCGTGGCCTCCCACCTTTGAGGCTCCCCCCGGCTAAATTTGGACCTTAGCCATTACACTAAGAGTCGCGGTTTGCTGTTGGCCATGGACCTGCGACCGGCCCAAGCCGGGCGCAAGCTTCGATGCCTCCTCTCGAGTGGCTCAGCCTCGACGGATTCGATTCGACTAGACTGCTCCACTGCTGTGTTTGTCCTATGGGGCCACAAGCCATCACGGCCACCGCCAATCTAAGGGCTACTGCGGGCTGGTCCCACGACCGGCCAACTGACCGACGTGATTGGGACTGGCACTCAGGCGGCCATCGTCCTGGGACGACATCGCCTTCGGCCAGTGAACCAGCCGTAGAGGGGTAACTGGCAGAAAAAAGGCGGTGACCAAGAACTAGCAGAGTGGATTCTGCTCGTTTCAGCAGTGAGCAGCCGGGTCGTAGGTGTGTCCCCTGCGTCGCAAAGTTGACATCAGGAAGGGACATCACCCGTTCATCCGAACTCGCCCCCGATACAAGAGGTAACAGAGATGGCATGTGGATCGGGCGTTGTGCATCGAAGAGGATATCTGGGTGATAGACAGCATTGGCGTGGGGTCGCGACCGACCACCGGCTCCGTTCGTTCGTCGCTGTTTCCATACGTTGTAGTTTCCACTTAGACTTCCACGACGACGACGACGCCACAGCCGCCGCCGCCGTCGCAGCGGCGGCGGCAGCAGCAGCTAGAGGGCAGATCACCAGATCGACCTCCGAGACCTTCGGAGCGCACACACGGAGAGCTGTTACAGCTGGCGCAGTTGTCCGCTCTTGGCGATTCTCTGAAATGTCTTCCGTTCCACTACGACGGCCGAAGACTTGCTGGGTCTGGCCTGAACAGACTCGTCGTTGCATCAGAGATGTCGAAGATACGAATAAAACGAATAATACATATGGGCTATGTCGCTGAGAGCTGATATCTGACGAGATGGGTTCGTTGTTGTGTAACGATGCGGACGCCAGGGCGAAACACATATTTAACGAATCACAGATTTCTACATAGGCCGATTTCAGAACTCCATATATAGGGAGAAGGATGGAGAGAGGAATCCGTTCACGGAGCATTCTAGTGAAGCAATATAAACCTTTTCAATATAACCTGAGGGTCATGCCCATTTTCCATGAGGTCTTCGAGAGATGCTTATATGCCGTCTGGAGGTACTCTAGGTACGCCGTGCGCAAGTAGTCCGCGATGATATTCATAATAACGTTATGATGAGGAAATCTGTCGAAATCCGTGTCATCTGGTCTTCCTATATATTTTATTACTACCTAGTTTGCTTCGGGGTAATTCCTTGCATAGCAATAATAATATAATAATCATCAGGCAGAATTTCTCGCTTCCGATTTTCGCGAGATATCATTGGTGATATCATTTCGTGTTGATCATTGTCCGCTTGACAAGCTAGGCTAAATCTAAATCCTGTATCGCTCCTTTGGGATAGCTCGAGGGCCCTATGTACTGGGAGCGCTACCCTTTAAGTGACACTTATTTCTGGACCTTAAAGCACTACCTGCCCCCGCGTTCGCCGGCTGTCGGAACGTAGTATTCATTACTTGCAGGTGGCACCTTTTGGCATTTTCCATCGACACACGAAGGCCGATGGTGAAAGGCTGCAGCGGCCGATTCGCGAACGAAGCCACACCTTTGGCAGGCAAGTACAGCTTCCCGCGGTTCTGGGACTCAGATCGTCTCAGGTTGGCGCGCCAATCTAACACTGACCGACAGGGGCTTGCGAGCTCGCCAATGCTCCGAGGATAACTTGCCGCCAGGGCAGGCGAGCCTGGAACCACCAGGGGTGTGTTTCGACACCGCCCGGTCTCTCCCAACAGCGAACTCGACGAACGTCTCTGAGCTGAACAGCAAAGCCAGTGGGATCCTCTTCTCGGAGTACAGCGGCTGAAAGAAAGCTCCAGGCTAACGCAGGGTGTGCCAACTCGGTCTATTCATTCCCTTTTTATTATACTTCGTTTTTTCGCCTTTGCACCATTTGGAAAAACTTCTTAAGACACCCACATGAAGTTGTGTTACCATCTACCTGAGAAAGATGGGGGGGGGAGGTTGACAAGGATCCTGGTTCACTTTTCATTGTGGCACGTTTGTTCACTGGATTGAAATTTCAGTATAGAATGTTTTTTTTTATATTGTTCTCTATTTTAATGGTAAGTCCATTTGTTCATTTTTGCTTCGAAAATTTCTGGCAGCTTGTTTTATAAACGTTAAGTGTCTTTAACGATTAATATACGAATCTATTACAGCTTCTTTATTATCATTGTTACTATTATTATTATTAACATAATTCCGTTTCAAAATACACCTTCTTGCAATAGTGTGAATTTATTTAGGAAACTAGCTCGTAGTTCGAAGCTTTGACGACCCAACAGTTCCAGAGTGTACTAACCTATAGAAAAAAAATACATTAATTAGTTCCTTTCCAGTGTATTCTGATATGACATTTGCGAGATCCCATGATTACCTAGTTACCCCCATCCCCCGATAGTCTCCTACGTCCCACGTCAGCTTTCTCACGCTGTTACTTATGTGTACGGCCGACTACAAGCGCACCTAATGGAATCTTAATCTACCCCAATCGATCCACCAATTATTGGACGCTGTAACGCGCAGTAACGAGTCTATAAAAGGATGACTAATACATGCGCTCCTCCGTTAGCTCTCTCCCCCTCCTCTCTCTCTCTCTCTCTCTCTTGATCTAGAAAGGGGGCCAATCCCTAAGACGAACGAGCTACCCATTCTGTTATTTCCTCGATCTGTCTGCAGGGTGATAACGACCTCACCTCAAAGGCTTCGATGGTGTCGCGAAAATGTAGCCTTTCTGCCCGTGTCTCTCCTCTGTTGTTCTTTTATTAATACCCTCACCAGACACCACGCAGACAAGGCAGACAAAGCGTACCTAAACCATTAACATTTCTCCTCTAGCCGACGCGGGTGGTGAACGGTAGTCATTACGGTACGGTATCACACACAGCGGTTAGAGGTAGCGACTCCACCACCACCACCACCACCACCACCAGCATCGCACCGGACCGTCATCGCAGGTTACGTGCAGGATTCCGCTGATTCGATGCAAGAGCTCACCCCCGGACATTGTGCCGTCCTCCGCTAATCGTCCCCAGTGGCCCCGGGCGCGCTCCGATCACAAACATCCACCTGGATAACTACACGAGCTATCCATGCCGCCGCCAGTGAGCTACTCCGCAACTAAGTACCGATTTTATTATCTGTGTAATCTATGCAGCGGCAGTTAGCGGTCTTCTGATAATGCTGGTACTGTCAATATGGTAGTATATATTCACCATGCTATGAAGTATGGTGAAATGTCTTAGGTCCACGGGTTCGTGCATCGTTCTCAGATAGCCCGTTCATCTGTGGTGATACAAGTAATGATTTCTCATCGAAGGCAGAGGTGCATCCCAGCGCCGCGGTGCGTCGCAATGATTCACTAAGATGTTCATGATACGAATACATTTTACCGTCCCGCGCAAAACCCGTATGTAAAAAGTGCCGCTGCTGCTGCGAGCTCGCGTTCGAGCTTCTACCGACAGAGTGGCTGTCACAACCACAACACGCGGCATGTAAGATCATAGCTGACCTTCTGGTTTTGGCCGTTACTTTGAGAAACTTCTGACTATGAAAGCCATAGAGGAGGTGAAAGGCGAGACTACGCGAGCTAGCAGAAAAAAGACACAGCCAAGGCAAAGGCCAGCGCCGCCCACTCGGTGTGAAGCAAGAGGGTGCGGGGGCTGTTTAGTTGTGTCCGGTGTGCAAATGACCTAAATCAGTTACTCCACACGTATTTCTTCTCCGTTCTTCGTTCGTACCTCTGGCGTCGTCAAGGTCGCAGCCCACCACGAAGTCTGCCACCACGACTAGCGCCATTACCACTATTGCCAGAGTGAGTGGCAGTAGCCGAATAAGCGGTGCCAGCTCCGGCCGCCGAGGACCACTGCCGAGGACTACTGTTCTCGGCTGCTTTGCTGTGGAGTCTTTGTTCTCTGACCTCTAACTGTTGGGCACAGCTACTAAGATATCGCTACAGCAGACAGCGGGTCCGGCGTTCCTCAAGGCTCCCCAGTCCTATGTTCGTTCTACAGAGGCGGGTGGGAGCCGCGGACCTCGGCCGAAGGGTGCCGTGGTGCACCCCCTGTTGGCGAGCTGCTAAATCGAGGGACATCTCATTGTCGACAACTGGGCTCGGTCCGGCAATGAGGTCAGCCGGCCGCCAGCGTTCACGGCAGCAGCAACAGTCCATTCTTATGGTCGTGACCATCCCATTTGGTGGCCTCCGGGTCTCTCCGGGACAACTGTCCGTTTCTACCTCACGGTGGAACTGCAACGTACGTACGAATAGGCCGTACACCCGACGCAGCGTCGCTGGCCCTGCTGGCATTATACCTTTAGTAGTTCTTTTCAGCGTCGGTCTCCTACTGCGCCTCGGACCACAAGCTCCTAACACCCTTACTCTACCGATTCTTTCTCATCTCGCCTGACATAGACAACGGGACCACCTATCCAAGGACGCCGTTCTTATTACCACTCGCACTCTCTTGGTTGGAACATTGAATGAACGCGCGTATTTATAGCACGGGGTTACGTTGCCTGCGATAGAGATTTGGCTTCTTGGAGACAGGAAAGCAATGTTTCCGAGTCGCCGGCGTTTGGCGGCAGGGCGGTGAACAACCATATGCAGACATCAAGCATTGTTGCGTGTGTGTACCCGTGAATAACGATGGCCACTCAAAAGTGCCCTAGTGTTTCAGTGCAAGTCGTGACGTTGGGGTAATAAGAGCGGCGTCCTTGAATTGGTGGTCCCGTTGTCTATGTCGGTCGAGATGAGTAGGAGCAGTCCCCCACCACCGCTCCCTTGCCCCTAAAGAACAAACGGCTGAAGTCGGCTCCGCTGTATTCGCACTCTGTAGGCGAGCGCTTGTTGAAAATAGGTACCAGTACAAGTGAACAATATGGACACGACTTGCTACACTAGATAACGGTGCCTGAAATAATGTAGAAGTATGGTTCGCCAGGCCCAGTAAAGGGAACCCACGTAAGAGGGATGGGTTTTAGAAGGGTGGGAACCCGCACACTACCGGCAAACACCTACAAGCCGGTGTACATAAGTCTTTTTGACCATACCTCTATAAATAGCAAGATCAGGCTGTGGATGATCATTGCAGAATTGTCTAAGATGCGCGTGGCAAAGACGTCGATGGGCCACACAGGCGACACGTGTACCTATCGCTGAAACCCTGATAGAATATCTCCTTCAGTCAGAGCTGCAGATACTCGAATCCTGGTGAAATATGCACTGGTGCTATCTGCTTCGTGTGTTAACAGCAACTGTTCGGATGCTTTTCTATACAATGTGCCGAAAACTCGCAACTATGACACCGCAACTATCATCAGCCGCCGCAGGTGGAACAAACACTACATAAATACGGCCAGCGATCGACGCTCGAGAGAAACTCGTCAGAATTAAAAACAAGGAGATAATAGATCTCCACACATTATCTGGCCATCCAGAGCAGCACGGTTGATCCAGTAGTGCCAGTGCGTTCGAAAACCAGCCGTGGGACGGTTTTCGACCCGCGCGACGACAGAGATCATATATCGCCAGGCAAACCCTACGGAAGTGCTGCACATTCATATGTATAATATATATATATATATATATGTTTATCTCTCGGCGTGCACTACTTAGCATGGAGGTCACACTCGATGGTACAAAGGACAGTTAGCTATTTGTGTGCGTATGTGTCATTAGTAGCGCCCTTGCTCACTCTTCAGTGTATGTGAACGATGGATCGGGCAGAAGCGCCAACAGAATACCAACGGATCCACTGTCTGCCGTAGTAATATGGCGCGCTACGCATGTATATCGAGACAGCATATCTCCTAGTGAACGTAACATTACCCAGAGCGTAGGATGTTATTATCAACAGACTATAGTACTTTGCAGTATTCGACTAGGCGTCCGATACGAAGGCCGCGACTTGATGGCTTGGCAGGTTAACGTGGGTAAGATCTGACAGAATTGTAGGCAGAATTGAGAGATAGAAGTGACTTCGGAAGATATCGAGGACGCATCTCATCAGTGGGAAAACTCGACGCTGGCTGGAATCATAGAGCGGTGACCTTTTCAGAAGTTCTGCCATTCGTGCTATGTAGAACCTTTGAGAAGTTAGGCAACGCTGTAGCGTTCAAACAGCTTAGGAATCCTAGCATACGAAGTGTGCTAGGATTGAAAATAAGCACAACCGTATGAGGTTTGTTTTTGTCAAAATAATGACCGTGATGTTTGAAATAGTAACCGACCGTAGTGAACATGATCACACAGTCACATAATCCTATGGTGTACGATGACCTGTGAGAGGGTACCCTGTATTTGATGTAAATATGTATGTGTGTATATATAAATGTGGGAAAACTATTCTTGGGAAGAAAATAATTGTACAACGTTCGCTCAGTAGCGCAACACTGTTTTTGTCTACATTTATAAAGCCCACAGCCTGTACGTACGGACGGCGGATGTCCGTCCTTCGATCGATTACATTATATCAATGGAACATTGATTCAAGTATTGATTGTCATTTCAAATGACGGAGTCATCCAATGTGTTTGGCCGGTCTGCATGTGGCGATCCCCAACCATCAACCCAAGCGCTCGCAGCGAAAAGGATTGGCCAGGCGAGGACGTCGCGGGAGCACTCGCTCAGCCTCTCGACATGAATGGCTGCTCACGTTCCGGCCATCAGTAGCGTATACGTTAGACGAAGGCGGGTGGTCAGATTCCCACGCGCAGTGAGAATGCTTCACTCACGTGGCATGTGTCCACTGTCTCCCAGAAGTCCCTTGCCACTTGGGATCGAGAGCGAGAGAGAGAGGTAAAGGGCTCGTTGCGGCTTCGCATTGCGGCCTAGCACGACGATAGAGGACAAGTCAGGCGTGTGGCCGGCCGCCTGTTGACGATTCGAGTAGCGGGACAATGACCAAGGGACAGACAATGCGTTGACGACGACCCCCTCCACCCCCATCCCCATGTAACCCCTGACAGACGCTGAGAAGGATTCATCACTAGGGCGAGCTCCACATCGTGTATCCCCCTCGGATCCACTCGGCTCGTGTAGATCTGGCGAATCGAACGGAATCGACAGCCAGCGGGGGTGGCAATCGGCTCGGCGTCCTTCCTAGATAACGACTGAGAAAGCAGACGGCCGATGTCTTTCCGCAAAGTCCGCCTTCCTCGTCTAGGCCTTCGTTCTCCGTGGCTGCCCACGAGTTCGCTTGTGCCAAATGGCTTATCCCAGTTCGCCTCTCTATTTCTGCCTTGCAGCGTACAGTGCTAATTTCCCACAACGACCCTTGTGCCCTGCGACTCCCTACTATTCTGCCAGCTCTATACGAAGTCTATCGCATCTACTACACACCGAATGCTTGCCGACCCCCCCCCTCCCCCGCGCTTTCTCTCTAACTATCACTGATAAGAAAAGGCTTGCTGACCCTGCCGACTTCTACAGGACAGTCACTAGCTTGTGTGGCTCCAACCATAGCAGGGATCACTCGGTCACCCAGTCACTGGTCTCTAGACTAGTGACTCATCCGCGAGTGCACATACGGCTAGTGGAATGGTGTAATGGTGGACCTTTTTTTTTGGGGGGGAAGGGGGTTCAGTTGGCAATGGCAGACTTTCAGTGCGTCGCGCTCGCCGAGCCGAAGCTCGTTTGCTCGTGCGAGTAACTATCAGCGTATTACTATTATTATATATTCCTCCAGTCTCAGAGACTGAGCGAAGGAACACTTGAAGCCGAGCGGCCGAGCAGAAGAAACCGCATCGTACAAGGCGACGCGATAAGATACTCAAACGAACCGACGGCCGTGTCTGCTTTTTGCATCAAGTAAGCGCTAAGTAGTTAGTGGCACTGCCCAACAAGAAGTGCTTGTTAGGAATAGGGTCGCTGTAGTTGGTTGGCCTCGATGCCGGTCATTGGGGTGAGCTGTGGTGGTAATTCAGTTTTCCGCCTCCTTACAGATCCCCCGACGGCTTTCTAACTTTGACTTATATCGAGTCTGGGACGTCGCGATGCAGGATAGTCCGTAAGCACAGGCGGTTACGGTCACCCGCACTTATCGATGTGCTCTATAAATACATGAGCAAATAAAGCGGTTATTACATTTCCATCGCACTCGGCGACTTCCGATAGCGAGAACACATGCACACACCATATGGGATGGATGACTCTGACCTTATGAATTTTGCGTAGTGGCAGTACAATGATCCTGTAGTGTGCCCCAAACGCGCAAGGGCCCTGTCTACCTGTCTCGAACATAAGAATTCGACTAAGTCCGAGCGGGCCAAGTTCGCATAACATCCGCATGTGAACTGCAATCATGTAAGATCGGAATCATTGCAATTATAATTGTTGCTCGTATCCGGAAAGAGCATTGCCTCAAATCATCTTACCTAAGCACCGGGAAAACGCTATCAAACGCTACCAACACACCCTTCAACACAACTAACCTTGAGGAGGCCCGAGGTTTAAACCGTGTGCAAATCAGAAGCTAGATTGCATCGTTGGACCATTTTTGGGCTTAATCTTCCTCAAAACGATTTTTGAAACACCTGTGCGTCATAGTCAAGTCACTCCATCCGTATCGTGGACTCGTGGACTATTGCACCACCAGCAATGAGCAGGTTTTGACATACGAAATATTAGGCAATGGTGTTGAAAACATGAGATAAACATATACTTAAACAATACTATACAATCCTATACAATTATTGGAAATTCGTTTCATGGGCTTCAACAGTAACTGCTATTCGGGCCTGTTCACCGTTCGGGGCACCCTCCCATTCGAAGGCATACCCTCGACCTGTCTTGGGGCCTTAGGACGAAGAGCGCAAGATAGCCACCACTCCCATCCCTGGTTATCGCTCTGCCAACCGTCGGGTGCTATATTTAGAGCTGTTGTGTGCCAGTCTGGCTGGCAGGCTGTCTGACTAGACCTTGCACGGATCTACACGCGAAATATTCCCTTCAATGGGTGGCCAACAGTGCCGGCGGGTCTCATAACCTGCACGTTGATTTGCGGTTTATCTGGGGTGTTCAGAGACATCGTGAATTCGCTCCTCGTAGGTAGAACACATCCGACTGTCTGGGAGCAGCCGTCGCTCGTAACTGCCTGCCTGGACATCAGAAATACAACTTCGCCTTGATAGAATACATTCATACAATCCGGGAATGTGCGGAGCCATTTTGCGATAACGCGCGATTTCGATTCGGTATTTGCATGCGATGATGTTGTTCACGCACCTATGATTTATGCTGGTGCCACATCGTTTTGCTACCCAACCAAATGCTTGGGGCTGGGCATTACCTTTGTCCTGTCCGCACAAAGTGCATATACACTGTCGCCAGTACTACATAGAAATCTAACTACAATAAGACAACAACGCCGTCTGCGTATAGAGCTTGAGCGTGCCGTCGAATTCGACGTGCTCGATGTTCCTCTGAGTTGCGGCAAGCGCAAATTCCTCTATTCGGGACGCTCTTCCAGGAGCAGTGCGCGCAATTAAGAAAGTCATGCCATCCGACTAACAAGATCTTGTCAGTATTGTAATCAATACTGACATTATCGCCACTGCCTAACTATGTTAGCTCCTAATGAAAAACGTGCATCAGTGTCTCGCAACGGACACTCGCGTTGTGCCGTCCCAATAAACACCTGCGATAGTCGAAGCAGACCCCGATAGTCCCGGCAGACTCGTTGGTATATGGCAACAACGCAAAATAATCGACGCGCGATGAATTAATTGAGTGAGAGAAAGGCCTAGGAGAGAAGGTGCTACCCGGGGTATCGCGGTGAACGCCTCAACTATTACGATGGCCTATACAAAGTAAATCGCGCGTGCAAAATGCCCCCGCCGGTGGATTTAGTCGGCTTTTCAGCCAGCTCTTCTGTCGGGAGCAGGCTACTATTGGCCGTCTCTGGCCTTCAATTCGGTGACTGGCGGCGCCGTAACGCGATCATAATCCTTATGGTACATTGGCGGCGGCCACAAAACTGCAATGTAAGAGGGTTATTGTTACAGAGTTGTACACGTAACGTGGTGAAATGGGGGAGGCGTGTAATACAGTGAAGATTATGTGATGGAGTGCGGCCTCTGCCGACGTTCAGACAAATGACGATGGCAATACCCGACTGCCTATTTCGGCTGTATCTTTTTCGCGAGTGCCCGATACGCGATCTGAGATGGGAAATGTGCCAGGTAATGTAGCGAGGTAAATGTGCCTAGTCGTCCAGGGCTCAAATCCTGTCGTGGAAGGCCCCACGCGTGGATATTCCTCGCGTCATTTTTTCGCCTTCTTCTACCGTCATACAAATACTAAGTACCGATAAATGTGCTCTGATGGGCGAAGAGCTGGCTAGAGCAGCTCAGCCGCATACGAAACTTCAACTAAGGTGTCGTTCACACTAGGGTAACGTGTCGCGGCGAATCTTTTTGAAGACGTGCATAATACACCGTTCTCCTTAAAAAAAAACCAAAAACAACTGGGATAACGCTGCAACTATAGTCCATAGTCTGATAGCTCGTCAGTCTCTGACCAAATGCCTTGGCAGTTCATGCAATTTTGGTGGCAGCCATGGGATATATCCTATAACAATATATATATATATATATATATCTGTTTTTTCGAGCTGACCCTCAGCTCGAAAAAACAGACTGTTCCCCTATCTGACAGGCCTCAGCTATGATACAGATACATATATATATATATATATATTGGTACCACCCCTTTAGATTAATAAAGGTGTATTTGTATTATATATATATATATGTGTGTGTATCTGTATCATAGAGACCATATTCACACGACTTTGCGGAGTTCGCGCTCGCAAATACTCGTTAGAATATCCACCGTACCTGTCTTGTCTCTCCAGCTCCATAGTTTCGCGTTTTGCGAGCGATGGCGATCAGCAAGAGTGGCAAGCAGCATTCGGTAAGTGAATAGCGTGAAGTTCGGTTAATAATTTAGCAAGCGCATACATCACATGTACGGAACACCCTGCACGTCACAACCACACAGGATAGAGAGAGAGAGAGAGAAGGTGAGAGTGAAAAAGATACCACTGCTGCGTCTACTTGTGCGAGAGGGGTAAATGAACCATCCGACCTACACCTGGCGCCACCCCTGAGGCCGAATTCTAGACAACTGCGCGCAGTAGGGTGCCGCGCTCTCTCGATCCCCCATATATATATATATATATATATAATATATATGGGTGGCCTAGAGAGCGCAGCAGTCTACTGCGCGTATATATATATATATATATATATATAGAGGCAACTACTTGCCTGGCTTACTTCATAACTAACAAGTGCGCGTCCCTATATTCCCTTGGCGAATGGTAGGCCCTGCTCGTCCTCTGTTATTTGTCCTGCACGGTGGGCAGAAGTAGTGCAAGGTACAGCAGGCCACAGCTTATAGTTTGTCCGCACTTGATGGGACAACGCTGTTCCAACTGCGCCCTCCATCCAATGGTGTCGCACGCAGGACTGAACTAATAATATAATCAACTTCGGTGATCCTTATACTGTCATATCTAGCGCGGAGTGGGGGCGATAAAGCCTATAGCGAGTGCAGTAGTAATCATAGCAATAACACTCTCTCTCTCTCTCTCTCCCTTTGTATCTGTTGAGAATAATATGTACTTGGAAAGTGTCACATAGACACGGGCTCAATGGGTCGACTTTTGTTGCCCTGCTCTAGTGAGGCCTAATATAATGGCAACCCCAGCAAGCCGCTTTCATTAGAAACGGGTCTGCGAACGTGCCGAATATGCCTCCATTAACAAACAATGAGATAGCCCTCCTCGGACCTCTTGCTGAATAAGATACGTCTACAGTTTATATAGGATTTAGTGGTAGTGGCAACTTGGCAGCGAGGGAGATTGGCGGTGTTCTGACCGTCCGAGCTGTATGAGAAACGAAAATTCGTGTTGTCTTATATTTCCTCGAACTGAAGAAACGCAAAGACAGGTCTTGGCAAGCCTGGACAATTCCGCCTGTTAAGAACTAATGGACTTCATCGGCAAACGGTACCGGTAGCTAGTCGGCAAGGGCAGATTTCCACACAATTCGAAAACGTCATTATTGGACGGAACAGGGCACTATATTCTTGGGCAATACCCATAAAATATTATATTTACTATCAATCAACGCTAACGCAGATTACGAGGTTACCGACACCTAATATACATCTATGCCGATATTGGTAGAATCGTAATAATTGCTGTGTAAGTGAAATCACGATAGGGTGGTAATCATTTGATACGGCGGTGGTCGTCCCTCATATATATATTAACGCTGCATGATCATTCAATCTCTCTGCAACGCATTTGCCTGGAAGCCACTATGGGTCTGCTACCGATTCGAAAGGGTTGCTAAATACTCTATATTCCCAAGTGTGTACAAGGATCTCACGGCAATGAAAAGCTGGAACTTCATCTGTGTTTTGCCTACGATTACAGCAAAAAAACGTCGAGCATATGCTATAAATACGTACGCATCGTTTCATCTATGGGTTGTGTTGTATCTAACAAAATTTGACTTCAAAATTGCTAACCTCACATAAATAATCCTCACTACGAGTACTATTTGATGTATTGAGCCGCCTGACAGAGATTGTATCGTTTGGGAGACGTGCTCTCGTGTTTCTTTCCACTGCGATTGGTTACTATCGGTGATCTGGGCATATGTGGGACTGGGCACGTGTCCTTAGGTTGTACACGAACGAATCGTTTGATCGATATCTAAAAATGACGTTACGACATCGGACTTTCTCTGTCTCTTGCTCTCTCTCTCTTTGGAGGTTAAAGCCCGGGATCGTTCGTCCTACTCGAGCATGTATATTATTCCCAATTTAACCTTCCGTGCAGTCCACAAATCCCGACCTGAAGTCGGAGCTCGTAGTTCACACAACGCATAGTACTTGCTATCTAGTGTACCTTGTGGCCTTGCGTAGAAAATATAATTGAACACGATCCCCTCCCCTCCTCTCTCTCTAGCCAGCGCCAGTGTCATTCTCTATCAAGGTCTCCTCTGCTGCTTACGGTTGGCAACGTGACATACACGTACAGGGTCCTGGAATTCCACATGAAATTGCCCCATAATCCCCTCCAGAGCTGGGCTATCCTATACCGCGGGCGCAATCTAAGAGGAACAATTCGTTGTTCGACGAACGCCCGAGAAGGACTTCAACCACACTTTCTATGACGTAGACGGACGCATTGAGAACGAGCGTCTCCTTGTTCCCCCTCAACCACCCTCTCCATTGGCTGCGCTATTTCCGTCAGTCCCTGTACTCAATTCAGCACGGCCCTTACGACCAGCAGCAGCGCAGCACAGCACATCGTTGCATGCATATTTTCCCTCTGTAGGAATTTGGTGTGAGAACCGTTTTTTATTCAACATCGTGACACTGTCACGCCGTTCAATGCAATCCACTGACACCCAAGCTTTCTTTCATCATTCTCTGTCATTCAAGCTTTTTTGGCCAGAATAGAGACACAAATCTCTTGTATAACATCTCGGCAACATTTCGCCGTGTCACCTTGGCTGCTCCTGCAGTTACTATTTGGCTGAAAAAAATTCCACCCTTTTTCGCGAACCCCCCATCCACCAAGGTGCGTGGCCAACGACGACGTGGCTTGCGGGCCGATCCGAGTGCCAACATCTGATCGACGTCCAGCTCGTTTCCCAGTAGCATCTTCTTCCTTTCCTTCTTCGCAGTGTTCTGCCACTGGCAGTGCCAACATTGAATTTCGGTTATATCCCGCGTACATACCTTTTGTTCCAATAGAAGCAGTTCGAAACTGGGTCAGACCGGCTCGACTTGGCCTCGTCTAAGCCAGCCTTGTCTGACCAGATCAGAGCAGACCAGTCGACGACGCGCGGGACGCTGCTGTCTCTATGCAACGCCACTTCAGACTTCTCCCCCTTCTAGCGAGGATCCGTCTTCTGGCCTGTCCAACTCCTGCAGATGCCGCAGGACCGCACCAACAGCACAGCACTCACTTCACTTTATTTTCCTCTCGTTGCTGATTTTCCCTGCCGCTTGCTTCGTTCACAGGCCAAGCCACCTTCTTTCTCCGCAACTGTGATGTGATGGCGGGAACAGATGGGGGACAGGCGGGTAAAAAAGAAAACCTCTTTCTCGATCTCCCATCCCTCGAAGCATCAGAGCCCTGCTTCTCAGCTCCCCTTGCTCATACACACGTTTCCTTCGTTCCGTTTCGCGGCACGTCTTTTTCTCCAGCTGTATCAGTCAACCGTATCCCTGACGGTGCCCTCTTCGGCGGTTCTGCCTTCTTCGAGTTCGACGATCCGCTTGCAGGCTGCTTTTCTCAATCAACGTCGTCTCCTCACACGAAGATGGCTGCTGCAAGTGGCCGGCCGGTAAGTGGGAGACGCTGCCGGCGTTTTGCGATCGCCGTCAATCGGCGGGCACGGTCCTCACGTGGTCAAGGTGATGGACAGCGGCGAGGGCTACCGACGAACAGTCGGCGATCCCCACGTCGTTGAAGGATAGGGGGTCGGTCGTTCGGGGTCGGGGACGAATCACTGCTAATCACAACCGCTAGGGCCTAGATCACTTATCAGAGTCACCTACGCCGTTGACGTTTCTCTCTCGCTATTCCTCTCTTGAATTCGCATGCCCGGTGGTCGCAGCCACAACAGCAGCCTGTCGCATCAGAGAGCCTTCACCCCTTCATCGCAGAGGATGCTGTGAGAGGCATCAGAAGGGGAGAACGAGCTTTCTGATCTATCCTGTTTCGCGCCCCGCTTTCCACAAAGAGACGTGCGCGCCGATCGGGGCAGACGGGCGGACGGTCTAGCTAGGGAGGCTCTGTACATATGTGATACCACTTCCACCACACGTCTGACACTGACTGATTGGTATCCGTTTTCTTCGGGTGGTGCTTTCCTTTGCGGCACTTCTTTCTACCAGCCGTCTCGTTTCGCGGCCGAGCGCTATCCGTTCTTATCGCTTCGTCCTGCGCCTAGTTCCAGCCATTCCTCTTTGTCGGTCGTCGTTTTTGATTGAACCCGCTCTTGTTTCGCTCCTAAGACTTCGTAGCGCGTCCGACTTCTGCGAGTTTCCACTTCGCCTGTTCTGTTCCTCTTGGCACTGGGGTCAACTCAATCCGTAAGCAAGCAACTCAATCCAGAGGTTTGAAGACGGTCGCATCCGATGGGAGACACAAATGTTTCCCACCTATCAGCACCGGTAGTAATTGTAGTAATATTTACAATAATAATCATGGGTAGTATTGATGGCGGTGGTGATAACGCTCGCTGACGACACTACCACGTTCGGTTAATCCCCGTCCCATCCGCTTCCTGCTGCACGTTGACAGCTGCGTTTACGAATCGCTTCGTCATCCACCGCGGCTGAAGAAAGCAAACCAACCACTCACCAGGGAACTACAACCACTATGATTTGCCACGAGACGCACGATCACACCATCACATAACCATCACCATAAGGCCATAATCCACGAGCTATGCACAACGGCGAATGCTTTGCTTTTTCCCAATGGGCCCCTCAAAAAAGTCGTACCTGCCTGTGCAACCCTTCCTGCGGGAACCCGGCAATATTTTGCAGCACGTTGTGACGGGTAGGAACGCTGCTGCTCTTGACGCTCATACTACCTCATACTTCGGCGCCTCAAGAGCTCGAAGCGTTGGTTCCGTGACTATTGCCTCGGCTGATCTCCATCATTGGTCACGAAGACTTGTGACGCCCTGACCCAAAGTTGCTTGAGGACGCTGCTGTGGTGAAAACTGACAGCGGCCTGGAACTCTAGGGCGGTTGACAACCTAAGGATGACTAGCTTACCCGATTGAGATTTCCAAAGGCACCTACCATCGGATTTCCACACTGCGCTTGTTCCTGCCTCTTCTACTGCGTTTCTGGTTGGAGACCTGAGCAGAATCAGTCGCAGAAACAGCTCGAGAGAGAGAGAGAAAGAGGCAGGTCGTCGGCCGCCGCCGCCACCACTCGACCTAGCCGTGCAACAACCTAACAACTCGATGCTGCAGCTCACGTATCATCGCCCCAACTAACTACATTGAGTGGGTGCCGTACACATGTGGTCGTTGACACCCTCCGTCAGCTTGAACTTTACCCCTGCTATAGGGTGTCGCCGATGAACGCCACAGCTCTCATCGCCTCCGTGATAGCACTAGCACGCCGTCTCACTAATGAGCCAACAGGAGAAAAGCCAATAAGTTGATAAGAAGAACATAAGAGGCCAGCCTGAGGCAAATATGTTGCACGCACCCACTTGATGGCGGCCCGCTGTCTTGCAGAAGGCAGGCGACAATGATTCCGACGGCGGCGACAACTTCGATATGCTCAGGTATCGTATGTGGCCGACCTACAAATGAGATTATAACAACGTACAGAGCGACATCACGGGTAGTGCTTGACCTCCCTCGAGTACAACTCGGTTTTGACTTCCGTTGTCGTTTTGCGACTTTCTTGTGTGTTGGCAAAACATTCAAAACAGCATGACACTTGATCTAACGACAGCTAGACGTCTACATCCAACCACGTGATCGTTGATTCGCCGTCTGTTGAGATTGTGTATGCTACTCCGCAATGAATCCGCCTTGATCTTGCCGGCTCGTTCTTCTTGGGTTCGTTTTTTGCTACTATTGCTTATCCTCAGGTTTGGTCACAAGATGTCTAATCTCTTCGGCCATCTGTTGTTGTCTTTGTCGACAACGTCTTTTTCGAGTTACAACATACATGTACAAGGACGTACTCATTTGCGAGTGGGTTCTCCTCGATCTTCGATACAACACAAGTCTCGTGTAGGCCAAGTCGAGCGAGCGGACGGCGTCAACGTCTTCTCCGCAAAGCTCGGCGTGCCCGACTGCGAAGTGAGAACCGCCTCGGCGTGTTTGTGTTACCCTCCGCCTTCTGGAGAAGGTTCGCTCTCTCTGGATGTGAAGGCAATGAAGGGCAGCGCCGTCCGGCGGGCCCTTGCACCACGGGCCGAGCCATGTGCTCGAGCAGCCGCGTGGTCGCGAACAGCAGCGCCCCCAACGGAGGAGCTGGAGACCCAACTGGGCACCCCCGCCACCGTGCCCTACCTAGTTACCGCGAACAACATCGTACCGCCCATAGAAACAGACAGATACTCGGTCGAGGGCTAGGCGCCTTCTCTGTATACAGTTACTCCGGACGAGGTAGGCAGCCAGCCAGCCAGCCTCCGTAACCTTCATCCTCTGACCAGTGGTGCGTTTGCGCGATCGAACGCTCTCCCTAAGCTATTAGATCCCATCCCCACGAGCACTCCAGAATCAGAACATTGAACACTGATTCCAGTTCATGTCGTTGTCCGCCTACTGCTATCACTATACCTCTGCGCACCGATTGTCCTGTGATATACGTATTTCCATATGTGGGTTTTGTCCAGTATCAAACAATTTGTTGCCCATAGTTTCTCGGATTATTGCTATTCGTTTCAAGGATTATTTTATCGTTGCTTGGCCGAACGTGCAACGGCTTATTGTGGTAGACCTGTACGAGAAACTCTGCAGCAGGTCCAACTGGAAATACGCATTGCGAACCCGACAACAATGACAAGGAGATATGGTCAGAAATGACGCCCCTATAAATAATCAAAGTGAGGAAAAGCACGGCTGTCGAAATATCTGAATCTACAACATACGATTAGTAATGCTATACTACGCTCCGTAGATTTTGGATGCGTCGAATAGGATACCGACACACGAACACACACACTCATAACTTGAATTAACCCGCAGTTACTGTTTCCCAAAGTAGGGTAAGTCTTCTCGCGGAAACATATCTTAGCATTTACATAGTACAACTGAAATCGCGATAGCGTATCGCGGAAAAGCCGTTTGTCACGAGAACGAAACAACCTGTTTCCAAAGTCTTCGTTTGCTGCACTGACAGATACCATCTATGTCTACCATCAATCTACTCAATCAAGCTCATGCTTTGTGGGGCAGCAATCCACGATCCAAAGCCAGGATACCCCAGAGAGAATAAGGATCAAAAATTGCCTCTAGATAGGAGACGCCAAAACGCTTCCGTAATGCAGATGGCATTGTACGGAAAATGAAACATGCACAGTACACAAAAGTCGTTCGTCAGGATATAACCATCCTATGAAGGAGCTTGTATCGATCAGCTTTCCGAGAAGTCTTCGAAACCCATTATAACGCCACCCTTCAACGGGCTGGGTAAACAACGACATCGTCGAGTCGACCGGCTAATGCCACCACCCGTTTCCACGCATTTTCCCTTATCAGAGCGTCCACAGGAGCCATGATGGCATGACGCGAGGACATTTGCACTTGAACACAACGGCCGTATCATTAGTCAGCTGTATGGTGTCGGCCAAGTAAATAGCTCTGCCATGCAAAGATACAGTGTGCTCATGATGGTGGAGAGCGCGAAGTGTCGGGCAATGACAGAGCGGGGAATATCGCCCGCCAGAAATGTAGCCTTCAATATGGCGAATGTATAGGACCACCTTCTGGAGCGCTCACTTGATCACTCCTGCGTTATGTATGATAATATTACGATTATGTAGAATACGCACGCAATGTATGTCTATAATTAGCTATTGCTTTCCGTCCTTGTCACCTTTCTTACAAGAAGAAGAAGAAGTCTGACAGCTAGCGTAGGTGACCAGTTCATAATAACCAGATTGACTCCGACGGAGCTGACACAAACCACGATATCAGGTTGTCAACGTTGATGCTAGAATCAGCTGGTTGTAGATGGGATCTTTCTTTCGTTATTTTTAAATACGTGCAGAATTGCAGGTTAAAGTTTGCAACGCGAATACTAGCAGACATAATGAGCACCGCAGCAACAAAAACTATAACAACGACGCAACCAATTACAGTAGAAGAGGAACCAATGACAGGTACATGCGTGCCTGTTCCCGGTACTGTCTACCGGTTCTGAACTTCGACAGGACGTCTATCTTGGAAAGGCTCATTGCCGCGCCAGTTCGTGCCGACGCCATCGAGTCCACAATGTCGGCTCGTTCCCGCTCTGCAACGCATAGCAGCCATGGCCGTCGCGAACGAGCAAACGGTACCCCGAGTGCGGGTATTGGCGGGATTCGGGTGTGGTGTAGGGGCGCGGAACGAGTTAACACGCGCAGAAACGAGACAGCCCCTTAGTCGAGGCCACTGCTCCCTATGGGAACGGGCGAATGGCTGCAACCCGAACACAACTAGGTCATTCCCCTGGCAGTTTGGCCAGCAAGCCTCGTCCGCCCGTTGACCAAGCCCGTTTCTGACCACCGTTCCGCACCCACCATCGCTGCGACGGCCGTCGCTGGACTCCGCGTTCGCCGCGTTTCCTCCTTGTCCTCCCAAGCCACCACAACCGCTACCGCCACAGCAAGTCCCTGAAGAGAAGCTTGAGACCGACCGCTCAACGGACGCAGCAGCAGCAGCGAAGGGCCCAGAGCCCGGAGACCCTCTTGTGTCCGCGGCCGACGACGGCGCAAGCCCGAACGATTTTTCATGAGGAGACAGACGAACACAGAAGCAGTCGCCAGAAGGACGCGGCAGCGAAGCATGGACCCGTTAGACGAACGTCGGTAGCCCGACCGGCGGACCGCTGCTTGCGGCCGCAGGCAGCCGCCGCCGCCGCACGCCCGAACCGCTCGGTCCGGGCGACCCGAGGCCATGCCGAGCTCTGCACAAACCTCCCGCAGGCCCCTTTAAAACTCGCAGACTTCAAGGGCTGTCCGCTCACACAAGAGAAGAGATCCTCGACTGTTAGTGGAACGGTTGCCGCCTTCCACCCTTGCGCCGCCTTGGGTGAATGCTCCTGGCTAACCAAGCCGCGGACACTGCACAGTAGCACCAAGTGGGAAGGCTCTTGTCGAGAAGGCTCCTAGTTCCACGTCCGCCCGACGTGGCCACGGACCCCGGAACGAACAACGAGAAATAGAGACAGAATGATAGAGCGGACGGTGAAGAAGTAGGGGGAGAGGGGGTAGCTGAACGAACGAGTGCAGCTCTCGTTGTCCTGGAGGAGTAGTGGTGGCGGCGGCGGCGGCGACGGCGGCCGGTGGTACCGAGGCAGCTCATGAGATCGCAAAGAACCCCTGACAATAAGGTCCGTCGGCCGCTTTCAGCGGCGCACACGCGCTGGGTGAGCCCCCTCCCCACATCAGGAGCTCACCCAACACACGGGACCAACTAACAGAGCGGTCAGAACGCTAAGAGAGAGAAAAAGAAAGAGAGACTATATCTCGCCTATCTGTAGAAAGATGGACCAAGTGGCTGAGCTAGCCAGCCCGCCAGCTCATTGTGTTCCCCGCTTGGACACCGTGACCGTGTATAAGTATTTCAAGTCGGGACACGATCAAGCCCTAGATGTTCCCGGACGTCGAAGTCTAACGCCAAGTCCCGGCAGTCCTTGCGTCTTTCTCTCTCTCGCTGGCATCGAGCCACCAAGCGCCGAGGTCGCTTCGGCACTAAGTCGCACCACCAAGTCGCGCCGCTTCGTTCTATAATATAATCGTATGCGCCGAAGATTGAACGCGGACAACCGCCTTGAAGCCGCCCGGATGAAGAAGCTGAATTGATAAGCTAGTCGATAAATTCGGCTGTTCTATCGACTGCTTCTAGCATAATAAGACGATGTGGCGGCCCTCCAACGACCCTCGGGCCTCGACTCTCGAGCCAGTTTCGGTTTCGACGGCCCCTCGGGACGGCGGACTAAAACTACACCCGAGCTGAGCGAGTTCCCGGAGAGCGACATTACAGTAGCACGTGTGCAAAGCCAGAATGGATCACTTTGTAGCGAAGAAATAATCCCATGGTCAATTGTGGAAATAATAGAAGTGATAAATTCAAAAAGAGAACACACACACACTTCTCTCCTTAAGGTTACCTCTACGCGTTTGTAGGTATGACGTGACATTGTCTACAAACGACAACCTATCCACTTGGATACGCCTAATATCGTATTCATAGATAGGGCAAGCCACGATGAGGTCCGACGCGGTCCTGCGAGGTCACCTGTGAATATATCAATATCACCTAATGCGAACTGCCCAAGCGTGGGTGGCCCCTTGGGCCACTTCGATGTGACCTCGATAGAGGAAACAACGGCTGGCAGGTAGCAAATGTTCGTTCCACGTAGCACATCGCAACTAGGATAGGACGGTCACTCATGAATAGCACTATGTATTGGTGTAAGTATATCTACCTGGCCAGTCTTCGTGATGCCGTCGTATCAGACAGATGGTACACAAGCGTAGCGAGATCGTAATGGCGTTTGCAGAGTATGAATTGCTGAAAATCTTAACGCACAGGCTCGGCTGCCGTGACGGTGCTCCTCTACAAGTTTTTGCAACGACGTCCTGTCCGTGCCTCCCTGAACGCCCTGGCTGTACGCAGCAAACTTTGTGATAGGAAAGTCGATGTGGCCACCCTGGTACGTGGGCGAAAGCGCTAAACGATTGGAAAATATCGCCGCTGCAAAGTGATGGCCTCTTAAGCCTCAGACGACGAACGGAACATGTGGCCGGTAGAAACGATGTGATGCTAGCTCTTAGGAAAGCAAGCAGTGAGCGGGTTAAAGGGGTAAGAGCTTGACGATATCCTCCCCTATTCGCTGTATCCGGGAACGATGCAATCTGCCCAGACACCATCTCGCTCACACAAAACCCTGAGCTATCCGGCATTTCCCGCTCGTCAAAGGCCTTCCAGAGGTTCTCTTGCTGGGTTCTGGCCAGATCACACAGACCTCGGAGCCTTTCGACGCACGAGGTAACATCGATCGTCGTGGAAACCGTACGTAGATAACCACCAGTCTATGAGTACGTGTGTACACTCGTATTGGAGAGCTTGTCAGGGTGCGTGATGGGGAAAATTTTAAAAGTGCCCCATATACCTTATAGGAGACGAGAGAGAGAGAACAAGTTGAAGGAAATAGCGTTCGGCCATTAATTAGAGGCTATCGTATGCGCATGACAATATGGAACATTTCAACTAGCCTGTAAATCATATGGCTTGCTAATAAATTACCCACCAGTCCAATGAAGGCACGATAGACCTCAACTGTCGAGTCTTTCCGTAGGTTGAACACACGCACGCACACACATATATATATATATATATATATATATATATGTAGACGTAAGCCTATAGTTAGAAAACAAACTAGTTCACGATTCAAGTATATGGTAGGCTAATATAATAAGTAGAAACTTAATCTGTATCAATTGTTCATCCCTTCCTGTTTCAACGTGAAGGTCTACATTTTGTTGTTAGCTTTAGTATTTCGCCTGTCCCTACTATAATATAAGTAATACTTTGTTCCACACCACTCTGTATATATCGATACGTGTAGACACACGAACTATACGCAATACGAACTCGAATCCAGCACCATGGGCAATTATCTGACAGACACAGGTTGTTAGACCAAATGAAAATCCGCCACGATCGACGGTGGAGCACGCGATGTTCTGGAAACCGCTCAAACCGCCACTGAATCAGATAATCGCCTGCATGTATTTCATTAGATAGCAATCTCTATAGCAGACGGGCGGTAGGTTAGCTGATAAGGAAGTTGTAGAAGGTTGGAGAACCAACAACCATACATCACTGTCGTTAATGAACGCCGCATATTACTTTAAAGCATCATTATACGGATAATCCTAATTAGATCGGATCATTAGATTGTAAACAATCTTAACAGTAATACACTGGTAATAGTGTCAGCCATCATGTAAGCAGATATTCGAATATCAATATGATCAATGGGCAATTATCACATCTGAATCAGTATTTTGTTGCCGTTGTAGAGAAGATCGACGAGAATACGATCTTCAGTTATTCCAGTGTATCCTGTTTTCTTCAAGAAAACAGGATACCTTTACAGCTTTTGTCCCTACATGGCTTCCAGCACATCATCACTGTTCCCGTGGCATACAGCGAGCTCTATTCACTTGCATATGTTTGCCAAGACACATAAAAATGAGCGCATATCCCATCTATCGAGTTTCGCCTCGCTGCAACCTTGATACCCATGTCCGGACCGTGTCACTTTGTCATGGAATATCGCCGTCTGCTCTCATGTGATGGAGACATCTGGTTAGAAAGGACGAATACAATTCTCTCTATGTCTCAGGAGTTTTTCTATCCGCTCTTATGTGGATGATTCTGGCCGCCACCGCCGACACCGTTTCTATTAAAGGAACATAACCCGAGGAACATGATCAGGATACCAGTACATAGCAGTACAACGGTATCAGACAGCTGTATGTAGAATAAAATTGACAATTGGCTGCTGGCCATCATCGAGAAACCGTACTTGGCGCCTATGGGGGGCATGAGTTTCTTTTCAAGTAGCATATGATATACAAGCGCTTTACTCAATCACTTTCCAAGTAGCCAGAATCAGAATTGTTATATTTAATGTACTATAGTAGTTACTCGGGCCAGGCTGCCCAGCCGTGACTATACTAACGGATGCTATGGTCGGGTCACGAGAGAGCGGCTGCACTGTGCTGTTCCGGAGACGGTCGTCGGTTTCAACTGTGCCCCCGGTCGTCCATGCTGCAAGGGCGAGGTTCAACATCCCCGCTCTTCCTACCGCTTGCAGCTCTTTTAGCCAGGAACAGCAGCAGGCCTTAGCTACTGGCAGCGGGCCAAGACTGTTGGATGTAAGGGGATGACCTCTCGGCCGTAAGGCTCAAACTGGCTCGTGCCTTACCGCTCGTCACAGGGCCCTGTGCAGGCTAAGGTACGGCAGAGGGCGGCGATCGGACTGCTAGTTGTCGCTGTCGGGTTCGGAAGCCAACAGCGCTGGTTGGCAATACGATGGAGATGGTATGGATAACGTTATCGCACAACAACTCCGCGCTGTAGCAGCTGTCTTTACAGTTGCACACGGAGAAGCAGTACGAGAAAAAATGATGGCATGAGGTGATGTCGCAATTTCTATTGTGCTATATCCGGCTTCGGAAAGGACCCTCCCCTGAGACGAGGGATCCCTCGAACGCGTCTAGTCTTTCCATCGCCTGAGCGCTTACTGCTACGTAATGCGCCTAGGTGTATCGGAGCCTAGTTGGCAATGGCGGTCTAACCAAACTCAGCTGTAAGTCCACCTGGCTAGATGGCGGTGGATTGCTAAGTGGACTCTCAATGACGGCTTCGCTGTGTTTTCAGTGCCACGAAGGAAACTTCGGACAGACCACCCTAAAACGTCGCACGTTTGACCCAGTAATCGTGTGCAGCGCTAAGGGATTATTTGAAGGAAAAGGCTAAAATAGGACAATTGAGGAAAGTGGCTTTGAGTCAACAACAATACCGCAACTTGTGGGACGGTTGCGCCATCCGTAGATGCTTTAATCACTATATATATATATATATATATATATTATATATATATATATATAACTTTCCAATCGATTAATAGCCACTCTTACCATCATGCTATAATATATCAGCACATAAACTGCTCATTGAATCGTCACATATATCGAGCGATCGACCTTGCATAACATCATCTGATCATAGCGGGGATGACGAAGTTCGTGTCTGAACGTTGCAAAACAACAGCAAATTACGTCTCAACTTTGCCCATTTACATATAATTCTCCTCCGTTGATACCGCAACAGCAACCACTAACCGTTGATCCGAGTGGAAATAGCAGCAGGCCGACCACAATGGCCAATTGCACGAAGAAGGCCACCGATGATAACAGCAAACCATTAGGACCAATGATCGCCAATGCCGCCTCCGTGAGGAAGCCTGGTCATCAACTCTGCCGGGACGCAATTGATGGCCAACCGCTTGTGCAAACTCGACTCCCCCTCCCCTCTCTCTCGCGCTTTCCCTGTGGTCCTCACTCCGAAAGATGCGAAGCAAGATAAAAAAATCCCCTAAACGAGTTCAACATAGGACGAGTATGCAAAGCTCGCATTTCCTATCATCCTGCGTTATCTCTTGTGCTGTCTTTATGTTGGACGGGCCGTCTCCATTATGACGGGCCCCGCTGGTTAGCACATCATGGCAGCATGGAGCGAAGGGACACAGACTAAAGTAGGTCCCCAGCACGAAATTATAATATGATGCCAGTCGAGCATCATGATCATCTAGCAGGGCCGAGTTGTGTCCAGACATCAGAGCCGGAGCGAGGAGAGTTGCCTGCGTCGGATCGGTGCCCCTCTACGCCAAGGACAGAATCCTAGATGTCTAAAGCTAAGAGGGCCGACTATTCTTTCGGGTAATGTCGGGGACATAGACGTGCGCGCCCTTCGTCCCTCCTCTCCAGTGGGCCTACATTCGAGAATACAGACAGCAGACATGGTACCAGCACTAACATGCACAGTAGTCGTGCAGTAGTTAACGTCATGGGGCATACGAGACTGCCATGCCAACGAGCAACGTCCGACAGTTTATGCTTGTTTTGTTCTTCGGCAAACAAAAGGTCCGCGCCATTCAGGCCTTTTTCTCCCCCCCCCCTCCCGCTTGAACACTATCCAGCAGTGGATGGGTGCAAAGTGAATCACGATGTAATGTATGTCCGACTTTATTATTATTGTTCTTATTATGAACTGTGCCACAGAACGCCAAAGACGGAAACTCATCATCACTTGCACTCAACAGACATGGTGGCAGACGTGCGTACTTGT
This sequence comes from Stratiolaelaps scimitus, assembly GCA_019614645.1. NCBI lineage: Eukaryota > Metazoa > Arthropoda > Arachnida > Mesostigmata > Laelapidae > Stratiolaelaps > Stratiolaelaps scimitus. The sequence continues at coordinate 335,330 of JABWDB010000025.1, read as the reverse complement.
AACGGAACGTCTTGGACGAATACAGACGGCCCCTTCGAACAACCTCGTTACATCGAAAATGAGAACGGCCGTGTACGGGGCATGGAAAGAAACGACGAGTGAATGACTATTCTGACTGCTGTGGTGAACAGACTGACGACAAACGACAAAACCGCGTTACAACACCCGTCACTATGTGTCTAGCTTTTCGTAGCCCTTCCGAGCCAAGCTAAAAAAATGACTAAGCTAAGACGGCTTAATCCTTCTCAAGCTTAAAGGAAGGGAGAGAGAGAGATACTATTGGGCGTAATCATTTTTGGCTGAGACGCGCCACTAGGCGCACCTAAACAACCTTTATGCCCCTAAGCAAAGGATCGTTGATGATACGGACGCGTACGTTGTCTACCACAGCGCAGGACACGCCTTAGACCCTAGCTGCGTGGAGCACGTTTTTTATTAGGATCTTATCTTGTACATACTCCAAGGGCCCCCTGCTCCTTGGAGCCATCATTCGAAGCCACCATTGAAAGGACGCATCGGCGCGCCTCTTCTCAACGATTCAGAAATAGCCACTTGATTTCTTCTCAAGAGCCATCATATTTCTTTTGGCGTTTCGCTGGTGCTTTTTTCCCCCTCCGCGTCTTTCTCCATTCGTTTATCCCGTCTAGCTTTCCGTCGGAGCAGCAAAAGAGCGAACAAGATCCCGATCGCGTCGCCGCTTCATGGTGCGACGTTTGCGATTCGGTCGGCGCCGTAATCTTATTATTATTATTATTACGATTTTAGCCTTTCAAACCATTCGTTCATTCAAATCATGTATGATACAAAATGAATTCATCCCCAAACGAATGACGATGTGTGGCTATGAAGCTATATGGCCTTCTCCGTGTCCGCCAACCGAGCTTGAAGGGCATCGATACCGATGGAGGTCAGTCATGCGCATGGTCGATTCTGCAACTCGCTGATCTGAAGGCCGTCTATGGAGGTGGATGCCATCGACTAAGGGGAAGAGAAGAAATCAGCAACCTAATCGAAAAGGTTCATCGAGATCTCTCGTTTCGGATCATCCCACAGCGGTTCGTGATACCGTTAGAGCATCGCTATAGCCTTGGATTAGCAAACGAATTGATTAGATACACGTAAAGAACGCATGCATGTCAAGTGACTTCATTGACTTCTTGAACTGAACATGATTGTCACCAGCTAAAGGGGTTTGGTAGTCTATTTCGTTCTACCACAATTGCATCTAGCGAATCCCGACATAAACGCAGCGCTGTCGCATGCTCTCGCGTTGTCGCATACAACCAGCTGGAAGTCAACGTACCTGGAAAAAGCACAAGGAACAGCACGTTAGACTCACATAGGAAACGCTTGCTGTGCCTACTATAGCATATCGCACAGAGTATGGTTCGAGTAAAGACGTCGGAAAGGAAATGGTGTTTCTTCATGTCCCTAGCCTGTCATAAGTTACTCTTTGCTCACGATGTGCTCGCTAGCAGTTTGGGTTCATATTTACGAAGATCCCAACATTGACATTTGCCCCATCGAGACTACAGTTCGATCATAGTGAAACGCACTTTCAAAATGTTTCATTTTCTTTGATGTATCATAAGCCCATGCGTGCACACCACGAACGCAGAATGCCCACTCAGGCGGATGATGGCAAAGATAGAGACCAGCATCAGATACCGAGCTGTGTGAATATATTCTTCTCTACGTGGGCCTGAAATGTAGACCAGAACGCATGCTATAAGGCCGCTGAATGAACATTTGTTCATTCAGCGGCCTTTAGCTAGTCATATATGTGCATATCGGTACACAATAGTCGATCGCCGGCCAATACAGGATCGTTCGTATTCGAGATCGCATTCTGTCCTTCGTTTAGTTGCGTGAAGTCGAAGACCGACCCATCCTTCTTCGTTCAAGGCCTAGTCACCTTTTTTTTTAAAGGGGGAAGGGGTGTTGCTAAGTTAATGCAATACCGTAAATGCCCTCCTTATGGAACTGTTGACGATGTTCAACAGCACCGCCCTTCCCGGTATCGCTTAGCGCATTCCTTCCATAAGAGCGGTTAGATGTGTACAAGCCCAGCCAAGAGCCCGGTGGCGTGGTGCATTCGTGTGTGCTTCGTAATCGGAGGAGACGCGTAGGTGTACGGGTCCGATCCCCACCATTGTACATTTGCATTTAGGGGTCCGTCTTACGAAGCAATGCTAAAAGCAGTACCGTTGACGTTAAATATTGGCTGAGAGTCAGCCCGAAAAAAGAAGCCCAGCACCACACATCTTCCTCACCGTACGGACATGACGTGGTTAGTTGACCCTCAGCTGCTTCGCCTCTCTCTCACGCCAGACCTCCTCTGTGGGATCTCTGTTCGTTTTCGGTCCGCAAATGACTACTGTGGACAATAGGGTTTCTTCATATATAGGAGATATGCAGTATTCGTGGCGCATATAGGGGATGTACGGTGCCTTGCTTTCTTCACAATTGTAGCTGTGCCGCAGACCACATTAGTTGCCACTAATAATTTTTAAAGAGCAAAGGCCTACCTACCTGCTGAGCTCTGTGTTTCAACTTCCACTCTGTGCTACCCGGTGTGGCCCACTAACTTAGCCACCAGATGTTCTGTCATCGTCAGCTGCTTACTACGCGCTACAACATCACCGAGCCATCGGATCTATCCGCTGTGCAGTAGCACTTCAAACATTCTCACCGGCCCGTGCTTACCAACAACATGGGTATCATCTTGATCCCGCACTGTGGGAAATGTGTCGGTCCCTTAAACAGGGAGTTCATCCTTTGTTCCGGTTTCAATTTGTTCTACGAGTTGAAGTGCTCAGGCGTTGCCCTTAAGAACCTAACGCTGTAGCGTTGTGATTAGGGCCTAAATGGGCCTGTGCTAAATGTGGAACGCGTCGCAATTCGACAGTTGGAACCACGTCGATGCCAGCTGTTAACGAAAGCTCCATCAGTGCCTCCTCGGAGTCCAATGTCTCAACTGACAAGCAGCTTCCTCTCATCCATCCCATCTCGCAACCTTTGTTACTTTTCTACTTAGCCAAATTCAGTTACTAGATTTGTCGCCTGCTGAACTTAAGGCCTCACCAGACAACTCACCCTGTGCGTGCCCCTGTAAAAAGATTAGGTAGGGTTCACTTGGCCCATTTTCGAAGGTTAACCAATCCAGGCTCGAACTCGATCAGCGTACTCCGCCGAATGACGTTATCATCTCTGGCACTCCGGTCACCGAGGGTGAAACCGAAGATATGTTCTACTCCAATGTCTTGGAGCTGGAGCTGGAGTCTCTATCAAAAGATCATGTAATATTGTAAATTTACTACCAGATCCTGGAGTAAACGCCAACGGGACTATGCTCGTTTGGTGTAACGATCATAGGGTTACACGTGTTGACCTTAGCCACTTGATCGATTTCCTGCCTCACCGGTCGCGACAGAGGATGGGAACGCACTAGTGTATTCTAGGTTAGCCTGTGCAGAGGTGAGGCAAGGTATTTCATGGCCAGGGATTTGGGAATGAAATATGATCATATCAATGTGCAAAGACAGTGGATACGATAGAGTAGAACTCAATTAGTTACGTCCACCATCACAGGTCTTTCCGGGACAACGCAAATGCATTAAGTCAGACGACGATCAGTAAGTAAGTACATGCGGCGGCGCCATCGTCCGCCTCAGTGAGAATCAATACATGGATCAATTATCATCATTTCTCTTCTATCAGCTGACTGCAAAGAGGAATCGACATTCGATGTCCTGCCGACTCAGCAGGTACACCGTGTCAGAGCGTACGCGACAAATAATAAAACCCTACAGTCTACAGCGAACGCGGTACACGCATAGCACGGCGAACTGTATCTGGTGTAATGTATAATATAATCATAGCAAATACTAAGAGGGTGATACTACAGTCATTGGCAAAATATAAATATCTTGGCTAATTCATTACATCATGTTGCGCATTGCGTCTAACTGGGGCATCTCGAACGGCTAAAGGTTTTGACTTTACAGCTAGGCTTAGCTCAGCTTCTAAAACTCCGTTGGGAGTTCGACAGTCATCTGCTTCAAGCTTGACGTATTTTGAATACATTGACACATCAAGCTGCCGCCGCCGACTACGAAATGACGCCCGCGTACTAGGTAGTTCGTCCATCTATTCGATTATAAACTGCGGCGCATTCCCCGCGATGCTGGATCTGACGCTTGCATACGCAACAATCCTGTACGGCACTATACCTACTTTAAAGCTCGCTTTGTCAGCATGATTCGAATTCTTCGACAATTAATAATAATAACAGCCACTCAAGGACGGATCGCAGACGAATACTCACGCTAAACGAATGATAGATCTATCACTGTTTGATCATTTCAGCCAGCCAGCCAGCCGGCGGCGTGCGTGTGTGACCCACATTTGTAGCGGTTGTCTCTGTGGCCTGCCAGGCCCTCATGGCCTTTCTCGGTGGCCTGCGTTGTCAGCCAGACAGCCAGCCAGTAGTAACACTATTTGCATTCACACGCATCCACACTACTACTGCTACTAGTTTGTATTCCCGCCGGTCTGACCTGGTGTCTATCGTTTGCTTCGTTCGGTCAAAGCGAACGATTTCATTAGCAGTCGCAGAGTGCCACCGTTGGCGTCGATCTCGACGTCGCCCGCACTATGAACTGGTGGTGTTCGAGGTCTAATTGTTTCTACGGACTGTGTTGTGCATTTGTACGCGATGACATCATAGTAGTGTCAAGCTAAAAATAATTCGAAATTAAAAGCGAAATTATCTCGGTAATAATATTGGTGAAATTTAGAATAAATACAAAAATCGAAAAGTCACTCAAACTCGAAATGTTCTGCCCCCAATAAACTAATAACGAAATTTCCCCGGCTAACTCACAGCGCTAGATATTCAACTCAGTCCAGGGGCTACAACTGGTTTCTGCTTCATAAGACGGACAACCCCTTTTCAATGCACGTTTTACTGTCTTTACGGTTCTCACCGCTTTGTAACAGTTGAAATAACTAGTTACCTAGGTACGTATAATACAATAGCGTGTGAATAAGTGATGATGTAATCTATACGAAAGGTTTTCTTTGCAAAAACAGACGGAATCTCATCCAGATGAGATGCCATTACAGCGGAGCGTCCATTCCGATCAACTTGATATCGAAACAACCTTCCAATCCAACAGCTTCAATGGTATTGTGATGTCGTCACGAATGGATCGTCACGGCTGGTGTTGTCCTTACTTATTTGTGCTAGTTCCCTCTTTAACAAACATACGATCACGACTGAGCGAGGGAAATTGCCCTTGAAATTTCCTGGTCACATTTTTCGACTGTCAAACAACGGCGGGCGATAGGCGATCAGATGTATTTCATATTCGCGTAGGGAAAACTTAGCCTGGGAGAAAAACAAGCCAAACGCCAAACTTCGAGTGTGCACCTCGGTATCGCAAAGCAGAAGCCGAGGAGGGGACAGACGTCTGACGTCAAACGCTCACGTATCCAGATGCGGCGGCCCTTTGAGCGGCATCGCCGCCGTACATAAAACACCGACAGGATGCAACAAACGCGGAGACGCAGCAGGTGGGAGGGCTCGGCCCGTTCTGCATCCGCCGAACCTGAACGATAGCAGCGAACAATAGGAAAGCCAACCGATCGAAGCCCATCTCTATGGGCTTCCTCCGGAGCTATCGACGAAACGGTTTTCAAGTATCATATCATAGATACATCGATCGGCTCATCTACGAAACCGAGTGACTAGGCCGTTTCGTCTGTCGGCTCCGCCCGTTCGGTGAGTCCACGTGAACGGCCTCAGGGACCCGGTCGTTCGTCATGTGTCCGCATATGATCTACTGTTGGAAGGACAAGTGAACCCACTTCTGAGGCAACAAATGGACAGCGCCTGATGCGTTGTCCTGGTTACAGCAGAAGCGGCAGTAGCAATCGACGAAACAAGCGGAAATCCCCCTCCCTAACGTGCAGCTGACACTGCGCGTGCGGCTGCTCCAGGTGTTGGCATTTGCGTCCTGTGCTATCGGGATGAACGTGTGAACTGAGATGGCCTGCTGATCAGTGTTTCGGATACAAGCCAACGAACTTAGGCGTGGAACGAAAACTGATCGAATATCTGTAATTTTCACGCAACAGATTTCGTTTGCGGCTCTGCCGGACCCTTAGCGCTTCCCGAACGAGACGTTTTTCTATACTAATCCCGTTATTATAATGTATTGTCACCCATCTGTGAGATAACAGTCGGCATGAATAAATAGTCTGGACAAATTTTAGTTCCTTTCAAATAAATAGTCTGGAAAGTTTTAGTTCATTTCTAATAAATAGTCCGGACAATTTTTATTTCCTTTCTGAGCAGTGTTTACAGAACAGGCGGATCTTTACAGAGGGATTACTTGAAGTATCTAGTAAGTACATTTTCCGGGCTGACGCTCAGCAAACACTTAGCGCTCACGGTACTGCTTTCAGCATTACTTCATAAGACCGACGTACCGATACATGAAGTAATTATTTAAAAAATCTTCACCGGTCATTCTTTTCCCTGAAGAACATCTTCTGTCGAAGGGAACGACCCATCTTGTATGGTCTGTCGGCGTTCATCCAGCGCCCCGCCGTCACTGCCACGTCATCGTACAAGTGAAGCATCTAATTATAAGTAGCTACTTTGCGATTATGACTATCATCAAGCGAGCTCATGTCTTCATACTACTGGCCTTCCTAGATACGAGATACTCGCTGAGATTGCCCACCCACCAACCAACAAAGTGTGTCTCACGCCGACGGAGCCTGCGCTCCTTAGGGCTGCCCCGGTAGATACCTTTCAATTACGACAAGGTTTAATTACCGACTTAGGTAATTTCCGGCCGGCCGTTCTCTACATCGACACACTACAGTGGTAGTGCCCATACATCCCTGTATCCCGCCACAGTTCAAACATAGATGGATGTTGTCAAAGACACTCCAAGTCCGTCGCTCGATAATCAGCTCGAGTCCGGGGGCAATTGCAGCACCGATCGGCCAATTCGAGACGAACCAGATCGCTGGTTTGCCGACCGATTGATGAGATGTAGGATCAAGAATGAAAGGCTGGATATCGGACGTCAGCTGGATAACACAGCTACACAAGATCAACGTCATCCTGGAACAAACTGACATGGTGATCTGCAAGCTCGTTGGGGTTTCCACAAGGAAATCTCATAGCAACTGTACGCAAACACTATCACTGGATGCAAAGTGTCGTATAGAATAAACAACAACAACAGAAGTAATGATTAGACAAAAAAAAGTAAACTTTACTATTTTTATACGTGCAATCATTCATATCAAGCTTTTCGCCATACTGAAAGATACTGATTGACGTGCCTTGAGCACTGTGTCACATTTATATTATATTTGCTTCCATTGGACGAAGCGCGCGCCCCTTTGAGCTACCATCATTTTGTTGTGTGCAACAGCTGTTATGTTGTCGGAGAATCTGATGAACTAATGGCTCCTCTCGTAAATATCCTTACTTATATATATATATATATATATTCGCTTATTCAGTATATATATATATATATATATATATATATATTCCGCTTATTCAGTAGGAGACCTGTTATGTATAACCTGATATGTTCATACATGAGAAGCAGCGTACGTACGTCCGCCCGTAGGTATACTTGCTTGCCCAACTGCGAACTGTTGCCATACTTGAAAGCTTGACCTTCAGCGCACGCGTTCGTCGTCGAGAGGGTCATGTGTACAAAGGCTCTCCATATCAGGCTGGGTACAGCTCAGCGCCAGGCGACTCACATCGTCGACTTGATTTTACGGGAGTTTTAGCGCGCCCACTCATATAGCAATATCTTCTTGTCTGTCCACCTAAGTACAACAGCAGCGCCGTTCACACATGCACACGCAGCCTTTTCGTGTAATATTATAAATATACATCCTAAAACCGACATTTAAGCGACTGCTGGACTGCGTGCGTTCACCCACATGAAAAATGTACCCCTCTCTCTGTGGGTACTTTCCAATAGAAGTTCATAAATTATGCTGATTATTATTGAATGAGCAGCTCTCGGAGTTCCGGAGAAAGTGTATTTTCACAGAACCCCGCCGTCGAATCTGGTTGCTCGCGTACAACGGCTAAACCGATCGAGCGTGACTTGGTCAGATAAGCTCGCTTCTCTAATCTAGACTCAACCAAATAGATATTGGAGCGCGGGAAACGCTAATTCTGATTGCAACGTAGTCAACGACAGTCACATTGTGTCGGACTCCTTCCTCAGGAAGAACCACGTCGGCTCGCTCACGTTGGGTATTATTAAACGTACAGCATATATCACGGCGAGAGATGAACCAGTGAAAAATAGGCACGCCAACAGCAGCGGCTACCGTAGCGAATGCTGAGTTTCCCAGTGTTCCATGAGGGCATATACGTAAATGCCAACGTGGATGATTCGCGCTCACGCACCTCCTGCTCCGTATAGCGTATCGACGTTCATTGTATAATGTACGACGTATAATAGTAATAATTCAAGAGCGCATTTCAGCTGATTCTATGTTCTCAGGACAGCTCTTCCGGAAGCGGTCTCCGCAGCGTCCCAAACATGGCTCTATCTTAAGTCCTCGCTCACATCTGAACAGATGATAATGGCAGAGGGCGGCCGAACGCGAAATGCCATTTATATGCGTCCCACATACGGTGAACTAACTAATTAAGTTTTGAGAAAAATGCTGCAACAATGGCCATAGCGTGCCTTATTATACTCTGGACGGGGACACATTTGAGCGCTACTGTTACCACAATTCGTATTAGACTATGATTGTAAAACATATTAGCAAGGGACATAACAAAGGTGATCTGCACGGGCATCGGCGAAACTGGCGGTACAAAAAATAACGGACGCCAAACGAATTTGCGTATTGTTAAAAACAACAAATGGGATTCGTGACAACGAATGTTAATGCGTTGACAACAGGAGCGCGCTGCGATAGTGGCTACTCGATTTCGTCCGTATCGCATCCTCAAGTTGATGCTGCAACTGCTGCTTCTGCTGTAGTAGCATCAACAACAAATACAGCAACAAATGAAAAGCGCGCTGGTACTCGTTGGTTCGGCATTGCCCGGCTTCGTTCGCTCGTCTTCGCGCTACACCTCTGTCTGGCACTATCTTGATTATACAGTGTAGCAGTGTACACTCGAACGAGTGGTCAAGAGCTCGAAAGCAACTGTACTATAGGAAGAATTCTTAGAGTGAGTATTTGCTATTGGCTTCGATTACCATCATCGTGGCCAGAGATAGAGACAGAGAGGAGGGAGAGAGAGAGAGAGAACCAGACTAAGACAGAATCATGAACAGCCACAGGTGTGACGGTGGTCACCGAGAAGAAAATGAATCAACATGATGACCCTTCTCTCTCTCTCTCTGAGCACTAGCCATGAGCCCACTGTCGGCGCTTGCTCCCGACGCCCGACACGCCCATGCCAACCCACAACCTTCCACAGCGATTCCTGATGACCGTGCAGCATAGCCACCACAAGCAGCAATGACAGCCAGAAACAAGAGCAACACTCCCCTTGGCCACCTCTGCTCGGCGTCCAAAGCCTCTCGGTGCTTCAGAGCTACCATGTGTCTCCTATCGCTATCGAGCCACTTGTTCTTCCCTCTATCTGCCTCCCCCATTATATGGGATCGCCCTATATACTAGCTCGCGGCTGTGGTTGCCAGTCAAGATGCGTTGCCGGCCTACGACCTAGCACAAGGCCACCAACGAAAATCGTATCTGACCCTCGGGCGTGCTCCTCCCATGCTTTGCTGCCGCTTTGGTTGCGCTTAGCCCTCCGCCGTTGTCTGCCTGAATTCCGATCGAAACATCGCCAACATTGTGTGATGACCCCATCGCCACATATGGGGGTGGGCAGTAAGCCAGCCCCGTCAGTCCTGAAGCGCTGGAGGACCTGGGTCCTTGAGCTCACGTTGCTCCGGGCGGACGGCCGAAGCTAAGGCGTACTCGCTGACTGATTCGTTCGCGGTCTGTCGCTCTCACGCCTGCCCTGGCCGAGACTGCAAAATATACGATATATCATCGTGAGCTCTATCTCCACTTCCTTCTTCTTGGCTACTCATCTTGCCGGCCTCGGAGGCACCAGCGGCAGTCCAGCAGCAGCAGCGCGGAAGCCAGAGCCAGCATCGGCCAAAGGACCGGCTTCCTGTGTCCGCCCGTCCGCCTAGGCCCGAAACATGATATTATATCTCACTGACTGTCGCATAGGCGAGTCCGCGGCTAGTCAGGGGAAAGCCGGAGTACCGGAGGTCCTGGCAGGCGCAGGCCAGTGCTTGGCCAGTGTCGATGACGAAGAGGAAGCCGAAGGCAAAAGTAGCGAAAGCTTGCCCTTTACAGGCCGCCGGCACGGAGAAGCGGCTCTAGCGTGGGCGAACCTCCGCTCCGCTGGAGCCGTCGAACTCGGAGCATTCTCCGGGCCTCGTCAGCTCCAGCCGACTGGATACATATCCAATACAGGGTATGTCATTCCCTGTGGATCTATGTGGCTGCGCCTGCCCCCCTGCCTTCCGGCCCGTCACATAGATAGATCAAGCTGTGTATCAGTCCAAGCGTTGGGCTTCTGCTACTGCAACTGTTTCTAAGACTGCTGCTGGTGGTGCTTCTTCTGTTGGCTCGCATGCCCATCGGCCGCTTCGTATCTTCTGCTGCGCTGCCAGCCAGATCCAACGGCCATAGTTCCGCGTGGCTCTTTTCTTCTGATTTCCCCCGGCCGCACTGGGCAGCATGTCCCGTTTCTAATCTATACATAGCATCATGGTGTCCACCATTCCTATTCTACCCGAATGACTTCGTCCCTCTTTCTCCCCTTTCGCCAGAAGAGTGAACGGCAAATATAATAGCTCAAGCGATGGGTAAAAGATTGCTGCAAGTGCGCACGGTGCCATCAACCAAGAGGAGACAAGAGACATCACGAGCCTTTGCTGCCACCGGCTGCCCAGCGACCGAGGTAATGATATATGTACACATATGTATGGTATACACAAGTTCATTCATACCTATGGGACGTGTACGCATGACTGCGTATGTATGTATTATTTATATATACGAACAAATGGCGTGGTTCAGATTGAAGCCTGGTGACAAGTGGGACAGAGGAAACACACTAGACGAGAGGATCCTCCGGGAGAAGGATAGGCTAGGACGGGTGCGCATAGCAGAGCTTGTCCGAAGGGAAAATGCCCGGAGTCCACCCGCTGCGGCTGGGCGGAAGGGTTCGCCCCAGAGGAGGAACCGAGGGATAGGACATGGTTGGAATCAACTGCCGGTCCCTGCAAGGCACTGACTGAAGTAATACTTTTGACAGTCCCGGTCAGTGTCCCAAGTCAAAATCGGTTCTGGGTTTAGTCAGTAAGAGTTTGACACTACCAGGCAAATACCTTAGTGTGAGGCCTGGTGCCCATGCAGGATTTACCTTCAACATCTTAAAAAAGATTGAAGCCTGGTGTTCCAGGTGTGCTTGTAGCGGGTCAAACAAGCCGACAGAAAAAAATTTAAAACACAAGTATATAGCAAGAGCACCATAATATACGAGAGAGAGAGAGAGAGAGAGAGAGAGAAGGCAGATGGAATATGATAGCGACTCCCCCAACCTATCCCAGCACCCTCTCTGCAGCCGCCTTGTGTACTCTCGTGTAAAGAACGCGCCCTCCATCATCGAACCACACAACCACTGAGAGGCTCGATGCCCACCACGTCATCCCCAAGCGTTGCTCACTGATCTCTTATTTGCTCGGGATTTTGGTAGGGAGCGGCCCATTATTTCCTTTGCAGCGTGCACTGCGGGGCGTCATGCCCTGCTCAGTCCCCTACGAGATGATCGAGGGAACACAATCGAGTAGATCGACGTCGCGGGTTGGGCAGCCGCTCTCGCCGTCTGCGACGAGCAAAACGGTCACGAGTGGCGAAAACAGAAAGACAGACGGCAAAAAGAGAACTGTCTCCTCTCTTGACTGTTTGTCACCTTCCACAGCTCTAAGTCTTTGCGTCGGAAAAGGACGCCGCCTACCGAAGGCGTCTTTCCTCCGCAAAGCCCAGCAATGTGATGCCGATCTGGCTGTCCCCAGGTTTGGCATTTCTCTTCGATTAAGAATCCCCGTTTCGGGACAGTCCTGCTGCAGCGCCGTCGCCGGTGTCATCGTCCTCGTCATCATATCGTAATGGCTTGCGTCTTCGTGGTCTTACTGTGTTAGGCCTCCAGAGCAGCCAAGTCGTCCTCAAACTTGCCGGGGAGGCAGGTCATTCGGCTTGCCCCGTCAGGACAAAAATCCTTGGAGTGGGCGCATACCACAAAAGCCGCCATCAAATTTCGCTATGTGAAACCTTCTTACCACAGGTACGTATTATAGGCCAGCACCGAGCAATCGAAAAATCGGCCGAAAGGGTTTTGAACACGTTGGTTTGTGTAGAAAGGAAATTATTCCAATCGACTATCATGAGACTGGTAGAACGATCACAGGAGTACATTATAGCGAACTTTTGGATCGTTCACATAACTAAATCGGTAGCAATCACCCTGCCATGCAGAAGAAGGTGGCGATTATTTTACGAGGATTTGCATCCGTTCATAAGCTACATAAGTACGATGGCTAAAATGGTTGCGTTGGTCTTCGAGAGGGTCAACCACCCGTCCTGTTCTCCGGATCTAGCCCCCTGATCTGGAACTGCCCGTGGCCCCTCAGCACCTGCGTCGCTTCATACGTGAGCTCACCCATGTTGCACTCCAACCACACCTTGAGGTCCTCCTCTCAAAAAAAAAAGCTTCCTGATCTACCTACTGTTCTCCAGATCTAGCTCCATCTGATCTAATTCTCCAAAGATCTCAAATCACACCTCACAGGCCAGCGCTACGATACAAACTCGTAGCGTGGAGGAGTATTTTGGGTTATTCAGATAGGTTCCTATGGGAGGGGGGGGGATGCAGGGTAGTAATTCGGTTCATATAGAAATAATAAAACTTGCCCGACCTCGCCTTGTGCACAAATGAGTCTCGTAATCACCCGCATGCTTAACTATCCAAATGCCACTTACACTCAAGCTTTCTGTTTATGGCTCATAGTCAACTTCTCCTCGAGGCATCCATCGCTCGCCCCCTCGTCAAACGACAGTTTCAGCCGTGTTGATTATCCATCGAGTCAAGCGGGGCGTCCTCAGCGGCGATGCATCACTAAACTTCGCGATCTCTGCCCCAATCATAGTAATCCCATAGTAAAGTAATGCCGTCGTCCCCCGTCGCGTGTGCGTTAAAGACATAAACACGACATTATCTCGATAAATCTCCCTCAATCTCCGTCCGCTTCCAGGGCTGGCTCGTTCACACACACACACACATCGTTCGGCTGCTTCCGCTGCCCCGGTACAATGATGTTTACATTAACTAGCATTATTGCAGCTCTCAACTGAAACGTTTACTTGACCTACTACTACTCATCGCTGGTGCCCGACACAGGGAACGATTTTCGGCATTTAGCTCTCTCTCTCTCTCTCTCTCTCTGTCTCTCTCTTTCCTCCAGCTCTCGTAACAATAACATTGTTAGCATTATGGGGAGTTCTATTTGTCGGCGCGTATTGTTATCGGCTTTAGACCCCTGCCAATAATAAATAGGTGGTCGGCTATGAATTGTTTATGCTCTCTTCCTTTGGGATTCTCTCCATCTCTCTCTCTCTCTCTCTCTCTATCTCTATCTTGCCTAGGGCCACACTTTTGGCAGCGTTTGCTGCTCGCAGCGGGCAGGCCAGGGTGGGCTATCTCTGTTTGTACTCGGGCGCTGCCGATCTGCCCCGACCCAACCGAGAATTGATCGAATCGGCTCTATTCTCTTCTGCAGTTTCTCTCATTAAATATGTATACGACGTATTCATCTCTCCCACTGCCGCCGTCGTCATGCCTCGCCTTGCGATCTTCTCCTTATCTTCCCTATCTCTCTCTCTCTCTTTCTCTGTCTCTCTACCACTCGCTGTGTCTAGCCTTGTGGGAGGACCGACGCGACCCGCGGCGCCTGTATTAGAACAGTACGCGCACGTCGAACGGTCGAAATGTCTAGCGAGGCCGTAATGACTGGCCCGCTGGCCCTCTACAGCGAATGATTTATATAGGCCTAAACTATGGACACACACAGACACACATGCAGCCGTAGCGAGTCACGGAGCGTTGGGTATATGTTGCCTTTTAGAATCTGGTCTATTTTCTGGAGTGCGTAGGCAACGAACATAACTAGAAAACAGTTGGTGTCTACGTGGCGTGGCTCTGCTCATATTACATATATATATATATATATATAAATGTACCTAGTTACCGATAATAGTTGGCTGGCCAATTAGCACCCTTCCACCAGATGACTGGTTGGGTGAGGTGGAGGTTATTTATCATATTCAGTTTGCTATTATTTGTCATCGTTGTTGCTATGGCATCATACTGTCATCATAACTCAGCAGACGCGGTGGATTTTCCGGGGAACCAGCGTGTCGAATAATCTCGTGTAATCGACACGTAGATACAATAATCAAACCCGACGATACGTACATATATTCGCTGGTATACAGCGATAAATTATTCAATCAGAAACCCAGTCAGAGAATCGTGGCTGGGTCCTGATATTTTTCTCCTGTTATATGTGTAGTCCATGTGACTAATGTGTAACATCACCATGTGGATCGGACGACTAACTCAATACGCCCTCTAAATTTGGACTCAGCGGAAGCTAGCTGAGGTAGACCCCAGTCATCACCACGCGAGCGTTAGATAGATAGAAATTGGAAGCTCTCTAGCAGACGTATCCCGTAATCACAGCGAGGATGGCGGGGCACGGTTTCTAGCAGGGCCACTATGAACCCAATGCCCTTAGGAAATATTGCGGAGAACCATGCGGTGACTACCACGCAAACTCATGTAGGTAGGCAGAGTCGATATACGATACTGTGTAGTGTGCGAGTTGACCATATAGTCTGATCTAACATTGTTATGGAAATGTTTCCAACGACATTAACAACACAAGCTGTATGCAGAGAAGTAGATCAAACAAGTGAAAGGCGCGCATGGAGCGCACATGTGCGTGGATGTTTCTCACACCTGTTGGTGTTACATTGGCGTGTGTACACATCGATACACAAAAAGACACCTGACCCCCCCAAGTCTCTTGGACCTTTACCACGATAAGATGGCCGATCGTGTTCTAGGCCGTACTTGCCACCGCTGCGACAAAGAGATTCAGCCGAACAGCAGGTCCGACACATTCTCGCTTTCGGAGTCTTCCAAGGTGGTGATCCTGTAGGGTCTAGCAGGTCCCCCACCCCTCCATTCGCCGCTCGTACAACTGCCATCTCTGCCTGTCCAGCAACTCAGCCCGACTGGGGGCTTCCTTTAAAGGAATACATGGCGGCTGTCGGTCGGTTTGTCGGATGCGGTAGCCGCTCACACCCAAGGCAAGCAATCGTCACACGCAAACCCCTATGACTTCTACCAAGTCCTTATCGCAACGTCAACACAGTATGCTACAGACTCGAGATAGCGCTCGCTGGACATAGCATTGGATGGATGAAGCCAACCTTTCCTTCCCTAGCCAAGCTTTCACCATATCTTCGTGAGGTGTGACTGTCCTTCTCTGCTCGCGTGTGTCCGCCGATGGCTACCGTGTGAGGTGGGTGCTGAGCTTCTACCATCCGCCCACACAGCCCATCTATAATATATGTCATCCTGTCAGCGTATCGGGATCTGTGCCCGCGGAGAAATCGGAGGTTTCTGGTTTTCAGTCGGGAATGTAAGCATGACCAGATCTCCTGATGGTGAATCTCCTAACGGTCGCCGATGGAGGCTGGCAGATCTACCAGCAGCGATTGGTGGTAGCCAGCTTCTGGCAGCCAGGTAACAGATTGGTTGTTCGCTTTACTCGGCTCGAGCGCAGGGGACATATTGGCATATGTGACTGTATAACAGCACATTGTGAGCTGATAGGCGTTGAAACCATGTTCGTGTGTACATATCTGATTCGGCCTGCATCTATCATGTGCTAGCATTGGTGTGCAGATAGGCATATACCACACTATCACGTGAGATAACTTTATATATATATATATATATATATAATGCATCCCAATCATGGTCGCATCGAGTTGGCAAAAGAGTGATAACAATTGTTTTTACATTATGCTTTGAATGCTGAATGTATTGTATCGCTTTTGCAAATAATAGCTTTTTTTAATTGATATACTCGTATTATGTATGAATTAACTGCTGACGATTCCACACACAGTATCATGACACTTCAGCATAATTCGAACAAACTTCAAGTTTCAAAATCAAGTTTATTTTCGGAGCTGCAATATAATACGCTTTAGTTCTCGATAAAATATAAAAAGCCAGTGGGCAGCACACGATTGCACCAGACCATCTACTGTTGATGCAATCGTGTGCTGCCCACCTGTACATCGGCAAAACTCATGATCGTGTCCTCCATGTCATTCTCATAATTCTACTCCACTGGCGCCGCTACTTCGCACTCTCTGACGTCCATCCCCGTGCATTATACTCATACCAATAATATCGATAGGTGTATGAGGACATGCACGCAGTGCAATGATGCTGATCGCCTTGTACACTACTACCGTAATGACTTGCTCGGGGTACTCAGATCGGCTCAGTCAGCTCTCCCGGCTATCATACGTTTTCAGCTCCCCTCCCATCGCGCCTGTCTCCTGGTTCTCCTCTGGATCCAGGAGCATCAGCAGGAGCAGTGGCCGAGGAGCGTTGCTACAACCAGTGGTGCCACAGTGGTGTCACAATGTTGTTGCTGCACGTAACATACTTAGTGCGTGCTGCGAGACGGCGCGCTACAACATTGCCATTCGGCGGGCACTTAGTTGCGGCATGTCGATTCGCATGCGAGCAGTTCGTACGGCGTTCGGGCATGAAGCTAGCCGCCTCCCATCGACTGAGAGGCTCCCGGGGCGGCGACCTCCCCCCGCCCAAGTTGTGGCCCCCTCGTCGCCAGCTGCGCGCCAGTTGGCCACGACACGGCCGACAACGACGACGTACCTTGCAGTGGGTAAGTGGGTGCGACTGAGTTGTCTCTGTCGCGAGTGACGTTTGTGTTCTTCGTCATGACAACGAGCAGGAACTCCCTGCCGGGGATGGGGCCTGCCGGAAAGTGGCGAGGCGTACACACAACAGACTGTCAGTGACTACTGACTGACGTCAGCGTCTCTCACTGGCCCAATCCATCTATCTGTGCATGAGGTGTCACAAGCGTCAGGATGTGCACGCAGTGTTTCGTCTGTAGTTAGCCCTTGACATCTGCTTGTGTTGTTGAGCCTTCGAGGAATAGGGAAGTGGATATAGAGTGCGGATGATGTCGCGCCCGGAAGATGCTTTAGCGGAACGCGGGCGGATGCGATGACAACTGAACTAAATTGAACCGAGAAGAACTCAACGGACTCGTGAAGGCCTATCGAAGACGTTCCATTTTATAGTTCGAGATTCTCTATTTGGGCTTTTCCAGTCTCGGAACAACAGAACGAACGCTTCCTGACTGTTCCGCATCCGGTGGCCTCGAAGTAGACGAACTGTCGAAGCCTGTCACCTGAACGCTTCTGCTAGCAACGTTGTTCGCTATTTTGTTTGATTGTTACATCACAAATGTACAGGTGCCCCTCTGAGTCTAAGGACTTTGAAAATGCAGAACGATGCTGAAATATGAATGAAGTCTCACGGTGTTCGGCACGTTCCTGCCAGCGCGAGCGAGCGTACACGCGTATAGAGCAGCGCGTATATAAGCGTACACTGAACCAATGCGCACCCAGCGGCGTCAAAATGTGCCCAACAAATAACGAGCGTATGCCATTTAACGGATTCAGCACAGATGAGAAAAAGCACTGAGATCAACGAGACGTTAGCCTTTGACTGAATGATGTCGCCCTTACACGATATGAGTTTGACGAGAACTAGCTCGACTCAAATTAGTTAGATCGATTTCAAAAACAATGCGGCTCATAGTCGTCAGACTTCCGTCTCCGCCAAAAGCTGGCCCAGATCGCGGTGATCGATCCCACGATACGAGCTGCTATAAGAAATGGCGCACGCAAACGAATTCAAAAACGCAAATGCTCACTAATGTCATTTCCGCAATTTGTCGTATCGTCGAAAATCGCCCCGTCGCTGTATAATGACTAACTAGTGGCGCGTTGCGCTCAACCGGAGAGCCAATAGGACACTTTTATCAAATCTGTCGTCTGGCGTTCAACACACGCTTGAGCGGACACGGCATCATCATCAGGGCTATTGCGATATGCGATATGATACCACATACAGACAAAACTCGCTCGCCCGTTGCCGTTGCTGCTGTTGCTGTTGTTTTGTACTCGCTTAGATCGGTTTCGCCAAATGTAGCCGTGGTGACTGCTCAGCTACTTCAAAATTCGAATTAGACCACCACCGCGATTCGGCGTGCACCGCGCTGTCGAAGAGGCGCGGCATTCGGGTATACGTTCAGCTGCGGCTGGTGACGCGCGGGCTGGCTGTAGCAAGTGTGGCCCCGACAGGTCTCCTCATAGTAATACCTAGAAGGTTAAGAGCTGAAGCCTGTCAGATGGGGAACAGCTGAGGGTCAGCTCGAAAAACAGTTTTGGCAGTAGCAAGTGTCAAACAAATCGATGGATGGTACCATCAACGATTCGCGATCCTCGCTGAAGTCAAGCTGAATCGACCTCATGACGCTCTAGAGCACATGGGCAGCAAGCTGTTTTTTTATTTCTCTTTTAATTATTCTGTTACGGGATGATGGTCTCGTCGTCGCTTAGGCAGGCGCGAGAATTAGTAATTTAGTTAGGCTTTGCAGAAACGTATTGAAGTCTAACATGTAACAAGGAAAGTTCGATGAAAATGGCGAATATCGCTTGATAAGATTTGTTCTGCGGTGAACCGCACCCAGATGAGGTTACCGCTGAACTCTGTTCAAGCCATTTTGTCGAAGTCGTCACTATTTCGTCACGGACTAGCGATAAACGATTCCCTCACTCATTGTGATACCGCTGTCATTGGCCGCTTCTCATCAGATACCGATGTCCAAAGCTTATTCTCCACGTTTCCTCTAATGACAAATGCTATAATATGAAGGTGAGCTAAATCGGGTCGAAGCAAAGTATTTTGCAAGCAATTGTGATGTCGTTCGTGCCGGGAGAATCGTTAACGACTAAGTCTACCGGAGCTACTCCCCGGAAGAGATCAGCCGAAACAAATTAGGAAAAATGCATGCACGAACCAGTTAACAGCAATTTATTTGCTTGCCATTCTGAAAAAAACGACTGCAAACTTCAGCCGGACACGTTCCCGCAATAAAAGCGAAAAACCTTATCTTCAACACCACAGCGGCTGGTGTTACCCTGTTAACTTGAGTTGGTCAGAAGAAGAAAAAAAACTATTGAGCTAACAATGAGACAGGTAGATATATATATATATATGTATATATATATATATAGAGGGAGAACGAGCAGATCATGCTGAGCACTGTGGTAAGCAAATTAGCAAAACTTCCCATTCACGTCGCCATTCTTCCTTCCATAGTCCCGCAACAATTTCCTGGTAATTACGAATAATAATCACTCATTTGTGTCAGTCACTCCACTGTTATTCTGTTCATTGCGAGAATCACTCCACTTCCATTCTGAACTATATAGATACTTAGAGCGGTAACATCATCATACACCAACAACCACAAACAACAACGCTCAAGAGTTGCTCATCTGCAACCAGCGTCCGAATTACGAAATGAATTCTTCGATAGCAGAAATTCGTCGAGCCAGCATTCAATCTCCTTATCCATACGACAGGTGGTCCCGTTTGTTCAGACGCCACGCGACGCTTGAGTCGGCTGCATCGAAACAGGCACTCGCGGGCAGGAAGACCCCTACCACCTCTCATGGTTCTCGCCTTGAACAAAGCGGCTTGTGCGAAACATGTGGTCGTCTCGTTTTGTGTGCTACGTAAAATATACGCTTGCTATTGTAATATCAATTTGAGCTGAACACTGAACAGTCGAATTTCTAGCGCCCCAGCTCTATTTCGTCGTAGCGAAGATATAAATCTTACGCATAAGCATCATTTGACGTACGTATATGTATATGTATATATATATATATATATATATATGTGCGTGTGGGGGAATATTTTCGTGTAGAAAAAAAAGTGATTATGAAAGACGCGTTCCCTGCTGTGGCCATTGCGGAAAGTCGATGGTGTGTGTGTGTGTGTCCAAGATGAAAGGAAAGTCCCCATATAGGGCAACAGCTGTAATCATATTTTTGCTCTAAATGACGTCACTTTAGTGTTCTATTATTATTATTATTTTACTATAAAAACAATTGTTGTTGCTATCACACTTAGCATGACAATGGCAGGATCGACATTACTGTTATTACTGTACTTAATGTGATACAATCGAGCGGGCTCAGCGTCACCCTCACCAGTGACGTCGCCATAATCATCACGAACATATTACGCTGACTCGCTGCTGCTGCTGCTGGTGCTGCCGCGATCGCTGTTCTTGCCGTTAGCGCAGACCTAGCCGGTGTCGCCAAAACTCTAAGACAACTGTTGCTGCTATCGCGCAGATGCACTAAACACGACAGCGATAACGCCAGGCCAATCAGTTTCTGTATAGATAAGTGAGCAGAATCACAGATATGGACAGATATAGCCGGAGCCAACGGCGCACTGACACCGAACAGATGAAAACGTCTACTCAAGTAGTCGCCGGTGTTGTCGAACGTCAGCGATGTTGACTAAAATAAACTTTGCAAACAAACGTTGATCACTACACAGATCAAGGCAGGTCAGCGTCGCCAGCGGAATTAACGACACTCCGTCCATAGCCGCTCCGGCTCAAGTTGTTGTAGCACTGCTCATCGTCGTCGTCATCATCATAGTTGCTGTTATTGTTGCTGCTGCTGTTATTGTTGCTGCTGCTGTTGCTGTTGTTGCTGCTGTTGCTGTTGTTGCTGCTGTTGCTGTTGTTGCTATCGAACACTCCGAAACGCACTGGCTGATGCTGCTACCGCGGCGACTGCGCGCGCTGGCACCCCTGCCCTAAGGAACTTGCAGGACGAGGCGAGCTGTACGGGAAGATGCAGAGGAAACGAGAAACGATATGGAGGAGAAACAGACAGCGCGGGCAGAACGAAGGAGCAGATCAGATCCGATGGTTCTCTTGTTTCGGGGCCACGTTTTGCTCATGTTCGGTTGTCAGTTGTTATTTGGCCAAATGTTCTTGTTGTCCATTTTAGCCTACGTGCGTATGTTTGTGGGTTTGTGTGTGTGTGTGTGCTTACAACGGTGTTTTGACGTGATCGAAGCAGCCCGTCCCAACCCCCGATTAAATCAAGGGCACCCATACGAACACAACAACAGACAAAAGGATAGACGTTTGCGGTGGATATTTGGTCCACCTTGATGATTGCTACTACTTCTGCTGCTGCTGTACGCTAATGTATTATACGATTATACGTGTACGACGTGAGGGGAACGTATTTATGTGGTAGCGATTCTGATGATGTTCTTATTCATTCATCCGTTCAAAGGGTTTAAGCGAGCGTAATATTGCTACTTCTGTTACCACTATTGTTATTCTAATAACGAGGGTCGCGGCTGAAGCAATTGCAGTTACTAGGTAGTTAATCATGTACGTGCTCAAAAAAATAGACATATACACACATGAATATATTACCAATAATGCAAACGGAATCGCCAAGCTTTGTCCATCGCCGCTGCATTTCTTCGACGATGATTAGTATACGATCATTACTATTTCATCGCTATCCAAATGACTTCGATGTTCCTCTATTCAGAGTCTCTCATTTTTGCCGTTGATTGTTGCTAACATGTGCGCATCCCTTCAAAAGGGGAGGGACAACAAGAATGAGATGAATGTGAGTGATTTTTCACGCTCGCTGGATCTTTTCAATCAGGACGCGGCGGGAGGAAGAGTTGTCGTTTTAATGGCAATGACGATGAGCGATTCACTGACGAACGATCCGGTGGTTCTACCGGCGCTCGAGACAGCAGCGGCGGCAGCAGCAGCAGCAGCAACAGCAACAGCTCGCCCATTTGCACGGGAGATGACGCAGCATCATGTGAGGTCCCTTCTAGCCAAAACGGTAACTCTGCCGCTGTATGGGCTCGGTGCGTGGGAACTATCACTGCTTGATGGGGATCCTCAAGAACAGCACCAACTATGAGACACTATCGCATCTATCTATGTATCGCATACATCGATTGAATTTATCGATGAAACAATAATGAATGTAGGCGCTATGATAATGATGATGATTCGTCGATCTAGTTATTAATCATATTGCACCAGTAGTTGACGTGTCGCCTCATCGTGTTGTACTCGTGAAATTAATTAAGCAGAACCTGATGATCCTTGTTGGTGGTAGCTCGGCTATATCTGTGATGTCGTGGCCATTGGCTGACTCGTTGATGACGCGGGAATAACATGGATAGCCTCCCATGATGGAGAGCCCTTGGGCACGGAAGGCTCTGCGATAATTCAGCAAGGAATCAATCAACTGAGTAATTTGAATATTAAAATATAAGCGATAATAACAGCTCTGTTCGATCGATAGCATCGAAGAGAACAAATTCGAACCAAAATATGATGCGTTCGCATCTCGTATTTCCGTCAATGAGCCGTCTCGCCCAATGGTTTTGACTGCAGATATCGTGACATAATTAGTCCAAAGATAGATACACTTCTTTTTCACGGGACTGAGGAGAGCGTTTACCATGCCAATACCCATAGACATATATGTAATAGATGTATACAGCCCGAGTTCATCATAGCTGCGGGTAGACTGCATCATAACCCTAGCCAATACCTGTGCCATGGTCAGCATGTTTAGTTACACTCAAGATTACAAGCCGTACGATACTAGTGCTGATTCAGTGCTGACCCCGTTTGAAACAAAAAGACAGGAATAGAACAGTACGCGTCACATCTGACATAGCCCTAAAACTGTTATGTCGGACCCTAATTATTATTAGTTGCCCGGTTAGGCTTTCAACGCAAGACTTTCATCAATTTTTTCTCGTCTCCTTGAAAGAACGTTCGACACGTCCATTTCATTTGGCCGCCACTCAATGCCGCTCCACAGCGGAGTGTATATCACCTTGGAACTATTCGTCCCACAGATGACTACCGCGTTAGGAGATAATGACTTTAGTATTTCGTTGAAAGGAGTACAGTTGACTGGGACTCGTACGTCTATCCTTATATGTGCCAAAAATAAAGCAAAAGTTCCGCTATTTGATAATATGATATCATAGCACAAACCCCTTTCAACTGTGCTAACGTCCAATTCCACCAAATATCGCACGATGCAGTATTTCAAGGTGTCGCTTAATTCCATGTCTTACAACATTAATCCATGAAATCGAATGCCTGCAGGTGAAACTGTCCTGCCACAGTGATGTCGAACACGGATCGGGCGATAAATAATTGTTGGCTAGTTGCCAAGCGATGGATAGAGCAACGCGTTTCAAGCCGGAAAATGTGAACTTGCATTAGCTGCTGACGAGCTGGAACTGGGAGAGACCCTGATGTTGATGCCTGTGGTGGACAGAACAAAAGCCATGATTTCAGTGGCACTTTCTACCAATCTAATATCAATAGCTTACTATAACGGGGCTCACCGTTTCGCGTCTAATCCACAGCCCAACGCCGCAAGCTAAACGATAACAGGGAGCGGTACAATACGCTGGGCAATAAAAACCTTGTGAAACATTTACACTAGAGAGAAAGAGGAAAAAGTGGATGTCCCGCTCTCCCGTACGGCCACGAACGAAGAGCTGTCGAAGTTAAGTCCAAACTGGCTTTCCTGCCCACGAAAAAATGGTGGGCTCCTTTTTTTTGTAAAGCATGATTTTCGGTTGATTTTCTGTTGAAGCTGCCGTCTAGTCAAGTTCATCAGCCCGTGTACTGCCGCTGTTTACGGCAGTCACTGTAAACCGGTCCAGCGGAAGGTGTTCACTGTGTTTTTCCTTATAAGACAAGAGACTATCGGAGTATATATAAGTATTCGTAGCAGATAAGTAACCATTGCATGCCGAAGCTATACGAGGCTACATAGTCAAAATAGAACAGTGCGGAGGCATATTTAGATTTGCAGCACGTTATGGTAGCAAAGTCTCCCACAACAGGGTAGACAAAAAAAACGCCGGTATATAACGATGAATTGAAATATAATCCGAACAGGAAAAACAAAAGCCATTGATTACGTTGTGGATGCCGTCATCAGCGCAGCACTATCTGCGCTAACGGATTTATAGTAATCGCCGTCTCAAATTCTAATCGAAGCGCGGAGCAACACAATTCGCCCTCATGTAAAACTGTCTTATTAAAAATGCACGCACTCCTGAAGTAGAATGTTCGCGTTATATATATATATATATATATATAACGCCGATTCTCTCAAAGCCTATGACAATGCCTACATCAATGTGAGTGATACTTTAGAAACATCTTAGCTCACGCAAGCCGAGAATACATGAACACCATGTTCAAGCTGGAAATGTAGTGAGAACCTAAGAAAAATCGAAGCCTGCTCGTTCGTTGATTACCTCCGACCGGTGACCGGCCATTGGTACTGTGTCGTTAAGCACTTCTCAGGAGGTGGCCTTACCAGGTCGCACGTAAACGCTGTCAGCCGAAAAAAAAGCCGAACCACTAGAGGCAGTGACGCTATCTGAGTCAGCGAATCGTGTTCGGACCGAATCCCCCCCCCCCCCCTGCTTGCTATCTCCCCCTGACAATTCTCACTTAATACAGCCGAGTGGGACAGGCGGCATTGGCCATTGGCCATGGACAAGGTTTATCAAATGCGCCTTTATACCTTTCGCAAACCCCCACGACCCCCACCTCCTCCTAGCTCTTTCCCGTCGCTCACGGTTTTCTCCATCCAAAGGTTGAAACAGCTCTCTCTGTCACTCTTGTGCCGGCACTTTGGCCGTTCATGGAAATATATATATATATACACATAAGCGAGTGAGAAAAGTTCGAAGTTTCGATTGAACGCCTTGATAACGGTGCGAAACATTACTTTGGTAGCATCGCATAGCGTTATATATATATTTACATTTTACTTTCCACTACGAGGTGTGATATCGTTGCAATTCCGACGCAATTCTGCTAGGTGTACATAGGTGCAGGTAGCCAAGCGGCGTTCTGATTATTTCTAACCACTTTCTGAGTTTATTGCCGTGCCTGTTTCCACGGGAATCGATTAATAACCCCTTGTGAGTGAGCGTCATTTTTGGGTCTTAGTACGAACCTTCTTCTTGAGTTCCTTGCTATTAATATCAAACAATTTTACCTGAAAATAATTATAATAATCATAATAGTAACATTAGGTAGTTCTAAATCGGAATAGAAATAGTGCATACCTAGCCGTCAGAAGGCTGCCGGGACTCGGGGACCAGTATATAAATAAAAGAAGTAAATAAAAATAAGTTTTAACTCACTTAGTTTAGCCGATATTAAAATGTATGTGTCTCATTATTTTGGGTCATCCTAAATAATGCCCTCCATTGCCACTCCTTCGTGATTCTACATGATGCCTACTATAAACATTGTGATATATGTACATAGATGTGAGCCGTCAACGGACGACAATCCAACCAGCATCCATCCCAGCTACGATGTCAACGTCAACGCTCCCAAGAACCGTTACCGAAGCGCATATACCTACCTATCTCTGTGGCAACTATTAGATAGAATCATTAAAATAAATAAATCCATCTGCTTGCTCTGTCAAATCATTAGTTAGTTCGGCTCGTTCGATCGTTGGGTACCCGTTGCCCACTGGTATCGCTTTGCCCACTTTGTATCCAGCCCGAGGTTTACTTGTCATAATCACAACATATATATCTATACAGCAGCGATCAGGTTCCGCTGTTCGAATCGATAGATGTTCACCGTTCACTACTCAATATCCTCCTGTTCCGGCCAGCTGCCGAATAGCTTCGAAAAGCGTGGCGCGCACTAACGGCGAATGCGTCCAGTCCATTCGGAATGGGTACACCGACATCAGGTAGCTGAGCAGAACTGCAGACGTACATATCGGCGTGAAACAGGCAGACTTGTTGGTTCTTCGCTTGGTCTATTCGTTCGATGGTCGTTCGTTGGTGTTTTCTCTAAACCAACGAACCCGGACAATTCACGACAATGACCCCGCGATGTGCCCCATGCCCGATATCTGGACACCGCCATCATTGCTAACATCGACCATCTAGCCACTCGTGTCAACGTCTTAGTGGCACAGCGGCCTCGAGTCAGACACGAGCGATTGTCGGGCAGCCCGTTCCGTTGGTGCGTCACATCGTGAGACAAGTCCATCATCGCGGTAAGCAATTGTCGCGCGAGCTACGTGTTCAAACTGCATCGCCACTTCATTTTGCCCAGTGGTCCTCTCTTCGAGACAGCACCAGCGACGTTGGCTGTTCAGCGAGTGCCGATTGCCGGTGTCCAGCGGACCCGCGTCCAACAACATCAGCCTTAGGGGTAGTAGCTTCAGCAAAAAAAAATAGCCGTAGAAGGCAGCAGCTTCAGCAGCAAAAGTAGCAAAATGAAAAATTTGTCGAGGGAAAAATCTTAATCGGCTCCTGTCACAATACACGAACAACGCGAGCTGACCAACACGAAGTTACAACCACTACAGTGATGGCGCATATAGCCACTACGAGCTGAGGCTATAACGACTGCCATAAGATCTTCTCGACACTGCGTAGCCGACATCAGATTCGGAGGGCCTGAGCGGCGTGGTCGCATCGTGCGGAGCTGAAAATCTAATGAACCAACGAACGAGAGCGTGTGATCTAGGCAGGATCCTCGTCTACCCCGTGGCTGCGGCTGTTGTTATTGGCGTCAGGCTGCGTTGTCGTCACGCCGGGCAGCAACATCATCAGCGTACGCCTGGTGATGTTCAACGGCGACCGATGCTATGGCATTTGCAGTGGGATGCGTGCACATGTGAAACACGCATTCAGCAGCTGCAAGATGGTAGAGCAAGTGCGTGGGTCGTCTGCCTCGAAGATTAGAGGTGGTGTTACAACGCGAGTTACTATTTGGCTGTAATTACGATGCTGATAACACGCCCAACGAATGTTGCTCCTGTATAGTTGCGTATTGTGAGCATTATATATACATATGTATTATATATATATATATATATATATATTGCGAGAGAGAGAGAGAGAGAATAAAAACGAGCGTCACAGCGAGGAGGGGCTACTCCGACGAAACTACGAAGCTAATTAGAGCTAACATGACTAACTATTGTATGTAATTATACACCATACAACAGAAGGAGAATTGCATGCACGCACATACATTACGAGCACGGCGCTGACATGAGCTGTAGCAGAATTGCCGTTTGCACGTCCAGCAGCTTTTGCCGAACGCTAGGAACAGCGAAAACACTGCTTGCAAATATATTGTTTAAGGAACCACGTTCGTCCCGTTATAACGAGTGGAACCACGAGTGGAGGTAGGATCAAGCTTTAGATGTCATTTTCGCCTCTCTGCTTTTCTCGCGTTATTTATCAAACCGCTGAGAAGTGACGAGAAATGCAAACAACGAGTTTGCAGGGGTGCGTTGCAGTTGCTGCTGAGAATGCTCAGATGATTTCGCGTACACTGTAGAGAACATTACGGTACCTGTTGTTTTCATGTGGCTGTAGTCGATTTTGAGTGGCTCCACCAGCCGACGGCTAGAAAGCTCGGCAACGCTTGATCTTATAACAACACACACCTTCTCCTCCGGAGACAACGCAGTGAGCTCTCGAAGTCAAGTCAACGTTGATTTCAGCGTATGGACAAGATTAGCCGGCCAGCCGCTCATTGTTCATTACTATTCTGAGCCGAAATACCGTGTTAGCACAGCGATTAACGTCAAAGGACGGTCAAGTACGCCTGGTACGCACCAATAGACGTGTAGACGCCTCGTTGATATCGTTGACAGCCCGAAATGGGGGGTGGTATTGCATTTGTGTTCGCTATTGTCGCCTGCATCGTCATGGTGCTCATAATTAGAAAGACGCGAAGACGGCGACCGCAGAACGCACATAACGCGCAAAACGCACACAACGCGCAGAACGCACAGCGCTCAAGATCGGTGCACGATCGCAAATGAGCATGCCTACCCGGATTCCCTTGCTGGATGTGGAGAGCAAGAAACAAACAATCCCAATCCTACCTATTGAAACGTATGCATCTACCCTGCAGTACGTACATGCTCGTGGCCTTGTAACGAAATCGTCCATATTCATATTAGTCTGTATCTCTGTACGCCGGAGTTCCTGTTCGAGTTTGAGTGAGAGAGAGAGAGAGAGAGAGAGAGAGAGAGAGAGACGTACCGGTGGCAATAGTCACTGGCAGGCAGTAGCGCAAAATGCTAGTGCTTCACTCGCCTAAGGGGGTGTTCTATCCGACTCGAGCTCGAAAGGCTGCACGACCAATTCCGTGTTGGATCGGATCGACAACCTACCGGCGGTCGTCTCCCTTCCCCCCCCCCAACTAATGCAACTGCTGTCACGGAGTCCATTATTCACACCACTCTCCCGAAACAACTAATAGCCGATAGAGGATGCCAACAGCCGCCGCCGCGTTCATTCCTCTCTACCTGCCCCGCTGCTAATGTTACTGCCGGCAAGCACGCAGTGCATGGTTTTATGCCAGCTGTGGTTTCGTTCGTCTGTTGTGAACTAACTTTTCCCAGAGCCAGGAACCGCCGGCGGTGGCCAAACCACGAGACAGACTGACTGACAGTAGACCCCTGACAACTCCTGCATTGGGCTGTGGATGTGGCGCTGGCAACGACGACGGGATCGGTAGCGGCGTCTCATCGCGTTTTGTACTAATATATATATATATATATATTCCATGTGTATATACATATATATATATACCATAATAATAACCATACCATAATACGTAATATATATATATATATATATATATATACGTATTATGGTATGGTTATTATATTATATATATATAATATATGTATTCCTACTGGTTAATATTCGACTGCTGCCGCTGTTGTTACTGGCGTCATAGGCTAATACAGTGCCAACTGAGCATCGAATGGTGTATTCCTCTAACAAAAATCAACATCACCAAGTGACATAGTTCATTCCGCTCGCTCCCATGGGGTCTGCCTATCTGGTTGGCTGGTATCATCCATGCCGTCTATAGGTTCTTCATCTGCTTCTTCACCTTCGTGGCAGCTTTGAGGCAGCTTTGAGCCGGAATTCGTACAACGTGCCAGCTTCGTTGCGACGGTTGCTCCGAGAGAGGACTGGAAGGAGCCTTCTCGTGTAGGCTCGGGCAGCCTCTGCCCTACAACGCAGCTTGAAGGCCGCGGCCAGCTGTTGGGCCCACAAGGACCCAGTAGGGTCACAAGACTGGCCTCGAACAGTAGACTCACCACGTCGTCGGAAGGAGACAGCGTCGGTCTCGTCGAATCGAAAGTAAAGGGAAAACGATCGGGTGTCACACGATAACCGCAAGCCACTGCGATCGTCTTTGTACCGATCATAGGTGGCAGTAGAATAGAAAGCTAAGTGAGAGACGTGTGATCGCGCCAATCAGCGGAAAACGGCCCGGAAACACTGACTCAATAGCGGCGGCGACGGCGGCGGCGGCGGAGGCAGCTCTTAGATAACAAGCGGACAACTTCTTCGTTCGCTGCGCAACAGGTCTTAATCGAGTGGTGCTTGAACCCCTCTCCTCCATTGTCCTATCGAGTGTAGATGTGCGCAGGTGTGCGTACGGAACGACGACGGTCGAGACGGACGCTAAGAACAGAGAACAGGTTTTGACCTGATCGACCGCTGGCCACCCGATATTGGGTGTAGTTGCCGAAGTAGCGGACGACGTCCCGCTAAATATCAGGGACGGCGTCGCCTCTTCGCGCGGGGGGTGGTTCTTGCGCGCGGATTATTGCGGAGTGGTGCAGCGCTAGAGATAAGTCACCCCCCCCCACACGGCGACGGCTGTTGACAGCAGCGGAGGTTCGATGACAGACGAGCGTCTTCTCCGTGGCTACGAGAGTTGGTGGTTGATTCGGGCTTTGAGGTGGAAGGTCGACAAGGGGAAACTGAAGGGAGGCAGCTGCAGCAGGAATAATCGAGGAATGGAAATAATGTTGTCCCATAAATTGTATTAGTAAACAGTAGGAGTTCACGTGGATATATTTTATGAGATATATCTTCAATTTTTCTATTATAAGGTTCACTCTCAGTATATTGATCGCCGCTTTGCGAATTACGGTATAGGTGAGGACAGTATGTAGTGGCGACTGTGTACAGCTGCTACAATCAATGTAGAACCACCGGGTGGAGCCCGGTGGCGTGGTGGGGTCCCGGTTTGAGGTTATGCCGAAAGCAGGGTTGTACCGTCGACGTAAAACGCTGTGAGTCAGCCCGGAAAAGCAGCTTAGTGGCAGGAACGAATTTCACACAGTTCATGAGTCGATATTTTACATAATATCGCTGATGATAAGACGTTGTGCAGGCTATCCGAGTTCGTTCATCATCGTCATTTTCGACGTGTCCTATGGAAAATGTGGAAATTATTAAACAAACACATAACCCGAAGTCGCAGAAAGAGGAAGTCTACGTTTTTCCCAATCATTATAATGGAACATCGTCTGCGCTAGACACATCATTCATATACACACACACACACACACACACATATATATAATATCTACATCATATATTCTATTGTTGCTGCCGTCGCCTACTTCGGTTGGCGCTCTTCCTTTCGAAGTCATCCCTCCGAACAGCGCAATATCGGGCCTCGTCAGTTACTATGAAGTTTTTCTTCTTTACCTATGAATATTTAATATCTTTAAGCAAACATTCACTCTCTGTCTGTCCTTCTTTTCATCTTTTACACACACACACACATATATATATATATATATATATATGTACATACATACAACCAACCAACCACCCGCCATAACTTCAATCATTTCGATGTAGAGCGTAACGAAATGTCGTTCTCTTCTTTTTGTGCTGTTCGCAGTTCGTGCTTCCAGTTGTCTTCTTCATTAGCCTCTCCTTCTCGTGATCTTCCTTTAACCCTTGGTGGCTCTGGGCTCGCTCTTCCACACGCCGTCGTGCCTAACACCGATTCTGTACAAAATACGCATAATATATATATATATATATATATGCTATATGCATACACATGGATATATGTAGCTTCTGGCTAATATGCTACTGGTACCGCCACGGCTCTCACTCCAACTACTTCCAGGGGGGTGCGAGAGGCGGCGGTGTCGGCTAACCTTTCTCCTTATCTTTTTCATCTTGACAAATTTGTATTTGAATAGCCGGTGTTTGCCTACCACCGATGGGCCACCGCTACCACTGCCGGCACTCGTCGTCGCCATCGCTGCTGCTTGAGGTGCTTGCACTGCTCCTGTCACTGGTGCTCGGCTAGTGGCCTACGGAAGGGGAGGGATTTATCTGACTTTCTGCCCAAGTGAATCCGGAACACGGTCAGCACCCGATAGCTGGTGAGTGTCACAGCCGCAGCAACCAGCGGGGGTAGGCTCGCCGTTGGGGCCTCTCTTTGCTCTGACAGAGAATAGTAGGACGAGCGCGCGATCAGGAGCAGGACAACAGCAGGTGCGACAACGTTGCGCGGCTTCGCCTCTTCGGGCCCTCCGGCTTTCTTCGTTCGGATTTCTAACCCAGGTGTCTTGCTGCCATCGCCGTCACAGTGGCTAGCATTGTAGTGGTCCAACATGTCGCCTAGACGTCAAAAGTCGAAGCGTTGCTTCCCGGATGAGCCACAGCTATGACGCCGTCGGTCGACATGGGACGGACGGCCAACAGTGGCGTCTACTGCGACTCGACGCGCTTCCACCATTGCATAGATAGCGCGGGCGCAGACAACAACAAACGTACCCCGCCGCCGCCACTGGCGTTTCCCAGCGCCACCGCTCGTAGGCCGCTGGACTGCCGTTCCAGCCAACGTTTCTACACACACACACACCCGCCAGCGTAGCCAGAACGCGCCGAGCGAGCAGGCGTCCGGCGGCGGCGATGGACGCAAGCAGGCCGTCGACGTCAGCGAACAGACCCACGCGTGCACAGTGGCGCAGTGAAATCGTTCATAGGGAAATATGTAGTACAATATAGGAACGGAACGAATACGAAAAATCCACGAGCGGCCGCCGCCGCCGCCGCAACAGCAGCATCAGCAGCAGGTGGCTGTCCGCTGTCGGAAACGGGCAGACGACGCGCCCAACGCGCGGCTCCTGTCAAGAACTGGCGGACTCCCCTTGCAGACTCGGCCCTGCTCCTCGACGGTTCCCAAAAGGCTTCAGCCATCGTTAGTCTGTCGGCCGGTGCGGTTTCGGCGGGTAACCGCTGACCGACCAGTGGAGTCAGTCAATGTGTGAGTGAGTGAATGAGGCGATGGACGAGACGGGTGGCCAGTGGGCCCATAGACGAGGGGCACAGCATTGCTGAACGCTAGATTTTCTCAATAGCACGGTATAGTGTCTATACATAGATGGTGGCCGGGTATATGCGCCGTCGGCATTATATCTACACGAGATATTGGGGGCTCGTGCGCCCGTGGGCGCGCCATTGTTTCATCGGAGCACAAACACACACACATAGACACACACAGGGGAATCACTCAACACTGTTTGTTCTGTTGTGGTAGAGTAGTTCTGGCTGTTGGTGGCAGCAGCTGGCTGGCTGGCAAGTGTCTGTTCGTCGCTGTTGCCACTGCGGTGCTGATGTGGGGCTCGTCTTTTGAGAAGAAGCGGTGACTTCTTTATCGTCTTTGTTACTTCGTGACTTCAATGGATTCAGTAGCTACGAAGCTAGTCTAGATGGAAAGACAATCATTATGAAAGAGACAAATATAGCAGAGGAAGCGTCAACAGCTAGTTACATGAAGTGGTTCCCCTTTGTATATGTATTCTGCCGACTTCCGAATTTCACAAAGTCTTGGGGACAAAACGTGACGAGATAATATTTCGAGTTCGCGATGATGTCACGCAGTTATCTTTCGGCTAAGGTACACCAGATTGTGTGTAGCCTCGAACAATCGCTTGTTTCAGTACGGGTGTCTCACGAGGTCTCACAAGGGTGAACGGCGAACCGGGAAACGGCACGGGGTGCTTGTCTCGCTGGGTATGCACAGTCAGACATATATATATATATATATATATAATACCTAACCAGGCTGTATCCAAGAAAACTTCGTGATGCCTTCAAGCTATCCTTCATTGCCATTAACCGATGTGCCCCCAACGGCCCGCAATCGTCTCCCTGACGCCTTTCTCTGTAGTTCGTCGCCAACGTGGCTCACTCACTTCGACAGAAGCAACAGGTAACATGGGGGGAGGTGGCCCAGCCAAACTCTTACCACGAAACCGATCAGCGGAACGCATTCGTTGTGTTGCTCGCCTACGACGAGATTCGACGCACAAACACCCAAACGGACGATCGGAGTCCGCCCTCGCCGAGCCAGCACGCTGCGCCTTCCGATTGGCACAGTCAGGTCAAACAACAGCGAGATCAGAGACACGCGGACGTGCCCACACAGCCGAACAAGCCTGGGCGGACGGCGCCAACGGGCTCATCTGATCTCGTCCACCGCGGACGCTCCACTGTTTTGTCCTCGATTCGCTCGGGTCTTTTTCGATCGGGCCCCGGGTGCGAGAAACGTAACGTCAATGCCCATCCAGCATCACGTCCTTGTTAGTTATGGGCATGAATACTATTGAAACGGTTGTCTGCCTGCCGGCTACACCAACAATGCAATGTCGGACAACATCCCACCCGGCGGCTCTGATCGAACCCCCCGCCTAGAGACTCGTCAGCAACAAGCCACCATAGCAGACGTGCTATGCACGAGCGGCAAGTATCGCCACCCTGACAGCTCAACACCTCCACACACAGAGTGGTGGCCCCGCAACACAACAGTGCTCTCGAACAGCTCGCACGTATCCGCAAGGCCGGCCGGCTGCCCGTTGTCGTTGCCGTCAGCGAATGGCCGCCAATCAACGGGCCCTGCTAAACTACGTAACTGGCTAATCGCTTCGAGTGGATCACATTCTCTCGAGCGAACTGCTGATTGGCATTATTATTGCACTTATCGCACTTTACCTCACACATTCGAGCATGAACTTGGCACCAGCACATCACGCTGCAGATGGCATTGTATAATAGATAGCATTTGCTCGATATAGCCTAACAACACGTGTGTACACATCGTGTGTGTGCGGCTTTATATATATTCAACCATTCGAACGGGCAACGCTTAATATATAATAATGCGTCGTTCTCTCGTTTAGCTAATTAAACAGAGTCAACTAGATAGATTTGTTCTGCATATATCATATGTAGAGTGAATAAATATTTAGTTGTCTCATGAAACACAACGAGACTACAACTCGGCAGCGATGTTTAACGTTCGTCGGCGCTTTTTCAACGGTTCAATCGCGAACGTCACCTGCAACCAATCGCGTTAGAGATCTAAAATCTACAACAGCGTCATATATTGACGGCCGAACAAATACTTCGTTGTACCGAGCGCAAGCAATTCTAGGAAGCAAATCGTTCTCACTTTCCATATGATATTGTTGCGATAGATCAATGCACCTTCGAAAGCGTAAAAGACGACTTTGGCCAATGTTTGTGTATCGAGACAAGTGACATGGAGTAGCACTATGCAGGTGGGTGGATAGCTCTCGTCGAGACCGTCCTGAAAGGTGAACCAGGCAGCAGTCATTGGGGATGACCTTTGTGGAGGTCTCGTATATATGTATATGTATATATATACACATATACACATATATATTAGGAATGGATGAAACGGTTTAGCGCCAATGCTGCAAATAAAGGCGTTGTGGCACGCATATATCACCGCTGACATTTAGAATTTAAATTATGCGAAATAGCACCGATTGATCTATAGCTGTGCGTAGATATTGCGATAATGCAAAACGAGGTGTATTAAGGGAATTGTTTGTTATTTTCTAATGAACCATGTGAGTTGTCACGCGATAATGGATGAAACTTCAGCGATAAATTGGAACAATTATCGAGCAGGATCAATAATATTCTTCAGAAAGCGACGATATCTACAAGCTGACGAGTAACATGATACAGCTGAATGAATATATTTGATACAAAAAAATAATAATGATTTCATAATTCCTCATTATCTGTGTGTATAGGGTGTCTCTTATTCAGCGTCTCCACAGGGGGGTCCACTGAGGCCAGCTTAGAATTGTATCATAAAATACTGTTAATGTTTCCATCGGAGAAATTTGAGATTTCCGTAAGTTCTCATGTAACGGGAAGACTTGCGACCATGTAATTTGAAATTACAGCAATCTATGTTCTTACAATCGAGTTTTATACCAATACCATATACTATTATAGTTCGAACCGAACTAGTTCTGCCGAGATAATAATGATTAGAATAAGGACGAATCAAATTTTCAGCCTGATACAAACAACGAACTCAGATAAATCCCTTGGATTCGAACTGAGCCCTGTGTGGTGTGCGATGTATATCATCGTTAGCATCCCGTAAATGGATTTTCGATCGATATTTGTTCAAACTTCAGTTGTGCCTATAACCAGCCACAGCAACCAATACAATACGTGGTATAATGGCCCTTCCGAGCGATAATACCGTGGTCAATTCATTCAGGTAATTCATTCAGTCAACAAATAAACACCGATCAGGCTATGCCACATAGAAATACTCATGAAACAACAAAAAGCTAGCCCAAACAGCCAACGGTCATATTCCGTCTCTTCGTTCACTGCGCTCCACAGCTGTGATCATCAAAAAGTCAACCTACCCCGTCCCAAACAGATGACCACAGCTGACCCGCGTGAGAGAACTTCTCTAGACTTTACACAAACACACATCCGACATTAAGGCCCCTTAAGGCGACCCCCACATTCAACCAGCGACACCAGCACTGCTCTTGCTAATCATTGTGTCAGGATGACTTTTTGCTTAGTTCGTAATGTAATCTTCCTCTGCCGATCCGTCCATCTGGAAAACATGATCCAACGAGCCCATTCCTCCGTTATCCATCTCAAATGTCCGAGATGCCACCCGAACCATCAATTCGCCAGGGTCCGCAGCCCAATACAATGATGAGCAACATCGTCGTCACCGGCACCGCCAGCCCCAACAACAACAACAGGAACATGAACAGCAGCAGCGGCGGCGGCGCCGGCAAAAACAAATGTGCCTACACCTCAAAACCAACGCTCGCCCATCCTGGCCCATCCTGGCACCATACTGCCGCGAGTCGACGGAAGCCGTGGCCGCCGCCGTCGTCGTCATCCTCCGCCTTGAAAGGCTTCCAAAACCCGCACTACTCCCTCTGTCGGCCGCGTCGGCAGCGCGCGGCAGAAGAATCAGCACAACAGAACAGCAACATTACAGTGTCATCATCGTCATCATCGCCACAAGCGCCGTCATTCTCTTCAGAAATCGGACATTCCCCGGCATCTTCCACCGGCGAACAGCCGCTGGCAAACTGGCAAGCGAGCATCGGAGTCCAACAAGCGAACGGCCGCCAGCAATGGAGTCAATTTCGAAATGGTGGCGGAGGACCCCGTCGTCGGTGTCTAGCTCCACCGTCCCTCCTGCTGCTGCTGTTGCTGAGCGCTGGTGGGTGTGCCACAGGGTTCGCAGCCGAGTGTGGCAGCGCGAACACCGTTGTAGTCATAGTGGTTGTGGAAATCTTCGCATAGACGTGTAACACACAGCGAACCCCTAGTGTGTGTGTGTGTGTGTGTGTCTCGGTGTGTGCTGTGGTCTGCTGTGCCGTCGAACGGACCCAAACGAAATCACATGGACTGTGTTGCATTGCATTTCGTAGCTCCTCTCGGCGGGTCGCGGGGCTCGAGCGACGCCAACTAACGTGAAAGATTGAAGACCGCCGCGCCAGCGATCCACGGCACCAGCAGACACCACCGTTCACTTTGGCCGTCCTCTGCTGCTGCCGTGGCCGCCGCCGCCGCCGGCACCGTCGACGTCGACGAATGGAGACGAAGACGAGATATAAGATGAAGGGATCGAGTGCTTCTTTTGATCGGCTCAGCTCGTGTTTTTTCTGCATTGCTCTCGCTCTGCTTCTCTATCCCATTCTCTCTATCGCTCTCCCAATTGGTTTGGCTTGTAGCCGTCCAGTTCAGCCTATGTTCGTTCACCCTATGCTGCCGGCGGTGTGTTGATGGTTCGGCCGGAGCTTCTGGTGCGGCAGCTCAGCTTCTGCTGATGCTATTGTTATTGTTGTCGTTGCTGCTCTTGTCGGATCCTGCTCTGCTATGGGCCAAGTGAGTAGCGGCAGCGGTGGCGGCGGCGGCGGCGGTTACGGACTGCAACCAACCTGTGCATTAATAGCGTGCGTGGTAAACTAGCTCGCTTCTGTTCTGGCAGGAGCGCTGCGCGGGGAGCCATTGTTGTTGTCAGAGTGGTCGGTCGAACTGATGCCCATTGTGTGTCTACATACGTACAGACTATCGCTCTTGATATCCCATATGGTCTCAGATAAGCTGTGACGATCATCCAAATGTGTGAAGACGACAGATGTTTACGATAAAAGAAACAAACGAGGGCAGCGAAGTACGAAGTGTTGCTCCCCTGCTTAATCTGTATCCCAAAAATTCATTACTATTTCTTATTAGGCTAACATTTTATAACATGTGTGCAACGATATGGAAGCAAAAGTGGCGAATTTGATCTAAACGGGGTCGTTATGAAAAAAAGCCCTCTCTCACTCAGAGGGGAACGGTGTACACGCAAGGGCCGCTTAGCTACAGAGTTGTTTATTCCGCGCGCTGGCTTCGACGGCTAAGTCTCCGGCTGCAAAAGACTGGAGGCCGTAACTTCGAGTCGAGCGAGGTGGTGACAGGTTCGTTTGAAAAAGAAAGTGTTATATGGTTTGTGGTATTGTTTAACTGTTTCGTTCAGTATCGAAACTTTGAACTTCATCATTATTATTATTATCTAATGAACAACGATAAAATGTCTACTACATCCAGTCGGAGTTAAACTGTAGAAGAGTACCCACAATATAAATCTACGGTCTGCGATCCATTTATATCATTATAAAATCTTGAAGAGAACTAACGGTTGACCAGTAAGCTCGATCTGAGTTATAGGCAACGAAATACTATATGAATTTTCGAGTGTCGCGAGTATCCGAGCCCATTCCTGAGAATGGCGTCGCTATCGGTAAATATCGAGTTAAAGCTCTGATCCGGGCAGCCGGCATTCAGAACCTCGTAGGGTGGTAAGTGAGCTGAGATCGAACTTTGAACATTTCATAGACCATAGCAATCCGTGACCTTTGACGTTCAATAGATCCCGTCCCGGTGGACTCTTAGGAAACGTGATATTCTCCTAGGATATTTGAAATTTCCTTTAGAAATCGCTTTGTCATATAAAATACATATATATATATATATATTTTTTTTTTTTTTTTTGTAAGTAGGTGGCGGAGCAAAACCGAATCGGTATGAGCGAAGGTAGACCTTCTACCAAATTACCTTAATTATCTATGATTTCAGATATGCCTCCAATCTAACCTGAAAGATGACGTTTGCTTCATATTTGTGAGGATAAGTAGCAATCTGTCTGATGAGGAGTATATTTGATAAAAATGCTTTTGACACTGAACGAAGCTGGATGACCTTCAACGGAAAAGGACTTGTCATTGCATTAACATCTATCCATTTCTATCTTTCTGCGGTACAAAATATATAATTTGGTCAGTAATGACACTAACCCTGACATTAGCTGCACATAGACCATCCTTGCGTATACATATCAGGCAATATGACCATTGTTATCACTATGTCTTTCACAACTGTGCTTTGTGTACACCAGTCAATAATATATTTTCTCTCTTTCTAATCAGTGCATATCGCGGCCTGCTGCTGATTATCAGAGCGCCATGCTTATTTAGAGGTGCATATGATAAATGGCAACGTATCAAATGCACATTCACCCCCCTTTAAAATGTGTTCTTCCTTTTTGCACATCAAAGAAGTTGACACGATGTTCGCATAGTCACCACAGCGGTATAGTCCTAATCAATAGCAAATACTCAGTCCAAGATGTCCCAATCAATAAGTCACTTCCCGGAGACAAAATATTCGTCAATGAACGCGTACTCACATAGCAGCGTAAAATTGCTAATCAACGCGTCATTAATAGCCACTCGATGTTTCCAAGAAATCAGTCGATCTCTATTCCTGTGCGGGCGTTCTCAAACTGCTTCACAGCATTTGATAATAGCATACATAGCGCGCTACGTTACGCCGACCTTGGCAGTCACTGTTTCCTCGCCGTTTCTCTATCGCCATATTGTGAATGTTCTAATATGCTATATTTAGCACTTGCTTCGATATTTCGATATTTGTTTTCCGTCTCAAGTCAACAAACGAATTCATGAGCTTTCCCCGGGTACACCTATGCTTACTCTGGTCTTGCGGTGCATTTTCACGGACAGTGCGGAAATATATGGATGCGTGGTGCTATGGAAATTCTGTCGACGATATAGTTGGCGATCGTGTTTCAGCCGGGAGCGATGCCGCTTCCCGCTGTGCCGCCTCTCGTCTTGCCTCGTCTGAAGCGGAGGGGTGGGCAGCAGCAGCAGCACCCCCCAGCCGCAGCTCGAC
Source organism: Stratiolaelaps scimitus (assembly GCA_019614645.1). Taxonomy (NCBI): domain Eukaryota; kingdom Metazoa; phylum Arthropoda; class Arachnida; order Mesostigmata; family Laelapidae; genus Stratiolaelaps; species Stratiolaelaps scimitus. The sequence continues at coordinate 295,534 of JABWDB010000025.1, read as the reverse complement.
AACCGCCAGTACATGACCAGTACTGAGTGGTTTTTCACTTTGCGGACCGTGGTAGAGTAAATGGCACAATTCAACATCGTGTGTGTGTGTGAAAAATGCTCCTATGCACTGAGCTGCAAAATAGCGAACATTTTGACTATGGATAGTGCAAAAAACGAATGCTTGTCAGTTGAGGCGAGCGTACTGCCTCTTTGCAGGAGGGCTGCTCTTATCGCGTGGCTAACTCCGGTTTCTTGAACGTCGGCCGGAACGTTGTTGAGTCAGGTGATGGTGTATCAGCTGCTCAACCAATGGGGGGTCGGTTTAGCAGTGATTCATAGCAGTAACGAGCCCATTCACATTTGGATACACTTGGCGGAATTCGTCAACCCGGATAGCTATGAGGGATGATAGGATCTGAGCAGCGGTTACCGCAGTCTGCTTTATTCTATTTATAATAATAATGAACATAATAAGAATCATAGGAAAACATCTTGTATGTAGCCGCAGTATGCGATATATGGTTCTACAGTGGCAGGTTTGGCACACACGTGTGTTTGAAAAGTAGTTCACATTCACTTACATAAATTAAATATACCAAGACGGTTTTTCGTTCTACGCAAACAAAATAAAACCAAATTGATAACGATTAAATCTACCAGTCATAAATGTGTATGCAACTCAACGAGAGAACTATAATATATATATATATATATATATATAAATAAATATGACGTTCTGTCGTCGGCTTCGAACGGCTAATATTCTCACCGGCCAAATGGCCACAGATTATTGTCAAATGCTTTGAGGATAGCCATAAATTGGAAGAGAGAGAGAGAGTGAGAGAGGTCCCGACGCCAATGGTCGACACAGCTACCGCCTTACGCGGTCACATGATCATTTGACAGCGACTCCGCAGAGTGGCGAATGAGTTTCCTCTATAACCGTTAAATCGCCGCCTTTACAGCCTCTGCGCTGTAATTTACCATCAAAAAAGCCAGCCATAGTGTGGCGCTGCAACGGATGCCTGCTGGGGCCGTTTCGACAATACTGTCGCGTTGTCGTAGACGAGTTCACAGCATAAACAGTTCACGCCAAGCAAAAACATGATGGCTGTGGCTGTAAACGTCGGCCTTTCGCCGTCTCAGTTGCGTCAAATCTCTCAAGGTATAGGTGGGCATTCGTAGATTTCAAAAATTGCATATTAACATAATCCGCTGGGACAATTTCCACTTATTTGCTTCACTTCTCCATATCGTGGCAAGGCGCGATCGAGATTTTGATCACCTTCCGGTTTTAATCAGTTGGTTGTTATTAACGATTTTGGGCTGGCCGCGCCAGGAAATCACTGAGCAATAATACCTCAAGTTTGTTCTATTTTCGGCCATTTACATGAGCTAAATAGATAGCAGGTAAATAGATAAATATACTAGACAACCCCGCCAAAAAACATATCCCATATAACAAACTAAACTCTGCACGATACTTTTCAGCGGGCAAACAAAAAAAAAAACGAGGACGTACCCAATCAGCAATTCATAACTATAACCGCTATTTGGCTCAACGCACATTTGCACTCATCTGCATATACACATCGTGCTGTGCAATGTTTGATTTACAATAAAAAAAATAAAAACAAATAAATAAATCGCCAAAAAAAAACACATATATAACCAGCATTTCTTACTGCAGGTATTTCATACAACAGCAGCAAAAAAGCACACCACACACACACACACACAAAACAGCCATAACAACAAGATGGAATTAACGTCTGTTCAGCGGCGGCGACGGCGGCGGTCATAGTCTCTCGTTGGCGAATCGTTCCACGAGAATCACGGCGGTATCATCACAACGGTATCTAATGAAATTATCTATGTCGGTCAGTTTTGGCGGCTACCGACGGAACGTCGCCGTGTTTCCCGCAACGCTGCTCTTCATAGGCTTCTTTCTAGCCACAACGGCAGCACGTTGGCAGCGGTCGTAGCAGCGGACGAATGATGTATTCCCTTTTCTTTTCTTCATTGTTACTCGTTGAGATGTTCGGTAGAACATACGGAGGAAGATGGCGACAAAAAAAAAAAGAATAAAATAACGCGCGCATCAGCACCCGCTCGCCGTCTGCCGAACCGGCGAGACCTGACTGCGTCATCTTTCAGCACTGCGTTCCTCATCGCCTAGCCAATCGTGGGGCTGATAGTGCGTTTGCCCAGCTAATTTTCGACTGAAGATCCGCCTCGCTGTAACTCGGCTAGACAAATCAACAGATTGACGGGTGAGACGACGGCTGGCTTTTATCCATCTCCATCTTCATATTCGCATTTGGCGGCTTCGCTTTTGCGTTGTTGAAAAACAAGATGACGTTCGTACACAATACGCGATAGCACACGCGCCCGCCCCCTCGAGGAGCGGCGGGGGGGGAGTTGTTCGTAAAAGCGTTACTTTCGAATATCTTCTGCCTTGTTTTCAGCAGCAGCAGCAGCAGCTGTGGCAACCGAACGAAGCTGCAAGCGAAAGCCAAAGAATATGGTGAGAACATGCCGTGAGCGGTGGGGTGGCCGGTGCAACAGACCTCGTGGCGTTCGGTAAATGAAATGCTCTTAATCAGCCGCAGCAACAGCAACAATAACAACAACAGCAGCAGCAGCAACAAAAACAACAATAACAACAACAACAAAGTTACCCGACGACGTGGCTTGTCCATGCTGACGAGACGATTTACCCTGTCGGCAAATTTGTCGTGCCAGATCCAGACGGCGCATGTTCGAACGGAAATTATCATCAGTAAAACCTCCGATTATACACGCTCACTTTGCACCGTTGCTCGCCGAAGCCAATCGCATCGACTCTAGTCGAAGATATGCGCTATGGTCAACGGATGACAATGCCCAAACTGGCCAATTAGCGTTGACGGTAATAAAAACACAACAAAACAACGACGACGACAAAAACAACAGCAGTAGCAACGCGCAGACGCCCATACCAGCAGCTCGTCTTGACGCGAGCGTCTTTAGAGACCTCACCGCGAGGGCTTCCTGTTTCAGCCTACCCCTTGTTGTTTTTTGATCTTTTGGCGCGGCCGCAGGCCGGGGCCAAATTGCAAATTGCAGTTGACATCACGTTTGGGAGGCACGTGCAAAAGCTGTATGAAGAGACGAAAAAAGAAAAAACACCCACTTTACCGGACACGGTAGAATCAACAAGGAAATGTCTCCGATTGTCGCCCCGCAGGACGTTCGCAGGGGTTCGAGAACAAATGTATCCGTTATTCCTTTCATCGACCGACCGACCAGCCGACCGCCCCCCTCGTTCTACTCAACAGTTGTTGCTCGTGCTAAACAAGCGCATAGAATTGATGGGTCACCATCTATTAGTCTTTATGCTATGGAGATCTACACTATACAGCAACACCAGCAAAAAATATGAAATCGTTAGCGGTAGTCGTTTTTTTTTGCGGTGAACACAAACGTAACGATACTTTCGACTCTAATGGTCGCAATTATAGTGAAGTAGCCGTAGTCGTAGCTGTAATAGTGATATATCGTGTACAGCAAATGATTATGTCTCATCATCGTTGTGGTGGTCGTCTGTCGGAAAGCCCTTGGCGGGCTTCCGGCTTCTCTTACAGCTCAATGAACACAGCGCCCGCGGAGCATCCTTGTGGCTTGACGCGATCTCGAAATCGATTGTCGGACGTGGGTGCAATAGCAACCCTGCTGATCGACTGCAGTGTGAGCTCATAATTGACTAACTAAATAATTAATTAATTAACTCTAGCTAGTCATAGCTAAGGTTGCTTGGCAGAAATTCATAAGCATAGCATGTCTTGCGGTGTTCTCCGTACGCAAGATCTGCACACAGCAGAGTCAGCACAAAGGGTCATTCCGTAGACGGGAATTGAGTTCATGTCGGCAGGGATAAAAAAATATTAAGGCAAAATCGAACGGCAGAACAATTCGTCGGGATCTCGCAAGATTCACTCATTCAGTATTGTATCATGATTTCATGTGAGGAATAGTGTCATATCATCATATATCACAATATGTTTACAACAACAACAAAAACAACAACAGTAATAATAGAAGGAGAGAAATCAGCTCTACTTACACAATTGTGTACACGCACAGGCGGTCGTCTATCCAGCGCACGGGGTCCAGCTCACTGTACACGGGTTCCACTCATTCAAATCAAATATACGAGGGCTAAAGAGCTAGTAATGGGTGATCAGTGAGGTGTCAAGAGAGCTGATGTGTGCCGCAAGGTCGCGGTGCCGCAGGGAACGGCAAATTGTGACTCGCGATTTTGGCGTCGTCGACTATAAATCGGCAAACGAAATTTTGTTTTTGTTGTTGCTATATATCGTTATTGTTGTACGGCTGTTGTTGTTATTGTCGTTATCGTTATTTGTTGTGAGCTTATTGTTGTTGCGGTTGTTATCGAAATGACCTGCTGTTATCGAACGTCAGCGGTCGCGGGTCGACAGACAACCAAGGGGGGGCTGACTTAGATTACCGAAATATCCTGGCGTCGATTAACGGGAGGAGAGGAGGGTGGTATTGTTAGGGCATCAATGAAAGATAAATTGCCGACATCGTGTCAATTACTAATAATTGTAATGAGGAACAAACTACAAATATTGCCCGCCACTTTGATGTTTCGCTATCGCCGTCCAGTCGTTATAACGGGTGTTACGGTGGATTACTGTGCCGTGTGATTACAGTTGTCGTCGCCTAATTGTTGTAGTCGAATCAGCAAAAGAATAACCGTTTGGTAAAGCATAAATTGGCGTTGCATTTGCGATTCAGTCTAAGTCTGCAACTGACATAATCTCATAATAATAATAATAATGTAGGAATAATTTTATCATACCATAAATTGAACCGTATGTAATCACCTGCCGCAGCCGGACAGAATTATGGATAGTGCGGCAGCATTTGCGTAATGTAACAAAAACATCCAACTCTCTCGACCTCGCTGCCAACGGACAGTCTGTTTGTCTGACCAACTGTGAGTGTCTATGAGTGTCGGTGTATGTGATGCAGTTACGATAACTAGACAATGCGCTAAACTCGCTGCGGTTCTTGTCAAGTTGTACTAAATAGAGCGGACGATTAAACAATAGTGTCATGTGATTACGAGAAGCAGATGACGAATGGCAGCGACACAAACAGAAGCAATTGTTACATCTGTGGGCTGCCGGGCTCTGGTCGGCGAGGTGTCTGGTAATGCGAGAAGCGTCCGTATTCTCAAATGAATTACCACGAAGGGATAAAAGTCCCCTCGGAAGCTTAGCAAGCTTCTCCGAGCGTGGTGCGAGGTTCGGGTTAAACGCATAGAAGGCGTATTGTCGGTTCGAGCCCTCAGCGTGGGCATCTCGGGCGTTAGCGTAGGTGAGGATTTTTTTTGAAAAAAAAAACCCTTATTTACGAAAGCGAATGTATACATTTGGTTTACAAAAAATTGCTAGTGCATAGTATAAGCATTCGGGTGGCTCGAAAGGCAACCGTATAGTTGATTCTCTTAGTTATGGTGATTTGTACTGATTACACAGTTTGTCCACTCAGCAGATTATTTTGTCTGACATGAAAATATTTATAACACATGTTTGAGGATAGTAGCCTGTTGTAAAATCGCATTTCTACCTTTTTGTGTAAGTCCATAATGGGAGGTAAGAGCTAAGAGTTGAGCGATCGATGCCACATCTAAGCGAGACGCGTATTAAGAACTTTGACTGAGCTCGCTCCATAGCGTCTAAATGTTTTTTAAGATATGGTCGCCAGACTTCACAGCACTATGTAAATTTGGGTATAACTAAGCTCTTACAGAGATGCATATCAAATGCCGGCTTTTTCACAATAAGACATCGACAGAGTGTGTTACAAACTAAAGTTGCTGACAGAATGACTTGTGTAAATGCGCAGGCTAAAATCTAAATCTGGTGAGACCATAACGTCCAGTTCCTTCATACATCTCACAATTGGTGGTATGGGCTGTTCGTTGACAGTATTTAGATGAGGGTCTATTAGACATAATATAGCACATTTCGGGATGGATATTATCCTTGCAAAAATCGAAATATATGCGGTCGAACATTTGTTTGCTGTTTATGTGAATGGCCGAATCTTGAAGCATATCAACTAGCTGAGTGGCGGTAGATTGCTTCTAGATCATGCGCTTAGTTTATTAACGACTCAGGGGTTACTTGATGAGGCACAACATGGTTTCCCCTTTGTAAAACATGGTTTGTTGAATGCACGTATGTATACACATCCATCATATGCAACCTGAACCAAAAAATCAACAGTAGTGTGGTAGCGGCTCCTGCTGGCCATTCAACTGTCGCAATTAAGGCAGCTTCAGCTTTTTGTCGCTTTTACCATTGTGGTGGCCTTGGGCGTCGGTCGCTGCGCTCACGCCGCCCACGCCTTCTCGAGTTCAGGTAAACATCGCTCGTGTCGGCGGACGTCTTAACCCGTGCTCAACGACAATAATAGCCAGCATTAGTTCGATAGATCGCTCGGGGCCTTTCTAGTTCATTATCCAGTCCATTCGTTCGAGTAGGGGAGCTCTGCAGCCTTCTGATTGCTTCAAACAAAGTGATCATACCACCTATTTTCGGTAGTCAGTCGTCAGTCAACGGATAGACTCGTATTCGCCCCAGAATACTTTGAGCAACGCCGAAAACCACCATCTCTCCTCGCCGGGTATGCATGATATGCACGATTCTCATGTATGTGACAGTTATTACCTTCGCTCCGAAGGGGCTATCCCCAACACAGGCAAGTACTTGGTTGGCGGCCGACTGTCGCTAAGACTTTGAAGCAACTGTTGCTTGTTAGCCTGCTTCGATGACTGCTTGGCCGACTGTTCGGTAACAGGACAGAGCGACATAAAGTTCGTATATATATATATATAGATAGGGCTTGTTCATGACGCGAAGAATAATGGAACACTTCGTCAAACTATCGAACTCGCATCTTTTCTGCCCACAGCTGCCGGTGCGCCCTCAGCGCTAGGATTATTACTAGTGTCATAATACAAATGTACCGCCCGTATCGCTCGCTGAGTTTGCTAGTTACAACAGCTGACCGTTTAATTTGACAAAATAATACAGAGTAACATGGGCAGGCCCTTAGTGCCCCATCGACGAACTTCCTGTACGTGGCGCGTCGCTTAGAGCGCCAGCCTGTTAAAACGAATATGCCATACAATGAGTTCGGACGAAATGCTGTGGCCGTACAATGAGTTCAGAGCGATAAGTAAAAAAAGTCACTTATCGTTCGGCTTTATAACTCAATCTCAAGAATATGTAACTGAATGTCAACGATGTCGACGTAATTACTACTAATGCTCTACCACTATCCAATTTCTCTCTCTCTCTCTCTCTCTGTATATATATATATATCTGGCGACATTTTTAGGTTGAATCTGGTGATCGAGCAGGCGAACGCTCCCGAGCTGAGCGTCCCTGTGAGACTCCCCCAGATCATCGGAATCCCCTTCAATATACTATCTATTTGGTGTGACACTGTTTCGCGTCGAATTTCTCCAATTCACAGCGTGCACGTGGAATGGCGTGCACGTGTCAAATGGCTAGGCAGTTGTTGTTGTTGTTGTTGTTGTTGGCGTTGTCTTATTGCGATGTCTCCAAAAGCCGGTTGGGACTCTAACGTCAGTTTCGCTCACACATAGGATTATATTTCGTGATCGACTCACCTTCAATCATCGCCGTCAGTATACGCCGCCTAGAAGAGGATATTCCGGTTGAACTTTGGCGACCGTTGACAGGATTTCTCGTCCACAGCAATGATACACGTTCACATTCACATGAGCTGAACACGATTATTCATCCATTGATCTGCCCGTATCCCTTAGGTGGCACCGTCAAACATCATAACACCACGACAACGATTCGTGCCAATACTTTTGAACGAACACATGAATGAACAGATTCATTCGCAAACCATCGATCGTCACAGAGGGGACGAATAGACGAATCGCCACCGTGCGCGCAAACACTTGATTTGAATCAGCAGAACTTCACGTTGAAGGTGCGAACTCCTCACGGTGGAACATGAGATGTACGGAGGATATCACACGTTTCGTTATTCCCGGAACATCCAATGATAGCGATATCACACACACGATGTTATTGACATTTGAAAGTGTATCGTCGTTTTGCCTTGTCCCAGAAGTCGCCTTGAGACTTGAGTTACACACAGGTCCTGCTCTGGGAATGCTCACCCACAGTTACAATAGTGTCGTCAGCATGGCCAGCTGACTAGCACTGCGTCGATCTTGCGACAGCCGCTGTTGCGGTTTTGATTAGTATTATTATTATTAGTGTAACTATGGGTTATTGTTAATGACGTGTGCTGCGTGCTGTTGTTTCAGCCGTCGACAGTCGGGGTATACACCGTGACCCTGTGGCCGCTGTCACTTTTCGAGAGTTCATACCGTCTTCGTCCCGACGGGCATCACTAACTTCGCAATTGCATCCGCAGATACCGAGCCGGCAGAGGCGCACAGCAAACAGGTGGTTAGTCGGCTGCTTCGAGCGGCTGGGTCTGGCGAGCGGAATCTGTCAAACGCGTCGACTCGCCTCTTGTATCAGATGGCGGTTATTGCGCAGCCACATGGTTGGTGGCTCGCGGCACAGAGGAGTGTGTGCTCGTCTTTTGCTTGGATGAAATATTCGTTGGCCCTCGCGGCTTACGACCACTATCCCCCGATATGTCTCTCACTCGAGATAGTCTTCGTTCATTTTGCGATCTCAGCAGGTCGATTCAAAGAGAGACAACCGGCACTGACTACTCAGTACACACTGCTGAGGGAGGATGCGAGAGAGAGAGAACGAGATGTTCAGCTGGGACGGATTTGCGTAAAGGACTTCCTTCGGAGAGCGCATACCCTGCCTCAGTGCATGCTATTCTCACCGAACTATACGTGTGCCTATTCACTGACTTCGACTTGAGGCTGACACGCTTGCAGGTGGTCACACCGTCTGTCAACTGACAACAACCGATTGTCTAAATGTCAGCCGCAGGATGTACCGCGGATTAGTTTAGGTGTACAAGCGAGACTTGAATGAAGGACTACAAAGAAGAAGTCCGCACGCGGCCTGTTTGCACATGACACCAAGTATTCTGTGACAACCATTTGCAGCTAGGTAGCCAGCCAGCACGATGGTGGCGGCTTGACGCACGACAGCCCGCACTGTGCGGCAGTGTTCTACCGTAATCCGATGGCTATTCCATTGACTTCAACAACAATCACAACATCCACCACAGACACCGTACCGCTTGCTCTCCACAACCGGCCTGGAGACCCCTGTTCGCTATCGAGTTCGTCCTCTCGCGTTCGATCGATATATGCGGTCATCCGGCGAACAGCACGGCCCAAACACCACCGGCGCTCGTTATCCCGTGGACGCTGCACTGACGTACACTATCGATACCGGCTAAGCAGACACGGCCGTGCTTAGCGAGCCTCCCACTGACTGACACGATTGGCGCTTATGGAACACCAAGAGATAGATAGACGGCTGAGAGACAGGCTGACAGATTTACAAACAGCCCGCCTGGTGGCGCTGCCACATTGGCCGCCACGAGCTAATATCGCCTTCACCATCGCCTCGTCCTCCTCGGCGCCGTGGTGTGCTGCTGCTGCTGCTGCTGGCGCTGCTCAAACGGCACCAGCCGTCAGCGGCTCCCGGACTGGCAGGGCTCCCCACGAACAGAGCCATAGCACGCCGGCGGGTGCTCTCCCGCCAACAGAGCGCGCCACCAGCGGAGCTGGCACCAGCAACATAGAAATAGATGTAGTTGTGAGGCGTACGGTTAAGGGCTTATTGAGACGGTGGTGAGCCGAGGGGAAAGGCGTAATCTGGAAGCTAGGCAGACAACAGACGGGGAAAAAGAGAGAGAGAGAGAGAGATAGAAAGAGTTAACTAAGGGCGCAACGGAGAGAAACCGCCAGACAGCTACATGTTGATCTATTATAGCCTAGCATATCGACGTCGGCTGACTGATAACACTGAAAAGTGATAGAAGGAGATAGCGGCGAGGGACGGCTCGGCCGCTAGCAGACGCCAGGCCAAATGACAGCGGCTGTAGAGGAAGTCTGTGGACAAGCTATGGAGCTCACTCATGCGTGGAGCATTGGGGAGCATCAATTGCCTTTATGATACATGTAGAACAGTGTTATATAGATGTCAATGGTAGCGGGAGATCTGCACTGGCAGTGTGTGCACCCGCTTGCCGGCAGGCAGACAAACAGATCGAGGAAGTGTTGATATTAAATAATTAATAAAAGGCGAGTAGAAATCCTCTGTATCACTCCCAAGGTATCTCTTTGCTCTTACTTGATTGCGACTGCTATGGCCGGATATCATGGTGGCCTACTCGATGAAACTGTCAACTAATCAATATGTGGTTACGAATCTGAAATGTTCATGCTAAGTCCTCCTGTAACATGCAGTGTAATTGAACAGATCCGTGGGTACACGCCAATCAGCTGGCTTGATTTTCCATGGCTCCCCCTCCCTCCCCGTTGCTTTTTGGTTGCTGGGGCGCAGCAAAGCTGAGAGTCGTTGCTGCGACAATAACTTTTGTAAATATGATACAGTTTCTTTGTCGTCGGCGGCCGACGCGCCGCCAGTCATCCTACCATCAAAAGCAAACACTTCGCTTGCAGATACTTATCCGGTGTTGTGGTGGTATTAGCAGGACAAATCTCTAGCGGATGGCACAATGGCCTCATTGTCATCATCATTGTGATAGGAAATGGCGACAATGTGAACGAGGTAGGCATACATACTCGATAAAGGGTGAAACGATTTCAGCGCAGGAGCGAGTGGATGGATGGAGTTCGGGAAAGATGAAACAGAGTAGGCGAAGCAGTGAAACGCGATCAAACACAAGATAACGAAATGGCCACAAAACGAGACGGCAGGAGATAGGTTTCGCCCGCGGAGATGGCGCCCGCGCGCGCTACAGTTTGAATCGCTCATCAATTATATGACAGGCATATGGAAGTTGGCAGGAATACTTCATCATTTATTCACACGATATATACATATCTAGGTAATCATATGGCCAGGTAGTGCGGGAGGACGAAGGTTTCTTAGAATAGGGCATATTAAGAGAGTACACCATAGAGAGCAAAGGATAAACTGTGCAGATGGCTCATAGCATAGCAGTACACTCACTCTATCTATAATTCTGTATGTGTATATGTATATATATATATATATTTTTTTTTCTTTTTTTTACGGAAACCATGTGGAAATTAATGTATTAGTTACGAATATACCCAAGCGAGATGCGTTACCATGTGGGTTGATGAAATGGGTACGACTCGATTCACACTGATTCTATTCTTTTGAGGCCTCTTCTCTTCTCGTTTAACCTTTCTAAGTTCATACGAAGCCAGGGAGCGGCGGCTTCCGCCGGTGACGCTGGTGTCAACCGTCCAACCTCGTGGCATCCAATCAGCTCGCTCGATCTCAGGTCTCTCCACCCTCACCCTACAGTGTGTGCATGTGTTTCAGACCTTATTTTTTTCAGTCAGATGCAGACCTTTTTTTATATTTTAAGAGATTAAAGGTAAATCCTGCATGGACACCGGGCCTCACACTAAGGTATTTGCCTGGTAGTGTCAGACTCTTACTGACTAAACCAAGAACCGACTGTCAAAGTATTACTTCAGTCAGTGGCTTGCAGGGACTTTCAGTGGATTCCAACTATGTCCTATCCCTCAGTTCCTCCTCTGGGGCGAACCCTCCCGTCCTGCCGCAGCGGGTGGACTCCGGGCATTTTCCCTTCGGACCAGCTCTGCTATCCGCGCCCGTTCTAGCCTATCCTTCTCCTGGAGGATCCTTTCGGCTAGTATGATCCCTCTGTCCCACTTCTTTCTGGCCAGGCACATGTAGGAAACGAACCCTCGGATCCCGTCCTGCATGGCCCGTGTCAGTTCGGCGTCCGCGACCTCCTGCCGTACCTGCTCCGTGGCTCCACATGCTGCCAATGTGTGGAGAGGATCGTCCTCGACTCCTGCATCGCACAGCACGCAGATGTCCGACGGGGCCTCACCTTAGGATTTGAAGGCCCCGTGCACTGTGATGACCTGGAACGATATCAGAACTGACTTTGTTTTCCCACACTTAGGTAGATGCTGTATCAGAAAGCAAGAGCGCCCTAAAAGCAGCACATAAAAGACAAACTCGCAAATGTATTTTGATTTCAGACAACGCAAACAACACACACACACTGTTTGGCAACTTTGTCACTGCATAAAATGCAGCTCATGTCCAAATCACCTTTCATGTTGACCTTCGCACAGGACCATACTTCCGCTTTGTACAGGCACCGGTGGTAACGTATCAGCTCATTCACATACAAACAAATCATTGAAGCTCTTCGCGACAAAGACTAGCCTCCAGCGACTGGGATGTCGGCCATTACGCATGCTTGCACGTATTGTGAAGTCATACACGAACGGAACGCTGATATGGCCTATCCTGGGCATGCGTTGAATTTCCCAGCCCATCGCTGTTTTCCTGCCCCAGGCCTTATTCGACTGGATGGTGGATTTCGTAGCGGTTGTGGTGGTAACGGTGGCATTCAGGAGTCGGAGAATTCTCGCCATTCGATATCGTTGTCCAGGCAGCATAGCGTAGGGGGGAGGACGAGGGCGGGGTGGTAACTAATTTACATTCATGTCGCTTAGTGTCCTTTGCGGAAAGGTCACTTTGTGGTCGGTCACTGGTGGCGCAATATACATATAAGACGTATCTGGGCAGTATAGTTAGTATGATAGTATCATTTGTTACGGCTATGGCTAAGGATAAAATAACTCGGAACACTTTTTGAGAGAATGCGTACATCTTATTCCCTGTGCTAATCATTTCATTCACTGTTCGCGGTTCAATATTACTACCTAATACCGCGGGCATTGCTTGGCTGAGTCCCCAATAACCCTTGAACGCTCGCATATTTGAGCTATGGACTACATGACTACTATTGTTAATTGAGGCTGTCCAATTAGGATCGTTGATAATAACAATAATAATAATAGACTAATCATAATTTCTAATAATCATAATAATGACGCATTCTTTGATCCCTCGTTGGCTGGCATTTTGGGCATTCCACGAAGGCCAATGCTGGCTGAGCTGGAGAAACAGCTCAAAAGCGAGACCAATTGCCCGAACTCTCTACGAGAGCTCAGAGCTTTAGCGGCTTCCGTTAAACCTCATCGCTGTAGGGTCCCCGTTCGCTCAATGCTGCTGCTTTCTAGGTAGACTGAAGCGAGCTAAATTCAGCATGAGCAATCCCCAACAATTTCACTCGAAACTAAAGAGAAAATAGCAGAGAGCGAGTGAGTATAGCCCCCATGTCGAACAAAACAAGCAAACATAGCACAAAGTGTGGGGTGCTTGGGGAACCTACGAGCCTTAATATCAGAACAAAGATAAACGACGCCAACTGAGAGTCACAGATGTCAGGTGATCTTCGCAAAGAGGTTGGATGACAGAGCCCGAGCGTCGGACCTCGCTTGAGCAGAGATGGCATCTACGACAATAATAATAAAATAAGAATACTAATGAAAATAATAATAATAATAATAATAATAATTAATAAGAATAGGTCATTCCATATCATCGCGGTAATTCTAGTGTTGTGTAATTTGTTTTACCCGTGCAGTGCGTCTGTAAAGCATACGTCAGTTAGAAACTAAACGCTAACTACTGCTAGGCTGCTGGTTCGAGGCGGCTAAGCACTAACGCGACAAACACGCTTCGGCCGTCTTGTATATTGCTCATCGTGTGGCACCGGAATAATTCCAGGTTCATATATTCAATACAAAAAGTGGACGACAATTGTACCCGCTGAACTCGTTTGTCATATTGTAATCGAAATGATACGCTTCTCGTAGCAATCCAGCAATTGCAGCGTTATATATAATATAACAGACGATACCCAATACTGCACGTCTCCTAGAAACATTAGAAACTAAACCTTTGTTCTTTACGTTTAATGACAATGTAAATAATTAGCTTAGTTCTGTCTCAGTTATGTGTTCATGCAGACGTTCATGGCAGGATACGGTATTTTATGAGCGTATCATCACAATACGTATTTCAGCAGCACCCTTGGGGCCTATATAGACCTTCGTTACATTGCCACAGCTAAGCTGTCTACCTAACGACTATGGGTGAGAAGATAGTTAAATGGGTTTGCGAGCATGCGATAGTGTTTGTAATTATTATTATTATTATTATTATTAATAATAATAATAATTAGCATGCGGTAGTGTTTGCAATTATTATTATTATAATATTAATACATATTCTCTTCCTTCGTCGCCAGGTACGAGGATGGAAGAGAATAAGCAAAGATGGCCCCGACAGGTCCTGCTCATAGTAATACATAAAAGGTTAAGAGCTGAGGCCTGTCAGATAGGGAAAAGGCTGAGGGTCAGCTCGAAAAACAATTAAAAACAATTTGTGTTTGCAATTGTAGCCGATACGGGTGCACTCTTCGTCGATATCATGCAAACTGCCACTAATATCAATACAATACAAATGGTGGTTCATTGACCTAACTGCAATAACAGTAATGCCTAAGTTCTCGTACGAAAATAATAAGAGAGAGGAGTGTCACAAATTTTTAGAACATCAGGAATATAATTGTTTGTATATATACCCGAATAGGCACAGATTTCACCACCTACGGTAACTACATTCGATTAATGCGTCCTAATCATTCGGTGATGAACTGTCCAGTACTCGACACGAGTACTCGCAGTTCAAGAGCGAGGGAGCCCCACACTGATCGTAAGCGGTAGGCTAGAGCGTGTTTGCTTGACTCCGACAACACTAAACGTGTTAGAAATGTGGCATTGCGACGATTAGAGAGGCTGTCGATAGCGGTTGGTGGGTCGACGATCTCCGGTCGAAGGAGGGCGACCCGCATCGTGTAAAATTTAAATCAACCGGGAACTGCTCGTATGAGGTGCGAAGATCCCGCATAGAGACCCTGAGGCTTAAGCCGAACCGAGCGCTAAGAGCATCGTTCTGGATAACCTGAGGGCGGCGGGCTGTTCAAAGATAGCCTCCGTCCCAGACCGGTAGTGCGTAACACAGCACCAGTCGCAGTAGAACCTTATAAACCAGGATAAGACTCTCTCGCGGGACTCCCACCTGCCTAAGTCTCCATAGTGTCGCAATGACTGCATAGCACTCAGGTGTCAGGGCTGTAAGATGAATCCGCCATTTCATTATTTCGTGGAGATTCAACCGCAGGCCTCTGATGGTCTGGAATAAGGATCGTTATGAGCCTCCAAGCATGGGTAATCGCAAATCAACCATTCTCTGAGCTGTGCAGAATAGGACCAGCTCTGTTTTGCTAGCATTGACAACCAGCCCGAACATCTTGAAAGCCTCAATGCCCTTGGCGCAGGGCTCTCCGACTCTAGTGGTAAGTTTGGTGGGGTCAAGTCGGAATAGCATTGACGTGTCGTCCGCATACGCAATAGTCCTGTCGATGTATTTGCCCCTATATATGCGTTGATATAATATGTTGTCAATTGTAACTTCGTCTGTTGTAGTGTGATATTTTACATTTTTTACCTATTTTTTTTTACGAGAACTCAAGCAATGTATGATGCAGTTCCATCAATAAACCGCAGTTTGTATTGTATTGGATGGATAGGACTAACTCTGAGCTAGTTATCCTCTATCAGCCAAATCGCTGTTAACACAGACAGAACATCTCTCTGTATGTCAACGGATACTACAGTCACAGCTCCGATGGTAAATGTTGGTCAAACACTGTCTGCTTCGGAGAAGCTGTTAGAGCTTGGGACCGTTACTTATTGCTTTATCTACGGATACTAGATTCTCGTTAATGTCTTCTACAGGAACCACATTACCTGTTCCATGTACGGGCCCATTGTATACAGATGTGGCAAAACAACTTTTTATAACTGTGTTTTTTTGCTAATAAATATTATGTCAGTAGTTACTGAATGAACCTTGAATTCTCCGGTTACAGCCTCCTCTTCCTGTAGCTGACATCTCATCCCGAAGCCCTAACGTTCATAAAACATAATTTACAATAAAATCCCAAAACATAAGAGAAACACTACCCCAAAATAAATGTCCTTATCTTAAAAGTCATTCAGCATTACCCTGTCTATGGCCGGCTTTCTCGGGTCAACAAACGCGTACTCGCCGCTCCATGTTACTCTATGTAACTAGCTACAATCTTTTTAGGGAACTCGCGACTAACTATAGTATTCAACATAAGAATCTGCACACTCTTCTGCGAACATTCGGTGAACATCCTTTATTCAAACAAATCATCTACTCATCACTTCTGTACATTGTTACATAATTAATATTTATCTTTATCATGATCATCATTAGGCGCATACGCCATCGATGGTTCATCGATATTTTCGTCAATGAAACATTAATTCGAACTTTACATAAGCTGCCGTCATCTTGCCACTGTCAACTCTGCATTCGTCGCTTGGAGACGGGCGCATTGCACGATCGTTTTGTTGTCAATTCGTTGCGCGACCCATCTACCTTCTGGTAGCTCATCGTTTGTGACCACTCGTTATTCAAGACATGGTTTAGTGAAAATCATTATGGCACAGTTTCTATCTACGGGCACCGTATTTCAGGAGTTGCACAAAGGAGCAGCTCTCGTATCGAGAGGTCGGGTGCTCGAACGATGAAGCCGGCTAGAGACTTCGTCAATCCTTCGAGACCAAGACTCGGGGACCCTCGTGAGCGATGGGCATCGATGCAGGCGATTCCACGAGATATTTGTCGTCCTCGTCACTCACATCACTCACAATCGCGCTAGAATTGTGTCTGTGTATGTACTCTAACTCAACCTTATCTAAAAGTTACCTCTCTCCCCTTGTCTCTCTCTATGGGTGGTTATCCACTTTGTAAACTTGCTAGAAAATCTCTGGCCTTCGACTACCAGCAGCCGATCATTTTGTTAGCACGGCTTCTTCGATTGAGGTTGACGTATTAAAGGAGGAATGATTGGCTCTTTGCGATACCGTTTGGATACGTGAGATGATCAACCAGACTCTCGTTGAAAGGCAGGGTCCAAGATGTCACACTATATTGTCTGCGATATCCCTTTCAAATGAAAACATGATCTTATCGAATAGTGTGTATGTGTCAACTCTCTTCTATGATACAGAAACTACGGGAGCTCGTAGAGGCACCATCTCATCGACACTCTCTATTCATTCTAGACCCTCTAGTCATGTTGCGTGACAGGCGGGCCTGTGATTAAATAACGTAATCTCGTGAGCCGTAGTACGAATTACTAGCTGGGTATAATACATAAAAAATATTATGTATAATACTAATGACAGTAGTAAAAGTTGAAGCGCTACTCTCGCGTTTGCAGATCCCACAGTTATATGACTTTATTGTTGTGTTCGGCATTAACGACGCTTTCGCCTACAACCTCACTGCAACGGGATTTATCTCATAGTCACTTTCTACATTGAGCATTTTGGGCAGATGCACACTTCGTAAAACGACGGCTCCTATGGCCGTCCATTCATAATATCTTTCTTTCTCTCTGGCTGCCATTAAATCAATTCGAACATCTTCCGTCTATTTAACACGTTTCCAAAAGTGAATAGACAACAAGCACAATAATAATAATAATATTAATAATAAATATAATAGCATTGCACTCGTGATTGCATTCATGAATATTATTATTGCCTCAATTGTATGAAAATCATTTATGACCATAATTAGCGTATGAAATGCCACAGAGTTCGATGTAAATATAGCGAAATAGGGTGTAAAATGAGTGGTTTGAAAGGCTGCTCTGTTATTTGTAAAATATATATATATATATTTTTAACGAAATCGTTTTCTCTAAGGTCAAACTTGGGTTTAGAAAGTAGTGCACTGTATATGTATATATATCGGGTTCCGATGGTTATTGCGGTCCTCCCAGCATGTCCGTACATAATTCCGAATTTTTCTGGGTGAGAGCATAACACTTGCCCTCAACACGTGCGCTTCTCCGGCGCAACGTTCGAACAAGATGCTGTTTGCCCTTGATTGCCTCGTATTTGCGAACGTTATGTTTCATTGAGAGACCAGGATTGGTCATCTGAATGCACATCTTGTACGGCTTCTCGTAGAAGTCGAAGTCGGTGATGAAATCAAGGTACGACTCAAAGCCGACGTTCACCTCAGCTCGTGCCGATGCGACGTCCGAGAGCAGTCGCGCAGAACCCTGGATCAGGCCAGCGCCAGCTGAGTGCACTATCGAGTGCGAGTTCCTAAAACGCGAGCGAGCATCAGAGCAAATCCATAACGCATTGCGATTCGTTAGATACAATGTATTGTACAGGATTCACATGCGTTTTACACGAGTGCAATACTTGTTGATCAGCCGAGTCTCATGTCAAACTCCTCTGCCCTGACGCAACCATAGAACATGCAAGTGTTTCGGGCTAGTACGAGTACCTGTTCCAGAGCGAGATCTGCACACTACCGCCGAGGTCGACGGACAGCGCCCCCTTGAGCTGGAGTTGTACAATGAGGCCACTAAGTAGCGGCTGAAGCTGCATATGGTCCATAAGCAGGAAATTGCCGCGAAGTGCCGGCGTGTACTCGGACGCGGTTCCCGACCACACGTGGCCCATCAGCTCTCCCGTGCCTCGAAAGAACACATACGGACGCATCTCGACGCCGAGCACCTCGAGAGCGATACCAGCAGTCGCTTCCTCGTCATCGCCACCGTCGTCAACCTAAGCAGCACATTGATTAGTAAAAAGGTGATTAGCAATGTTGCAATGCATGATGGGTGTTTGATTGAGCGTTCAGCTGGAATTCGTCGATTGTCGCTCTATGGACAAACGAGAAAAGGGAGAGGTTTCTGCTAGAAATCAAACAGCGATTTAGCCCCACCTCGTTGCCAGACGTATCGCCGCCAGCCACACCAGCTAAGCCCGCAGCGAAGATGTTGACTGCGATAAGAGGCATCTGCTCGGTGGATGATGTCTGCACGTTGACTTCGAACGTTGTCTGTTTGAGGAGACCGCCGGGCATCAGTTCCATGTTGAGACCGTACGTTGTGTTAAGATCTTGTGACTCTGCAAGGTTTTAGACGGAACGCAATGTTGAGGGGACTATTCTTGGATCGTGAGCTTCGCCTAACGTTGTGTATTGCCTTTGTGTGCAAGTACAGTAATGGATGTAATACATCATTGGGCCTATGTCCGATGCAGAATTTACGAGTAGAAATTTTCATTCCGCATTATCTCATATCGCACCCTACAAAAATCGTGTTCTTTTCATGACCGGTGTCATTGGTGCCTTTATGATCGAACGAGTCCAACTCAATGAAGCGCGTAGCAAAGGATAACACTTTGCGTTACGAGTTGCCATTTGTGAGAGCTGTTTGTCCAGCTGCGAATATGATAATTGAAAATATATTCTATTAAAATTTTTATAAATGTACCCACTGGCCAGCAGTCTAGTGAACGTCGATGAGATTCCGCCATGAGCGAGCGAATCATAATTGATTATTGTGGGATTCCCAGCGACCTTCTTGGCACCGTGAGAACGGCCAATGTCAACTAGCTCCTGGAACTTGTTGGTGATAAAAGTCTGCAGCTCAGGGCAGCCAACGTTCTTGATATACGCCATTACTCGCTCGATTCTCGAGTGGTCCCCACCTGTGAAGATCATCTCTGCGGCGAGCGCACGAGCTGTCGACTCCTGGCGAGACCTCGTCTAAAAGAGAATTGCGTCGCATTAGAAACGAAGAGAAGTTCAACATCGAATCGGAAAACAAACCACACACACTTTTCGGATATTCATGCTTGTTATTTTATATTACCATTTATATAAAATTCTCAAAAGATCCCAAAATTTTCATGTAGTTCCTTTATTCATTAAGATCCTTATCATTAAATCTAGATTAATTTTTAAACAAAAGAATAAATAATACCATTATTTATTAATATTAACTTTATACATTTTTCTATTATTATCTTAAGTAAAAATATTATTTTATTATTATTGAAATTATATGCTTTACAACAAACAGCAGAAAACCATTATGGCAGGATCATAATGCTAAATAAACGGCAATTGATCAAACAAATGAAATACGTCCTTCAAGCAAAAATTTCTTTCTGTATCGAAGAGAGTCGCAATTTTGAAATACAAATCAATTACCTCGAAATAGATATGCTCGAGCGTGTCAAACACCTCAGGGGTGAAGAACACTGATCCGATCTCCTTGAGTGCCTTGAGCACTGCGGGACCTGTCGCCTTCGATCCTTGCCGGGCTTCCGCGAGCAAGGCGGGGATGCTTGTAGGCTGCGCAGAGTTCCTCAGTCCACGAAGGAATACCAGTTTGCATTCGTCGTTTTTTTTGCCACATTTCGCGAGTTGTGTTTCGAGCCAAACCCGAGCATCGTGCGCCTCCTTCATGTGGACGTCGTTGCCAAGAGCGTGGCGCAGAACCGAACCAAGTGACGCGATGAGCGTCGCGTAGACCTTCTCGTTGTCGAGCTTTTTCGCCGCAAGCGCCCTCAGTTCGGTGACGAACGCTGGCGTTGGGTGGGAAGCCATCGACAGGGCCATGAGTAGGCGTTCACTCAAATCTGCATCCTTCCCATTTAGCTTAACCGCGCGTAGTGAGCCCTTCAGTGCTGGGATCGTTTGGGACGCGCCGGCGATATCGAGAAGTTGGGGCCTGTGGAGGAACAGGGATAAGTGAGGATTTCTCTAACCTCAGGAGGGAATGGTGACTCGCCAGTTTGTAGCGTTGTGAGGTTCTCTGAATGATCATGATATCACTTGGGTGTAAGTTGCTTGAAATAATTGTAGTAACAATGATCGTTAATAATAATAATAATGACGCACATGATCTTGGCGTTTTTGGGATTCTTAAGCACGTCAACGACTTCCTGTTCGGAGGCGATCCGGAAGCCTTCGAGCAAAGTTACGAATGCCATCGCGCTTTTCAGGGTCGCCAGTTTGTCTGCAGCCAGCTGATCACGAAACAGTTTGATCCGATCAGCCAGAGATCCTTGGAAGTTTTGGGCATGATTAAGCTGATGAGGCCTAGCAATAATCGTGTCCTCTATGTAACGACCCTTAATGGACGCCTCGAGCTGTCGCACGGCAACGGCTTCATCGCCGGCTTTCAGAGCGATGATCTGGGAGCTTGCAGCGCCCGCACCTTCGAGCTTCACCGAGTGATGAGCCGTCACCTCAATGGCTGCTTCAGGCCATGCGTTCACCGACATACGGATCGACTCCGATGTTGTAGCAGTCTGCACCGCAGAGAGATCGGGAAGAAGCTGATAATTGGTCTGTGACGTTGTTTGGGTCCTGACCGAACGTACCTGGACATACAACGACAAAGGTTACTAGCTACAAAATTAAAATAAATGTCTATTGCAACAGTTGTACATACATTGTATAGCTAGCTCTGGTGTGCGACAGGTACTGAACTTTTGTATTCGAAAAGCTCGTGATTAAGACGTGATTGTGGTAATGTGTTGCATAGAGAAGCGCAACTCTGTAATCAGCCAGATCGAATTCGCTGGACAATGGATAAATATCCGTTGAGTTAAGGCGGTGTGCTTTCTGGTGTGCTTTTTGGTTTGCGTAAGAGTCATAGCGTACGCTGGCGCTCTGCGCAGAATAGAGGTAAACATGCGATTGTATCTGATAAGCCCCGCGATCGAGCTCGTTCTTCGTATCCAGCATCATAAACTCTGACTTTAACCCTGACACAGAGTTCCAGCCGTCCGATCTCCACTTTAGACGTCTGTTCAGACTCTCACCGAATGAGGATGCTCGTACTGTTCGCGATCGGGATGGGTGCACTCCTCTTTGCTTTTCTTGATATGTTTTCCATCAGCCTTAATCACAACGTTGCATTTGCCACTGACGTCGACCTGTGACTTTTTAATGTCCGATGTGACCTGGTACTGGAACATGCTTGCAATGCCTACCAATGACACAATGGAATCAACGTTATTTCTGTGATCGATCGTACGCGTTCCGCTTGACATCAACAGAGATATAGATAGATGCCCAAAAGCATTCGCTGCATAGGTGCGCCTCGTCGAGGATAATATGATACATTATATGAAATTCGCCTTGAAATTGTTCCTTAGTTATTAAGACATCTGCCACTACAATAACGATGCGCTGTTATATATAATAATAATAACAAGTGTTATTTGTTGTCGCTATTGTTATTGTTGAAATAAATCCATGCGGGTACATTTTCAATTAATCATAACAACGCGCTCAGTGGGCATTGTCCACTGAACCAAGTCCCACATAAGTTCGGTATCTGGCAATTAACCGTAAATTAACTACCCCTTCGCAGCAGACGTTCAACCGGGCGTTTGCAACGATTGTATTTTGTGTTAACAGAGCGGAAGCTGATTCAATTCGCCCAGTGGGCCATTGACTGTATTTAGAAGAGATGGGAGAGAATTTCTACGAACAACAGTATCTACATACCCCTATTGTTGTTAGTGGATTTTGTACTTTGTCATTGGCATCTACCTTTCTTGACGTTGAGATAGGTTGAGTCGTCGGCGTTGGCAACCCAAACGCGAACAATTTCATTGTCTTTGAATAGCGCATACATTGGCAGGTGCGAGGCTTGATCGAGGTTGGACGCGTGTATTTTGCGCTCTTTCGATTCTCTGCTAACGACAACAGGAACAATTAGCTTGTGTCTGTTATTAGCGCGCTCTCATCTCATTGCGTTTCGCCAGGTTAACCGAAAATTCCGGTTGCACTGATCGTTCGATTTTTGAGCTACTTCCGTCCCAATGGGGACTTTAGCAGGTGACACATATAATAGACAGACGCGTTAGCGAAAAATCGCTTATCAGGAGATTGTTCGGTCTCTTCGAAAATGTCTCAGATTCGGAGATCTGCAGGCGTGACGTCGGGACAAGAGGAAATAATTCCAACCTGGCGCATGGCGAACTTCAATCATTAAAATGCACCAGTAATTTCTACCAATTTCTCTAGAAGCTTATTCCCTCCTTAGGACGGCTAGAGATCCAACCAGCAGCAGCAATCTCTCGCGGCGTGTATTCTGCTCCGTGTGCTAAAATATATATATATATATATATATATTTGGGCAATTTGCTTAATGCGTTTTGACTATTCTCCTTGCGCACACCAATATCGCCTTCCAATAATAAGGGGTGTATACGCTGTCAGTTGCTTATATATATATATATTGTTTATTTGCCATCGCCGCTGGGATGGCTGCAGTGGCAGCTACGGTCATAGCCGAATCAATAACGATTCTTTGTTTTTCTTCAACTCACTTTTTATCTGCCGGCGTTACGGTCAGATGGGCGTTCTCCAAGTCAATTTCGACAATTCGATTCAACGGCGTCTGGGGATCTCTCCAAAGACTGGTAAGTTTAGCCTTGGCCTCGAGACCGTACCCGATTTGGCGGCCCGTTTTCTGACCCAGCTGTGAGGAGCCGTCGTTGAGGAAGGTGTCCGATCGTAGCAGATAGGAGTACGTCTGACCGACTTCATACTGGCGGCTGGCGATGACTGCGAAAACAAAACAAAAAATATACCAGAATAAAACGTTAGGTGTATTACGTCCGTAAGAGAGGGCGGGCGATGACATGGGCGACTGAATGGGCCTCTTTGAATGAGTTCAACAAAATGTGCGCTTGACAGCCGTTGCGCAGAGGGTCACAATTGGATTTGAAGTCTTTAGAAGTATATCGAAAATTTACTTTTAGCTTTGATTAAACACCGCCTAGCCAGGCCGACCCCGGTGGCGTAGTGGGTACAACCAGTGCGCCGCCGATGGGTGGACCTCTAACGAAGAAAGAAAATCGTCCGATATTGTATGAAGCAGGCCCATCCATCGACTTCGTCTCTTTGCAAGACTCAATGTCAGTGACACAACAAGCTTTATGCCTAGGGAGGCACAGTTGCCCTATCGGTGTCCGGAACTATGCCTGATGATAGCTATATGATGATTATGACGACATTGTGGCATTACATTAATGAGAAGCTTGGCTAAGACTATAAGAACTACACGTGGCCGCCACGTGTCGAATCAGAGCGGGCTGACGCGTAAATACGATGAACTCTGTCGAAGACCCCCGGTCTACAATTCCCCACTGCCCCAGATCAGATTGTTAGTTATTCATGGGGGTTTATTTTCGGAAGCATGTTGCCTTAGAACGTGTTTATTGCATGTATTGTATTTGCTGCGATTTAAATGACGGTACACTAGGGCTAGCTTAGGTTATTATTAGCTGTTATTATTATTATTATCATTATAATAATTAGTATTACGATCATTTGCTCATCTATTTGGGAGGACGCACCGGACACCTGTCTACGAACAGATCCCTGCTGCAGAACGTCCCCAATCGGAATAAAGCAACACGAATCGGAATAAAGGTTTAAATCAAGAAATCCACAAGCCTACCTTTCCGAAAGCTACCCATTTTTCGGTCTCTCATCCGGTTTACCCCGACGTCGCACAGTCCATTTTTCTATACCAGGCCATAGTCTGGTACGTTCTATCCCATCACTAATTACCTGTTCCCCTTGTGTGTACCGGTGTTGAAGGCCCAATTCTCCCAAGGTCTCCCATTATACATTCTCATGTGAACTCCAATATTCTCAAATATTGGAGTAAACCACGCCTGTTTCCTCCAGGACTTCATCAATCCAATAGGATATTATCTGTTATCTAGACAACGAAATGTCTAGATAACAGATAATAGATGAGCGCTGGCGTTCGTCCGTCCGTCCACCTCGCTCGTGACACAATAATCGCGTATTTGTAATCCCTTACTCCTCAATCGATCCTACCGAGTTCCCGTTATTTCGTCTCTTGTCGTCTTTGCCAACAATAGAACCCGAGAAACAAGTGAACCAGACGAGCCAATGGCGAGTCTCGTCCACCATGTGCACTAACTATTAAATGGTGATCATCTGTGGTGTCCTGCCGTCGCAGAGCGACAGAGCAGTGGATAGCCCCCGCTATGGCCACAGCAACCAGCAACAACAACAACTGGTTTCATGGTATCGTTCTTCGATTTCATCTCTCATCATCTGTTTCAGCGGCATGACGAGAGAAGGTGAGAGAGTCGTTTGCAAAACTACGATAGGCCAAACTGAATCGACAGCTACGACGACACCTGTTAATCGACCCGTACCGGTGGAGTTTTTCTAGGGGCAACATGTAGAGCACACTTCACGTCAGCCTGTCCACGTGTCCTGATAGAATGTCGCTGTCGCTTGATTCTGTTCTGCATAGACAAAACGGGCGAGCTGTATATGTTTCTTCGCTTAACTATCATAGTGGATTCGACTAAGTTGGTCGTCGAATCTGGCTTGCTGGCAATGCCCGAAACTGTTACCGGATGAGCCTGGTGGGGCCTGCTGATGAACTTTGCTCCTCTGTCTCTTTATATCTTTAGCAATAATATACAATATATTGGTATATTCATGATATATGGAGGAGCTTCTTCTTAAAGGGCTTAGCGTGAGTTTATTTTTACTAATATTTAAACACGTTCATAGGGTACAATTGTCGGCCGACTTTAACCACTAAAATGATTAATTAACAGAATCGAGTACGACGACAGCTATCGCGCTCCTATTGGTGACACTAGTAGCACCTAAGAGGGTGATACATTACTGCTCGTTTGTGTAGATATCGATCGCTGGACAAAATCGTCACTGCACGACAGGTTATCACCTTCCACGGGGGCTGGAAGAGACGGCGCAGGGTCGTATTGGTGTGGGTGACGTGGCTTAGAAGCAAGGTCAAGAGAAGAAATAGTGCTCATGTGGTCGCCAACAAGCCTGGCTGATACTACAGCCTGGTTATCTAATGGGTTATCATTTATTCGTGGTACAGATGCAGCCGCGGCGAAACGTGGAACTGCCGGTCATGGACTGTAACCGTGGAACAACGCGATGCGATATTAATGGTGAAACAACTAGAAAATTGTAATACCCTTCGATGATTGAGGAACCGATGCAGCGAGAAATAAGAATTTACTTGAAAGTTAGCCTTGCTAGATTCTATATTTTCAATAATAGAACAGACCTAAGCGCTCACACAATACACGTGGATTGTAGCCAAACACTGTGTGTATATATCTATTGGTCTGGATTGGCGACTTGGCTACTCCACATCAACCACAATGAATGACTCAATAAATAAATGAACAAACTATGAGAGATCATAAGTATATAGTACTGCTAGTACTACTGAATACTATTCCCCACTATCCTACAACACAAGCAAGAATATATGCCGAATATTTTTTCGAAAATACATTTACATGCGCAATTTTCCGTGTACTCCAATAAAATTGGGGAGATGAATTAATGACCGGGGGGGAGGGGGAGGTATTAAAAGCGTTTTTCTTAATTACCGTATTTCTTTGTCCATTCTTTGGCGGTCGTTCTCGATAGTAAATGAATGCAGGGCTAGTTGTTACCGTAGCACTCGCATATCACTCAGTGTGTCATAATGGTCAAATAGTTTGTATTGCAAACTGATAATTAACTAACTCATTCGGTACGGAGACGCTTTTTTGTTCTTGCCCTCAATCGCAGCTAGACAGCTTCATTACGAGGTTGAGTGGTTTCACGGAATAGGCACTATCAAAGTCTGCTAATGTGTAGGCAAGTGCGTTTATTAAGTCAGGCCTAATACGTTTCTGTGGTTTTCCGAAACCCTCCACCATAGCCTCCGCTTGGCATCGTTTCGCTGCTCTGGCCTACAATTCAAACAGGCCACAGGTTGAAATGGGTTTTCCGAAAACGGCGGGAACTTATTAGACGACCCAATATTTGTATACATATATATATAACACACTTGCATATGCAGATGACGCCGCCCGCTCTTAGCTCTACGGACCCCTGCGATAGCAGAGTAGACGTAATAATTTGGATATTCTGCATAATATCGACCGAGGTAACACTATGTTAGTGGATAGATTATAAGTCATTGACGACTCAGGCCGAATGTGAGGATTGGATTCGGGGAAACGATTTCTATCCGACGCGGATGTGGGCAGCATTTTTAACCACCGTAATGACATTCCGACAAAAACGAGATGGTGCACAGCATAGTCGAGTTAAACCTCGTAAAAACTGTACGTTTCAATCATTAACGATCGACATCGATCATTTATCACCAAAATTGAACGGGTTGAATTCTTCTTCAGTACGAAGGAAGCGAGAACACAATATTTTTGTACTGGATCGCATTTTATGTATTAAACTTTCTGCTTATTCGACTTCTCCTTTAAATCGGGCTCCATGCGCTAGGCACCTTGTGGTGATCAGCGAGCCGTCGAATTAAAAAAAAAAGCAACTCCGACAAATCCCCCCCCCAGAGCTTAAATCAGTCTATCTGTAAGTTCTAATAGTCCCAGTCCCTTTTCCCAGCAATCGGATAGAACAGGTTGCATAAAGCCGACCTAGAAAATGAAACACTAGGTCCCCGATCGATGCAAGTACCTCTAAAACATCGTAGAGGCAATGGGAGGGGTCCAAGATTAGCGGGACATTACCGATTGAGTGCTGATTTTACAATCAAAGCGATGAGAAACACGCGGTTTTTTTCGCCTACTTCTTGAAAATCGATGTAAATCGAAAGCATCCCTCCTCTTCGTTGCGTGGAAGGGTGTCCTCAGGTTTCAAAGGAATACTTTTACTCTTTCGCTTTATACTACTATATATATATATATGTATCTATTTCATCATCGTAACGCATGACAATTGCAAACTTATAGTTCTCTAACACAGCCACATGCTTGCTCGTTATCAGTGCTCTTCATCACTGTCATATAAATTCATCCACTGATGCGATATATTGTGGACACAACGATTGACGTCCGGATAGGCCGTCTACAGGTGCAACTTAAGAGATAAATTTATCCAATGCTATCACGACCATTGTCACGACAGATGCGAGGATGTTTGTAGTATGAAATATAGGATTGATGAGACCCCTTGTGGATTCGATCGAGTCACGAGACTGTCCGTCCAATCGCCCGTATGGCGGGCTACCGAACGAGCAAATCCATAGGTCAATCTAACCGATGTTTTACCTCTGTTGTACTACTTAATTTTACGTAACTACAGAATAAGATGTATAATAGTACACGCGTGAATCTAGACTTCATCAGAAGGACGCTTTGGAACAGGAATGAACATTTATAAATATATATATATATATATATGTTTATAGTAGCATGGTAAATGAACACGATAATCAGGGTGTAATAGGGCATACGGCATTACAGGGATCATCCTAGATTTAATTTGACATGTAGCAAACTTCTAAAACAGCTCACCTAGTTGAAGGAATATAACCAGTGATGCTAGTTGTTTCATAGTTGGCCGGACCCGTGCTCCTCTACGCTGTAAAAAAAAACAATACATGTGGTAGTTAGTGATGACCTCGGAACACCCAGCTCATCGATATTAGCTAACCTTTGAGTTGTTCCTCTTATAACTCTCTCTCCAATACCAAGATAATTCTATGAAAAGGTTGTCTCATCCTAACCACACGAGGCTATCCGTACACTAGTCCCTGCCTCGCCTTCACACGCTAGTGCGACTTCCCAGATGGTCTACCGCCTAGGCCGCCGGCTAGGCGAACAGACCCTGAAATGTCGAAAGCAAACTGATTTAATGTGTAACATAAAACACACGCACAGACCGACCCACAAATTCAAAGTCCGTCCTCCCGCAGATAGACTAACTTTCGAGGTATTCTACTCGCCTCTTAGCTATTGTGGTCCTTTGACAACAATCGCGACCGGCTAAACCCCAATAGAGCAAACTGCCAGGTCGACTCGCCTGTGACCAGCTGACAATAAAGCAATGTGTGTTGTCTGAGCGATCACGTGCGTGGGTTCCGATACTGTCGAGCTGCTGTCGTCGATCGCGACCGCTATTATCATTGGTAGTGTCACTCTGTAGCTCTCTGGTCCATTGAAATAAGAATCGAAATAGTCATGTAGCTATTCCTCAAAGAGGCGAATAGCTTACGTTGCATTGAAGGATTTGGCAATCGTATAGACAGACAAGGGTTTACCAACGGTGGGTAATGGGTGACGAACATTCAACAGCGTGAGCTTGGCCAACCAATTGTTGAATTGTATTACGCCAGCATCATCACCTAACCGAAGTGTAACTCCACCTTTTGCAGTTGTGATATCTTATCGGGTAGCTATAATGTCCAGCCCGTAGGTAACGCATTACACTGACTAGAAATTGTAAAAAGGCAAGGAATCCGAGAACTGAACGGGCGCGTTCAATATGGAGGCTGGCAACAAAAAACGATGCTCAATGCTTATACAAGTGACTGTACACAATTGGTACAAATCCTCTCTCTCTCTCTCTCTATATATATATATATATATATATATATATATATACAAGCTCAATCAGCGAATCATTGCACTCGCCGAGAATGCAGCAATTCCTATACTGAGTAGACGCACAGGATGCACACAAGGAATAGCTCCTCTCTACTTCACCCAAAGGGTAAACAAATAATCATCCTCTACAGATACTTCCACCTGCCACGTGAAGTCTGCCAGTGAATTGTGTTGTAGTTTAGGCTAACGCTTAATGGACGTTGAATAGTCTCATGAGGATTCCGACCGATTCCACTTTGTTGGCCGCTTCTGCATCGCTATGGAATCATCTCAGTGAATTTCTGGTGCTCTGCTTATATAAGCGTCTAGCATTGCTGTCGCCGTTGTCTTGCTAGATGAGCAACAACAACAGCAACAGCAGCAGCAGGACCGCCACCATCGGCAAAATTACGGCGGAAAATCGCTTCCATTGCTGTTGCTGTTATAATATCACGAGTGCTATTTGTCCTCCGCAATCGCTGAGTGGTGAATGAGCACACATGCCGTCGGAGCGGGCGAGCGAGCGAGCCCGCGAGCAACTTCTACTCTACATCTTCCAATGGTAATGAGATGCTGGCAAATGTAAGCGTTGCTTCGCGTTCGACGCCGGGCCAAACTGAACCGAGCAATCGCCATGCAGCGTAAACAAGAGACGATGCTTGGTTGAACCACTCACCCAGTCACTGACGGTGGGAAGCACCCGTTGACTGAGTGTTGGCAGGATGCACTGAACTGACGAGGACCTCCCATGCAACACAGGGTGCAACTGGTAGCAAATGATTGTTCGGGTCGATGAGACATCACTTTTGTTCTGGATTTGGGAGGAAGAGATGTTTGCGTTGATCGAATATCGCCGGACAATTGTAATAGCTATTTTATTAATGACAACAGCACTTTCCGACCTACGCGTAAGTGAGCATTCTGATGAGAGACGAGGTGGAGGAATTATGAGACGATCGGCAACAACTTGGAACAACTTTTTCCTGAGGTCCGATGCTCATGGTGACTCTATAACGTGAGATAGATTCACGGTGTGATCGATATAAGCCCTCACTCTATATCGAATCTGTTTGGGGGGCGGGGTTTGTATACAATCAAATAATAGTTTACGAATGCAGGGAGCAGAGGGTAGCCAAACGATGAAGAACATGACTCGAATCATCTGTCTGGTCATTGCCCGCAACTATGGCCGTGAACCCATGTGCCTTGCGCTAACGGTCACTGATAGGATCATTGCACTGTGACGGAGACAGATACAGCGTTGATACACAGCATTTGAAAAGATAACAAATGTATCTTCTGTCGACACCACAACAGAATATCATCGTATAATCGAGGGGCTGCACAAATCGCGGGCCATCATGTCAAAGCATTGAACTACTGTTTCCCTTGCAGCGTTATAAGTAACTCGGCTCATTAGGTTATACATATAACAATTCGGTGAGGTCCACAGTCAGCGATGTCAGCCTGCCGAATTTGGGCAAGCATGCATACTTCTCCGGTAAAACATCCAGTACACAACGATTCCAATCAATATCTCATTTGACCATAGCGCTCGCTGTAGCAAACAGCAACAATACATACACCTAGCCTAAAGAAAGGGAGCAACTAACGAGTGGAGCAGGACTTCCTCTCTACCTAAAAACTATCCATTTCAGTCCTAGGATCCGTCTTTCATTGCACAGCTTCGTCTTTAACGACAATTCTATTAAACATATAGACATATCCATGTAGGTCTATCGACAAATCGAAATGCTGTATCTCGTTGTGTAACTGCACATTTCTGCTCACCAAACTTCAAGGGACGATTCCGTTGGGCGCTCACAGACACATAAACAAACAAACCCACCCAAACACTTCCCACAGTGAAGGCAGTCCTTTCACGGTCAGCTAGGTCCGTCTACCAAACAATTTCACGTTCCTTGATTGTCATTAACCTCCACGTCCACCCAATCCCTCCGTATTGTCCGTCTGTTCTCTACCTCCGTCTCTGCCTCTCTCCCTATTCAAATGCTCCTCGTTGTTCTTTTACTTCGCATCATCTGGAACGTGCCGAAATCCCAGCTGTAGCTGTCACTACCTGTTGCAGGAACTATCCCTCTCCTCTCCACTCGGTGGGCCTCCGACCAAGAAGTCTCTTTGTGCAGCAGCAGCACCACCACCGAAAGCAAGCCGCAAGACCTCTCCACGGTACAGTCCACCACGAGACGGCACAGAGATACACCTAGCTACGAAACGTATAACGAACTAAACACTCAAGTGCACTCCTTCGCAGTGGAGGGGCACCCTGACTGCTGACTGGCTGAGCACAAACCACTGAAACTCCTCGACAACTCCTCGACAGCCAAGCGTGGATATGTGGACACTTTAGGTGCTACCACCACACTGACTATGTGCAGTGCTGAGCACAGTAGCCAACTCAGTGGGCATCGAGAGATAGGTGATCCCTCTAGCGGTCTATGCTCGGCGGAGCTGGCGAAAAAACCGGGTGGACATTCGGCTGATGTCATTCGTTTCTTCTTTGGTCACCACCGCTGTCACTGCAGCGGCTACTACCACTACTACTGGTGCTGCTGCTGCTGCTATTACCGTTTTAGTGTTGTGGCCGATGGTTAGAACGGCGCCCGTTAGATCCTAGCCAAAGACAGGACGTCTAAAGACGCCGAGGATGCGTTGGTCTCTACCGCCCTCACTCGATCTTCCCACGGCCGCCGTCTCCGTCAGCCGCGTCGATGTACGGCACGATTGAGCAAATCGCGATAGAATCCACGTCGCCACCCTCTCGCGACTCGCTGCTGCGTTATTCGCCGTGCTATCAATGTAACTCTAGGCAGGTCTCTCCAGCAAGCGAACACGGGCCGTGTACCCTCCTCCGATACAATAGCTCACGGGGGAGGCTGGCCAAGGGAGTGCCCGAGAGAGACGGATACCAGTGGCGACAGCGACCGCGGTGGTGTTCGTCGCCGTGGAACTGACGGCATACGGCGTTTGCCGGCCGGCCGGCTGGCGCTACCCAGAGCCGCTGGCTCGGCGCGGCGGCCGCGGCGACGGTTCGAGCTGTCTCCGGCCGCCGAGATTACGTCACCGAAACAGACGATCAGCGGACAGCCGCTGATCATCCGCTAGCGGTGTTCGATAGCGTACATACCTACGGTTCGTGTCTGTCCGTGTGTGTTGCTCTTGTTGCTGCTGCTGCTGATATGCGGATCGGAGTATGTGGCCAATCGAACGAACTATCAGACGGCCAAGCCAATACGTCGACGGTCGACACGAATCACAGAGAAGGGTCGGCAGTAAGCAGGCAGAGATAGAATATATATATATATGTATATATACATATATATATTTATCTGGAGAGAGAGAGTGAGAGGGGGTCTAGAGAGGTGCTAGACAAGCATCAAACCGCTCGGCAAGACGTTGCAGACGACGGACGGAAGAGGGCGCCACTGGCCGCGCTGTCGGCGCAGTTTCTTGCCCGTGATGTGCGTGCGGTCGCTGCTGCGCCTCGGGCTTCTGCCCGGCTGTGAGAAGAAGACAGCAACAACAATCCTCCCGTAGACATTTCAATGTGCTTCTCAACATGACGCTGCTGCTGCTGCTATTCTTTGTTCGTTAGGGGTTTAAGGAGGCCCGCGGTGTATGACAAAACAGAGTGAAGACGAGAAGAAACTTTTCAGAAGAGAGCCTCGGCAGAGACCAAAAACTCGTGCTGCTTTGGCGGGTCTGCCTGCTGCCCGCAGTTGGCGGTTGCAACGGCGCCAGCCCTGAAGGTGAAGCTCGGACTGTCAGAAGACAGTGCCAAGACGAAGTGGTGGATAAGCACCCCTATTCTCTAGTCGTGCCCTCACAGACTATGTTTTCTCTAATCTCTCTCTCCCTTTCCTGATTCATACGAGGAGTGAAGGGTCGGCGGCTGCACACGTAAACGTTGGCGCGGTACATTAACAAAACTTTACGAGCCACATACACACATATATATATATATATATATATATATATAAAGAGAGAGAATTTGTACCAATTCTGCATAGTCACTTGTATTGAGCAACATTTTTTTTTGCCAGCCTCTACACACAAATATATTTATTGCATGCGTCGATATAGATATATATCTATATATATGGACGATTCAAACCGATGAAAAATGAAACTGGACATCTGTTCGCCGTTCGCTGTATCATTTAAAGGGGATAGGTGTCAACAACAACAACAGCAGCCGCAACAGCAACGATGATGACAGATCCGGTGCACTTGAGTATCCTGCCGTTTTCGAACTTCCTGATTAAGCGATTAGATCAATCAAGCGAATTATTGTAGTAGCGATGACGTTAGTGTAGTTCTCGAACTAAGAAAAGGCATACCCCTTACTAGATGATAATTAACACTTAATTGTTCATATATATATATATAAAATTTTGGTATCATTTTGGTGTATCGAGCCGTTCTCTATTTTTCGATATCGAGTTATATTGAGACATGGCTATTCCAAGCTGGCAAATTTGGCTGAAAATCAAAATTTGCCGGCAAAGCACCTAAGATGTGAGAATCATTTTTACATTGCTTCATTAAAATTCGAACTACCTAATGAATGACTCACTGACAAAACAGCACCGTTCCATTGTTCTATACTACAAAAACCCACGGGTGGTCGCCGCCCGATACGTTTTCTAACTAGTCGGTTGTAGTTGCTGCCAGGAGATCAATTTATCTATGAGCCATCTATCTTTATATCTGCCGTAGGCTGATCCGCGCCACCGGGGAGACGCGCGCAGGATTTTTCCATCTGCAAGGGTGTCTCCCTCGTTGTGAGGAAGAGAGGCCAATGCGATCTCCTTCCGCGGGACAATGTCGGCCCCGGTCCCCAGCTAATTCCTAATTATTGTATGTTTGAAGGCGTATGTTCGAAATAAAACTCTGCGCTCCATTTATCTATGGGGACACTTCTACTGGCATGTATAATACTATGCACTGTTTGATTTATTAACGGAACTTGAGCTTTTGTAGCACTAAAATTCTCGTGAAACAAATGACGAAAGGTCGCAATGTACAAGGCATTTACTAAATAAATTTTGCAGTAATTTATATAATGCTATAATATTCTATAAACATTTACAGCAGAGTACGGAGTGGTAAAATTACTCCTATTGCACATATCGACCTATAATATATCTCGGATTATCAATACGTTTTCTAATCGTGACATCATCTAACAAATGGTTACATTTATAGAGAATAATCATGATAGAAAATATAATCTTGCCACCACTATAGACGTGAATTGACACATCCATTATTCGACAAACGTCCCTATATACCCAAATACAACCGACACCAGAAACAAGCAATTTCTTCCCAGAGATCTAGAAATACCCTTTACGTATTTATCATCTAAAATGATTGTCAATCTAACAACTGTCACATCTACATCAACATATTATAATGGTGCACTGTGTCAGCATCCGCGATGCCTACTGCTCAGGTTGCGGCGCTGTTGTACGGCGCAGTATATGAAACTATGGTAACGTTGACAACCGGCGCCAGTCGCTCTTTACTAGTCGACCATAGCGGGTCTGTCTTGTATGTCCAGCGTCAGGTCTCTTCAGAGAAAACGACAGCACAACCACCGACTACCCACAACCTTGCAGAGACATATATATATATATACACCGAATGGCAGACATGGCCTTAGCAAGCTCGCTGTAACTCTGTACCATCAGCGTCGTCTGTCGAAGCGAGCCGAAACCCGATGCGAGGAGGACGAATCTCAGTGTGTCTTGACTCATCGTAGAACTGTTGCACAATAGCATAGCATAGTGTGATTATTATTATCACAGGAGACATTATCTTGGTCGGCTAGAACCGCTTCGGAGCAGCGGTGAGGTCGCTCAGACGGGTAGACGGATTGATTCGATAGGCCCCATGTCCTTAGGGACAACAACGTCCACGAGAAGAACGGACAGCAACAACGTCAACGAAGGCCACAACATCGAACTCAACAACGTCGGCTACGTCGGCGACTACAGCATTTACCGTCCGTGTTGTCATTTTACCTCAACTGTCAACGGGATCGAGATCGCGCTAAGTTTCGCCACCCCAATGCGACACCGGCACAGCAAACATTACGACGCTCGTTGCGGCCTTTCGTTGCAGGCCATTTCACGCAGGCCCGCTTGGACAAACGATTGAAGCGACGGCGGCGGCGGTTATGTTCGTGGCAACGAAGGTTGGTGGAGGCGCGAATCCAACGCAGTTCGAGTCGAAGTGAGCGAAGTCTCTCCTAGACGCTAGAAACAACAAACGTAAGCATTTAAAAGTTTTAATGCGCCTCCCAGCAGCAGCCCTACAGCCGAGTTGCTTTGGTGTCGATTTAGATGAGCAGGAAGGTGGCCTTGACGTTGAGTCGCTACTGGAGTTGCCTCCCGAACGAGACAGAATCCAGCTAAAGGGTGAGAGCCCGAGCCTGTGTTGTTGTCCGTAACACCGAAGTGGTGTGGTGCGTCGCCGCTCCATAGCACATAATACATAATATGCGCTCGAGTGCTCTGGTCACAAAGTGAAATTGCGGCCCGCGATCGCGGACAGTTGCTGCAGCTCAGGGGCCTGTCAGCAATGTGCACTAAGCATTCAGGAGCACACTGCCACCCTCAAGGTAGGTGGGGACAGCTGACTAGTCGTGGAATCACCGTGTACGTGCGTTGAAATATGTTATATACACATTATATCGGGTTGGTCGATAAGTCTTTTCCTACTTTTTTTTACTCTCTTTGAATTGCTGTATCGTTTGAAAGAATGAATGGAACTCAATCTATTTCGTATCCCCCCCCCACTATTTATAACTTTCCTCCATCGAACAGTAGAGAAACATCTCCGCCCATACAGTCAATTTCTGATTCTACCCTGAAGCGCTTGCTGTTGCGCAGGTCGTGCTCCATGGATCTGTTTTTAGTGGTAATCTGATAGAGCAATGTTGGAGCTGTTGGCCGGGTGCCGTAGAACTGACAGGATACAGTCGTTTATATACGGTGGGTGGCCAAATCAACATTTACTCCTAGCTTTGTCATGTTGCGTTATGACTTTGCGCCGTCTTTTGCCAATTCACCTGCAGTTTCCTGTCAATTTCCCGGCTTAGCTTGCTGAATTGACTTGTGTAGCGGTCTGCGCTGGACCGCTTCACCAGGTCTAGCAGTTCATAATAGAGAATTCCCTTCTGATCCCACCACATGAATAGCATTACCTTATCGCCATCCTGAATCCTGGATTTAACCACCCCTCGAATACAAAATTTCCTTTCAAGCGTATGCAGACTCTCAGTAAGTATACATCGGGTATCTCCGTATGCACCGGCTCGTGTAAATATGTTTTGCCTACAACAGGGTAGTTCATGCCTTCCGTGAGCTGTATAGTTAGCCACTAAAAATCGACTACCATGGTCGGAAATTGTCGTTCTATTCAGTGACTCGTATTGTAGAACGTCCCGGTCAACACATACAAACAGGTATTCAAAGCGCAAACTCCCCCGTCGTTTTCTTTAGCCCGTCCAAGTATGACATTCTAGTATATTCGTACAAGTGTCCCTCTGTTCGGGTTGAGTCCCATCTGATATATCGCATCCACACTCATGTATGCGTCGAAATATTTAGACGAGAATAGAGAATAGTGGAATTTGAAAGGGGCTCTCGTTCGGCTCGTTCGTTTGCTCTTCCGCCCATTGGGAATATTCGAGTATACCTTTTTCACCTCTGGGAAATGGTCCCGCCTGATTGTTTACATCGGGGTCCCCTGACGGAGGATATGTCCGCACAAACAGACGGCCCGACCTGAGACACGACCCCGTTCCGCCGTAGGAATATATTGTATTTCTATTCGCCTTCACTTGATGGATAACGTTGATGATTACGAGTATGTCGAAGACTCCTGAACTGAGCTGAGTGCACCCGCAAGTGTCCAATAGTTGCATAACAATATAAGGAGCGTGTTTTCTTAGCGAATAATTTAGTATGATCAAAATGTATACACTCTGTTCCTATATTCCCGTCGAAAGAGAGAGAGCGCTTCGATGGAGAAACAACGACAGTATATACTGATTTATTTGCAATGCAGAAAACAGGCTTAATGTAGGCTTCGCAAATCATACGATCGAGTCACTGCTAATATTTATTTCCGTTATATGAAACCCATTTTTGGTACGTTTTCTAAAGGTTTTATCTATTCAACTCTTCTATATTTATTACTCTAGTTATTTATGTCAGCGGGAGTAAGCGACAAGAGAGAGAGACTTCACAGATGAAACGGAGACTGCTTCAGCTGTCAACGTACTTTCTACTCGGTGATTACTCGGGTTTTTCTTGCGTAAGTGTACGCCAACTCCTGCCGCCGCACCCTTCGTAAATGACTCCATCGAAGTGAGCGCTGTGATGTACAAAGATCGCCGGCATGCGCTCTACCAGTTCTTACCAGAGTAGAGTACGATGGTGTGTAATTTTGGTTTGCAAATACAGCCATGCCTTTTGTAACCCTCTATAGTTAAATGAATTTTATCGCTTCTAAACTCAGGTGGAGTTGGTATATATTTTGGCTATTTTTTTCGGTCAGGCCACCGCCCCTGTCAACGGGCACGGCTGCCTTCTGGTTAGTGTTACTCTAAGGCGAGCCGGTAAACGGCGGAAAAATCCCAAAATGAAAAAAAAGCTGCAACAGGCTGGCGACGCCACATATGGCGAATATGTTTGTTTCAACCTCAAGCTTCGCGCTGTGCTCGAAGCATTGTCGCACAAAGTCAACAAGTGTGGCCTGATTCCCAGAGGAATTGGCCGGTTGTGTCGTCATCGATCATGTTGTCTCCCCTTTTAATATCATACGGATAGACGGCGGAAAATGTCTCACACAAGATGAGCTGGCGCCAGCCGCAAATGCAGCCACGATCATGTTATTGTTGCAGGTCAGCACGGCGGCGGTGGCTTCAAAAAATTCGTTTAATTCTGCCGCAAGCAGTAAGTATATTCCCCGGGCTGACTCGCAGCCAAATGTTTAAGGTCCACGGTGCTTTCGACATGGCTTCATAACGATGGGCCCCTGGCAAATGCAAATGTGCAACCGTGTGGATCGAACCCGTGCACCTACGTGTCTATTGGGGACATAAAAATCAAAAGTATAACCAACCATCTGCCCCAAAGCGGTGTAATCAGCTGATCAATATTTTGTTCTATTTCAAATCATTCCGTCTCTCTCTCTCTCTCTCTATCCCTCTCAACTCGGGCCAAACCTCTGCTGTGCAGACATATATTTATCATTTATGATTTAGAACCTTGTCTGTAAACAACTGTCCGTGGACCCCATATTACGCCCACTGAGCCTGCAACCCGTATTATATTTAACCAGATTAACTAAGGAAGTCTGTGTATTCGGTTGGCATACTTCTCATATACCGTGTACCAGGCATTCATTTCATACCAGAGTGGAATTCGTTGTTGTGCTATTCATTTTAATTCTTCAAAAGTGCAACTGTGTTATCAACGTAGTTATCGGGACCATCTCGTACGTGTAGTGCAGGTATCTATTTTTATTGTTGCAATATACATAGATGTGGGTTTCACAGGTCTGCTATTGCTTGGGCGATGGTAAAAGTTGGCATATCTACTAGATGCCATCCGGGGTGAATCGAGTAGGTTTGTTTGTCAGCCCAATCGGTCACCACGATGACAATGTTACATCTGTGTCGCTATCTGAAAAAAACAAAAGCGAACATAGGAACAAAAGTCAACTCAGGTGTCAAAACATCAATCGTGCAACAATATCCGATTTAATTCGAAAGACGTTTTCTGCCGAAACGACGCCAACAGTCCACGCAACGACCCAATGAGAGGAGCATAAGTCCGATATTATTCGTTTAGAATAAGAGATTCGTTTACATGCTAAAACTAGGAACCTTGGGATAGAGGCGCATAAGAGCTATTTAATTTGTGGCTTCAGTGGCTCATATTATTGCAAGCTGTTGTACCTGAAATTTTCCGGGCTGACCCGCAGCCAACATTTAACGTCCACGGTACAACTGCTTTCGGCATAAAGCTTCATAAGACGGACCCCTTGAAAATGCAAGCTGTTCTACTTGTATTGCATGTATCCGCCTATTGTTGTTATCATTGTATGATATGTATCATGCTGTGGGTATTACTATGCTCGTCTATGTCATGAATCCACCGTACGTAGGGGCTGTTGCTTGTTGGTTGCACTGACTATAGCACAAATCGATTTCCCAAAGACACCCGCGAACGATGACGGCATTAAACGTTGCTGCGATATCCGGACCACTACCTACTCATGACGCGACGGAGCGACCGGGAGTCCACCCGGTGTTTGCTACAGATCCCGCACAAAAACAAGTCGAAGATCCGCCTAATGTCGACGTGCTGCTCTCGCGGCTACGAACCCTGGTAGCGTCTTTGGAGAACTTTCGACCAAATCCCGACCCCGACCATCTACTCCGGTTTCTACGCGCAAAGAGATACAACGTCGACAAAGCTTTCGGCTCGTACTGCAAGATGCACTCCGCAAGGCTAGCTATGCCCGACGTCTACTTCCCTCGCGGATCGGGAAGTGAAGAAGCTATGAATGTGTTCAATCTTCGCACCTGCGCTATCCTACCACAGGTGGATGCTTTACACATTCGTGTGTTGATTTTTTTATATCTATGATCTGTCGTGCCCGCTAATTCAGATAACGTTAAGGGAACTCGTCCCCTTGTCCAACAAAATAACTGCATATAAACACGAACAAATTATTTAATTCAATATATATATCTTCTATATATTACTTGCTTATAGCACATGTACGAGATAGCCAAATGCATCGTAACATAATCCTGTATCATCAAAAATACAATCATACCCTAGACCTGGTCCTAATACGGCTACCATATATATTTCAGCTTAATCCCTTGGATGGTAGCGTCATCGCTATTATCCGTGTGGGCGACTGGACAGAGTCCTGCGGTGTTGGACTCGATCAGGCAGTCACACCCATTTTGCTGGTGGGCGAAGCTCTGCTGACATCGCCAATCGTTCAGCGTAAGGGCGGAAGACTCATTTTCGATATGCAGGGTACCTCAGTTACCTGGGCTAAATATTTCAGCATGTCCGCTATCAAAGTGAGTAATCGAATATTACACTTATATGCGCATAGCAAATTACCCTTCGAAAATGGCCTCTGCAGTAAATGCAGCAAAATTAAGCGTACAATAGCTGTGAGTATAAATTAAGTGTGTACTGTACGTATATCAATAAGGAGACGGATTGTTTTACCTGCTGAAGTAAATAATTTCGAAATAAGTTTCGATTCTCTTGGAATCAAATAAGTATGTACATATGTACGTACAACTGAATATGATAATCATAGGATATCACCCGGAATCTAATTACAGTACGAGTTTTTATAGCCCCGACGCTAGCCTCCGTTCATCAGGAATGATTAGTGACTGCCGTCAATCGTTGCACATGTAATCTGCCGTATATCCAATTATCTCAAA
The DNA here is from genome assembly GCA_019614645.1 of Stratiolaelaps scimitus. Taxonomy (NCBI): domain Eukaryota; kingdom Metazoa; phylum Arthropoda; class Arachnida; order Mesostigmata; family Laelapidae; genus Stratiolaelaps; species Stratiolaelaps scimitus. The sequence goes on along the minus strand of JABWDB010000025.1, from coordinate 254,541 downwards.
CAAAATGTGTTAACAAGCAGTATTCGCTCTGTTTTGTATCCATGTCGCGCTGGGCACACAGACGCTTCTGTCCCTCGCTAATGGCGGCTACCCATGCCGCCTTCTAGGGTTCCACGTTATCCACAACAACCTGGCCTTCCGCGTTTTCTTCAACATGGTCCGCCCATTCTTGAGTGGCGAAGTCGTCAAACGAATACATCTGCACGGGAGCAACATTGGCTTACTTCACGAGCACATTAGTCCTGACATCTTACCGGAGGAGTACGGCGGAAAGGGTGGCGAGTTTCCGTGGAAGCTTCTGCGCGACGAGATGCACCGCAGACATAAAGAGTTTGTCGAGCTGTCCTGGTACGGCTACCAGATCGGAGGCGTCGATCGGCCCGAGGTTGTCGATACAGAAAAATAAGCGTAATATAAACGAATATACTGCTGGCAAAAATAGATCGTTCTTTAAGTCGATGTCAATCTGAATCAACACTCTAGAATTGTGGGGGTCGGGGTCATGGTTAGTACTTCGAGGGTGCTTTTATTTGTTTTAATAATATTTTAGTTATAAGGTAACTTAATTTTTACATTTAGCATAATGACTAAGCGAACACCTGTCTGCTGAGATATTCCCGTCAAACCTCCAAACAGACGAATTTTTATCACAGGCCGAGCCATTGTGATACGACCATTTGCACCATCTGTAAATGATTGCATGGCAGTGAGTTTTTCCACTGCTGTCAAATGGAGACGTTTTCATCCAATGAACGCTATATTGTTTTAGATGGTATGACATGGTGTATGTATATATATATATATATATATATATATATATATATATATATATATATATATATATATATATATATATATATATATATATATATATATATATATATATATATACATATATATATAATGGTGGAACCAATAGGGAAAACAGCAATGGCCTAAGTGGCAAGTTTTCGAGTCCGCCTCATCGTGATAATGATAATGGCAATTTCATCTAGCGATATTGAGTGAGGTCCTTATGTGATTGAGAAGCTTTACATATTAGGTATGATTAGGCATGATTGAATGGGCTGGTCAGACACAATGTGAATTGCAGTTGCTGTTCCCGCCGAGGAGCATACTCTTCAGATTAAGGCAACCAATATTATGTATATAATGATATGACCTAGATTATGCTAGTACGATTTATGTTGCAAATTGCGGCGTATTGATATTCATCCGATAATAATATATTGAATAAATAAATCTTTTTATCCACACTTATGGGTATCTCTTTCATACGAAATCTATACTTTGAAGTCGTTTCGACTATGATTCATAGTTCACCGATAGTGGATGTTGTCTAAAAAAAGGCAGATCATCAATGATGTAATGCGTATGCACTCTCATCACCTACAGTGGATCCACTCTTTGGCGGATTTCACCTGCGGCGCATCGTACTGTTCACGAAAACAGCACTGAAGCCCACTAGTTTGTGTAGTGACAATATCAATTGCTACTGAAGAAGTATGTGTTGAATAGATTGTCAGCTAGCGATGGCTCAAACGTTCGCATGGTGCCAGCGCGCTAAGGAATCAGAGATAATTTACACACGCATCGAGTACAGAGGCCTGGTACGTTACATCCAAACGATGGTGGTCCTCGAACGAGAGACCGAGAAAGAGAGAGCACAGAAACCACCGTCATGGTTAATAGTTAATTAGTAGTTAATTTCCAAAAATTTGACTACTTCTAAACCCGAAGAATCATCCCTGATCTTATCGCCAGCGCTACGAACCGAGGTCGCGACCTCGATCCCTATTTCCCCTTGTGAAGTTTGGCTAAGTTGCCCCTTTAACTATGAACGGAGTCATAAGTGAGTTCATTTCATGAAGGCGTATCGTGAAAGAGCAATTGGACCCTCATTGTGTAGGGTGTGTTCTCTCTGTTCACTTCGACCATTTCTAACAAAAAGTCGATCAGGGTCGACTCGTCGTCTCGGGTAAGCGCTTGGGATCATATTCCCGCAACTAAGGCAAATCGGCAACCAACGGCTAAATATCTTATTCAGGATCATTGGAAGCGGCTTGACTTGTCTATAGGGGCCGGATTGCTCTCCGAAGCAGATCCTTATGCGGGACGGCCTGATGTCCACGAAGTTCCTGGTCCAAATAGGCTATGACTGTCTCATACCTCGTCCTGTAATGCAGGCGAACGTACAAGAACGTGCGAGCGTACCAGCCCGACAAGCAGTGTTTATAAGACGATAACGGCTTTACCGGCATCGACATTGAGGTTATACAATAGCTTGAGTGGCGTGCCCGCGCTGCAGAGATCTCGATTAGACTCGGCGCCGGTTTATTTCGAGTTTTAGATAAACCAAACCCTTGTACGGGTTGACAGCAACGTTAAGTATTAAATGAAATGCCTCGAGTACATTGAATTTCCTTGGCTCAATTAGCAAATTTACCACTAGCTTTCTATTGCTTGACTGCGCTTCGCTTAGCGCAGTTCAGTTCCTTGTTCAGCTGGGGCTTAAATTTATAGAAATTAAAATAGAAATCTATTTCGGAACCATGCATTACGTGGGATTAGACTACATTGGCGAAATAAATATACTAGTTATTTTTGAGACAACTACGGCCATAGTCGACCGCCATTTTTTTTGAGAAGCACATCTTTTAAGATTACCCCAAGAGAAATGTATTAGCTGATATAGAGGAAATCATCGCCTAACTCCAACCTGTGTTTGTGGAGTTCGAACGCCCTTTTAAACGCGACAGTATGCAAGTAGTTTGCGACTTGAGGACTCCACTCGGTGGTTGTGGACACACCCAAGGACGCCTTAAAGATCTGGATACGCGTATATTGATAAAACGCTGCTCGGTGGAATTTCACGAAGTTCAACAGGTTCTCGTTACTGAGGCTCGAATCATCCGCGTAACTCTAACAAAAGACAAAACAAACACGAAAAAAAAGAACGCCGATCGTATTAGTGCTTAACGTATATATATCATGAATCACGTACGACATTAGGCGTTAATATTTCATAATTAGTTCTGCTTAAAAGGCAATAATTATTATTGCTACATTATGCTGGCCGTCCAACACCTAGACCCATTCCCGAAAGAAGATAATCGAAATGGTCACTCTATTTCCCCATACAGCTAAGCAGTATGTCTATGACGGACTGGCTCTTACTGCGAAACGGAGGGGGTGGGTGGGTTTAAACACATTTCGTTCGCGCCCGCAAGCCACACAATGATTTAGTCACTAGAGAGTGGACACAAAGACATTCACTGGTACGTGCGTCCAGTGCACAGCAGTAGACAGCAACGACCCCAAAATAAGTTAGTTACCCTGAAGCGTACGGCACTCTCGACTGCAATCTGGAACATGTTGCGGAAAAGCGTAGGCAGATTGTGTTTATTGAGATAGAACACTCCGAGAGAATACGCCCAATATCTCGTTGTTAGCAGATACCTGAGCGCTCGGGCAGGCGGCTGGAAATGCAGTTGCTTAAAATAGCGCCTGGTCGAAACGAGTTGAAATACGAATTGTTAGAATCTCATGTTTAGTGAAGTGAGCTTTCATGGAAAAATCGGAGAATATTTGATTATACTGAGTATAACTCTTCGCAGGTCAATCGTGAGAAAAAATCGATTTTTAAGACTGACCTGCGAAAATTGAATGGTTCACAACTCTTAATCTAAACTAACCTCATAGGTCTGAGCTGTAAAACTATTTTAGTGGGACAGTTTGAAAATGTTAGTCATACTTATTATAATTATAATTTGGCTTTACGCGTAGATTTTCTAATCGTTAAAGTATGTTCAATTCAGTTGGTTTACAATGTCATACTGGGTATCATAGGGAGGGGGGGATTTAATCTAAGATTTAAATTTAAGACCTTAATTCATAAAACCTAAATTTAGCACCTTAATTTTTTACAACTTAATAAGCTAACCTTAATACTACCTCGTCTTAGGTATCAAAAATATGATATGTTGAATATACCTGGAGTGACGAAGGAAGCCTTTGTACTCTCCCAGTGGTCCTACCGATCCGGTGGCGCAATCGATTTCCACGCCGCAATACGCTATAGTCAGTGGGATGACGCCGCTTTCGAGGGCGCTGCTATTCCCTGTTGGATCTTGTTCGTCCAGCAGCCAGTTCAGCATCAGCTTGTCTTTCGAGAAGCTCACCCCGGGATGGTGCATCTCATTTGCGCTATTTTATTGACATGATGAACAACAGCAACAACAATGACAACTAGCAACATCGAGCTTCAGTAGACAACAATTGCCACCATGCCAATCATTCAATCATGCCACATACCAATCATTAGCATAAGCTGACATTGGCATAAGGCAATTGACACTGTTTGCTCTAAAACTAATCTTCTGCTAGAGGTACAATGAGCAAATCCTGCTGTTGTGGCCACAATGGCTGAATCTAGCAAAATAGACTTTCTTCCTTGAGCCAGTAGAGGAAAATAAAGGGGTAAGGGCTCAGCGAGTCTAATATCGGGTACATACCCGGACAGTGGGGCCAATTGTTCACCTATAAGGTTTTAAACAATAACACTCTAAAAATAGCTTCAAAGTCGTCGAGATCGCCAAACCATCTACAGTGATGTCCACAAGCCGTTGTTCATCCGACGTTCCATTCGACGCTGTTGCGTGCGTCGCATATCGTAGAACTGCTGACTGTACCCTCCCAGCAGAAGGCCGAGTGGACACTGAATTTGTGTTCGAAACTTATGGAGCCTTTACGACGCACCACAACGTCAGAGGGCATGGCCCCGCTAACATTATCCTGAACGTGAATTTGCAACAATCAAGCCAGTTAACATCGCACAGCACGAGTTCCCCGCAATTCGATTCTGTGACTTACAAGATAACGTATGCGCGCCGAGCCAAATCCAGTCGATTTGTGAAGACCAGGTAGTCGTCCATTGTCCGGAATACTCCCAGCTCATCTCCGGCTGAGTTGGGATTTGAATCGTTCAACCGTTCAAATAGTACATCAACGCTGTACGTCAGGTAGAGATCTGCTAAGTACGGTGACGGCGAAGCACCCTGGGGAACGCCTCGGACAAAACTGTGCCTAGTGAGGATAAGACGCTAAAATGGTGATTGCCAGGATGACACACAGTATTGTAAAGCAACAGTGTTTGTCGAGTTTCTGAAGTAATCAAACATCTCTGTTAGATAGTTGGTTAGAATGGTTCCGTTGTGTCGGTTTGGCAGTTGAGCCACTCATGGCTCTATCAAAAAAATTTCATAGTAGGAAAACTGGCGGCACTAGATTTGTGTGACTTTATCTTATACAGTCCTTTTCGGTCATGTCCGAATGCTGTTCAGCAACGAATTCGGCACCAGGAAAATCGATTTCAAATTCAGGGCGGAGAAAGCACTCCTTCAAGCGTGGCCACAGGTTAAGCTGAGTCAAGCATTCTAGCGGTTGATTCAATAGGAACTAACGTAACTTTAATACAATACATTTATCTTAGTCACTCAGATCAGGGACCGCTCTGATAATTGGCCGAAGCGCAAATCCTATCCTCAAGGAGAGGCCTATAACTAACATCTTGGCGTGTGGACATGCGTGCCTTTTTTAAAATACATTTACTTTTTCTCAAAATATATATTCCTTGACGTGTTTGTTCATCATCCTGTTTCATATTATTCAGTGCCTTAATATACACGGTAATTAGTGAGGCGGTACTTCTTGGTTCGCACAACATGCTGGTATATCTCTAAATACGTCTACTGCGACTATTTGTATTATGGATGTAATTTATGTGTTCGACCCTGGGAACGTTGTTACTAGTTCTACTACCGATAGCATTGATCGTTTATGGAAACGATGAAGTTGTCGATTGTGAAGAGGAGACGGGCCTTCTCCTCGGAACCCTTAAGCTTAATAGTTCTCTCGGTGGGCACCAAAATTGTGGCTCTTCCCTCCAACAGAGGCCAAGCGAACACATGTTCCTGAAGAAGATTTACAGTGCGTGCCTTTAAGCGAGGTCTCAAAGGGACGTCGACTTCCCTGAACTGTAGTGCTACAAGTAAATGAAATAATGACAAAAATGAGAAGGATTTAATACAAAAGATTGCATCGGAGTTTTTTGTTCAAGTGATACTCAATGAATGACCATCGGGCAACAGTTTGTACTACATATTAATTAACATTAAACCTAGTTAGTAGAGTAAATTCGATTTAATTAATTGCATTTAAAAGCGCGTCGGACAACCTTCTTCACCGGTGGGCCAGCGTTGATCGACGACTTCTTTTAAGCCTGTATGGTCCACGCTTCCATAACAGTCCTTCACATCTGCTTTCACGATATAAAGAGAACCCTTTGAAGCAAGTGCACCCAATCGTTGAATGGACAACGCCGTGTTCAAACGACACACTGGGCTTCGCCTATAATGGAGGAAGGCAAGGAGAACGATTATTATTGGATTACCATGTCAAACAGAACCTGTTACGTACATGCTATATCTCGAATTCAGTCTACCCATAGAAACCACACTTCAAGCACCGTTAAGATTGTGAGAAGGTAGGAAATGACCTTACGGCCTCGAGGGGTGCGAATTTTTACTCATGATACTTTTCGTAGAAATGCCCCCCAACGGATACGTGGCGAGCAGTTTCGGATGGGAGAAGGGCTGAAGGACGTTCAGCCTCCAAATGTAAACAACTCTCAGGTTATACTAAGTTGATTCAGTTGCAACTACACAACTCGCGTACTCGCGGCTTTATTAAGATCCCCCCCTTTCCTACGTGAATTCCTCAGTTTTTGAATATCTATTATAATACTCACAAGTGACTGTACTCGCGCGCTTTAATAGCTTGTAGATAAATCCGCGCGGTCTTCGAAAATGAAATCGCTTCGGGGAATTGCTTGAGCACCGGCCGAAATTTGAGTGGATTCGACTTGGGAAAGGGTTGCATCTTTCCAATGAGGCCTCCTGTGCATGGCTCAAGATTGTCCCGGATCAGTTCCTCCAGACACCTTTGACGACCGTGGCGGTTCGGTCCTGATGCCCCGTAAACTGCCACCTTCGGTGTTGCATACCGTGATGTAACTACAACGGAAGCGTGAATGTTTAACACTACGAGTCTCACGATAAGACTGCACAATGACTCGACCAGCTTAGACTTCTCACGAATGCCTTCGATCCGACTTAGCCATCGCGGTATTTTACTATTCGATATTGCAAGGCGTTGATTAAGTTCCGCCCCTGACCCATAGTCGATGAGAGTCTCAAGGAATGCGAACCAAAAACCTTCCATGCGGGACGCCGTTCTACTGAAGAGGAGATTCTTCGGGAGGGCCCTGCGTTGAAGGGCAATCGCGGCCGTTGCAACCAGCTCGCTTCGAATCTCGAGACCGCAACCGGCGAACTGCATACGCAAGAATGACGTGTTTGCCTTTCGGTTCAGGAGAGTTTTCAGCGCTCGAAGTACGGGATGACCGTCCTCAAAGATACGCTGAAATATCAGGACTCGGATCTCCGGCGTTACAGATTCCCACCAAAGTGGACAGGTATTTCGGAGAAAGCCCGCCTTGTCTGAGCTCAAACGATTTTCGAGTTCAGCCAATTCAGCCCGAGCTTTCTCACTGGTAAGGCCGAATCGTCTGATGATCACGGTTCGAACCGATTTATCGACTCTATCCTGGAGTTCATTGGCGCTTTCAGGAAATATAGCTCGCTTGATTCCGCTTCCAAGGTAACGCAGCGTGGATTTCTCTAGATGTAATGGCACCCCGCTCACTTGCGTATAGTAAGTGACCTGCGGATCGGCAACTAGAACGACATTGTCTTCCAGGGCAGCTGACCACACCTCTAAGAGACCGTTTTTTTTCAATGCGTTTTCCAGTTCTCCTTGAAAACGATTCATGCTGAGCAAATCAATAATCCTCTGCGACGCAATGCGCCGACGTCCCGGTGGACTCTGAAGGCTGACCACGAGCGTGGTTCGCAACAAATGGCCAAGTTCAGGTGGGAGGTCATCAGGCGCCGTTGTTTTGCCTGAGAGAGCTTCGAGGGTTGAGATCTAGAAATGTGTATATGTATTATCCATTTGGCCAGTTGGTCAGCCGAGACAGCTAGAGGGCAGAAAATATAGATGCCGGAAATAAATCTTCAATTACGGCGACTATGCCGACGTAACCGGAATGTACTGTGTCTAGCTATTTGGCTGTCAGCAAGCTGTCTGTGGATACAGTGATATGTTCAGTGTTTATTGCATAATGTATATACTTCAATCACCAATGTTCTAATTGTTCAGTACTTTTTGACTCTCCTATATCGTATGATATCATTTAACGAGAAATTAAGCGTTAAATATGTATACTCCAGTTCCGTCAGTAGACCAAATGTTGTATTGCACTGTATTGTATGATATTCTTCACACGCATACGTATATATTTAATGTTGAGTGACATCTGTGGATGTACGGTAAAAACGTTGAAATGGTAGCGAAAGGGTGGCACGAAAATTGAGAGGCGTTTTAACCTAAACACGACCTAAAAGTGATACCTGGCAAGACATGGAGTTTTCAAGTCCTCGTTTGAAGTACTCCATAGTCGCCGCCGATGAGCTAAGAGTCGCAATCGATGACAACAACTCGTGTGCAAACGTCAATTCGCTGACTCACTATAGGTACAAGAGAGAAATGCGTCCGGATCTAAATTTAGTGAAATCGAAAATGTTTTGCATCACTCGCTCTCTCCTTCTCAGGCCAAAGGAAACAATAGTTGTCCGACGTGTCAATGCTCTATCCACATGTGATCTACCTGTAGTCCACATTGTGTTTACGCTGAAGTCAAAGCCTTCAGCGCTACCCCTTCCCACGTACCACAAGTGTGCTCATAAAGCGTGCAATGGGTCCTCTGACGTGCAATATACAATACTCTGAATATATCATGCAATACAGCGCAACATGGTTGTGGCGAGCAACAGCAGCGACAGCAAACGGTGCACCATGCAAGTGTCATCCGGCAAAACGCGATCGTACATGTGGCTCCAGCTAAGCGGCGCGTCTAACGTATTTCCGTCGACGTCAGCAGCTCATCATCTTGAATGTTCCTCTTTCGACAGCTGGACTGTTCGACATGCTGTAGTTTCTTCGTGGCGGTACTCATTTAGCACGTTTGCCCGACCTCTATTCCGACCATGGAGCAACGGTTGCACGGATATATATCATGGATTGTCAAGCAGCCCTCTTCGTAATGCTATTCGCTCAATACGACAACTTAGTTTGTCTTTCCAGAATCTGTATCGTACCCGAAGTACACCATATCCGAGTACCTTCTGGCCATGAGCCCGATGTTGACGTTGCTGCTGCGTGGCAATCACGTGTACGTCGTACGCAGAATAAGGTCTGCAAGCTCCTGCTGCACGATGTCGCTGGCCACACAGGTCGATGGGAGAGAAGGGATTCCACCGCCTTCGTTGGCGGCGTTCGATCTCATGATCGTTCGTTACTGCTGCATACGCGATCCCGTCAGCTCAGACCGACCATTCGTTGCAGCGGTGCCGGCCGCGCAACGGCGATCATTGTGGTTGTGCAAGTAACGAACAGGAAGCCCTCGGTCGGCAGCAAGACAAAATCATGAGTGCAGTGGTGAACCTTGTATAAATTGTGGCCTCGGATAATCACAAACAGTAGGTAGATAAATAGATAGATAGAAGAACAAACAAGCGATAGAAAATGTCAAAGGCGGCAATGGGATCACAGACGGATCACGCTCGGTGAGTAGTCCCTCGGGGATATGCCTACAAATAGGGGTTCCAGTGAATCCTCGCCATATGCCACTGTATACCTCGATATCCCTATACACCTCTTTACTGCCCTAGGGCTGAACGGTACTTAGAACACGTGCGCGATGTACTCTATGTTCATGTGTCGACACCGATCGTGTTGCAACGACACGGCGAGATGGTTAATGAGTTTGCGCATTGGAATACTTTGTTAGCAAATCGTTGCGTACATTTTAATTAGAGGTCACCTGTGATTCGTTTAGTTCGCGGGTAGTTTAGCCCTATTCAGGTGCAAGCGTTGTTTCAACTTGGCACTTCGTATCTGTCAATGCTTGCCCAGCTGGAGAATTGTTACTTCTATTTCTTATCAAGGATAGAAAATATGGTGTCTTGAGAACGAAAATATTCCAATCGATTAGGTGTTTAAGAACGAAGATCGTAACCAATGTTGTTTAAAGATCAGTTGTCAAATGACTGGAGTGCATACACAAGTTGAAATGAGTACACAAAAGTAAACACAGTAAGCTAATAGATTTTAAAACAAGAACGACTCCTCAACCAATGTTTATCGATTCGTCAACCGATGTATATCGATTCGTTCCGACTGATTAGAAAGCATTAAAATATGATAAGAATAATAATCTGAGTAATTAGCTTTATATTCAAATAATCGGGTGCTTCGGAATTATCCCTTTTCATCCTTTCACAGGGTGACATCCAGAAATGTAAGTGGACTGCAACAACCATTATAATCTGCAGGAGCAAAACAGTTAGTAGTTCATCCGTCACATCTGACGGTTAAAGCGTTTACCGCATGAACTACTACGAGATGCAGTCCAATTTCTTACGGCATCTTCATCTATTGCACAACTCACGGCACTTTGCAGACAGGTGCCACCGCTATTATTTAATTCAATTATAGAAAACCAGCGTTTAGTCTTCTTAATAAATTTCTATACGTTCACGTGTTGCAGAGACGGTTGCCTTTACCCGAATCTCGAGTTCACGGTGCAGGTGTTCGGCGATCCTGTGGCGGCTCGTGAGCAGGTAGAAATGTTTCTCGAGGAGGCAAGCTCGCGTTTCATATCTACGTACGAGTTCAAACAGTTAACGCCGAAGCCTCCAGCGAAACATTACGAGGATGCATCTTATCTTGTAAGGAGATTTTCCGGGCTGACTCTCAGCCTTAGAAAAGTTAACGTCCACGGTTCAACTGCTTTCGGCATAAGGTTTCATAAGACGGATAACTCCTTTAAATGCAAATGTGCGACGGCGGGGTTCGAACCCTTTGTGTGCAACTGGGTGTCTCCTCCGATTGAAAGGCTGGAAGCCTCAATTTATATGCCTTCCCGTGATTGACCTATCCCTTTGAATAAAAGTGTACTTGTGTTGTTTTATTATCATAAAGAGATTACGAAATACGTTTTCTCGCTGCAAACAGGCGAATGGTATTCCGACAACCTGGTGAATACCTATTTGTCTTCACTCCGTTGCGTGCATGCTGAGATTAACAATTACTATCAGTGGATAGATACTCTTAAAAATAAAATACAAACATTTATTCAACACCTCTAACCGGCATCTTATCCCAATTGACCATTTATTTTTCTTTAGTTGGTATACGCTTTGACGGTCACCCATAAGCTGGCCACCTATGCCCTCACACGATATCGGCTGCTACACCTGTGGTGTACTCGATCGAGACTTTGGGCGTTTCCCTCGGATCAGCGAGCGGCTAACTGGGACCGTTCGCACACCCTGCACAACACTGTGGTCTCTATCGGAAACCTCGTCGGTAGGTGCAACACGTGCCTAACAACAACGGATCAAAGAACAGCAGATTTGTGATCACCGATCAAGTGACCACTCCTACCTTGCTGAAGATCTGGTCTTCACATGCAAGAAGCAACGAAAGACATTTGACAGCATGTGCCGCCAATTTTTACGTTTCTGACGGGAGGACAAGTGACTTTTGCACAGTTGCCTCACTTTCCTTCAACTGGACGACAATTGTACTATCCGCTGAAGGTGAAATACATCTAAAAACACCCCCATCTATAGATTCTTAATGGAATATCTAGAACAAGGGGGTCGTCTTTATCGTTCTTTCTTGATCTCCTTGAGCACCCCTTCCGCTTCGAGGCTTCATAGAGTTCCACATTTCTCAGTTGTCTACTGACATGCATAGTTCATAAGATAACCAAAAAAAATTATTCATTGGCATCCCTGTGTTCGGCAATCTTAGATACACACTAATGATTGTTTAGTTCACCCATTGTCATTGCATAATATCACTATATATATATATATATATATATACATATATTTATTAAAGGACCGGCGATATTCATGGAACACAATGTGTTGGGGACCGCAACCACAATTCTTGAGCACTCAACGCAAAGTCTCGACATTTACATGGATCGGCAGAGGGCGGGAATGGTGCGACTCTCATTACGCTATAATCAGGTAAAGGACTGACTTCTGCGTTAATTAACTTCGGCGTCCCTCTTCAAGGACGCCAAAGTAGGCGTTTCGCTGCAGTTGTATATCATGGAGTAGGGCATAATGTTATGCACGTGTATGTCGAGTCAAATGATTCAGATGGTGTTCAGAAATACTCCTGTGGTATCATCCCTGAAAGTTGCACATACTCCAGCCACCACCAGCTACTTCCTTCATTAACTATAAATATTAATAACTATAACTATTAATCAACAGTGAAATTGGCCATGTACAGGAGACGAAGTATTTGCTGCGGAGAGGTTTCAGCCCTTACAAAAAAAGAGTGATATATGTATACATAACATATGGAGAAATCGGTAAATTATGATCGATGCCGGTAACTGCAATGCAACAACGCGTTTGCGTTGCATACCACCGTAATCTACAGAACGTCGATTCAAGGGTTATTATACGACATACGGATATAGCAATGGAAAAGCAAGGCATTTCTCAAATAAACTAAATATACTTATTATAGCCCTTCTGCAACACAATCGCCGACTACAGTAGCCCGCAATGTTGGCATTGCAGTTTGTCCAGCCTTGTAAATGCGTTTCCCCTCCTTTCAATTATATATATATATATACATATATTTATATATATGTATAGTTGCAGCGACATGTTTACCCATGTTGTTGCCATTGACGATCAATCAACCATCATAGGTTCGGCGGCTCCTGGTCAACCTGGTCGATTCGACGCACGCCGAAATCTACCTGCAGCTGAAAAGTGTGGCACTTATGTCGCATGTGGACGCCCGTCAACTTGGCAGTCAACAACGGGCCGCGCGCATCGGCCGCCTCGAGCTTCAACTCGAAGATATCGGCATGATGCAGAGGCTGCACGATCTCCGAAACGTCTGCGGACCAACTGCGCCGTCGTCAATACGTTTTGGAGTTTGTCTGACCATGCGGATACATGTCCACTGCTCGACAGAGGTACGCCGTAGTGAAACCGTAGTTGTTCTTCACTTCGAAAGATAAATTTTGCGTGATATGTAGGGGATTATGCCACTTCTATTATATGTGTTTTGTTATAAACAACAACAACAACAACTACAAATAAACAATCTAACTCAGTCGACACTTTATAATCACGTCCACAAATCATGCGAAATATTTTTGCGCACTAGGTCAAAAACGAAGCGCAGTGCTGGATACAATATAGTTCTCTGTATAGAGGTTATGGCACTTCAAAAGGATACCACGGTGGCATCCCCGTGACATCGATATCACTCTTGTCCGAAACAACAGCGAAATTGAAGCGTTATGTTTAAATCGTAGTCACACCCCTTGGCTGTAGGTAATGATTAACATGCTGTCACGACTGTCACGCAAGCTCTTGGCTTACGGTGAGGTGGCGTTCTGCAACGTGGATCGACGGGTGCCAGTCTTCCCGTGGGCGTTCGACACTCATTTTCGGCAAGCTCTCATTCAGCAGCTTTCATCTTTCAGCAATCAGTACGCCGTATGCGCCATCCTCGCCTGGAGCAACGAGGTACCTTAGCGGATGTTATATACAATACTAACATCATTTGGACCTTGATATCGGAGAAAACGCGGGAGGGGGGCCGCTAAGCGAAGTTTCGACAACTGGATAGCGTTATCGATGACGTTATATAATATATTGAATAGTTTTAATTGTCTCGTATGAACGTATTTAATAGAAAGGCAGCGGGTCTACGGTCTTTCAAGGGTCTATGATCGACGATAGTCGTTCGATAACCCGAGAGTGAAGTCGAAGTGGACGGTCAACGAGCTGGACAGTGAACTTCTTTATTATTGGAAAAGAAGAAAAAAATTGGAAGACGACGCCCTGGGCTGAAAAAGTCCCATTTCAGCGGTCCCTCTGTGAACAGAGCAACTATTCATTAAAATCACAATTTCCCATTTGTTGTAGTTGCCACAGCTAATTTTCAAATCGTATTGCGTAGATACTGCCCATCTCAGATTTGCATCTTCGACTTCACAAAACGAATTCCGCTGATTATAATAACGGCTCCCTTGACCAGCACACTATGCTCGCAGGCTTGAAATCCTAGGCTAGAAACCCGAAATTACCTGGATTGCTGTATAGTCGAAGTAGCCTAAAGTACGTCTCTGTGCCCGCACGACAACTGGGTCAATTGCATTTTTGATTTGTTTGAGTGGGATGCATTCGTTCCCTTCTTATACAAAAGTGTCTAGTAGAGAATTATCGAGGATATCGAGGATTTTGGTGCTGTGCGATATTTGTGAAACGTTTTATTTATTTTTTCCGCGACCCAGGTGCCTGATCAGCTAAACTTCAACCTCTCAATGCACGATGTGTTCGGGCTCATTGTCTCAATGGATCGAAAAGCTCCCCAGGCGCTATATAAGACCCTGCGTGACATTTATACGGCGCTTGAAAACGGCGCCGTTGTCAATTTCGACCAGGCGCTACGTATGCTTTTCACTCGATACGAGAACAGCAACGTAATCAGCCCTACCGGCTACGCTTACGCCGACCCTCTTGATGACCAACACGACCAGCCATACGTACCTGGTAAGATCTCATTATGATCTCATATTATTTTTGTTTCCTGCATATGCATGTATATATATATATATATATATATCACCTTCTCTCATTTTTCAATGAACCTCAGGGACAACGTACGTGCGTCGCATATTCATCACTCCGACGCGGATCATTCTTCGCTTTCCCGAACTTCATACACAGAATCGAATTCTACGACACTTCGAGCCCGATTACGCTGTGCGGGTCAGCTTCAGGGATGACAATCTCGATAAATTGACGTTTGCCGTCTTCTCAATGCGAACAAAAGAGGCATTCCTTGAGGAAATCGTTGGAAGGCATCTTCGGCACGGCTTTCTCGTGAGTAGCTTCTGTCCGACTGCGATGCATCTGTGGAGGGAGGCCGAGGCGCTGAAAAGGTCGCGTATCTGTTGGGTGCCATATCTACTTGCATTTGTCGTATTGCCACAGGGGAAACTTGATATATCAATAAGAGGAGTAGGGGGATCACGTCGATGTCGACTTCTAGAGTTTGCTATGCGCTCCCTACCATCGTTCACATGATAGGTTATGTGTATGGTACTAGTGTGGCAATCGTACTGCCACTTATCGTCTTAATCTGCATTATTATCAGTCGCAGTATGTGACGCACTCAGTGATTTGCATCAACCTTGAATAGCGCATGAGCTAACTTCACCAAAAGTCATCTCATCAACATGTCGTATCGTTGCTATCGTCGGCGGCCATCTAATATCTCTGTTGTCCAACGATATTCAGATCGGCTCACGGCTGTTCCAGTTTGTCGCCGCCTCTTCATCACAGCTCAGAGATCATGGTGTTTGGTTCTACGCGCAGGACTATCTCGGACGAACGGCCGAGTCGATCCGCCAATGGATGGGAGATTTCCATCATATAAACAATGTCGCCACAAAAATGGCCCGAATGGGCCAATGTTTCTCCTCCACCCAAGAAACCGTCGAGGTCTGCTACCTAGCGCGAATACAATACTTGTATTGTGCAATATTGTACTACATTAATACTATGTACATGTTTAGGCATTGTAATTATTACTACGATGAATGCTGCCCGACTTATTACAGTGTGAATAAATACGAAAATTGTGACGAGCATACCACAATAACTACTTCGCCTGCTACCGTATCAAGCGGTAGTCAGCATGATCTTTTCTCTGCAATCCGTCTGATCTGGTAACGTTCCGATTAGATTGCCTTGGATAGGATAACAGGCGCGGTAGTTCTTGTAGTATGGCCATCACAATTGGCTTGAAGGGCGGTGATTGACTGAGGCTCTCTCCTCTAGATTCGACAAGATGAAGAGCTCCTATGGGACGATATCGAACGTCGGGAGAGCATTCATCCATTGTCCGGCCGGCCATACTGCTTCTCCGACGGCTGTGGCAAAATCTCGCTCGCGCTCATGCAACAGGTCTGGCGAACCCTGCCCCGAGGGGCCAGCGAACTCCAGCCGTCGGCTCTGCAGATTCGCTATCGCGGCTGCAAGGGGATGGTGTCACTCGATCTCTCGCTGCCGGCTCGTGCGCTTGTTCTTCGGAGGTCGATGCTCAAGTTCCGCTGCGACTCGCCAAGAAAGCTCGAGGTCATCAAGTGGTCGGCGCCCATGGTGATGTTCCTCAACCGGCCGTTGATCGCAATTCTCGAGCATCACGGAATCGGAGTCGAGGTCTTCCTCCGGCTTCAGCTGAGCATGATTTTACAGTTGGCCGACTCGCTTGTGTGTGAGGGAGCAGCCTTGCGGACGCTCACAAGTTTCGTCCGAACACCGGTCCCCTTCGCTGGACTCGCCGCCGCTGGCTGGCAGCTCTCACGGGATCCGTTCATCATTCAGGTCCTGTACGACCTCCTGAAGAACGCGCTCGTCAATCTCAAGGACAAGGCCAACGTGGCCATACCGGTGAACGAGGGCCGAAACATGCTCGGGGTCGTGGACGAGAGCGGCAGTCTCGACTACGGCGAGGTCTTCATCCAGTACACGGAACTGCCTTACAATGACGTCAGTACATGCTACAGCAGTGAACTGGGTCTCGGGTAGAGAGGCATTGAATTGCTACAATCTATTTAGCCAATAAGTATCGTATAATTTAAGTACTCAATGCATTGTGTGGCATAAATGAAGTTTATCCTTCATTTAATAGCTGATACATTTGTGAGCGGAGCTATAAGTAACTATGAGAACTCCTATTGACTAGACGTATTAAGCTACTTTCTCTTATACAGCTCGCAATGATTACTTGTCGTGGTAGATCGGATCAGGGCGATCACGAATTTTTGATCGGTGTCTCGATTCTGTCCGCCTGTTAATTACACGAATTTCTATTCATAGGCGGGGCAGGCGCCTGTCAGGATCCTCGAAGGCGATGTGGTGGTTACGAAGTGCCCATGTCTGCATCCCGGAGACGTGCGACGCCTGCGGGCCGTTAATGTACCCGCACTTCGACATATCCATGATTGTGTCGTTTTTCCGTCACGAGGAAAGGTATACTGCAAAATGGCTGCCTGTTTCACAATATGTAGGCGTAGCGTTCATATGAGCTGTTGACTTTCATCTCAAATCTCTTGGACCCCTAAACCTATAGACTTTGTTGCAGTTGCATGAGTTAGCATGTCGTGCTGAAATTGTTGCTTCTTCAAAATTCGCCCATTCGTCTTCTCATTGTTGTTGTTATCCCTTCCTGTCGATCGAACGGTCAGGCACCACATCCATTCGAGATGTCCGGCTCCGATCTAGATGGAGATGAGTATATTTGCATATGGAAACCGGAGCTCGTTTTCGAAAGTAATGCTGATCCCTATATCTACGACGATAAACCTCTCGGGCTGAACCCTTACTCGGTAAGACATGTATTTTGCCGCTGAAACAGTAATTTGAATTAGAGGGGGTGTCGCCATGCAGACACGCCCACACACAATGAGATGTCCGTATTTTTGTGAGAACATGCTGTTTCGAATTAACTAAAGCGTTCAAACAAATAAAGCCCATCCACACTGTGTCTAGATGTGCATACACTTCCTAACCATAGATTATATATTAGTATACAAAGAGCGAGATTTTTGGATTAGTCAGAGGGATGTTTGCTGCCGTAGGAAGGAATCGCACGTTAGTTGTGTCACGTGTAGAACACCGTTGGGGATACCTGTTAGTCGCAAACGTATACCCTTAGCGTAAATCCTTTGAAGGGGCGCGTATTGAAATTTCGCTTTTTTCAAAAAAAAGTCTGCCTCTATTTACCTAATCTCTCCCTCCCTTTCGGTGTAACACACAGCACAACCTGAACGAAACGAAATTCTTGTGCAACTATATTGGCAACGACATTATCGGCATCATATCCAACGCCCACCTGGCGTGGGCCGACCAGGCGGGACTAGCGTCGGAAATGTGTCAAACGCTGGTTAGCAAAGCGTCGAAGGCGCTGGACTTTGCCAAGACCGGCGACGCTGTCGAACTCTACCCGAACGAGAAACCCGACAAGTTTCCCGACTTTATGGAGAAGGGCGACCACAAGCACTCGTACCCATCGCACAAAGCGCTCGGTATCCTCTATCGGACTGTGCGGCAAATAATGGCTGTCAACGACACGAAGCTCAGTAAAGGCCGAAGCTTCTCGCCGCTTGAGGTGCCGGGTTGGCAGATGTTTGCTCCCGGTGCGCTGAAGGCGCTACGCAGCTACAACGCAAGACTGAGTCATCTTATGGAACAGCACGGCATTCAGAGCGAGGGTGAGGTGTTCAGTGGATATATCGGGACGATGTCGTCCTTCGAAGCTGCCAACGCTCCCACGGTACCATATCTCATTTGATTTATTTATTTATTTATTCATAGGTATACTATGAATGGATTACTATTACTAATCGAATAACACTTGTAAAGTACTATTGCACTTTTATCCATGGAGGACTCGAGGTCTCGTGAAACGTCATACCACAATCTGTGTGTGTGTGTGTTTGACCAGAGAACGTGATTCGAGTATAGCATTGATCATTTGTTTCGTACGAATTACGTCGCTATGCACTATGGCATGGCGAATTAAGCGGCATTCTACTATACAAATAAATCATCTTGCCGCTCAGTGAAGACCCGCCCATGTACAGATGTATTACCATCTTGATTTGCAGTTTCGGACGGAGAAAGCCAATCTGGCCGTGCTCGTCGACCGGCAAAAGTCCGCTCTCATGGAGGATACACGGCAGCAGTTCTTCCGCGAACTTGAACTTGAATGTCTGACGTACGGCGCGGAGGACGACACTTCGCGTCACATGCTGAGAATTCAGAAGGCCGCTGCCTGGTACATGATCACGTACGGGGAGGACGGTGAAGGCAATGGTCAGGGTCGAGGGTTCTTCAGCTTTCCATGGTGCATTGCCCATGTTCTACTCGAAGCTAAACGCTGGCTTATGCAATTTGCCGGTAAGGTTTGACTTTACGCTCTCTTCGTCAATTCGTTAATGTCTCGTGCACAGAACATCGAAATTCGGTTTTGTACTGCGTGCTTCAGATTATGGATACATAATAATAATAATAATAATAATACTAAGATGAAGAGGAGGAATGTAATGATCTCAGTTGAATATAATATGATATACATATAAGCCTGAAATGCAGTAATGAAATTGAAGTCGTAGCGAAACTACATGTGGCTGCTTGCAGTCCCCATTTTGTGACTCGAGAGAGTGTGTGGTGACACTGTACATTCGTTGTGACACGCAGCTGCCGGTCT
This sequence comes from Stratiolaelaps scimitus, assembly GCA_019614645.1. Taxonomy (NCBI): domain Eukaryota; kingdom Metazoa; phylum Arthropoda; class Arachnida; order Mesostigmata; family Laelapidae; genus Stratiolaelaps; species Stratiolaelaps scimitus. Next base: position 235,029 of record JABWDB010000025.1, on the reverse strand, counting down.
GCACGAATGACCCTTTGGTGATCCTAGTTTAAGTTAAGTGCCTCTGACACGGTGGAAAATGGTCAAAATACGCACTCTGTCGCCTTGCATGTTTACTGCAGCATTAGCCGACATATTCTGTGCTCATTATTCTATGCATCCTTGATATGGCCACGTTGTTAGACCAGGACAGGGGATATGCGCCGGCGGCCTACTCGGAGCCTGCGGTTGGCACCGGTGGCCTCCGAAATGCCCTGACCCGCGTTATAGACGAATCAGCTCGGGCAGCCGCCAATGCATCGGGTACACCAAGCTTACAGGTAGGACACAACTGTGTTTCGAAAACACATTGTAGGTTCAGTTAAAGCGGCTGTGGCGCAAACGTTCCACATTGATTGTAATTAGCTCGACGCGTCTCGAACTCGTCGACGGATGTAGTCTTTGTGTGTGTGTGAGGCAGCGTGTGCTTGTCTATACGGGGCGCCCTCCAGCTTAGGGAGGAAGGGAGAGGCTAATTAGTGATGGGAAAATCACGACGAGAGGGAGACAGCGTGGTTGACGACGAGAAGTGGCCACGGTAGGTAACCCGAGTTCTCGTTAGGTAACACAGAATCGAAGGTGGGACTAACAGTGTTCTCTCGATTACGCAGACAGGCAGCCCAATAGCGATCACTAACAGAGTAGTGTTAGATAATAGCTGGAAGTCTATTTTCAATTTATCTGCAGATACCCATTGGGCAGCTGGAAGAGGCGGATCGCCGACGTCAGTTGCGTTACCACGTAACTCATTGGCTAAACGATGCCGCGGGACAGCCTGACTCGCTTTCGGAGCCCCTGTGCGACCTATGCTATGCTCAAGTCTACGAAGCTTTCGTTAACCAGTGTGAACAGCGTCTCAGACTGTCCAGCCTTGGTGAGACATAGTGACACTCCCTTCTTTACGCGAAAACGAGATGGTGGCCGCCAAAGTTAGTGAAACCCTATCACACATCTAAGTCCACAGGACTTATGCCGGCGACTTTCGGCATCAATTTAGAAAGAAAATCGAGAAAAAATATTCGAGAAATTTTGCCACCAAATCTATCAGCCAGAAAAAGTTTATACACATATACCATATATATTATAAAGACAAACAGGGTATGATTTTACGATTAACACCTCGCTACGATTGATACACGTAAATAAGTGCACGTACATGCACCCTGTAGGAGGTTGTATAGGCAGAACGTTATGAAACGCCGCTAAGTATTATAAGCCCATGTAGAGATGGCCAAGGATTGCTGCTAAAAGATGAATCAAAACCGCCGCAAATGATGATAAGGTATCGAATAACCTTTGAGTTAGGTATATATTCGGCTCGATACTAGAGAAAAAGGTGATATATATCGTTCACTTGCGATGCGATATGTTCGGCGCCGTCTGTAAGCCCATCGCACCCAAAAGCCTTTATTTAAAATCAAATGAAATGTTGCAATTGTCTTATGTCGACCTTTTGATAAGAACGTTTGCTTTCGTATAATTAGGACATTCATTCCCTCCCAGGTATTCATAGTATAACACCTAGTATGGAAATAGACCCTGCTCCCCTGTTTCCCGTAGGAGCAGCGACAATGACATAGTTGAAAGTGCAACATTCGTGCAAACCTTTCCATATAGGCGAGTACGTTGTCGGTCTGCTGGGCTTCCTCGCCGGTGGGGATTGTTCCTACCCTAAACGTTGTGAGCGTCGCGGATGTCGACGCTTGTTCGAGAGTGACTGTCCACTGCTGACCGTCGAAGCGGCCAAGGCGTACGTTCGTTTTGCCATCAACAAGGACGCATGCTTCCTAGGCTTCCGTTGCGACCAGAGAGTACATCGGGCTACCGATGTCATCGTCGACGGTATGTCTCCTGTAGAATCACTTGCATCGAAGTCATTGGCTCAGCATAGTCTTGTATCATGTCATCTGTTTGTTTATCTCAGGTTTCTTGCACAATACTAAGGAGTCACCATATTCAGCACTCGCTAAAAAGCAATACTCATTCAATAGACAGAGAGAGAGAGAGAGAGACTTCTCGATAACGGAAATACATGATTTTGGTTTCGGCGTACCCTTATCGTGGTCGATAGCCGTACGCTTCTATGAGCTATGAACTTTTTCTTCGCAGCTCCGCCCGAGAAGCTGACAATCTCCGAACGATTCTGGCGTTTCCTTCGGCAGGACCGTACGGCCGCATGCAAGGAGTATCTCTACAAGTACACCGGCGTCTACCGTATCACGGTCCGATATGAGCGGCACAAGACGCGAAGATTCATTCCTTCTCCAGCAGCGGCGACTCTGCTCCCCGGCGAAACGGACTACCAGCTTGGTTTCAGCCACCATCAGACGCAATTTCAGCATGGCAGCTTGTCACCGACGGCGCCCACGAACGCTTTGCCCGGCACGTTCACGAGTGGGAATGCATTCTCGATGAAGGTCCACTACTGCGGCACCGATACACAAATCTTTGCCATGCAGCAGTGTCTACGCAACGACAACTTCCAGGCGTCCGTGCTCGAGAGCAATTTTAGCCTGTTAAGGCAATAGAAGATACAAGGGGTGGTGTACAAAGGCAAGCAAGAACGGATATGAACGAGATCGCTGTTACAAATTCATAACCTGGCAAATGTCTATTGCGGCGCGGGGCAGGGAGGTGGGGGAGCATATTGTGACGAAACCAGTTGCTAAGTTAACTCGCATGTATTGTTCGATATCGAATGTTTAGGGCGCGAATTGCGAAGAGCTAAATCTCAAAGTTCATCATCGTAGAAAATCACAGGACCAGCAAACGCTGAGTCTTGAATGCAATGGCCTTCATTCGTGGGCAAATTGGCACAAAGGCCGCCACGCCAATGTTGAAATACAACATTGAGGGACCTGTCCAAAGGTGGCATCCAAGCTATGTAAGACAGAAACATGCTAGCTTATTTTAGAATAAGCATACATACTGATTTAACAATTAGCTACTTAATAGGTAGCGGTTTTGAATCAGCACTTGTACTCGTGCTAGTGGAGAGGAGACGATATTAAATTATTATTATGTACGATATTCATTATTAAACTGTACAGAGCATTATGGGATAGATCGAGTCAAAGGGACACTCTATCGGTTGATATTTGATTTTGTAGCATCTCACTACTGTAGATTGAAACTGGGCTAACGCCAATCACCCTGTGGGCAAACAACTAGCCGCCGTATGGCCTACCAGATATATATATATATAGATGTCATCACGTAATTGCTCATTGCGGACGGCAGTAGAGATCTGAATGCAACTGATTATTACTGTGGTGATGATAAAAGTCGTGTTACTTTATGCTGACTTTTCCGTCATACAGATATATACATATATTATATATACGTTTGTATTGAAATCGGAGACAAAATGGACTGATAAATAACCAAGTAAGTGTAGATATAATACATTATGATAACAGGACAACCATCGATATGATGGGATATCCGCGCAGGTGGTAAAAGCCATACCCACTGACCGCATTGAAATGGAACAGCACGCAATAAATGTGGGTTCGATCATTTTGTTTGAGAAACATGCCCGCTTGCTTGTGTTTTTATTCAGGATCGTCGTCGACAAGTGTGTGCACCTTTGAATTTAAGCCGATGGGAAATTATATAGGTATTTAACTCTCTTAAAATCACATCCATAAATTATTTTAATTATAAGATATTGTACGGTCCGCCGGGACCTCGTTCTGCGAGAGCACGTCCCTTTCCTCTTCTCTCTGGTTGACCTTTTTTTTTATTTATGAGGAAAGACGAAAATACCTACCCCGCTTTCCCCACGCCTCCCAAGTGGGAGGGAGCCTCCTGGAAAACCGCCGCAATCCGGCATACTCTCACGGAGGCTCTGAAAAAAATGCCTGTCCCTACCCCTAACGTTTGACACACTTAGAGATCGTCACCCCCTTCCGCTCTGCCGCTCTAGTTCTTGCTTGTCCTTGAGCACCGCCTCGGCGTCTCTTCGGATGTTGGCCCATCCCTCTCTGTCCCTCATCATTATGGCGGCCATATACCTGCATGAAATCGGGAGGGGCCGTGCGACTCTAGCCGCGAGGTCTCGCCGGTGCTTTTCAAGACCGGCGAGGGTATGTCTCGAAGGTGTGCCGCGCCGTGTCGTCGACTCCCAAGGTGCATAGCGTACACTTCGGGGACGACCCTCTGGTTGACCTGGCCTATCGTTGCCCTTCCCATCTGATAATGGACAACGCCGTCATCAGCTCCGAGTGCGGGGTCCAGCATGGGGACCCGCTGGGCTCGGCTCTTTTGCCTGGCCCTCCGGCTCCTCACTGCGTCTCTCCAGGCTTGCCAGCGGCTGTGGTACATCGCCAACGAGCGATCAGGCGACTGTCGATACTCAAGCGATGAGCATTCGAAGGCTTTCGAGTTTCTATGGAGTTGGAGAATGGAAATTGTTAATAATTGAAACAATGCGGCTGTCACGCACTAACGAACAGCGCTGTTGTGCATATATTTCAGATATGTATATATATGGTCATATATATGTATATGTATTATTATTTGCTAACTGACTGGCCGACAAGGTTGAACAAACGAGACGACGTAAAAATACCTACAAGCGATACAAATTAAATGGAAAAGAAAAATTGTTTCAACCCTTAAAACTCTGCTTCAGCTCTGCCACAGGCTGATCCCCGCCACCGGGGACATACGCAAGCAATGATCCTTCCTTCTGCAGCGCCTCCTCCTCGTTGTGCAGAGGCAGAGAGGCAATAGCATCGCCTCCCTCGGGAGCGAACATATCCCCCCTGTCTCTGTCTAATTATTGTATATTTAAAGACGCACAGTCATAATCAAGGTGCGGCCTAGCATAAAACGATGTTAATATAAACAACAGGAACAGTGACTTATTAAAATAGTTGAATAGGGGCATGCCTATATAAAGGCAAAGTAGATTTTGCGGGCTGACTCACAGTCAACGTTTAATGTCCACGGGACAACTGTTTTCGGCATTGCTTCATATAGAGTTTGATAGATATTGCGTATACTACATTAGTCATTTATAAAAGTGAGCGACAATTGTACCCGCCGAGTGTGCAATACTTTGATTTCTGCTTTGCGCGCACACATTCAAAGGATTGCGAAGGGAGAGGGTCTCGACGCGCTGTCTCTCTCCTTAGGATCAAAGATGGCGTCCTCCTGTTTAAATCTACCGGTGGGCGCGTTCGCAGCAGGCTCAATTCGTTTCGATTGGGGCGCGTTCGTTGATGGCAAGGCGGCCTCTCAGTCGGAAGAATAGCAAAAGTTTCGCGAACGAACTTCAGCTGTGTTGGAGTGTGCCCTCTATCTGCGTGTGTGCTTTCGAGTGTTGGTTAAGTGGTGCATGGTGTATTAGTTTCCCGACAAGTTGTGCAGTGGAGTCCTTCGTTGGGAGTTGCCGACAGAAGGTATGATTCGACGGACATTATATATATATATATAATGTCAATGTATAGAATCAATTTAGGGGTGGCCAATTTTACCACAATGTTAATTTGTTATGGTTGGCTATGCAGCTTTATATATAACAACCAATTTCGTTGACTTCGACCTTGATCATCAACGATCACATTGGCTTTGTCTCTCAATATGGAACTGAAATATTGATTTGCTGGGTCGATTCGACACATTTTTAGCTGTTTGGCTGATTATGGAACTCGAATAGAAACATAGACAGATAATAGAAATCGAAATAAATAGAAAATATTTAATCCAAAGTATTCATCTTTTATGATATGCACATTTAGGCGGATACACAAATATGAACAATAACTTGTGATTCGTATGATTCTAGAGATTTTTCGCTTCCAGAGTTTGATGTGTATCCCATGAACAAAAATTGCTTATGTGTGCCTTTCCTAATATTTCGTGTGGCAGGAAACTCTGGCCTACTTCTCTTACAAAGCGTTTACATGCAACAAATCATTTGTGAATATCAGCATGTCAAATATTTATTTTCACGTCTGTGATACAGCTGATAGATCCAAGGCTAATAGCTCTACATGTTCTTCAAGTGTTTTTCACTAGAAACCAATTTGTTTCAACAATTTCCCTGCGGTGCCTTTCAAACATATCGCACGCGCACTGACCAGTGAGCTCCGTCTGGTTAATATCCAGATGCAGCGAGGCAATGGAATGTCCGCCAACTACTACAATTAGCGAAGTGATAACCGAATTGTTTAGTAGCATATCCGTTATCATTTCCTTCTGCAAAGTTCAATTCAATACGAGTCCAATTCTGCGGCGCCTTTTGCCTCGCTGTGCAAAGGCAGAGAGGCAATGCCATCGCCTCCCCCGGGAGGTGATGACCATGGCAGTCTCGATCTCACAGCCTGACCCTATCTGTATATTTAACGACGCACAATCATGATCAATAAAACCCACTTCGTTGGCTCCATTCAATAGAATACTATGATCACTCAACGCTGGGTAACCGTTGGGTAAGCAAAGAAACCTCTCTTGCATCTATCTCCTATGCATACATTTTATCAATAACACACTGAACGCTTATCATAGATCTCTGGACGCTGTGCTGCAGAATCTCGCCGAGGAAGGTTCTCGAAGTCGAGTGCATTTCCAGTCGATTTCGCCAGTCATCAAGGCGCGATGACTCCTCGTAAAGCGGCCTCAACCAAAAAGAAGTCAGTCGAAGTGAAGACTGCCACTTCGTCCGGCCGAGGAGTTCTTCAGCGGACTTCAATTTCCGTCGCATCCATCAAAGAGAAGACCAGACAAGGTAAGTTAGGTAAACGGAAGCGGCCAATGATGCGTGTTGAAAAAGTCACCAAAAATAATTCGCCACTAAATTTCAAGAAACAACAATCGGCTTATAAATACATATCTCGTATGGAGAAGTATGTTGCAAACAAAATTTTCGCTCTTCAACAGGTCTAAAGCGACTAACTAGTAAGGGGAGTCTACGGAAGAGGAGCTCGAATAAGAATTCAGCGGAGAATTCAGATACGAATACCCGGAGGAACATCAATCAAAGTCCGGCCGTAAAGGTGTGTGTTTTTCTTTGCCACCTGTGCTTTTCTATGCAGCAGTAAATTTGTAACATCTCTAGTAATTATACGATATAACGTATCCGTACTGTGCTCTCTGTATGTATCATCGAAGCAGAATATAGCTAATTACCAGAGACAGCAAGACATAGAGGTGTGCTAAGTGGGAACTGGGGTAACTAATTGCAACACGTCACAATGAGCTCTGTGCCAGCTCTATCGTGCAGCAGGAGGAAGTGGCTGAACTACTGTATCAATATATAGTCTCTATTAGATATTCTAGGAAATCGAATGTTTGCTCTCAGTAATGATTCATTAGTTCATCGAACGATGGCGTTCGTTTTGATCATTTTTCATGATGATAGTGATAATAGTAATAAAATAATAATCATACAGTGAAACGGTTTGCACTTTTTGCAGTAGTGCCGAACAATTGTCTTATATATGCCATAGTACGAACGATATCGTAACGGATATGCGCGAAGGAAAATTAGCTGCAGGAATTACTCACAAAAAGGTTTTCAAGCTTGCAAGAGCAACCGGTGCAAGAAGGCAGGCTGTCTGATTCATTGTTAAGGTGCCAACGATCCTTGCTGACATATGCGCTTACAGGTATACCGGCCACGCAGTGACGAAAACCTCACTCCGCAGAGACAACAGCCATCGCGGAAGGTTAAGATGTGCAAAGGCCCCAAACAGCAACATAAAAGTGACCTCGAAAAGAGACGGGTACCTGTGTCGATGTCGTCTGCCTTGCAAGATGTTAGTATTGAATATATCAATACCGCTCCTGACTGGGAGTGTCCATTGCAGCTTCGGTGCATTGCGATTCAAGGGTGCAAATGAAATTCCCACACGCAAGGGAGGGGCTTCAGTTCCACGGAAGCCTTATACGTGCAAGCCATTACATAATGATTATGTATTATTAAGCGTTATAGCGAATGCTGATGTTAGCTTATTTATCTCTCGATATGAGCATGATTAGGAGAGGATTCGGTGAGCTTCCCGGTTGTACCGATTGTACGAACAGGCACTGGTCGCTGGTCATCTAACTTCAATTTGTTATGAACCGTTTTGATGTTGCGTCCGCCTTTATTGCTACCAGATGAAAGGCAATATTTCCAAGGCGGTGGAGACGGTTTCAACGAAACTTCGGATTAACCGCGTGGGGCGACGCAGTATCCGCCAGTCGGCGTACGACCCATTGCTGAGTGCTGATACCCCGGTGAAGCTTTATTCTCCCTTTGCCATCGGCGAATTTGAGCACACCCCGACAGCTGGTGATTCACTAAAACCGTCTGGCGGGCGAAGTGGTCGCACGCGTACAGCATCCTCGTCGAGTCGAACAACTCCTCGAAATCGCGGCGGAAAAACTCAGCCTCTGAAACAGGGTCCAACAAAAGTGAGCAGGTAAGCATCGTCGGGGTTTTGCAGTAATGTCATCCCCTATGGTGTGACGGTATGAACCGAAGTTATGACCCATTTGTGGGTGTCTTCATTACAGGCTAGTTGATTAGCTAAAGAGTTCGTTATCGTGATATAAGACCGTCGTGTCTTTTCGTATAACGCCCAATGCAACAAGGACAATAGAAGCATTATAGGTACAGCAGATAAATTGAAATCTGAGTATATATACAAACAATTTATTTTAATAATAATAATAATTCAAACATTCAACCACTTTGTAAGCTAACACTTGACCCAAAAATAAGCACATCTCTCTCATTTTCGGATTCAAATTGATCAATACATTGATGTATGAAATCAGAATTAATTGCTTGATACGGTCGTGCGAGAATAACCGAAGCCGAATACATAGATAGATGATGAAAATAAGGCACCATACAAAATGGGACAAGATAGGAAACATCAAATACAGACCCCAGATCAGGACAACAATAGGAACACGAACGAAGAACGAACATTCAAGTTTATTTCATTGAACACCTTGCCTACGCTTTATTTGTTTAACCTTAATGATCCCCATTAATAAGTGCCCTATCAATCATGCAGGTTCGATATGTGTTTCATAACGATTGAAAACTCTTCTTATCTCTTTGGTTTGATGCCAGGAATCTCCTTGACACTCCCACCGGGAAGTTTCGCCAGGATCTTGAGGATATGACGAGAGGCTTTGAAGAGCTCTCCTCTCTCACAAAACAGCTAAGGGATCGCACACAACAGGAGCAGATCTGGGCTTGAACATGGGGATACGAACGGCGGGCGGGGGCTGCCGTTGGTAAACCTCATCTCGTAAAGACCCGACCGAAGTCTACATTTCGTCGATCTGAAGCCGTATTCTGGAGTGCGCAAAACCATGTTGGTGATCTAGCAATGCTCGGAATGGTGGCTGGACCTTGTGCCGCCTTTGAGATGTATCACAGTGCTTTTTATTGTAGAGAGGAACGCGGCTTAAGCAGCTGGGCTAGATGTAACTGTTCATCTGCTTGGTTTTCTTGTAACAGACGTTCAGCTTCGGCCGTCATCGACGTAAAAACGATCCCGGTCAGAAGGTGCACTAAACCTGATTCTAAATCGATTTCTTGCGTTAACCTATTCCTTTAAAGGACGAACAGTTTCGACGACATCACCGAATCATAGGCCAGCCAAACGAATAGAACTGCAAATAGTATCTTGCTTGAGTAAGATGCACTTGTGGCTACGTTAAAATTATCGCTGGCTAATGACACCTCCCCTTGCTCTTTTTGTCCCTAATGGACACCACTTATTGTCGAGGATGTCCGATCATCATTATGCTAAAATATATATATATATACCAATATGTTGGCAAAAATCGACTCAACCAATAGAGAACTACGACAAGATGACCTTTTCAAACCTTGTTCATTTATTTCCTCACGATGTTTACGATTAGCCTTCCCACATCATACAGAATAGTCCTAACCCGTATTTCAACTGCATAAATAAATGCATTTGGCTTGAAACACACGCACATCCTTGAGCTGGAACATAAAATGATTTGATTATCACGTTAGCCTATGACCATATGACACATTTCTCTAGCCGTCAAATAGCAAGCTTCATAGTATTATTATTAAATATTATAAGTTCGATGTTCTTCACCTCTCTCATTTTAGAGGTATTGTGCATATGCGGCCATACGAATTGGCAATTCAGGCCAATCGACTGCCACGTGGATTCGTTACGTGTTTAGTGTTATCACTGCACTACACACTTAACATGATAAGAGCTAATCGGCTACTATTATTATCATTGTTATTATTACGAAATCTGATACTATTTTTTATCATACCGTGTCCAAGTTCCTTTCATCGTGGGCAATGACACAGAACGTCTTTGTTGTGGCTACGTTGATTCAAAAGCGTTCACACGTTTGTGATCGATGGATGAATCGCTTGAAACTGGAAATACGTCGTAGGCCCGATATACGCCCTTGACTTTCATGAATCTAGTATGTGTATTACATTGTGGGCTACCTTCATGATCTAACATTTTCCAAGCTATATTTATGTACAACTTCTTTTTCTGTGAGAACGTCTTGATATAGCACTTTATTTATTATGGATATATATATATATATATATATATATACTAATTTGTTAGAATATCCCTCCTATACTTGTTGTTACTGTATTTCATTGTCAGATTGTCGAAGCAGTCTGGATTCTGTAGCCGGCTATGCTTTGATATGAACAGGAAATTCCCTGGCATGCCTTTTTTGTAGCTCACATGTATCCTATATGCCTAGGTGACTATTTTGCTAAATCTTATATAACTTAGCTTACATATTTACACACACACACACACATATTTTCATATATATGCAAGTGACAATTTAAGTGTGGACAAACTTTAGAATAAATGTTCTCCAAATACATTATTATCCTTGTTTTAATTACAACCATTTGAATGAAAACGTGATGGCATTAGCAGCCGAACTACATAGGCGCTGCAGAGATGCAATATGGCTCGGCCTGACCCCTCCCCCTGTCCCCACCTACTTTTCTAATTATTGCATCTTTAAAGACGCACAATCATGATCAATGTCCGATATGTGAAATAAACTGATACATGAGAGCCAAAATAATGCATTAGCAGTTGTTTATTATTATTATTAATTTTTTTTTATCTCTATCCATTCTCAATCTAATTTTATTATCCTATAAAGAAACGCGAGAAAGCAGCAATTTCAAGATGCAGTATTTGACTGTTGTACTTGTTTGAGCAGATTCTTCAAAACGAAAAAAATTTCCCGAAAAGTGCCGCCATTCATCTAGTCATGAAATGATAGTTCGAAACCGAGCAACGAACAGTTCATGTTCCTAGAACACAGTTCATAATTTGGTGTAATTCATTAACACTCAGTTACCGCTAGTTTGTTCTAGGTCTTCGCAGCGTGTCGAAAGTACACCCTACTGTCACAGATGATACAATGCCAGTCAAACAACAACAACAACAACTGTGAAAAATTAAATTGCCAATATCTAAGGGAGCGAGAGATAGCGAGTGCTTTAGCGGTGGGCGGGTGCTCTGACGGGCGTCACCCTTCCATCCTCTTGCTCGTGTACAAATCAGTGGCGTTGGAAGCTTCAAGCTTGCTTGCAAAAGCGGCCGAAAATTCGCTGTAATTCTTGTGTTTGATAATGGCGTATACAATGGGTGCACGCTTTGATTATATACATGAATTTTGACTAATTCCGTTTCGCAGCAACAACGTTTTAGTTGCTGTGGGCGAATCAGCCGAAATTCAATTTAATCCGAGCGACAATTTCGTTATGTTCAATTGATAAGTCATCGAATAAGCTATCTCTCTCTAACCCTCACCATAGCTATATTTTTTATATTATATAAACTTGGGTCGAGTTGGCAAGTTTGCGCACCCCTTGCAAGCTCGAACGATACGAATTAGTTTTCATGCAGTGAATTGGCTATAATATTACTATCGACATACGAGTGCCGTTAAGCAGTTGTACCGTGGACGTTAACTGTTGTCTGTGGGCCAGCCCGGAAGCTTTCTGTGGACGGCTAGACGACTTCCTCGATTCCATCTGTTACGCTTCAGCTTCGAAAGCATTGTTACCCTCTCGATGCAATATCTCTGCCACCCCGTAGTAATCATATTGACGATCATGAGACGTTCTCGCGTTCTGCGATGCTCTCTGGCTTTTCGTAGCAAGCGAATCATCAAGAAACCGCCCCCTGTTGCTGACGTCTCCCGTTCCACACAATGGCATTGCTGTGGAGTCGTCTCCGCCATCATTGGCTCGTCACAGCATCAACGAGGCGCGAACAACACACGAACAGTCGCGATTGAGCCCAGCTTATAGAGAGGCTTTGTTTTGTTACGTGCAATGCCCGCGTGAACAAGCCATCCTGAATAAACAATTCTAACCATCTGAACCAGCTGTTCGGCTATTCATACCGCAAAGTCTCGATGAAGTTGCTGGCCTGTTTGTGCAAATCCAAAATTCATTGATCGACTCGTCCTCGCGAGATTCGCCTATAGTCATATGCATTGAAGGAGAGTACACATGCGCAGTATATCAGGCGGTGAATAGTGAAGTAACGATGTACTGGACGAGCCAAGAAAGAAGATGCTGTTCTAGTCGATTGCTCTTATCGAGTTCATGTCATCCGCATCAGTATCTCCTCTTCAGTCTTGTGATTGTCGCGTGCGTGCAGCTGCACCCAGCGAAGTGCGACAGTGAGGACGGGAAGAACAGAACCTCGGCTATGGCACGGCTTCATGAGGATATACAGATGCGATCCAACGACTACTCGCTGAGACGAATGCTCCGACCGGTGTTTTCCGAGGACACCTCGATGACCGTTCGCATCGTAGTGAAACTTAGTAACATCGTCAGCTTCGAGCTTGATGGAAGTATGATAATTATCTTATTGTTTCATTATATGTATGTACCTGCGTGCTCATACTAATGTTAACTGCTGTCCAAGTATAATATACAACGCAATATTGGCATATTGTATTACTTCTACTCTGCACAGGGCTGAGATGGTTAAGTCGGCGTCTCCCAACCGTAGAGTCCACGGCACAAATTTACACTCTCCCTTGTGCGCCCGAGGTCGTGTGTCGGCCCTCGTTTTAAGGCCACTTCGACACCACGGGAAGCTTGTTTCCATGCAACGCTGGGCGGAAAGACTTACGTCAGGCCTTTGTCTCTTATTGTCAGTTCAGGCTGCTTCACTACCTTGCATCACATAGTCAGAGAATTAGCGATTCAGTCTTCATCTTGAAGCATCTAGTTCGCCGTGAAGCCGGTCTTCAATGGGCCGCCTTTGTAGTCCTTCTTGATACTTTGCGCTCTTTGCTTGTCGAATAATTAGCAGCAGTTAGGCGCGTGAACAACAGTATCGCTTGCCCCTGCCTCACGCACGTCATCCGTGTCGTTCATAGCGTTTTTTGCCAGCCTGTGCCGGTAGACACACTTAGAAGAGTTCTGCGAGGACTGATTAGTTCTCACAGGCCGTCGCTCTGTGGTCCCTTTCAGACCGAGCACACTTTCATTTCCAGTAGCATCCGCCTGATTCAGGCTTGTCATTTTAATAAGCTTAGGGGTTAGATGTGTGACCGCAGATGGACTATGTCTCATATCTTGAAATCTCCGCACATCGCAGGCTAGAAAGGTCCCCTGGGAACTATACGATATATACAATTCTACGTGCACAATTTGCGTCGAAACGAAAAATACGTGTCTATTTCACAGTCACCTCGCAGAGATATTCGTTCATTTGGTGTTCTATGGTGTAACTATTGCTAACTATTCTATAATTCTGAAAATACTTAAGCTTCATGATAAAGCCGTCCAGAGAAATTAGGTTTTGTTCGGTTGTTGGCGTTTCGTGCAGCAAACACCAAAATACATATGCATTGTGCCATTTCAGACAAGGCAACAACACAGATGTCCATGTGTATCAGCTGGCTCGCCCGCACACCGGGAGGATGGGATCCGAAGGACTATAATGGCATCAGCAACATCACCTTACATTCATACGAAATGTGGCGGCCTGATATCGAGGTTTTCAATCACGTCCGCTTCCCGAAAACGTTCACCGAAAACTCATTCTTTGTCGTCCTGGACTCGTCCGGTATAGCGGAATGGTGTCCCGCAGGAACGTTGGTAGTTAACTGCGACACGGACATGTCGCACTTCCCACACGACGAACACGAATGCACCCTGCTTATTGGATCGGCAACGTACAACCTTGACCGTCTCAAACTTGAGCCGCAGCTGATTCGTGACGACGACTCTGATAAGCCATCGCAAAAAAAAAAGTCGCCCTTTTCCTCGAACTGGGATTTGCACGACGTTGACTTTAAGCTCATAAGGGGCGTGGATGAGGTGGACTATTTCGACTACGTGTGTAAGCTTACGCTGCGTGTCAGGAGGAGGTTCTCACTTCACAGCTACGCATTCACATTAGCGCTGTTCATCTGCGCCGGTCTGACACTCGTATTTTGCTGGTTGCCAATGTCAGATGACAAGCGTTTCCAGCTGGCCTTACTTAGTATCATCCTCAACATCTATCTGATGGTTCGATATTCGGAGACGCTGCAGCATTCGACCGAGACCCCGTGGGGTCTCAGGTTCGCTGGCGATCTCATATTGTTCACCTGTTGTATGATTGTGCTGCAGATACTGTGCTTAGCCCTCGAGGATGTCCTCATGCCGTTCGCAACGCACCCAATCGTCGATCGGTTCCTCAGCACGACAGTGATTAGTACACTTGTTTTAAATGATCGGCTGGGACTCCTCCATGAGGACGAACAGAACCCGAGCGTAGGGCAAACCACCGCCTCCGCTGCTGCAACCGACGCGAATTCAAGCGACGAGAGTGGACCATTTCGCGGGACGAACCACCAACAGCCCGAGTCTCGAATTACGGCGGAAACCACAGTGATCTCTGCAGTGAACGAAAAATGGAGGAATCTTCTCGTTGCCGTGATGCGGATATCGGTCACAGTGTTTTTGCTTGGGTACGCCTTCATCTATTACGTTCTCAGTACGTCGCTTGTATTTTAGATTATGACGAGATTCGCCATGGTATCAAATAAATGATTAAATAAAAACCAAACGATAATTATTATACTATGAGACAAAGATTTGATTTTCTTTCCCGACGACAATGAAAGGAGTGCTCTCCGCTTAAGTTTCGACGTCAACACAAAGGAAACGTCAAGAGCGAAAAAAAAAGGCGTTCAATCTGGCCGGTGTTTTTGGTAAGAGTTTGTTTCTATTTGTATAGGCTAGACCTTTTAAAGAAATAATTATATAGAATTGCTGCAAAATATGCGACTGTACACAAAAAGGTCCCGTTGATCACTGTAGAGTGGAGTACACTTTTGTGAAATTTAGCCTGCCATCTGCTCGATAATCTGGACCGATATAGTTGATGGGACGTGGTCGTGATTTTCGAGGCAACTTTTCATTTATAAGCTCTCCGCAGAGAGCTGATGTCTGTCAATGGCATATGTAAGGGAGCTTATACCAAAAGAGAGTATAGGTATTGGGTAATTCCACGAGTTCATAGCTGATTTTCGACTGAATTAAATTCACTTTATTATCAAAGGTCGGCTTGCCTAAACATATCTGCTAGCTATTGGAGTATTCGTTGTTTACACGCACCCGAAACGTCCGCTCACGGAGGAAGTCCACTTCAACAGAAGATTACCAACTCCAAGGCGGGGTAATGTCTTGAGGAGTTTCGACTAAGTAACTCGTTCAAAGACCGATTTTTTAATCGCAATTTTGCCGAACCTCTGCTGCAAACTCATGGAACAACGGAATGCATATCTATTCTATTATTATACCTCGACAACTGACACCAGCTGTCCCAACTACTGCTATGATACTACTGTGCTGCGTAGTGAAACTCACAACACGCATACACACGATGAGACGAGGATATCTCAAACGCATCTTTAACGCAAAGGAATCTAGTTGTATATTAATCAAAGATATTGTCATCATAGCTATGGCCACAGCGACTAGCTACGTCTGGATTATACGGAATATATATATATATATATATATATATATATATATATGTATATATATATATATATATGGAATTTTATGTATTCTGGTAAGTGTGACTTAAAAACGAGTTTGTTTTTCTGTCCATCTCTTGATAACAGTCATTTGTTAACTATCGGCCTTATATCATATGTTAACTATTCTAGTTTTCGGCACAGCTGTATGGATGATGCATGACGGACTCGAACTAACCTCCCCCGCCACCCGGGCCGGACTTCCACACACTTTTCCTGAGCCTAAATAAGCCCCTATCTACACCGCAATGATGGGTGCTCCATGACAATCTTTAATCATCTTTAATCTAATATCTGCTCGTCCATTTGTGTTCTATCCATAAACCAAAAAAATTGCTTTGTGTTTATTTGACACTGACAGTGAAGCATTGGGTTAATCATTGTATATTTAATATTCTTCCATCCTCCTCCTGTGATGTATCCTGGCATTTCTTGTTTAATCTTCTGATATCCGAAATACAGCTGTCCTTCATTCAATATTCCCTACACTATACGATATATTATACACTAAAAATCAAGGTACTCATAAAGAAATTCAATTGCGCATTAGATAAATAACGCTGATGCCCATGGATAGGCATCCAGCAGCGAAATCTATCAATCGTTAAACAATAACGCGCTAGATATTGATGAGATTTGGGAACTACTAGGGTTCTCAGGTCGGATTTGAGCCTTGTAAGAGTGAACAACTACTACTGGAAATGAGGACACCTTTCTTCAGTGTTGTGCAACTGTGTTGCTTTCGGCAACTCGTCTCAGTGCTGCTTTCACAGTGGTTTATTGCTTATATAGGTATGGACTTCCATTGTTCCATAGGAGAGGGGAGAATCGCATGATGTGTTAATTCGTGGAATATTCCAGAGAAGATTGCGCAGTGTCCTTGGCTTCGGTTCGCTGAATCTCAGTCCTTGAATTCGGTCAGTCCTATTGTTTGTGCATTCTGTCTCATATTATAATTTTCTGGTGTCATCTTCGAGTAATGTTGATATGTCTCTACATGTTAGATGTTATAGTCGCAGAGAGGAAACACAGACGACTCTTTGGTGTAATGGATGCTAATCACCATAGTTCGTCAACAGCCTCCCTGTTTCCGATCGCGGTTTAATGTTTCTTTAAATTTGACATCTCTGTTTTGTTATAGCTATAAGATGATCTACAGTTCTTCCGCTTTGCCCTGCGTTCTCGTTTAGCTTGAGTTGTATTCAGGTTACAATTTGTATCAAGACACGGCTTTGCTGTTGACCTTACTGTGGTTGTGGTTATATATAAGTTTGTGTTGGTTAATCGCTTGGTGCACTTCTCGTTCGTCATATTTGCGGTTAGAGCTGACAATGTTGACCTCATCGCGCAGTCGCCCGGGTGTGCACTACAGCACCTTCGACGACAGTGACGAATCAGAGGAGGAACTCTTTTCAACACCGCTCGGCACATTAGGTGTCGATCAATCTCCACGATCACTCGTCGTGAACCCCCGAGCGGAGGAGGACACAAGCTCAATCGACACCATCTCAATCGACGCCTCGACCCAAACGACAATGGACAACAGTGACTATGAACTTGCTGAATTGGGGTCCGGCAGGGGGCTTGAGCCCCGGCCCCATAGCCGCAGCAAGTATCGTCGTTTCGATAAGAAACGATCGTTCGTGTGTGTGGCCGTCGTAATGACGGCAACGATTAGGAGGCCTCCTAATCGTCGGACTCACAATCCGGCTGGCCCAGCTGTCGCTGGCGCCATCCCGGCACCACACCACCAGCGGCACCTGCGCCACCGTGGCGCCCAGCTCATCCACCACCAGACCTTCGAAAACTCATCACGTTATCAGCACGAAGGTAAAAAGAAACGACTACGAAAGAAGAGGTTAGTAAGAATCACCTTTCACAAATTAAACAAAAACCTAAAGGGCTAAAAATGAATACAGCATCAAAAGTCGGCGATGCTTCAACAGGTCAGTCTAAAGTAACCATCATGCTTGCGGAAGACGGGCGAAACTTCTTAGCATACAAAACCATATTACCAATTATCCTACAAGCCGAAATCTTTGCCTGGGAAGTAACTTCAGGAACATTAGTACTCCCTACGATACCAGAAAACACTGAACCAACCCCGAACAAGAAAAGCAAATCGAGCAATACAACCTAGGAAACCGAAAAGCCAAAAGCATCCTGTTTAACTCCATGCATCCAAATACAATTGTAACCCTGTTCTATGCAGCATCTGAAACATATTCAGCAGCACAAATCTGGAACAAGATCACAAAGACCTTTAATAAGGACTCTGGCATTCTTAAAGAACAGGCCATATCCAAATTTATGTCCTACAAATATAAGGCAAACAGATCAGTAGAATCCAACATCGCACACTTCAAAAACTTGACATACAGCTTAACCGAAGCAGGATCTCCAATAGAGCATAGCATAATCTGTGCAAGACTCATAGATTCACTACCCAGAGAATTTGAACCGTTCAAGCTAGCCTGGGGAACTAAGTCTGAAGACGATAAAAACCTTAACACTCTAATACAAATGATAACCGCTGAAACTGCACGTAGGTCCTCTCAAGAAGTCGAAGAAACCGCTGCTCTCTTCTCCCGGTTTAACACACGAAATAGATTCCACACTCCATGCAGAAGAACACAATACAACAAATCGTTCAATAGATCCCAAAGGCAAACAACTTCAACAACACAAATCACCTGTTTTAATTGCGGCCTTCCAGGCCACACAAGTAACGTCTGCAGAAAACCCAAGAAAGTAAAGCACGCAAAACGTAAAGTCCCAGAATCACACCATACCGAAGCCTTTATAGTACAGGTTGAAAAGCCCAAGCAGTCCGACAAGCAAGCAGAAGCACACACCACAACAACCAGAATGAACAAAACCGAAATATTCATAGTAGACAGTGGATCCAGCCACCACATCGTTAACGACGTCAAGTGGTTCGTCTCCTATGGTAACTTAGCGGACATACGGAATGTTAGACTCGGCAGCGCCCACTCATTGAAAGCTCAGGGTGTGGGCACCGTCGGCCTGACGGTCTGCGAAGGTGACCAAGTGAAGACACTAATACTAGAGAACGCCCTGTATGTGCCAAGAATGAGAAAAAACCTGATATCAGTGGGCAAACTTACCGACGCTGGATACCATATCCAAGTAGCTAATGAAGAGATTATAATCGACAACGGCAAAGATAACTTTAACGCTAAGCGCGAAGCCGGATTGTACGTAATAAGAGTCACAAGTGAGATTGCTGAATCGCTTCAAACTGAAACACGTATCCCAAATGAGGACGTGAGCCGTATTAAGTCGACAGTGAAGTCGCACAATGGTAATGAATCGGCCCTGTACCGCAAAAAGACGGCAGGAAGCCAGGCCCTGAACCGAAATGAAACGGCAGGTAGCTATAATGTTAAAACGGCAATGAACTTAAATGAGACCGCAACTAGCCCAAACAGTGAAAAAGCCCAAACAAATGAAAAAGAAAACGCAGGTCCTAAGCCGCACTATGTAAGCCTAAAAATGGCACATGAAGCGTTGGCACATGTCGGTAAAGATAAAGTAAAAGCAACTCTGACTCAACAAGGTATACAATACATAGACGACCTAACTGAATGTGAAGCTTGTATCACTGGCAAGCAATACCGAGCAACGTACCGATCAAAACCCGAATCGGCAAAATCTCAGTCCGCAGGTACTGTTCATGCAGACCTGTGTTATGCGACACCTCCTTCCTTCGGTGGTGCAAAATACTTTCTATGTCTAACAGACGATTTTACATCGTATAGAAAGATCTATTTTCTGAACACAAAAGATCAAACAAGCGAATGCATATAGCAATTCACCTCGTGGTACCTGAACCAAACAGGTCAACACATCAAGCGTTTTCACTCAGATGGTGGAACAGAATTCACAAATGAAACAGTTACCGATCTACTAACAAAGATAGGATGTGAAATAACAACCTCTTGTCCCCATACTCCGAGTCAAAATGGAATATCAGAGAGAAGCAATCGCACCCTACTAGATCTAGCTAGAACCATCCTAATCAGTTCCAAATTAGACAAGCGCCTATGGGCAGAAGCAATAAGCTACTCTTCACAAATACTAAACGCTATAACCATAGAAAAGAATAGTGGCAAATCCGCCTACGAACTAATCCACAAAAGAAAACCACATTTAAACGAACTGCATCCATTCGGAACCAAATGCTACTTCTATAACAAAGACACCAATCGTAAGAAATTAGATCCTAGAGGACAACCAGGTATAATGGTAGGAATATGCCACGATGGCACTGGCTATAGAGTACTGATACCAGAGACACATATCATCAAACGAACTAAAGATGTGGTGTTCCCACACAAGTCACTCTTTGAAAACGAGCCGAGCATAACGCAAGCGATCCCAGAAAATGCACCAGACATTGAAACACACGTTGAGCCGACCGACAACGTCACAACAGCAACAGACAGTGATGTAGAACAAGAGCAACCAGCTCCAAGTGGCGAGGGCAATCAAGCGCCCGAAAGTAACGGCAAAGAGCCAATGAATATGAGAAACGATAGACAAAGAACGCCGCCACATCACTCTATGAAACTAAGAGATAGAAAGAAAGTGAAATCGCCAGAAAAATATGAAGCGGCAGTTGTGCTAACAAGCGAAGCAACAAATACAACTGAACCACAAACAGTTGAAGAGGCAATGAACTCTGAACACAAAAACGAATGGCTAAAAGCAATGACGGAAGAAATACAAAGTATGAATCAGCTGAACGTATGGACAATGACTGAACTTCCGAGAAATGCAAAGGCAATCACCTCGCGATGGATATTCAAAATAAAGCGAGATGCAAACAATAAAATAATAAAATACAAAGCCAGACTTGTAATAAAAGGATACAAACAGCGCGCAGGTATTGACTATGATATGTTGTTCTCCCCTGTCGCTAGATTTGAAACAATAAGAACTATCCTGAGTATAGCAGCACAAGAAAAACTGATACTGTACCAAGCAGATGTTAAAACTGCCTTCCTGTATGCAGACTTAAAGGAAGACATATACATGATGCAACCTGAATGTTTCGAAGATAACACAGAAAGAGTGTGTAAACTGAACAAAGCCCTGTATGGACTAAAGCAGGCACCAAGATGCTTTCACAAGAAACTCAAAGAGGTCTTACTGAAACAAAATGTGACACAGAGTAAAGCAGATCCCTGTGTGTTCTATAAGGAAGATCCTAGATTGATAATCTGCACATACGTAGATGATATGATGATAGCAGGACAGTCTGAGACAATCATCATCGAGTTTCTCAACCAAATAGAACGACAGTTAGAGATAACTTACAATCCTCTCAACTTCTTCCTAGGAATACAGATAAACGTTGACTCCAACCATAATATATCCATGAATCAGTCGAAATATATATACGACATTCTGAAACGATTCAATATGAATGAGTGTAAACCAGCGACAACACCAGCAGATGTAAACCTCTATCTAGAAACATCTAAAGAAGTCACACAACAACAAAGACCCTATCGAGAAATAATAGGAGCACTACTGTACCTTGCAATGGGAACCCGATATGACATATCATTTGTAGTATCATACCCATTTGCCGGCGTTCATGTCCATTCTCGCAGTAGCACTCGCCAGCATTGGCGAGCATTCTATCTGCCAGACACCTATTTTCCATAATGAATCGCTGTGAATCGCCCCCCGACGACTACATTAGTGGCCGCTTCCAGACAGCCACAATGCGCCGCGACCTGGCCGACGTCCTGACGGACTGAGCCTCCTCTCCTCGATGGCCAACGAAACAAGAGCAGACCCACGATCGGCGTAGATAACGTGAATCTCTCTAACGATACGCTGGTTTGTTCGATGGCAGCTTGGCGTTTGCTTGATTTCGACGATCCGCCTACCTGACTGACCCGTCCGCCCCCAACAACTTGACCAATCCATTCCATTCGTTCGTTCAACCTCCGACATTGTCAACTTCAGCAAAAAACGGCCAAATAACCAGCCATTGTTGACTGAAATCTATGCAGACGCACATACTCGATGTTTTACAGCATGTGGAAGTGCCGGCGAAGCAGATCAGGCCAACTCGGTCAGCTGTGTGAAATTTGTTGTTTTCAGCTGTTAGTTGTCAGCATGTTGTGTGTTCTACGTCCAGTGAAATCGGACGATGCCAGTGACAAGGCATCAGATATCGCGAGGCTCCGCAAGGACATCCTGCCTTCGCAGTACAGAGCGGCCCGGATGGTGCGACCTGTGCTTTACGAGAACACCTCAATGCTCCTCGAGGTGACGGTGAAAGTCAGCGACTTCATTAGTCTCGAACTTGACAAAAGTAATTCAAATGTTTTGTCCTTGCCTCATCGAAGTGGAGGGTTGGGGGTTTGCAATGAGGGTTGCGATGAGGGAAGCAATATTTTTGTCTACTTCGTTTCATGTATACCATTGCTTTGCTAAAGTCCCTAATTTCCAGATGTATTCACTCAATGTTCAGTGAATCCTCACAGCATCGTTTACCTATGTACGTTGATAACCAAGTGAAAACCTTTCCCATATTTCTGTTGCTCTTTCTTCCTCCTCCTTTATAGGCGAAGCCGCTACACAGCTGACCATATGCTTTAACTGGTTTGCCGAGATTCTCTCCTGGGATCCATCGAAATACAATGGCCTCAGCAGTATTACCGTCTACACATCTGAGGTGTGGCGACCCGACATCGAGATCTTCAATCACGTCGACTTCAATAGTCAGTACTTCACGCCGGCCATCATGTTTCTGCAAGCCAACGGCACCGTCGAGTGGTGCCCGCAGATCAAGGCCACCGTTAGCTGTGACACGGACATGTCCCACTTTCCTCACGACACCCACGAGTGCATCCTACTGATTGGTTCATCGACGTACAGTTACGAAGAACTCATTCTCGCACCTCGACTCATCCGTGATTACAATATGTCGAAGAATTCCGCCCGCTTCTCGAACTGGGACCTCGAGGATGTGGTGTTCACGCTGGCCAAAGGTAGCGAAACCGAGGATTATTACGACTATGCACTCCAATTGGTGTTTCGTGTTTCTCGGCGATTCTCACTTCATCGGTACAGCTTCACGCTGCCACTGTTTACCTGTGCGATTCTGACCTTCCTGTTCTGTTGGGTGCCACTGACCGATGAGAAGCGCTTCCCTTTGGCGTTGGTCAGCGTCATTCTGAACCTGTGCCTGATGATTCGCTACTCGGATACCCTGCGGCACTCAGTCAGAACCCCGTGGGGCTTGCGGTTCGCCGGCGACCTCATGCTGTTCACGTGCTGCATGATCGCACTGCAGATTCTCTGTCTAGCTCTCGAAGAGTTTCTCGTGCCTTTCGCGACGCATCCGATGGTAGATAGACTTCTTAGTACGACGTTCGTCAGTGCCTACGTCCTTAACGAAAGGATAGTGCTGATCAACGAGGAAGAAGTGGACCCCGAAGCAGAAGTCGACGATACGGATCTCGGAGAAGACGCGCATGCGAGCCAAGAGATCAAACCTTCAGATGATCCCACCTTGTCCAAAGTTCCAGGTCCGGAGGACGGCCAACCTGACAGACGAGGCCGATTGCGCTCCGAAACTCATATAGTCGAAGAGACCATGGAGATCACGAGTGTCAACCAGAGCTGGCGGAACCTTCTCATAGTTACAATGCGTATATCAGTGACGGTGTTCCTTGGCAGCTACGCCTTCGTCTACTACATTCTTGATAAATTCCTTGAGTTCTAGATCGAACGGACGCCATCATCGTATGCTGAGTCTTTCCGGTGAACAATAATGGATTCAGCTTTGGTATGTTACAATTGCGATGGATTGGCTCGACGTTCAACGTGCATTTATCAACACATCGGAACGTCAATAAATAAAACAGTTCGCACTTTCGTCTGCTTCATCTTCAAACACACGAGATCATTTATAATAAAGTTTTAATAATTATGATCGAAATACTAAAATAAGAAATGGAGTCTCTTGGAGCATGATAGTTGGTAACCTACAAGCTCGGGGAATGTTGATTGATTTTAATGAGACAGACCGTCGCGCTGCAAAATCGCAGGATCGTCGTATGCTAAACGCGGAAAATAGAGTCTGTACGAGTCTGTACGACTGACAATACTTACCCCAGTAGCACATACTCAAAGACGACAAACCTCCTCTCAAATCGGCCGCAGTGCACAGACATGCTTCTCCGAGTTGTAGCAATATACAATATATTGATATTCTCTCCTTAGGTAGTTCGTGGCTGCGCGTCTATGGACTAGACCTCCTAGCGCAGATCGCCGTGCCTCTTTATCTCTATCGCGCCAAATGTCCTGGGTGACGTCATAGAGCACATAGACAACTGTCTCCACAATTGCCTCCCGGCGACTACTCGTCGAGAACAAAATGTCAGACAATATGGAGCCCTGTTCCCGCTGTTGGGGACTTGGACAGTGCAAAGCGAGCAGCTAGCGTGTTCATTCGGAGCGACGACTCGGCCGACGAGATAGTGAGTCAGTCGATTGTCGGGACAGGTGGAGAATGACAGACCTTTCTTGGTCGAACCAGACAAGACCAGGTCCTGGAAAAGAGTGTCCAGGCCCGTCCAGCTGCCGCTGGCGCCGCCGCCGCCGATGCTGCTGCTGCTGCTCGGAAGCCTGTTCGCCGAAGCGACTCATCGGTGCTGCGAAACGCCCTAGGGCGGTTCGGCCGAAGGTAAGTCGATATAAATGCAGATGGCGGACCAGGACCACCGGGAGGCAGGACCGCCAGCTGCAGTGGGTCCGGGCTAAGCTTGGGCCTGCTTGTCTCTGACCTTGTGCGACTCCAACACTGAGCACTGCACTGCCACTACGCTATTTCCTATCAGGCAGAAGGGGTGGACGTAGGTTAAGCTGGAAAAAATCGCCGATCACGGCGAGGACGACGTAGGCTGATTCAGGTTTGTTCTGCTGGCGCTGGGACGGAATCGAGGCAGCGGCGGCGGGCGACGCGGCCGAACGGGTTTCAATCTAGCTCATCGCGACGTTTTCCATGATTCCCGAAGCGGATACATCTTCTCCGAAGGTCCGAACCATCAGAGAAACATCAGAGTACTTGAGGGTAGTCAGGTCAAAACGGATTTCACTTGGTAACGTTACGAGGAACACTGGCTAGTAAGGCAGGGTTTATTCGAAAAGCAATCTTTCACTGTGCGTTATTATAACTATGCAGTAGTCTGATGTCTATACTATATTGTCACCTTCATCGTATTTCTCCAGGCAACCATATATTGGTATCATCCGAGGTAACGTAACATAAGAACGCAATAAGATAATGTTAACCACAACCATTTTGATAGGGGGATGATGTTACTAAAGAAATCCTTCGAAGCATTTTCTCAGATCAAATCTTCCCCATCGAGAAGATAGCTGTGGGAAAATGCACGCCGCTATTTTTACAAAATGTGCTATATATGTAAAATATTGTTGACGCGTAACTATTATTCATATGCTAGTGTTGCGATCAATGAGCAAAATCTGAGCGATTTGCGTTACCGACATCCCATTTGTACCTGCATCCTACTATATATATATATATATTATATATTTTCAATTCCTACAGTACCCAGGCCGATGCTTGCTCGCATTTTTCAGCCGATTTGAACATTCTCGCATTGAATTGGTCACTGAATATCTAAGTAGATATAAATTTTCGGGGCTGACGCTCAGCCAAATTTAACATCCACGGTACAACTGCTTTCGGTAGCCACAATGCACCTTATGCACACACCCGCCGTGCGCGAATCTCTGTTTATTCGCCTCATCTGATTCAGCATCATTGAACCGTCCACCAGCTCCATTTGCCCCCAATCGACAGCATCTGGCTGTTTATCTGTGAATGTTAATAGAATTATACTGAGTGGTGCGGTACCTGCCTCCGATCGTCTGCAACATAGACCCATACACTTGCACGCCTCGAACACACATGAACGCCTAGAACGCATACACGTACGTAGTGTGACTGTTCGCTGTAGCGGTATCCACATCGCTCGTTCGTGCTAACGCCTCGACCCTCGTAGGAGCTTGAGGTATATCACAACGTCGAGATTCTCGCTCACGCCCCTCGCGTTCAACGAGACGAGACTATGTAGCTGGCCACCCCGGGCAGGTACTCTCGCTTGTCGTCAGCTCTGCCATCCGCCGCCGTCTGCCCCTAGCCTGCCGGCCTTGTTTGTTGGGCTCTCGTCTGTCTGGGGTACTCGTATAAGCTCATGAGCGCCTCAATCGACGCCTCGACCCAAACGACAATGGACAACAGTGACTATGAACTTGCTGAATTGGGGTCCGGCAGGGGGCTTGAGCCCCGGCCCCATAGCCGCAGCAAGTATCGTCGTTTCGATAAGAAACGATCGTTCGTGTGTGTGGCCGTCGTAATGACGGCAACGATTAGGAGGCCTCCTAATCGTCGGACTCACAATCCGGCTGGCCCAGCTGTCGCTGGCGCCATCCCGGCACCACACCACCAGCGGCACCTGCGCCACCGTGGCGCCCAGCTCATCCACCACCAGACCTTCGAAAACTCATCACGTTATCAGCACGAAGGTAAAAAGAAACGACTACGAAAGACGAGGTTAGTAAGAATCACCTTTCACAAATTAAACAAAAACCTAAAGGGCTAAAAATGAATACAGCATCAAAAGTCGGCGATGCTTCAACAGGTCAGTCTAAAGTAACCATCATGCTTGCGGAAGACGGGCGAAACTTCTTAGCATACAAAACCATATTACCAATTATCCTACAAGCCGAAATCTTTGCCTGGGAAGTAACTTCAGGAACATTAGTACTCCCTACGATACCAGAAAACACTGAACCAACCCCCGAACAAGAAAAGCAAATCGAGCAATACAACCTAGGAAACCGAAAAGCCAAAAGCATCCTGTTTAACTCCATGCATCCAAATACAATTGTAACCCTGTTCTATGCAGCATCTGAAACATATTCAGCAGCACAAATCTGGAACAAGATCACAAAGACCTTTAATAAGGACTCTGGCATTCTTAAAGAACAGGCCATATCCAAATTTATGTCCTACAAATATAAGGCAAACAGATCAGTAGAATCCAACATCGCACACTTCAAAAACTTGACATACAGCTTAACCGAAGCAGGATCTCCAATAGAGCATAGCATAATCTGTGCAAGACTCATAGATTCACTACCCAGAGAATTTGAACCGTTCAAGCTAGCCTGGGGAACTAAGTCTGAAGACGATAAAAACCTTAACACTCTAATACAAATGATAACCGCTGAAACTGCACGTAGGTCCTCTCAAGAAGTCGAAGAAACCGCTGCTCTCTTCTCCCGGTTTAACACACGAAATAGATTCCACACTCCATGCAGAAGAACACAATACAACAAATCGTTCAATAGATCCCAAAGGCAAACAACTTCAACAACACAAATCACCTGTTTTAATTGCGGCCTTCCAGGCCACACAAGTAACGTCTGCAGAAAACCCAAGAAAGTAAAGCACGCAAAACGTAAAGTCCCAGAATCACACCATACCGAAGCCTTTATGGTACAGGTTGAAAAGCCCAAGCAGTCCGACAAGCAAGCAGAAGCACACACCACAACAACCAGAATGAACAAAACCGAAATATTCATAGTAGACAGTGGATCCAGCCACCACATCGTTAACGACGTCAAGTGGTTCGTCTCCTATGGTAACTTAGCGGACATACGGAATGTTAGACTCGGCAGCGCCCACTCATTGAAAGCTCAGGGTGTGGGCACCGTCGGCCTGACGGTCTGCGAAGGTGACCAAGTGAAGACACTAATACTAGAGAACGCCCTGTATGTGCCAAGAATGAGAAAAAACCTGATATCAGTGGGCAAACTTACCGACGCTGGATACCATATCCAAGTAGCTAATGAAGAGATTATAATCGACAACGGCAAAGATAACTTTAACGCTAAGCGCGAAGCCGGATTGTACGTAATAAGAGTCACAAGTGAGATTGCTGAATCGCTTCAAACTGAAACACGTATCCCAAATGAGGACGTGAGCCGTATTAAGTCGACAGTGAAGTCGCACCATGGTAATGAATCGGCCCTGTACCGCAAAAAGACGGCAGGAAGCCAGGCCCTGAACCGAAATGAAACGGCAGGTAGCTATAATGTTAAAACGGCAATGAACTTAAATGAGACCGCAACTAGCCCAAACAGTGAAAAAGCCCAAACAAATGAAAAAGAAAACGCAGGTCCTAAGCCGCACTATGTAAGCCTAAAAATGGCACATGAAGCGTTGGCACATGTCGGTAAAGATAAAGTAAAAGCAACTCTGACTCAACAAGGTATACAATACATAGACGACCTAACTGAATGTGAAGCTTGTATCACTGGCAAGCAATACCGAGCAACGTACCGATCAAAACCCGAATCGGCAAAATCTCAGTCCGCAGGTACTGTTCATGCAGACCTGTGTTATGTGACACCTCCTTCCTTCGGTGGTGCAAAATACTTTCTATGTCTAACAGACGATTTTACATCGTATAGAAAGATCTATTTTCTGAACACAAAAGATCAAACAAGCGAATGCATATAGCAATTCACCTCGTGGTACCTGAACCAAACAGGTCAACACATCAAGCGTTTTCACTCAGATGGTGGAACAGAATTCACAAATGAAACAGTTACCGATCTACTAACAAAGATAGGATGTGAAATAACAACCTCTTGTCCCCATACTCCGAGTCAAAATGGAATATCAGAGAGAAGCAATCGCACCCTACTAGATCTAGCTAGAACCATCCTAATCAGTTCCAAATTAGACAAGCGCCTATGGGCAGAAGCAATAAGCTACTCTTCACAAATACTAAACGCTATAACCATAGAAAAGAATAGTGGCAAATCCGCCTACGAACTAATCCACAAAAGAAAACCACATTTAAACGAACTGCATCCATTCGGAACCAAATGCTACTTCTATAACAAAGACACCAATCGTAAGAAATTAGATCCTAGAGGACAACCAGGTATAATGGTAGGAATATGCCACGATGGCACTGGCTATAGAGTACTGATACCAGAGACACATATCATCAAACGAACTAAAGATGTGGTGTTCCCACACAAGTCACTCTTTGAAAACGAGCCGAGCATAACGCAAGCGATCCCAGAAAATGCACCAGACATTGAAACACACGTTGAGCCGACCGACAACGTCACAACAGCAACAGACAGTGATGTAGAACAAGAGCAACCAGCTCCAAGTGGCGAGGGCAATCAAGCGCCAACAGTAGGCGAAAGTAACGGCAAAGAGCCAATGAATATGAGAAACGATAGACAAAGAACGCCGCCACATCACTCTATGAAACTAAGAGATAGAAAGAAAGTGAAATCGCCAGAAAAATATGAAGCGGCAGTTGTGCTAACAAGCGAAGCAACAAATACAACTGAACCACAAACAGTTGAAGAGGCAATGAACTCTGAACACAAAAACGAATGGCTAAAAGCAATGACGGAAGAAATACAAAGTATGAATCAGCTGAACGTATGGACAATGACTGAACTTCCGAGAAATGCAAAGGCAATCACCTCGCGATGGATATTCAAAATAAAGCGAGATGCAAACAATAAAATAATAAAATACAAAGCCAGACTTGTAATAAAAGGATACAAACAGCGCGCAGGTATTGACTATGATATGTTGTTCTCCCCTGTCGCTAGATTTGAAACAATAAGAACTATCCTGAGTATAGCAGCACAAGAAAAACTGATACTGTACCAAGCAGATGTTAAAACTGCCTTCCTGTATGCAGACTTAAAGGAAGACATATACATGATGCAACCTGAATGTTTCGAAGATAACACAGAAAGAGTGTGTAAACTGAACAAAGCCCTGTATGGACTAAAGCAGGCACCAAGATGCTTTCACAAAAAACTCAAAGAGGTCTTACTGAAACAAAATGTGACACAGAGTAAAGCAGATCCCTGTGTGTTCTATAAGGAAGATCCTAGATTGATAATCTGCACATACGTAGATGATATGATGATAGCAGGACAGTCTGAGACAATCATCATCGAGTTTCTCAACCAAATAGAACGACAGTTAGAGATAACTTACAATCCTCTCAACTTCTTCCTAGGAATACAGATAAACGTTGACTCCAACCATAATATATCCATGAATCAGTCGAAATATATATACGACATTCTGAAACGATTCAATATGAATGAGTGTAAACCAGCGACAACACCAGCAGATGTAAACCTCTATCTAGAAACATCTAAAGAAGTCACACAACAACAAAGACCCTATCGAGAAATAATAGGAGCACTACTGTACCTTGCAATGGGAACCCGATATGACATATCATTTGTAGTATCATACCCATTTGCCGGCGTTCATTTCCATTCTCGCAGTAGCACTCGCCAGCATTGGCGAGCATTCTATCTGCCAGACGCCTATTTTCCATAATGAATCGCTGTGAATCGCCCCCCGACGACTACATTAGTGGCCGCTTCCAGACAGCCACAATGCGCCGCGACCTGGCCGACGTCCTGACGGACTGAGCCTCCTCTCCTCGATGGCCAACAAAACAAGAGCAGACCCACGATCGGCGTAGATAACGTGAATCTCTCTAACGATACGCTGGTTTGTTCGATGGCAGCTTGGCGTTTGCTTGATTTCGACGATCCGCCGACCTGACTGACCCGTCCGCCCCCAACAACTTGACCAATCCATTCCATTCGTTCGTTCAACCTCCGACATTGTCAACTTCAGCAAAAAACGGCCAAATAACCAGCCATTGTTGACTGAAATCTATGCAGACGCACATACTCGATGTTTTACAGCATGTGGAAGTGCCGGCGAAGCAGATCAGGCCAACTCGGTCAGCTGTGTGAAATTTGTTGTTTTCAGCTGTTAGTTGTCAGCATGTTGTGTGTTCTACGTCCAGTGAAATCGGACGATGCCAGTGACAAGGCATCAGATATCGCGAGGCTCCGCAAGGACATCCTGCCTTCGCAGTACAGAGCGGCCCGGATGGTGCGACCTGTGCTTTACGAGAACACCTCAATGCTCCTCGAGGTGACGGTGAAAGTCAGTGACTTCATTAGTCTCGAACTTGACAAAAGTAATTCAAATGTTTTGTCCTTGCCTCATCGAAGTGGAGGGTTGGGGGTTTGCAATGAGGGTTGCGATGAGGGAAGCAATATTTTTGTCTACTTCGTTTCATGTATACCATTGCTTTGCTAAAGTCCCTAATTTCCAGATGTATTCACTCAATGTTCAGTGAATCCTCACAGCATCGTTTACCTATATACGTTGATAACCAAGTGAAAACCTTTCCCATATTTCTGTTGCTCTTTCTTCCTCCTCCTTTATAGGCGAAGCCGCTACACAGCTGACCATATGCTTTAACTGGTTTGCCGAGATTCTCTCCTGGGATCCATCGAAATACAATGGCCTCAGCAGTATTACCGTCTACACATCTGAGGTGTGGCGACCCGACATCGAGATCTTCAATCACGTCGACTTCAATAGTCAGTACTTCACGCCGGCCATCATGTTTCTGCAAGCCAACGGCACCGTCGAGTGGTGCCCGCAGATCAAGGCCACCGTTAGCTGTGACACGGACATGTCCCACTTTCCTCACGACACCCACGAGTGCATCCTACTGATTGGTTCATCGACGTACAGTTACGAAGAACTCATTCTCGCACCTCGACTCATTCGTGATTACAATATGTCGAAGAATTCCGCCCGCTTCTCGAACTGGGACCTCGAGGATGTGGTGTTCACGCTGGCCAAAGGTAGCGAAACCGAGGATTATTACGACTATGCACTCCAATTGGTATTTCGTGTTTCTCGGCGATTCTCACTTCATCGGTACAGCTTCACGCTGCCGCTATTTACCTGTGCGATTTTGACCTTCCTGTTCTGTTGGGTGCCACTGACCGATGAGAAGCGCTTCCATTTGGCTTTGGTCAGCGTCATTCTGAACCTGTGCCTGATGATTCGCTACTCGGATACCCTGCGGCACTCGGTCAGAACCCCGTGGGGCTTGCGGTTCGCCGGCGACCTCATGCTGTTCACGTGCTGCATGATCGCACTGCAGATTCTCTGTCTGGCTCTCGAAGAGTTTTTCGTGCCTTTCGCGACGCATCCGATGGTGGATAGACTTCTTAGTACGACGTTCGTCAGTGCCTACGTCCTTAACGAGAGGCTAATGCTGATCAACGAGGAAGAAGTGGACCCCGAAGCAGAAGTCGACGATACGGACCTCGGAGAAGACGCGCATGCGAGCCAAGAGATCAAACCTTCAGATGATCCCACCTTGTCCAAAGTTCCAGGTCCGGAGGACGGCCAACCTGACAGTCGAGGCCGATTGCGGTCCGAAACTCAAATAGTCGAAGAGACCATGGAGATCACGAGTATCAACCAGAGCTGGCGGAACCTTCTCATAGTTACAATGCGTATATCAGTGACGGTGTTCCTTGGCAGCTACGCCTTCGTCTACTACATTCTTGATAAATTCCTTGAGTTCTAGATCGAACGGACGCCATCATCGTATGCGAGTCTTTGCGGTGAACAATAATGGATTCAGCTTTGGTATGTTACAATTGCGATGGATTGGCTCGACGTTCAACGTGCATTTATCAGCACATCGGAACGTCAATAAATAAAACAGTTCGCACTTACGTTTGCTTCATCTTAAAACACTTTGCCGCAGTTAGCCAATAACAAGTAGTTAGGCAGACACTGTCTCTGGTGGTGTCCGTGCGTGTGAAGAAAATTTACTCCTCAAAAAAAGGACACTGACATGTACTTACAGTGTTTCCATCATATCAAAGGTGCAAGGGACAAAGTATATACGGTCATATACGAAATCATTTATAATAAAGTTTTAATAATTATGATCGAAATACTAAAATAAGAAACGGAGTCTCTTGTACCATGATAGTTGGTAACCTACAAGCTCGGGGAATGTTGATTGATTTTGATGAGACAGACCGTCGCGCTGCAAAATCGCATGATCGTCATATGCTAAACGCGGAAAATAGAGTCTGTACGACTGACAATACTTACCCCAGTAGCACATACTCAAAGACGACAAACCTCCTCTCAAATCGGCCGCGGTGCACAGACATGCTTCTCCGAGTTGTAGCAATATACAATATATTGATATTCCCTCCTTAGGTAGTTCGTGGCTGCGCGTC
This sequence comes from Stratiolaelaps scimitus, assembly GCA_019614645.1. Taxonomy (NCBI): domain Eukaryota; kingdom Metazoa; phylum Arthropoda; class Arachnida; order Mesostigmata; family Laelapidae; genus Stratiolaelaps; species Stratiolaelaps scimitus. Next base: position 201,732 of record JABWDB010000025.1, on the reverse strand, counting down.
TATGGACTAGACCTCCTAGCGCAGATCGCCGTGCCTCTTTATCTCTATCGCGCCAAATGTCCTGGGTGACGTCATAGAGCACATAGACAACTGTCTCCACAATTGCCTCCCGGCGACTACTCGTCGAGAACAAAATGTCAGACAATATGGAGCCCTGTTCCCGCTGTTGGGGACTTGGACAGTGCAAAGCGAGCAGCTAGCGTGTTCATTCGGAGCGACGACTCGGCCGACGAGATAGTGAGTCAGTCGATTGTCGGGACAGGTGGAGAATGACAGACCTTTCTTGGTCGAACCAGACAAGACCAGGTCCTGGAAAAGAGTGTCCAGGCCCGTCCAGCTGCCGCTGGCGCCGCCGCCGATGCTGCTGCTGCTACTGCTGCTCGGAAGCCCGTTCGCCGAAGCGACTCATCGGTGCTGCGAAACGCCCTATGGCGATTCGGCCGAAGGTAAGTCGATATAAATGCAGATGGCGGACCAGGACCACCGGGAGGCAGGACCGCCAGCTGCAGTGGGTCTGGGCTAAGCTTGGGCCTGCTTGTCTCTGACCTTGTGCGACTCCAACACTGAGCACTGCACTGCCACTACGCTATTTCCTATCAGGCAGAAGGGGTGGACGTAGGTTAAGCTGGAAAAAATCGCCGACCACGTAAGGACGACGTAGGCTGATTCAGGTTTGTTCTGCCGGCGCTGGGACGGAATCGAGGCAGCGGCGGCAGCGGCGGGCGACGCGGCCGAACGGGTTTCAATCTAGCTCATCGCGACGTTTTCCATGATTCCCGAAGCGGCTCCATCTTCTCCGAAGGTCGGAACCATCAGAGAAACATCAGAGTACTTGAGGGTAGTCAGGTCAAAACGGATTTCACTTGGTAACGTTACGAGGAACACTGGCTAGTGAGGCAGAGTTTATTCGAAAAGCAATCTTTCACTGTGCGTTATTATAACTATCCAGTAGTCTGATGTCTATACTATATTTTCACCTTCATCGTATTTCGCCAGGCAACCATATATTGGCATCATCCGAGGTAACGTAACATAAGAACGCAATAAGATAATGTTAACCACAACCATTTTGATAGGGGGATGATGTTACTAAAGAAATCCTTCGAAGCATTTTCTCAGATCAAATCTTTCCCATCGAGAAGATAGCTGTGGGAAAATGCATACCGCGATTTTTACAAAATGTGCTTTATATGTAAAATATTGTTGACGCGTAACTATTGTTCATATGCTAGTGTTGCGATCAATGAGCAAAATCTGAGCGATTTGCCTTACCGACATCCCATTTGTACCTGCATTCTACTATATATATATATAGCACTCGAGTACGGCCCCTTGTAGCATGATTGTTGGAAAACAAAAAAAAAAAAAAAAAAACCTACAAGCTGGGGGAATGTTGATTGATTTCATATATATATACATCTCCATTTCAGGTTATTCATACGATTCCTGATGCCCTCATCGGCGTCATTGTCGTCTGATGTTTACGTACTTTAAAGCTAATGTTACCAAGTTTTCAATTCTTACAGTACCTAAGCCGATGCTTGCTCGCATTTCTCAGCCGATTTGAACATTCTCGCATTGAATTGGTCACTGAATATCTAAGTAGAGTAAATTTTCGGGGCTGACGCTCAGCCAAGTTTCACATCCACGGTGCAACTGCTTTCGGTAGCCACAATGCACCCTATGCACGCATCCGCCGTGCGCGAATCTCTGTTTATTCGCCTCATCTGATTCAGCATCATTGAACCGTCCACCAGCTCCATTTGCCCCCAATCGACAGCATCTGGCTGTTTATCTGTGAATGTTAATAGAATTATACTGAGTGGTGCGGTACCTGCATCCGATCGTCTGCAACATAGACCCATACACTTGCACGCCTCGAACACACATGAACGCCTAGAACGCATACACGTACGTAGTGTGACTGTTCGCTGTAGCGGTATCCGCATCGCTCGTTCGTGCTAACGCGTCGACCCTCGTAGGAGCTTGAGGTATATCACAACGTAGAGAATCTCGCTCCCGCCCCTCGCGTTCAACGAGACGAGACTATGTAGCTGGCCACCCCGGGCAGGTACTCTCGCTTGTCGTCAGCTCTGCCATCCCCGCTGCCGTCTGCCCCTAGCCTGCCGGCCTTGTTTGTTGGGCTCTCGTCTGTCTGGGGTACTCGTATAAGCTCATGAGCTGAAATCCCGCCGCTGTGGATAAATGTATATGTGCGCGCGTAATTGGATAACTGTCTCGCCGATAGCGAATCGGTAGACGCGGGTAGGAGAGGACGCCGCGCATCAGCCGCCGTCTATGGGCGGTTCGGTTTGATCTCATCGGAAGACCATGGTGGGGCTGGGGGAAAGCTTCGGGGGACGCATCCGCGACTGAGGCCGTGCAGGCAGGCATATAAGGGCATACGGTCCTGGGGCAGGCCCTCCGCGTCGAGGCAGTGCAGTGAGGGTGTAAGCTGTAGCGGAGACGGTAAGCTTCGTTAAGGACATCCGAGATGCGCACATCGTCGCGCTGCTACGAAGTAGGCTCAATATCCGCGATGTGGGGCTGTTCTTGCTGTGCGGGCCAGACGAAGAGGCTGTGCGGGCAGTTATTATGGATGAGGGGTGTTAGCGCGGTTGGGCCTTGGAGGGATATCTCCAAACAAGATCACGAGCTCGCGGGACTCATCGGATTGCAACGGGCGACGCGCGGGAATACTGAGTAGTGGCTGGTGTCCCTACTTGTGCAGCTTTTGCTGTGTTTGCTTATATCTGGCTGAGAAATAGCGAGAAGACTCGGACGGCAAGCAAAATCTACTGCTCGCGAGACAAGCGGAGAGAGAGAGAGAAAGAGAGAGAGATTGAGATAGAAGGCCGTGAAGGTCGCAAGGTTATCTAGACACATTTGAGGACTCAGCTGTCTGTCGGTCACATACGTTCGTATCTGTGGAGTATGGACGTATGCCTATATCCTTGTGTTTGTTTAGAGGAACGGAAATTCGCTGTACAGCTTGTAATTGCATTAGGTCATGACATCCGCGCATAAACGGACAAACGAGCACACATGCTAGCCTTGATGCGATTATAGCCAGCGGGACGGTAGCTCACTGCCCACCATGGCGCATCAAGCCGTATGCATTAGACAGCGCACTAGAAACAATGGAAGAACGGAATTATGAGTAGTCATTATCGAGTGAATTTGCTGACCGGGCCTTGCTTACGGATTAGCTTTCCGACGAGGACAATCGCCACGTGGGCACAGGCTGGAATGATCTGGTGTATATACGTGTGTGTGTGTGCGTGCAATCAGATGCTGTTCAGGGATAGCATAAACCAGATCGAAGCACAGCTGTATTTCGATTATAAACGTTTAGAATACTGTGAATCTGCATGTTCGCAGAACAATCCGATGCAGTCGAGTCAGATTTGAGGACCCGCCTGCAAATTCAAATGCCAGTAGATGTTTGTAATATGATCACAACCCATCAACTATTTAAGCGACTTAGTCACTTCAGGAAGTGCTCTCCAAGAGTCCATAACCTCTGGCTGTATACTCAGAGTAAGTATTTGGTTGGATGAGCGCCTGTGCCTCGATCAGGTTCTACTAGCGCCGCTCATGCTGGTGCTCGATGTCTGGTAAACAGGCATATTTACATGAAAATACGTACATATTTATGAGTGTGAGTATGGAACTGTAGTGCGTTCACGTATGTGTGAACGTCTTATATGTGTGTCTGCGTGTGTCCCACAGATCGAGCACCAGAGGGTCCTGATAAAAGCACAAGTACCCACCCAGCGCCAAACGAGACTACTTGCTGCTTAAGAGTACTCATTCATTGTCACCGAGTTGCAGAATCAGTTGTCAGAAAGCCCCACCAGGTACCCATCATGTCGACTTGCATGGATAGAACGTGTCTGTCGCGGCCGTATTATGTGAATTAGGCTCGCTCATGGGCTTGCAGACAACGCACGATTCGATCCGAAGTGCGATTTCGGGTGTTGGAGTAAGTGCACACCCCGCCGACTACGAGCACCATCTGTCTCGACTCGTTCAGAAATCAGATTTTTGACGAAGCTTATGTTCAGGTCAACTGCACGAAAAATCAAAGACGCTGTGACGTTCCGACGTGTCTCGGTCTGTCTCGCTTACAGTCGCGAGATGTCCCCAGGACCCGTCCCTTGCTGGCGAACGAGGATTCAGCGAACAGCTCCCGCGCGGATAGAGTCCACGTTTGAACGACGATTTGAACAAGTAGTCGAGGCAGTAATGCCAATTTGAAATTCGTGTCTCGATGTCGCAAATTTGATTTAAGGGGTTGGTTATCCATTCTCCGGTGGCTGCGGCAGCTCCCGCTACCTCTGCCGCCGGCGTACAAGATCGAGAGAGCATGGCAGATCGTAGCACCCCGTCGGGCTAAGGCGCTGAGAGGCCTTTGAGAGCTTAGGGAAACACAGCGAGTGGTGGAAGACTTGAGGAACCGGCTACACATTCAGACACACACACACAAGGGAAGCTGTGTGCTCTCGTTGAACCGGTGTCCGCCTCGTCTCCCTCTCGCAGGAGGAGTAAGTGGCCTGCATCGCAAACATCGTCTCATCGTGGCTCTGCCCTTGCTTCATTTCCATGTCTAGGTATATACCGGAGAGACAGAGAGAGAGGATGGGTTTTTACATTCGACCCACAACTAGATAGAGCGGGAGACTGTTAGCTACTTGTTCTACAAGCCGACTCTCTGTTGTGCCAGAGGCAGCCGAAGGGATCGAAGAGCTGACTTAGCCGGCCAGGCCGAGCGGCAACTTCGTCATCCTTTGGTTGGAGACCGAACGTTGCGTCTCGTCTGGATCGAGACCATGATCCTGATGATTTGAGGTGGCCGTCTGTACAGGATCTGATGGGCGGATTACTTCTTGTTACTTAATCGGTCGGATAAGTAACAAGAAATTAGTAGTTAGCAAATAGAAAGAAAGATAGCTTTGTAATCATGTTTAGAGGATAGCCATCGTATAAGAGAGAATATTATATTACAGCATTATATATTCTGATTTCCGTTGTAATTTTTCAACGGCTGGGCTAAATAGCGCAAAGTGCCACAGCATCGGAGAAGATAATTAGAGAAGTTGTTGGGGACTAGGACCATGTTAGAAGGGTGTGCCACTTGTAGCATTCACTAATGTACCGTACGGGATATTCGAGCAACATCTAGTCTTGCACGGTTCAAAGCGCCACATGAACAACCTTTTGTTAAAAAACTGAGTTGTGGATACTACGTAATTTTTATATTGAAAGATTTCAAATTTCTTTTTTACTCGTCTTGCAGCTATAATAATACGCATTCGATGCAGTGTCATAGCGTCTATAATATTTGTCGATGATTTCAGGATACTGTTAGTGACGTATATCAAAAAAGGCGCTTATTAGAGTGCTATATTTTAACCTAGAATTAAACGAACTGCTCAGCTGGTTATCAAGCATGGTGATGAGCACACTCAATATTCTTAGATACATTCAAAACAGCAACAAAAAAAAGCTCTGTTTTACTCGTTCGAAGTTACTAACCAGATCATCCATACAACCGTTCCCTATCAATGTATACGAGAATTGACGACATTGCTTTGGATTCGATGTATAATACTTTCTAATCAGTGTCCTATTATTTAAGCGAGGGTAATACATGCCTGTCGCTGCGCCCCAAGGCTTGCAGGTACTCGGGCTACAGCCCACGACGACTATGCAATATCCCTCCCCGGAGGCAAGACCGAACAGTTAAGATAACTTCCGACTCGTTGTTCCGACAACGTGGAATACTCGTCAGCGAATACTGGATACGAATAGCTCATGTTGGACGCCACTGCTTCTTGACTCTTTCCTGCTTTTTTTATTTAATTCTTTGTCGAAGGAGAAGATCGCCAGCGAAATCCCAAAAGTTCACAGCGATTTCGCCTCTTCCACAGTCGTCGAGGTCAAAGCCTGGCTAATTTCTCATTGCGTTGACGGAACATCGCACAGCGGCTTAGCGACTCGTTTGCCGAATCGCTAAATTTGATGGGTGGCACCCCTCGATTCAATCGAGACTCGGCGTCGGCGTCGCCTGCTCGCCGTCCAAAAGACCAAAAATGTAAATTAAACATGCGCACCCCCGGGAGGCGGATTTTCGCCCCGGGCCATCATAGGCGAGCGCGCGAACAAAACGATGGACGGCTGGCTTTAGTAGCAGAGTACGGCTAGTTTTCGGCTGATAGAAGTCGTCTTAGTAGCTAGCCCTGATACCGCTGGCCTGGAGGCAAATTACAGTCATTTGGCCCCCACTAGAAACGTATTCCCGGCGAGTTTGGTGACCGCGAACTCGCGCCTAACTAATTGTCCTTCCGGACTAAAATTGAGAGAGCACAACGGGAAGACAACGGGGGTGACGGCTGGATGGGGACCTTGTCGACGGTGAAATCTTCACTGCTATTGCTGAAGTGGCGCTGCGGCAAAATCAGTGCTGTGCTGTTGTTTGGACTACGGTTGTTCCCGCTTGATCCTGTCAGCGTCTTTCATATATATATATATATATATAACCAGCCTTCCTCAACATGATAGGAAGAGGTTGTTTACAGAAAAAAAACGACAATCTCATTAATTTCAGGCCATTCCCCCCAGTTTCCCTCCGGACGGCGCAGGGGAATTCCAGTACAAGGACTATTATCACTTTCATTTATCAAACGAAACAGCAGCAGCGGCAGCAACAACAACAAGAACAACAACAACAGCTGCAATAATTAAATATCGCCGGAATATGGATGTTGCCATCTGTTCGTCCATGTGTCCCCATTTCGCTCGCAGAGAAATTGCTGGTAGAGGCGGTAGCTGGCGCGGCTGCTACTGCTGCTGCTGCTGCGGTGGTGGTGTGCTTTTTGGATAGGCATTCTGGACATTCGCAGAGGAATGTCCCACAATTATCTCGACTCCACACGTTCTCGTGTCGACCTCTGACAGGAAACTCCGAGATGCGGCAGAGCACAAACTCAGGCGGTGGCGAAGCCCTCGTGGCGGTCGCCAAGGCGCAAATTTCATTGCGAATTGTTCATCGCTAGCTAGCTAGCTCGCTCTCCCACACAAGGTTCTCGTTGTTGCGCTATTTATTACCTGCTGCAATGGCGTTCGAATACCACAGTCACCAATACTGTTGCTGGGGTAGATCGTCGTCATCGCACGGGTGGCAGAGGAAGCAGCATATCAACTGCTGTCAGCAGGCTTCAGACGCTTGGCCGCGAGACTAGGAGAGAAGGAGAGACAGAGAGAGAGAGAGGGAGCCATGACAGATACATACGACCTTGCCTTGCTGGCGTGTTTGTTCACACATGCTCCAGTGTGCGTTGTGCCACCTCGATCAATTACGTAACGCTGCCCGCCGGGGTTATGACAGACAGGATGCCGAAGAAACGTGTGCAATAGTAATAATAGCTAATGTGGATTGCTCTGCCTGATGTAGAAGTAAATAAATGTGCATTGCAATCGAACAAGAAATGGGAAAAGGCCAAATCGAATTTGCAATCCGTAATGTGACCGGGAATCGCGCCACGCAGCTCAGCTCGATATGAGCAGCTCTGGCACAACGGAGTGACAGCGATTATGTAACAGAGAACGTTGTGTGTCAAACTTCGATATATGCAGCTAATTACGATTAGGTATTTCAGGGGTAGCAACGGACACAATTTTTAGAACGGGGTAATAAAGACTAGTCATAAAATTAATAATTATTAATTGTTATCCCTGTAATTACGGCTTAGTAAGTCGATAGAAGGAGCCAGACAACGTACGCTGGGATCTTCGTATTAAATATTTATTGGCGATGAGTTCTTAGGTAGAACGCGTATGCGGGACGTCTTTTTAACAGTTATTATTGTACTCAAGTATTATACTCAAGTTATCAAACGGTTATTCTATGCGATAGAATGCATTTGCTGTATACTTGAAATACGATGTAAGCATCCTCCACATTCGCGAATTCTATTCGATATGCACACGCCAACCAGATGTTCGGCGAAGTATCCTTGTGGTGTCGCCAGCATCTTATCTCTATCCGTGTTCTCGATAGCGTGCAACAGCCCGCTAGTCGATGCCAACATACACATATACGCCAATGTGTTCCAACTGTTCTCAACGCGCATTGGCAATCTGCCAACGCGAACCTTACCACTCGACCTCACGGGCCAATGTTTTCGTAGGATATCCGGCAGCCACTTCACGTCGGCGTCGACCATTGCTCTTTCGGTTGGCTCTGAACTCACACGACGGTATATACGACAACGCCCGCGAATTCTCAAAAATGTGCTTACATTTCCCATCTCTCCTCTGTCTTATACAAGTTGCCGGCATGTTTACACCATTAATCAACTGAACATGCCTCTCACTGCCTCCCTGCCGCCTTCTGTCCATCTCTACGATCTCTCTTTCTCGACAGTCCCAGTGCGCTCTTGCGGTTCAGCTGGCCCGAGACGAATTCTCAACGACTGACTTCGTTGAGCATAGAGCTTGCTGCCGTGCTCCCCGCGATGTCTAATTCGTACCGGAGACGAATTCCTCATGTACATTTGTCATAGGCGTCAGCTGAGGTATGTGTACTCGCTCGTATGTATATGCCTTAATGGCAGCGGCGAAGGGTTTTTGCTCGCAGTCATGCACAGAACAGCCGCCTCATTTCTTCACAGCGTCACCACAGTCATCAGTCGCAGGCTCATAGTCGACGCGGAGCGAGCGAGAGAGAGAGAGCATGGACGACGCATGGTCTCCTGCCGCCGACCTCGGCCCGACTCGAAAACGCGTCTCGACGTAACCTATGAAGCAACGCCACCACGCGCTTAGCCCTGGAGGCGGCTGCTCGACGAATGTCTCACCGACGCGAGGATACTGCTGAGGCGAGTGGAGCAACGCTTCGGCATATTGTTCCCGCTTTCTTCAAGGCAGGCACGGCCTTGCCCAGTCGGCAATGCAAGCCCGCGTTCGCGACTCAGAACAGTCACGAGCCCGACTTCCGACTTGGTTGAACCGACAGCGCAGTGCTCGGCAGTGCTCAGTGGCTCGAGTCGTCTCGAAAATGAGCCAACAATATCTCCCCGCCGCTCTCTCAGCAGTGGGAGGCACTCGGCTGGCTGATAGCCTCGACAGAACCCGGTAGACACGTTGAAACTTGGGCGCATCGTGTGGGGTAACTGGTAGCATTCGCTAGGCACGCGAACATCTCAGCGCGGGGCGGGGCCGTTGGCAACGCGGGCCAGTAAATTGGTGACAACAACAGCAAAGTAGCTATAGGGTCGACAACAACAACAATAGTCCTATGGCAGGCGGACCCGGGTAAAGGGTTCGAGGATATCTATTAAGCAAGCTGAACCCGGCAAACCTGTGACGATCGTGATTCAATGCCTTCTGCCGATCAGCAAACAGGGATGCATGCTGGTCCTCTCATCCGCAAAACCGCCGCCTGCGTTTCCAACAGCAGGAAACACGTGTCCATGACAACCAACTCGATTGTATTGTGTGATACCTCTGAGTCGGTGGTTCGTCGTCTGACGTTTCTGGTAAGCAAAAAAATTACACCCCAACGTGAACCCGGCGATTGGCACCACAACGATGAGATACCAAGCAAACGTAATGGAACCAACGGGAAGAAACTGCCTATAGTGGAAACGGTGGACACCGACAATTCAGCAGCGGCCACAAGGGATCAGCAGCTGACGTAGTTCGACAGCGATGATGGCAACAACTGCAGAGGAGCTCAAGAGCCATGTGGGCTGGACAGCGGTACCAAATGAGATGATCTGCTATAAGTAGATAGCTCTGTAGCGGGGGCCTTGCAATGGTAAGCATTTTTCATTAAGAATCCGCCGTGACGGCGAAAACGAGAGCTGCGATGGTAAGCGAACAATTTTAATTATGGTCCCTTGCTCACCGTCTCTCTCTCTCTCTCTCGCCTTCCCTTTCGCTGTGTGCTCGAATCTGAATGTTTGGGATGGAGGACGCAGAGCCACGGGGTAGTCGAGTGGAGTGGGCCTATTTTCAGCAATGTATTATATGTGCATAATGCAATGGCCAATGGCCAGTCAGTTATAACGTCCAACGCCTACAATTTCAGGTTCACGACAACAGCCATTCTCGCGAAAGGCCTCACCCCGGATCCAGCCATCCCCCGACCGAGGACGAGTGCTGCCCGCCGCGTTCGGCCTAACCCGCCAAAACTCATCGTAGGGGAGGCTGGGGCATCATCTGTTCTGGACTGGATTCTTGTGCATGATGAATTATCGCGGAATGGCGGATAATGAAGGTACACTACTAACACGTCATGGTGGAGGATGCAAAACACAGGCTAGATATATGATCAGATGAGACGTTGGAATTGAAATACGGTACGTTAGCCACAAGGCGCGCATGTAGTGAAATTGAACACGATTTGCGGGCGCATTCTAATCGGAGTTTTTTTCAGTTCAGTAAATTGCTTAATAAGAAACTTCGGCCCTCATCTTTGAAGTCGTGTAGTTTCACTAAACGAACGCGATATTTTTTCCGAATTCATTTTCCGCTGAGGACAAACTGCTCATTGTTTCCGTGGATGCATTATTAGCAGGTTTTTATTCATCCAACCTATGTCCCTAGGTACTACCGACGTTACAATACAGATCATAAAATAACAACGAACTAAAATAGATTAAATGTGCTTTGAACAAAACGTCGCAATTAGCCTATTATATAACTATAAGAAACATCAGAATGAATTTCAAGGCATCGATGGGACGTCATAGCGTACCTCTAAGTAAAGGCACATGAAAGTTGAGCTCTGTTCAGCCTTAAATAGATCTTTCGACAGTGTCAGTGATAAATTACTAAATACACGTACTCTATTCCCACTAGCCACGTGAGTTTCCGCTGAGAAATAACCATCATAGTTACGGCTACCAATAGGGGAAGACCAGGCTCGGCATGTTCGTCGTACGTGTGAGCAATCACGCCAACGCCTTCTATATTATAAGCGTGGGTATGCGCCTGTACCAATTCTGGCCGCGTTTGTGTAGACGTATAGGGCGACCCTATGTGACTCCCGACCTGTCCCCACAGCCCCCCGCCAGCTCGAATAATTTCGCGGACTTTACAAATGATTGTCACAATGATCCTCGTCATCGTCATTGACATCACTGAGCCTTTTAATAAACATAGGATGACCAGCGCTTCAACGAGCCCATCGCTTTCAAGCGATCGGAGACGACTCGAATTCTCAAAACTCGCAATTCATTCCAGCTGCTCTCGATCATCCGCCCGCACTCCCACGGCTCGATTCTGGGTCGTCCGGCGTCAGCGATGACTGAGCGCTGAGCTTCTGGCCAGTCGTCCACCTTTGAGGAACTGAACATGTCCGCTCTGTGCTATGCTGGAGATTCGAAAGCGAGTGCTTGCCAGCCAGCTACCTCTCTAGCGAATTCGCTCGGCGCCTTTTCACGAAAGAGCCACGCATCGCCAATTCGGCAGAGGGGTAAGCAGAGCAGGCAGCACAGCCGGCCACGCTGCCCTTCAGCCATCCAGGCCTAGCCTGGCCTAGCCTAGCGCTGGAATGATGTCACGTCGTGGCGCCGCCTAAGCCATCGGACGCAAGCGTCGTCGCACAATTCGATCTCGCAGGAGATCGAGGAAGCCGCCGCTGGTGTCCTCCTCCCGTCCGATGGATGCCGTCCTCCCCGGAGTTGGAGAATAGAATTCCACCACCACCATCGCCAACAGTATGACCAGGGCATCACCCCGTCAGAGCCAAGGAGCAACCACCTCCGTTCATGTCTATGGGCCGCCTGTTCCCGTAGGCATCGCTGTGACGGGGCCGGCAGAGGGTGGACGACGCTTGGGGCGTTGCTCCTTCTATGGATATCCTTCACGAAAGAGAACACGATGCTGGCGCGGAGAACGCAAACAGCCTGCGTCTGCAGACACCGAGAAACACCGAGAGAAAGGGAGAAATAGTGTGAGATAGGGGACGTGTGCAAGGGTGGGAGTCGAGCAGAGCCCTGGGACTACCAGAAACGTGCGTCCCGGCGTTATCCAATCGTTCCATCGACAGAGGCACACACAGTCACATTGCCTGCATCGCCACCGCCTACGCGGACATCATCTCGGCTGTCCCACATCCTGTCCAACCTCGCAGGCGCGCTCAGACCATGGATCAACGACTTTGTGCGTTGCCGCGTATGGAGACAGAGAGAGAGAGACGAAGGAGAGAGAGAGAGGGAGAGAGAGAGAGAGGCTGGAAGGACGAGCTGCTATTGTCTATCTATTGTCTTAGAAGAAACGCCGCACACGGAAGATGACGGGGGGAGCGGGGTTGAAAGAGCCGGCGAGGCCGGCACGTCGATGTCTTTTATAGTCTCTTGGACATACACGGTCGAGCACATAGTACAATGCTATAGAGACGCAAGCGGGGGTCGGGGCTTTGGTTGCGCCCACTTTCGCGTGCCCACTCGCACAAACACGGTCCGGATCATGCGAGGGAACTCGTCTATGAGATTCGTACGACCTTCAAGCTGAGAAAGTCAGCTTTCGTCGCAGTAGGCCAGCCACGGGCTATGATCGTCGATGATACCGAACAGTGGCCTAGGACAAACACTGTGAGTGACTGTGGCGTGGCGAGGGGCAGTGAAGTAGGAAGATCTCGAAGAGCACAACGTAACAATAGCTAAAAATGTTTTGTGATGGCCTGTGTTAAAAATATTAACGACACAAATGTAGACATTGAGATGTTAGTCATGAAGTTGTAGCGGTGGAGATCAGAGCGGCAAGATCCAAATTTGTCGATAACTATGTAATTTAATGCCCGGCACGAGTAACAATGTTTAATAATATAAGCAGCACTTGACTGATTATATATATATATAGATTCTACACCCACATATATATAATATATTATAATTGTGAAATCGTAATTGCATGAACAATTTGGTGATAATGCACTCTTACTTTTACTCAATTTTTTTAATCGAGAACTAAAGCATTGTTAAAATTGCAGTTTCGGAAATAAGCCGCAAATGTTATGTTATATATATATATATATATATATATATATATATGGGCGTAGAATTGAAGGCGAACTGACGTAACAAACAGACTATAAGTCCTTCGTTGAAAGTGTCGCAAATAAAACAGCATGGTCTGTTGAGTTAAGGAGGTGGCTATTTTTGCTTAGTTATCAGTGTGGCCACTCTCAGGCGAGAATCCATCAGAGACACTGCATTAATGTGATCTTGGCCGTCTGTCTGTTGAATCTTATGCGGTACACATATGAATAACTCGAACTACAAGTGTCATGATGAAATGCCACCGGACAACATGATTTGAGATTATACTATATATTCTATTGCAATTACTATTAACCATGAGCAATAGTGAGCAACATGACTTGTCATACAAGTATTACCATACCGATGCGGCAAAAGGTGAACCAGGCCCGGTAACCACAATTAGTTAATTAAGCTGTGTTACCCTACGAATTCAATTACGGTAACATCATATTCGATCTCTTTTTCACTCTTGGGTGACATTACGGTGCGATTCCTCCTGTTTGAGTTGTGGCTGTCTCGCACACACGCGTGTACAACGCTACGCTATTTATACTCGTTATACAATATAAACATATGTATATATGACACAGTGTTGTTGTGCGCTGCAGCCAGATCGAGAGCACCTGAGCGTTATGTGCCAAACGTGCCTATACGCCTTTTGCGCGATTTGCAATGTTCCTGGAACACACGTAAGCGTCCCTAGGGGGCGATCGGGGACCACGGCACGGCAATGCCAATAAGCAGCAATCACACTGGCAATAAGCCGACAGCGTCTACCGCTGTTGACGGAGCGTGTTGACCAAGCAGTGACCAAACAGCGTGCTGATCATAAATGAGTATGGACTTGGTGTCAACAGTCGTTAGCGGGTTAGCACTATCGTCGCATTGAGGGGGCTGGCGTCCTCATCTGATCTCTACTTTGTGACATTGTCCACCCGCTATTGCTGCCAATAACAATACCGACCACAAACAGACAACTCCGTGTCATGACCAGTGAACTAGCCCGAGGGGGAGATGACGGCGTTAACCACGAAGGGGCGCAAATGCACGAATTATGAATCCAAGTCAAGCCTTAACTTGTCTCTTGGCGCTATCGCGGGCCCGTGACCCCGTGCGACCCCGCTCTGGCAGCGACACTGCCACTTTAGAGGCGCTGTGCATTGAAGAGAAACCAGGTCAGATGTCGATTTCCGACGCAACCCATAGACCGAAGAGCATTTTCTCTTGTTTTTCGTTACGCCTCGATTGTAAATGCTGGATGGAAGCTGCCGGGGTTGTCGTTTGTCTGTATCTCTGACTTTCTCTGCCTCTTTCATCTGGTGCTCGTCTGCACCTCGTTCGTTTGCAGAGTCCCCCGCGCTGATTGGCGATGAAGCACCGAACCATCGGAGTGAAACACAAATGCTGCCTCTTCGACAAGGAAGGCTGCGAAGCCTTGACTGTGAGTCGTTGAGGCGCTTCCCAGTTGATTCCCGGGCCCTGACTCGCAACTGTCCTAGTGCTGGCCTTAGTTGTCCTGTGGGTCGTCGATCAGCCAGCGGGGGCTCTTGGGGACCTCGGCACAACCTCTGCCTTCGAGCTGCCCCCGGCTTGGCACCATATGCGACCGCCAGTATACACAGGACGAAGGAGAGAAAGGCGACTGAATGACCGGATGGCGGCTGATGTTGATTGGCCTCGTTCCGTCCTCTGCGTCCCCTGGCCCCCAGGCCAAACCGGTCCTGCCGGCGGGCAGTTCTCTGTCGGGCCGCCCCCGGGCCGTTGTTACGCTCGTCCACTAAATCAAACCGCTAACTCACGAGGTCACCGCTCCGTCCACTCGTGCATTCTCGGCTTCAACTACCACCTTCACCGCTACACACCACCACGTACGGGCGCCCTGCATCGTCTGCTGTTGTTATCCAACGACCTAGCAGACACTGATGTCACGTTGCTTGTATACGCCCCCGGCTGATTCTTGTCCTTCAACTGTCCCCGCATCTGAATATGTTTCTTATGCAATCGCAACATCAATCGCTAGAGTTGCCGCATCGTACTATATGTAAGCCAACGACTGAGTAGGGCGCGTCTGCCGCACTGCGTTACCGTTACACTGGACGCTAATGAAGACTGGTAACAGAACCGATTATTCGATTGATGAACAGATGGCGGCTCGCTGGACGTCGTTGTATGCGTAATCATACGAGCATTTCGCATAGGGTACTGAACTTGGACCTGCCGGAACAATGCGCCTGGTCACGGAGTTCGCACAATGAATTTATTTGCATAGCATGCTCGCCTAGCGTCGCATGCGGAGGACATGACGATGAGTTCACCGAGACGAGGAGGACGCTCTCAAGCGGAACAAAGTGTACATTTGTCGATGATTCGTGAATATAAGTAAAATTAGTGTCTTCTAGTTATCCTTGTTAGCATAATTGTAACGATAACGCCAAGCTGCGAACATCTTGTCAGATTTGTATGTGTATATCATCGATTTTAGCCAGATACGCCGTAGAGCTGTTGGGAACATCGCTGTGTCATCCTCAAGTGTTTGATTGGAAATGGCCCCGGAAATAAATCTCATCGATAGTATCGTTACTAGACACACGTCATCGAAACAAATTCATTCATTTTCCAATTCGAATTTGATTTAGGCATGCAGTTATATATATTACGAGGCCACTAAAGTGAGAAGTAGCTTATATGCCAGATAAATAATTAAATATTTCACCTTGCTCGGGTCGAGATGCTAGTGAAGTAAATTTTCCGGGCTGACTCACAGCCTTAAACATTTAACAATGTCCACGGTACAACTGCTTTCGGTATTGCTTCCTACGACGGACAACCCCTTTAAAAGCAAATGCGCAATGGTGAGGATCGAACTCACCGGCGTGTCTAGAGCCAGTAGATGCCGGTACTGTGATGATCAAATGATGCTTTCCAGCATAGGTGATACGTAGCCACCCTTAGCACGAAAGGTCATCTAGTCGACACGTCACTATTACAATAACCATGTGCAACTACTGTATCTGACAGTGAATGCAGGATTTTGTCCAGTGCAATCACCGACATTCTACAAAAACGCATGAGCTGCATTAACATTCTAACTATACCCAGAAGGGATGACCTGTTCAACCAACACCCATTGACGTCCAGAGGACGGCCTAGAATCACGCATATGCATGCAAAGCTAGCAGGTTGCATTCATCCAGCAGGAGGTAAGAACACAAAATGCACATCAACAATTGCTAGGATCACCACCGCAAGCACTACTAAGGCTAACGTCAGCAACGTTACGACAATAGCGACGAGGACACTACCCCACGCGGCCCTTCCGTTTGCGGATGATGCGGCCATTGTGTGACTGTGTATAGCGCGCTGGAAGTGTCTCTCTCTCTCTCTCTCTGACTGGGAGTGTGAAGGGTTCGTACTTCAGCTCTGTTCTCCTCTGTTTGTCGTGTGGGCAAAGTGTCTCCCCCCACCCCTTCTCCAGCTGTTTTCCTGCTGGCGGGCTCGGCCTACTCTGCTCTGCTTGGCCATCTACCATCACATTGGCGCTACTTTTTGTAGCAGTCGGATGAGTAGCGAATGAAGCATGAAGGGGCTTTCCATCCGCTGGATTTTGCTAATCCTACGGGTGGGTGGACGCAGCCTGCTGTTCGTTCTCGCCACGGCCGCCATTGCTTGTATCCCCCAACCACCTCATCTCTCTCAAGACCCCCTCAGCGATGCGTTCACCAGCAGCAGCGGGACCGCGTCGGCGGAAACGTCCACTGGCCGAAAGCATGAGTATATATATATATATATATATATATATGTATATATATACATACATCTATACACTGAACGTGTGTATAGCAATGTATATACGTGGCACGTATACGACAGTGTCCCTATGAGTATGTGCGGGATCCGGCGTATGTAGGCTAGGCCTGCCGGCTCCAGCAGCCGGACACAGCGACGGTCAATGAGAACGGGATAGATGGTATTAGCAAGGCCGCCAGCTAGCAGAGTACAGGCGAGCTGAGCCGAAGCGAGCCGAGCAGAGTAACGTCGACAACCAACATCATAAGCTCCTCGAAATCCAGGCAAGAGCAGTGCTTGACGTGCCGGCAAGCCCCGACGCCCTGTTGGGAAACGTGTTGGCTTCCCGCATGCAGCCAGCCTGTTGGGTGTTCGCCCGATAAGGCTCACTCAACGGCTACAGCGGCGGCGCCGGCGTTGGTGGCGGCGGCGGCGATGGTGGAAAGGCTCAGTAATCGAGCGGTGGACCCCCGGCGGCGAGCTGCGGAGCCGACCTGCGACGACAAGGGCCTACGACAAACGTGTTAGTCATGTAGGAAGCGTGAAGATGATGAAGGTGTGACCGCGCAACGAGTCGGGCGCTTTTCGAGGAACGATGTTCGTCAAACGAGCCTCAAGTGGTCGAGGTTTTCCCGAACGACACAATGCTTCCTCGTGACAGATCCGCATGGTCATGATATAAGGTTTAAGATTCGGGAACACCAGCTGCACGATGCATTGTACAAGCAACCAGCTGTAGACGCCGTCGACAACGTAGCTTTTCTCGGCATCTAAGCGATCGCAAGCTTTGTCTCAGAAGTTAGGCAAAATTGGCTTATTTCTCACTGCTTTGCCAGGCAAACACGACCTGGTGATCCAGCCCTTTTTTTTGTACAAGAGGCACAGAGAGAACGCGTCTTTATCGTATTGAATTGCTCGTCTTCGTATTTCGCCAGCTACGTAGCAGGTCCTATATATTTATATCGCAAATATTGTCAGATTTACGTGTTCAAGGTGTCGATAAACTTTGATTTGATATGCTACAAGCGGACATGGCGGACGATTAATCTAGATGGCGTAAAGCTTGAGAGTTTCATTGATAAATGCAAATTATTAAATGCAGAGAAAACAGCTTTCTTATGTATTTTGTGGCCTCACGAAACGATTAAACGCACGAGTCGAGGTCAAATCTCAGTTAATTTAAAAAACACACAAAAGTGTATAGTTTTCGTTAAGCTAAGCAAAACTCACCCACCGTGCACGGATCGCCCTGTGCCGGCAGATGAATATAATGATACTGGGGCAACAGCATACGGCTTGCAGCGGCCGTGGGATCATTTCGATTGCGTCAGAATTGGAGTCATCTCGATGCCCAAGATTGCCTCAGCCGTTGCAGTGGCCGATTCTCGCCGACAATAGACCCTCAGCGGGCTCATCAGCCTGTGTATTAGCAGACGCTCTACCCTTTGCCGTCGTGAAGGGAAGGCAAGCTTATGGATGATGGCAGCATTAAATTTGCATCAGATGAGCGCCCCAGAGAGCAACAGAGGCCTGAAAAGGTTGCGAACTCGCTTGGCAGTATGAGCTTTGGATGATGACATAGCTAGCAGCGTAAAGCTAAGCCACTCGAAGGGGCCTAACGCTGATGGAGTCAGATGAAATGATTGTCGAGCTAAATAAAGCACGCGCGGGCCGGGCAGATCGGCGGCAAAAGAAGCCATTCATTATTCCACTGAGTCAATTAGGCCATTTGAAAATCATCACCAGCATCATCATCATAGTCAATCAACGTGGGCAACGTTGACATCATGCGCGTGACCGCATGCCCAAGCCCCATTTCAACCCACCGCTGTGTTCCTGAAATCCGTGATGCCACACGGGGCCAACAGCAGCCACAAATGAATGAGGGCCCACCGTGAACCAATCCTAATGGCATAGGAAACCCTATCGCGCGAGCGTCGGACACAAAACGGTGGCAACCGGTCAGATGAGAAAATGTCCGATGTCATATAGCCTCCCTCCGCGTATGGGGCAGCCGCCAGTCAGAGCGTAAGGGCACATCAGGAGTGAAACATGTAGGATTTAGGGGAGGGCCCTAACGGCGAATTCGTACGGGGACGCCATATGAAAGAGTTCGCAGCGGCTTGAACACGCACGTCTGCCGCAGATCACAAGGATTCGGGGTCGGGTCAACCGCACGGACGGAGCGACCACGGAAACGGATGGCTTTGAGTTACCGCAAGGCGAGAACAGGGCGTATCCGTGCCTATCCGTAGGGGCCATATGGGTGCAGCAGCATGGCCACTCGCAACGGAATCCTTTGATAAAATTAATAAACATCGCGGCTGCAGGCTCATAACTCGTCACTATCCGACAAACGGCCTGGTCCCTCACAATATATATATATATTTATATGTGCGGAAAGTTTATCAATGATAGACTTGGCCTGGAGAGAGCACACTATGCTGAGAGCATCCGCTGAAATATTCGTTTCTGTTGTATATATATATATATATATTTTTTTTGTCTTCAAGCTGACCCTCAGCTGTTCCCCTATCTGACAGGCCTCAGCTCTTAACCTTATATATATATACATATATATATATATATATATAGATACGCAAAATTACTCCTGCACTCACGATAGTGACTTGTGTTAGCTGTTATTTCGGGTAGCATGCATCACGGCCACCTGCCCATATACTAGTAGTCGCCGCCCTAAGCGATCGCCGAGTCAAGATTCTCCTTGCACGAATATGCGACTCGATTTCATTGTGCGTCTGCTAACGATCCGCTCCACCGAGAAGGATAAATTTGGAAGTCTCAGAGGACAGGGGTTTCCGCGGGCAGATTAAGAGGATGTTGCTGTGTTACTCGGATCGGGTTCATTCACAGGCGATAGGCGATGAAGGGGCGAGCGCGTGCTGCGTGATCGCGACCCAATCGACTGTCGGAGGACACCTGCCACCCTTGCCTGCAGATGACTCGAACTCGAGCAGATGGGGCCGAGAATAATTTTACGATGAATTTTTAATTTATAACGATATTTAGAAGAATCGAATAATAATATGACAGGTGTCGTTTGAGGTAGATTTAGAGAAACGCTGATTAGTGAACATGATCAGCGAGTGAATGCAAAAGAAAATCGTGTGCCAGAGATAGCATATACCGAAAACCGTTCCTCCCTGATTGCAAGGAGCACCCGAATGTGGCTTAACAGCATTCCGTTGTTATTGCCCTCTTTAAGAGGTCCTTGCGTAAACGCCGATACAATCAGACAATCTGAGTAGTACTCGCCGTCATGCCGTCACGTCGTCGCAACCCTGCAAACAAGCCCAATGTTCGTCGCCTTTCCAACAAACAATTTTCCATCATTCGCTTAATCCAATGCACAAATCGTGCGACAATAGGCTACAGCATAGCCTCCTCCTCTTGCCCCGGCAAGCAAAAGTTCACCAGGATAGCCTTCCGTTGTTGAGACTCCATCAAGTCCTAATCCGTCGATCAGTGACATTCGTCCCTCAGTATGGGCTGTCGTTGAACGATGTTCCACGGGCAGGCTGTATCACTCCAGCATCCTTCTATGAAGCCCACTCCAGATAAGGAGATTGCCTATTGGCAAAGTAAATCTAAGCAGCCAGCCGGTACGTGGTACTTCACACTCGATGCGATGTGATCCACTCGTTCAAGATCTATCAACTGTTCAATAACTGCACACAGCGCGAAATAATTGAGTCTAGGGATCCGGTTCGAAGTTGGACAACCAACAGATTGTCTGATCTTGTTGGATCACACCACTGAGCTGCTTATTCTTGCGAGGCTGACCGATTAGCCAGGCAGCGACAAGAGAAGCGAAATGCACGATCACAACTCACATCATCAGTCTGTATACTGGCAAAATACTACGCGCGTTACCCCCGTTTATCTTAAGGGATAGTGACGGATGCTACAGCTAAGCATCGACGTGCGTTCGAGACCAAACTGACACTCCCATTTATAGCGGCAATGTTGACATTAGGAACTCGATGAGAATTCGTGGTGAGGCAGCTTCTCACCGTGTTGGCAAGAATCAACAAGGAATAGTAATTTTGTATTAATTGTTAACGATGTATACACGTATTCAACGAGACATAAACAAAACGCAAGCAGGTGTTGCTAAATATATCCTATTTAAGGCATAGTTTGCTCTCGGTGATACTGCCGCGCGTATTCAACCATATGTGCTATTACTATAATATTTACTATTTTGAAGTCAACTAATTTTGTGGTACCCATATTATGGATGGTTCTAACCCAACCTTTGTACACACACACACTTACAAAATTTCGGTGGTCCCATAAAGAGGGTAAGTGTTATATTACGGACAACGAACGCACTAGATTTAGTGCCACCTTACTTTTACATGACTTTCGAGCGGACTAAACAACCCCCAGCCTCAATTTCTTGCGGCTGAATTTCAAATTCGAGCAAACCACGCACTTCCCCGCACTTCTCCACTCGAAGATGAGCTTAATAGGATTTCCCATTACAGCGATCACAGTCGTCGGGCAAACGAGAGATCAGAGACACTTCCGGCAACGCCGGCACACGTTCACCCCGTTCACCTTCATTTTGTGCTCGCCTCAAACATTATCTCTGCACGCAGGGCTTTGGGTTCTTTGGGTGCGCAGTTGCTATTATATAATACATGCAGAAGCAACACCGCCCTTCCCATATTGCCTGCACACGCGCTTGCACTCCTGTGTCCCGCAAGCCACAATCCCCACGGTGAGTGCACGATAGATCGACATCTCGACAGGGACACATACACATTTATATCATACTGTATATGATGACTATACAAGGAGGGATAGTGCGCTCCCCATCGCTGACGGCTAACGGCAACCGCTTTCTTCATCCCGAGAAAGAAGCTGATCCGAGCCGAACCGAGCAACGGCAGCAACAGAAGAGGCAGCTGTAGTCGTTGTAGTTTGTGTTTCTCCATACCCGACGGTGGCATGCCACCCACATAGAACGCGCAGTCATTCTGTTTTACGCGGGTGGGGGCCGGCACCTCTATTGCCCCGCTCCTATGAAAGAAGACAGGGCAATAGGCCCTCAATCATCGGGGCTTGGTGCGACGATGGCGGAGTGGTAGCGGCGGATGCAGTGACGAGGGTCGCGGGAATGGAATAGCAGTATCCTCAAGATGCTCTAGCCGACCTGCCCTAACATTGCTGATGCTGCTGCTGTCGTTCGCGAACGACGCCGACAGCAAACAACAACAACCACCACCAGCCATCTCTCGCCGCATAACTGTGCAATGTGCCTGAATGCTGGCGGTGGCACATACAAGCCAGCGTCAGGCACTCGTATCCACCGGTCCCTGGCACTGCTCTCCGGGTCTCTTTCGGACTCCGCCGACCGCCACTCATTGAGTCCTCCTAAGTTTCTCGGCCCGCTCCGGCTCCGCTGCGCGTGCTCAGAGCGGCACGCATTAATTTATCGCGGTTCAGGAGGACTCTTCGCGACCTCCCAGGACTCCCGAACGAGAGGCTGTCATAAATTCTGGCCGGCCGGCCGCCTTGCTAGCGTGGCAGTACTCTGGATCCGCGCGAGAGAGCGAGATGGAGAGAGCGAAGAGGTATAGTGAAGAAGCCGAGATTTGCTGGCAATCGGACACATCAAGCACGATGAGGGAAGGAGGCGCCCATCAACTTGTGATGGGCGTCCTCAGACACACGGGCAGTGGGAGCACATGCTAGTAAATATGATCTCATAAGCTTGAGTGGAGTGTACTGTCGCTGGCGCCGTGTAGACGATACGATGACGTCTGTTGTGGCGGTCGCGGAGAACCGCTCGGGTCCCATGCTTCCGGCGGCATAGTTGAATGTTAGTGGCTAGTATTTGGCTAGCACGGTGAAATAGCTAGAAATTTTATCCTCATTTCTTGTATGAGCGTGGAGAACTGGAGTCGTTTCGCGGCGGGGCAGCATCGCGCGCTGTATATTCACTCTACGAGCTAAGTAGCATCGTAAATTACATTTCTCAAAGCGACAGCGCGAGTCGTTCTGCCTTATGGCGGGTGCCAAATTAAGAAAAACAAATGATAGAAAATGAAGACGCAACCGTCGCAACTGAATTTACGATCAGGCAGATTACCGTCTCGCAACCGTGATTCTCCCCTGCACGCCCCTGCGCGGAAATTAAACAAATTGCAAATGCTCGTAGAGTTCTATGTAAATTGAGCGTCTTAAAGCCGTATGTCTGTCGGCCACTATATTGTTTTTTTTGTTTTGCTCAATTACGTCCGGTGTTGTTCGTCCGGTGGACGTCGACGCGAACCAGCAGGGCGATTGCTCAAAGGGGACATTTGATAGACGGATATGAAACTAACGATGTCTCAAAATATGCTCAACATTGTTACGTAATATATGCCCGCAGAGTCCACCTGTTATTATAGTTAAAGTAACAAAGTCACGTTATAATCAAACTACATTCACAATGATACTTACTAGAAATATCGGCCTACCTGGTCATAGAACTTTACACTCTTCACGTCTATAACGTCACGTTGTTACGAAGGCTGTTTTAGCTCAACGATCAGTATTCTGCGGAATTTGGACCATAAGCCCGACGAACTTCCGGATATATTGCCACCGTGCGCCCTTCTATGACTTACTTCACGAATAAAGAAAAAATCATCGAGACCCCCAAGGCTAGTAGTACCCCTTGTGTCTGAATTTTCTAGGAAGCCGCACCTCGTCCGCGTTCCTCTATGCTTTTATCCTGCCTGTTTCCTCTCTCGGCTGAGTCTGCTCATACTGTTCCGTTAGCTCCACGCACGCGCTATCTGTAGTTTTTCCTTGCCCCGTCTTCCCTTGATGCTCGCTCAGCCTCGTCGAGCGCCAACACCATCGTGATCTGATCATCAATGTGGATCAACTCGGTCGGTAGGCCACGCAAAGAGGTCCCCTTCCGCCTAGGACAGCTTTGCCCTTTGACGGCGACTAAGCGGCTGCGGAGCGTTAGCGAGGGAGCATACCAGTTTTCTCACCAACATCATCGCTGCTGACGCCACCAGCATGACCGCCACGAGAAGGACTGTGGGTGCCGCGGACCCGCAGGCCAAACAGCTCAAGCAAACCACGTGTTTGCTGGCCTGGCATCTTTGCTGCGTCAAGGAGCATAGCCGCACTGAACACCGGGCGAAGATCTCGGCATCGTCCGTCCGACTCGAAGCGCCGGAGAGCATTGGCTGGCATCAGAAGCGCTTATTGCTCGATCAATCTTATCTTGGTTGCATCGGGCGTAAAGCAGAGGATTGCCGTGGCGAGAAGCGGCGAGCAGGTCGCCGCCACCGCCCCCGTCTATATCTCGCGTCCCTGACATCCCCACATATACTCATGCCAATTCTTTGCCTAACTGCACACGGTGCCGCATCGAACGACGTCCATCAGTATGGGTCAAAGGCAGTGAGGATGGCGGATGTTGGGTAACCGGGGCATTGGGCAACCATCGAGATCGCTCGGCTACACAGCGAGCGGAGACCCCGTTCCGTTGCGTCTCCCAATTAAGTAGTCCTCGCACGCCCCTAACGGCTGGCGGAACGGAGGTCTTGGACGAGGACTTTGTGCCACAAGGCCCGGGCCGCGCGAAGCCCGCCTTCGTGCCCGACTGGACGCACATCTAACGATTGTTTGAGCCAGCGCACCAGGCATTGCTGACTGCAGAGGCCAATAACCCCCCGAATCGACAGGAGCAGAACGTCTAATTGAACGGACACACACAATTGTTGCGTCCATGAGCAACTCTCATAGGTGAACATACTTGCAAAGAAAAAAACAACCCACAGACCGGCAATTCGTGAAATGTGCTATTAAGATGGCGAAATAGCTAGACGGCAGATTACGCCTATTATCTTAACATATTCTTGTGACGCTGGTACGTATTTCAACCCGCCGCTAGTTCTATATGACTAATAAAAAGAGAGCTTTTTCCCACCAACAACTGTGTCGGGATACGCTTTAAAGAAGACTGGAGAGTGGCTTTTCTCGTATACTTCGATCGACACCACAACATACATAGACAGCAATAGATATTTTGGAGTCGGATTTCAGGTATAGGGTCGGCCTGAGGAATAGGATTTTTCTGTCGTAGCAGCTGAGAGTTGAAAACCCAGCGGGCGTTAGTCATTTCTATCGTATATCGCCTTTTTCCTACAGAAAAGAAAATAAACGGCTTATATGTGCTATAAGAAATAACAATGAATTAAATGATCATCGACGATTCAATCCCGAAAACACAGGATGTGCAGAGTAACAACAGAGTCTAAGACGCAAGCCTCATTCACATCATCAAAATAACCCTCCCTGGATTTGTTGTCGTTGTATTTTCTGCCAATACATACACGGCAGCGTGTACCTCAAATAAAAAAAAGTCCACAATAAGTCATCTTGGAGGACGTTAAAGTTTGGTAAAAATGCAAAATCGCCGTTATTAACAACGTTCACACGCATATGACGCGAGCCAAGTCACGCCTGCTTCGAAATCATCACGCGCTCTATACATGACGACAAGAGGGATATTTAAACAGCGATTGTCAAAATATGCCCTCATTTGATCTATTATAAATCAATAAATGGCTAGCAATCGTCCCAGCAGTTCGGCCGGGCTGCAAGTTGAGCGTCAAGATTCGCTTACCGTGCACTAGACATCTGGATTGGCCCGTACCGATGGCTTCGGGCCGCGCAACAGTAAAGTGGTCATCCGCTGGAGGAGTCTTCATCCTCCCTGAGTCGTTCTTCCTATCGCTCTCTCCCTCCCTAGAGCCTTGCAAAGCAATCTATGATAATCATCGTCAAGATAGGGACAGAGGAAGACCGCCGGGGCTTGCACCCTCATGGTAGGCACTCCGCTGGGGCCTACCGCAGGCAGCCCAAGCCGAGATCTAGCAAGCGGGCTATCGGCCCATTTCCGACAATGCGGTCATCAGCCGGACGGTGCTGCTGCTGCTGCTGCCGCAGCTCGTCGGGGGGGCCCCGGCCAACCAGCCGTCAAATATGACAATGCATCATTAGACATCACCTCCTATCTACTTCGGGTTAGTCTGGGGCAGCTTGTAATTACGACGGCAATTTCTTATGACGGCTCACACACGACGGAACACACATATACTCATCCATGGACGAATTACCCCCGCATCAATACACACAGTGTGTCTATCAGATCTGATCGGGAGCCAGCTCCCAACGAGCGGGAGGTTCTTAACCCCTCGGTCAAATAGGGGTCGCTTTGGCGACGGGACACGTTTATTGCTCGCCATCCCTCAATAGGAATGACGGTCCCCATTGGGGCGAATTAATTTGCCTCGATATACTGCCGAATTACATGTAAGCAAGCATCTAACCTAACGTCTCAATGGCCGTAGTGCAGTGATCATGCATAAGAAGTCTGTGATGAAGATTATGATCGAGAAGCAATTAATCAATTAGCGCGTTCTTCAAGCTGCGGTCATTAGCGTTTTCTGGATCGTTTGTTCATTGAACACACTGTAATAAACTCCTAATTCACTAATAATGAATAACTCTTGTTATTCGTTATTGCCTATATACGTTAAAATTACCAAGATAATATAAGCGCTGTATAATCGTTTTAGTTATTCAGAAAAGTGCTCGCGGACCTCGCTACTATTACGTTCTGACTGGTTCCAGCGATCGTTTACGAGCCACACATACAACTGTCGTACTTTATGCTTATTTGAATGAGGAAGATTCTGTCGAAATGGGTGACACGCGACTTTCACCCGCAACAGCCGCGTTCTTGTTGTGAGCAGAGTTTGAGCTATAATTATTCCAAGAAGAGAGCGACCGACAGCGACGAAGTGAGGGGAAGGTGTTGGCATACGAACATGACCACGCGTCGTGAGACACGGAGAAAACATGAACGAAATTGAACGTATAGCTCGACAAGAACCAGCGTCGCCCATATTTGTACCAAGGTGAAACAGCTGAACCGGAGATGTGTGAACAGAATCATGGCAATAAATCGAATAAACAATACGAAGTTTAAAAAATGCGGCCTATTACTGGAAGTGGCTACATTTACAGCACTTTCGTTATCATATAAATAACAGTGTCAATGGGGGCAACGCACGCACAATATGTATACATACATAGACACTCCGTGCATTAACAGCAGTTATAAGCACACAACAGGTACGATTCGCTTCATTATAGCATACATCATACAACACAATTTCTGAATTGTTTACAAGTAAATTTCTTAACCTTCCCTAGCTAAAGTTAAGGGTTCTAATTTCACGAGGCAAACGGTGGCCAAGAGCTGAATTGTCTCAATTACCAACAGTCTCCCTAGCGTAGTTGGCCGTCGGTTAGATCTTTTGACGATAGCCGTGATTGGAAATGCAAAAAAAATATATTTATCTTGAAGGTAAGAAGCGCAATGTAAGCCCTGTAAATCTTACCTATATTCAGCAAGTCAAATCTCTAGGGACCTAGGGATCTTTTTCTTAATATGAATAATTTTTTTATTAAAAATACAAATCTCGCCGTTTTGCTTGAATATCTACCTAATTTCTCACATTAACACGACAGGATCGATGTGAATGGGAGTCCGCTATTCAAGGCGTGTCTATCGCGATCCGGTGTCCTCGGTTTTCAACGTTACTATTTAATACATAACCGCGAACGCCCCGGTATTATCGCTCTCATATGCTCGGGGTCGTCGGCTTCGCTCAGGTCGCGCTCCACCGCGTTGTGGGCTGCCTTCGTTGACGCTGAGTCACTGCCTGTCACCGCCAGGAGAGAGCGATCCGGGGAGGTTGGGGAGGTCCTCCAAGTAATTTGTTTTGACACCTTATCGTTTCTTCATAAGCTTTTCACTTTTCTTCAGCCACTGGGCCCATCCAGTGTTCTCGGTCCGCGCTACCCGGGAGCCGTGAATCGACGAGCCGAGGCCAAAATCAAGAAAACTTCAGACGGGATGGCGGCCGCATCGTCCATTTTCATGGAACTCGCGACTTCGGGAAGAGTCTTCAGCGTTGACGCCCTTAGTCCGCGAATGCTTGTCAACGCCCTCAGGCGATGCCCCGTTATACGAGTGCCCCGTTACACAAGATTGCCACAACGATGCTTGGATCCTGCTTTAACCTTTGTATCTTAGTAATGAAGGATTTAACAAGCTAAACGCTTGATTACGCAAAGTGTAGCAAACGTTAGAAAGCTATGCAAAATTGAAAAAAACGTGTAGCAGCCGGCATTTCATTTAGCATTCAATGAAAAAAAATGCTGAATAATACGCACAAGCCGTAGAGAACTCCTCAGACAGGAACGTGACGAAGACGATGCGAAGCGCAAAGAGGTTTACCTGCATTGTTACTTTAGAGCCTAGCCGGAGTACGGCAAAACAACCACGTTATAACTGCATTCGATACTAATAAAGCTAGAATTAAATGTAAAGGACCTGTTTAATTAAAGCTGAAAAACTCATCCCGTCCTTCGAATGATAACGCTATGGTACGGTTGGGAGTGCTAACTTGATTCTTTCTACGAGATCGTTGATGAGCTGCATTGGCAATTTACCATCGCTGGCTCAAGGACGGCATCCTCGCGTAAGCTCCAGGAGGATATTGGTCCAGAACCAGCAGAGGTCTGGAGTGATCAGGGTTCTCGGTTTACCTTTAACCCGGCCAGCGCGGCTGAGGTTGGCGCTCCAACCTACCAGCGCTAACTGGAGTGTGAAGGCCGCTGGAATTCCCGGTAAACTCATCCGGATGTCTGCTTCCTCGATTGCATTTTTTTAGGTCAGCCTAATACGTGTGTGCGTACATTCGTAAGTGGTCCTCACCTCACCGTGTCACAAGCGATTGTCTTATTGAGAGAGAAAGGGCCTCAAATAGAGAAACGTCTTTGGAAGTACGGAAAAGACGTGTCCTAACAGTAATGAGGGTTAACAGATTTCGTAATCTGCGGCACTAAGTATCCAAGAACCTCATGGCGTGAGTTCATTTCAAAGGAGCTCAACTAACCAGACACCATAGAACTTGTCACTAACTTGAAAAGCGACAGTTGCTTCTTTACGCCAAGGATACCTTCAAAATTTATTATACTTCAGGAAACGAGCAACGAACGCTTCATTAAAGAATTCGGTGATCAATATTAGAGTGGTTTACCATAGTCACAGCAGTGACGGCAGCAGTATCCTAAGATCGTCAAGATAACAAAATATCAAAGTCGTTTTGGAAAATAAATGAAATGCACCTTAACACCTAAAAATACCTGCCTGCCAAAGCGCATATGCACGCCATAGACAAGGCCGCCTCCGCGCAAATAACAAAAATGGAACATCGGAACAGCCTCAGGTGGCATCGTCCGCAATTCATCAATCGACAGTCAGGTTATGAGGACAACAAAGCTAACGAAAGAAAAGCAATCACGGATCGTGTAATTGGCTGTTCGGTAATTATTTCCCCGCAACTGTGCACTCGCGATACAACTGCCGTGAACTTATACCAGCTTCCATTTTATTTTAAAATAGACTCTCTGAAAATTGTAGTACTCCCACAGCGACGTCGGCTACGATACGCAAGGAGTGTAACGCCAAGCCAACTATTGCCGAAGACTTGAACTATGCCAGTCCCAGCTCGGATTACGCAACGTAGGATGGCGGTTGATGGCCCACCGCCGGATATCGAAGAACTGGACGAAGTGGAAAATGAAGAAAAGCCTGAGCCTACACCTGAAAACCCTGACCCAAATTTAGGTAGGCCCACCACAGGATCGAAGTCAGTGTCTGGTAAGATCGGTGGTCCCGCCAGACCTCAACGACCTCAAGCGAACGGCCATTGAATATGCGTCGCAATCCGAGACACATCGCCACTGCCTGAGCATCGGGAGTTAAAACACGCGGAAACCGTCTACCAAATGCAGGAACCTGCCTGTGTTCGTATCCGTTCCGACCGACTTTGTAGTTCGTTGTACCAGCAGTTAAACGTCTATGACTAGATGGTGATCTCGAATGATCAGAGTTGTTAATCGGTACGAATAAACCCATTAATTGCTAGTATTACGCCAGCGCATTTCACTTGTTTGAACAAATGTTCTGTTGGGAACAGACTAGATCAGAACGTTGATGTTATTGTTTTTGTGTTTTACTGTTTCAGAAAATAATTTTCGCCCACACGGAAACAGTAACATTTTCTTACATAAAAAGTGTTATTTAATTGCCAGCGGCCCCATGCTCTCAGGGCTGGTAATTCACTTGCGCTGGTAATCTCGCCGATCGGTCCTAACCGGCATAACTCTTCGTTGGCTTAAATGCCCACATAGAAAAACAAACTCAATAAACCACAAACGAACACTGAACTTAGCGCTAGAGACTCTGGCGCGATTATACGCTGCGCTGCTATGGTAGCCAAATCCCCTGGGTAATTTCGCCGCCTTGTTATCGTAGACACAAATCTCAATACTGCTCCGAAAAAGTCCAGCCTTTCAAACGAGCGTATTTAACTGCTGCCGTCCAATTGTGTAGCTTGTCGTTGTGCTTGTCAGTGCTCTGCGCCCTCTTTCTCCTAATACTTTGAGCAGTGTTGCGGTCGCGTGCACTGCCCTCTATGTAAGCATCCTTGACAACAAAGTTCGCCGGACATCGTTGTTGCTTGTGTTATGGTGTGGAGGCGTGGTTCTTACATGCTGGCTACCATAGAATTATCGGAGCTGAATTCGCTTCGACATGACTAGCCCAGGTAAGTACAGAATGGCCGACAGATTGGACCTTGAAGCCAGATTGGACCACACAGGCGTACAGGGCCTGCCATCACACCTGAAGGTCTACTGTGAAAAAATACATCAATTACGGCGAATATCTCTCATCGCTGTCGGCGTCCGGATTCAATCAGTGGGCACTGTTAAACTTAAACCGTTGCAGTAGAGACACTCGAACTGTGCGTCTTACCAACGTATGGGTTAGGTGTGACTTCAGCCCATATTTCGCGCAACCGCATATCAGATATGTTATAAAACAATCAAACAAATTAAAGGAGTAACTATGAAACAAAGTTACCCCTTTAATTATGACACATTATCCGATTACAGTTTACATTTGTTCATTTATCTACTATTTATTTCCCATTGTCCCCCTTCTTCCTCAGGATATAGCAACCGATAGGACAAACAATCCTTTGGTATTATTACATATCATCATGAGTGAACGTTGTTAGAGTTGTCATTATTTTATAATATAACGAGTTCATCTAACACCATCGAGCAGGTTCCATCGCCCGCTGTTTGTCTTAGAATTACTGTTATATTGTACCAGTCCAAAAATAATAATTGTATTCCTATTCTGTATTCCTCTCCGAACCCTTGCTCTGTAGCCGCAAATGTCCTTGTTCGTAGTTAGTTCGACCGACACGATCGGGCCTTGAATAAAAGCTACGCAACAGTTCCGAGGCCGGCCATAGGAGATAAGGAGATAAGGGTTAACTGCGAGCAAAAAACTTCAATAGAGGGCGCCCGGTCCACCTAGGTCCCAAAGGCTAAGTGGATCGCCTGCCATATTTCCTCAATGTGTAAAACAGGGGCCTAGAGTATCTGCAAGTTACCGTGTCGCCCCACATTAGGCGACTACCTCAGTGTCGGCATTCCTTCAATCGAGGCCTTGTTGTTTCCTTATGCCAAGAATGCCTGCAAACCGCAGCGTCCGTGCGAATCGTCTGATACTACCGGATCCCCACATCTACACTTATGCGCTGCAAGCAATGTGGCAATTCCCTCTGTAGGCACTTGCTGGGAATTCACCCACACAACTACTTCCCACACAACTACATAAGGTAAAGGTAAAGCTTTATTGGTGCTGCAAGCAATATGGCAATTCCCTCTGTTGGCAATTGCGGAGAATTCACCCACACAACTACATAAGGTAAATATAAAGCTTTATTGGTTTATTAAAGGAGCTGCAATATCACAATGCTTAAGCTTAAGGAATTGCCATAGTTACCAAAGAGAGGCATCGCGATGCGTTCAGCCACACTCTAGCCCGTGTCTAAAGACCGTGCTTTCACCGTCCCACTTAATTCCGCTGTCCCATTTAGTTCGCTTGCACTTACGGGAATGGCCTGCGATATCGCCGTCAGGGGCAATCTTAAATCACTTCGTTTTTGCATCCGCAATATGAATATGCAAGGTGCAATATTAGTGTCTCGATACATATAGGTATTTCAGCTCACGACTGACCCTGTTCCGGCCCCCCCCTTAAGTTGACTTCTCAGAACTTCACACTTCGTAGTTATACGGGTTGCGTAAGCGGAGGAGACACGTAGGTGCAAGGGTTCGATCCCCATCGCTCCGTATTTGCATTGGGGGTGCATCTTATGAAACAATGCGAAAGCGATACCGTGGACGTTAAATGTTGGCTGAGAGGTCAGCCTGAAAACATTCAGTCCTACGCGGTTCCTCCAGGAGGGGCCTCACGGCGTACGTCAGCCAGCTTCAATACCTGCCACCAATTTCGAATGATTGTATGCACACAACATTTTATTCAAGGATTATTGGCCGGTTATCGGACTATACTCACGCTGAAGTATTTATATATAGCAAGCGGACACTCGCTTACACAAGAAGCACACGTTGAATAGAAAAGCTCAGACTAGCGGGTATCTTTCATAAACATGCTTACGGAAATATTTTGGCACGCGTAAAGTCTCGGTGAAGAAGCATCGCCACCCCGCAGTTCCCTCCCCCCCCGAAAGATTTCGGCAAATGACTTGGTAGAAATGACAAAGGCGTAAGTACAAATTTTGAAATTTTTTCATATCATTGCCCCGTAGCATTTCATATCATTGCCCCGTAGCAGCAACATGTTTGGTGACCTTGTTGCAGCTATAACCAATAACGACCGCTCTTGTTGGAAAACATCTCCGGTGAAGCTTTCAGTCTCTTAGAACCAGTACACGGTTATGAAGGTCTACGCGGATCTTGCAAGAATTTGCCTAGAGCATAATCGCGGGCCCTGTTAGATACAAAAAGAAAACTTCGGGTGTAGGTTTATAACAAGCAGGTGATCGCCGCTTACGGTGGAGGCTGATACGTCAAGTCATGCAAACAACGAAGTAGCCAAAAAATGCCGATGCTGACTATCTTTGTGATAACCAATGATTATTAACGCCGAACAGCTTATTACTACTACAGATATAATTGTGGCCAAATTTCGTTTACAGGAATGGCGAAACGTTCCACCGCCGGCTCAAATTTTCTTTTTAACGGAACTCGATATTGATGCTCCCGCAAGGAGTTCTAAGTCTGGGTCTTTTCGAGGACACTGCGGCGGCCCCAGCGTCAGTTAGCACTCGGGGGAAACTGATAAGGAAAGCTTACGGAGGCGCCGCAGCCACTACGCTGAGAGGCGGGAGTAGAGAATTCTGTAATTGGCGTAGATCGAGCTGAGGGTCGCCAGATTTCAACTGCAGCTCCGATTGGGCGCCAACATCGGGTGGGGATTGTTGGTCCGCGACGGGCACCAACAAGGTGAAGTTCAGGTAGGTTCCCGTGACGTAAGTGGTAAATGAAACAGGGCCAATGCCTGGGCCTCAGCCTGGGAATTTGGACCGAAATGCAGTTTATGGCGATGGATCCCCACCTAGCCGTCGACGTCGTTTGGATGCAGAGGTCCCGACAGACCGGAACAAACCACAACGACTAGTGAACGACGAGGCAGCAAGGGTACGTCGAGATAGACGCACGCCACCAGAGGCTGAGAAGCGAAATCGACGCCTGTCACCAGTAGCAGAGGAACGGAACGGCGATACAGAGACTGGAGAAGCATTTAACAAATGACTCGATACATCCTAAGCAACAGGTTTCTCGGTTTCTCGGACTGAAGCTATAGTTGGTTGGAACAGAAATGAACTGTAGATCAGAACCTACGACCATGACGTCGTCGATGTGTTTACTAACTGATAGTTTGCGAAATTATTACAGTATTGCTTAGGCGGCCTATTATTATTATTATTATTAGATGTTTGGCATGTGTTGTCTCATCAGTTTAGTTGTTTGTTTGGGAGTGACGGCAGCAGACACATATGTGGATACGGGCTAGGTTAACGAAAGGTCTGTGGGTAACTTGCTCAATATCTAGGTAAAATAATGCGATAACAAGATCTGTACAAATTATTCATTGTATTAAAACGATACCGAAATTAGGTATCACAATTAACCTAAGAACCGAATTACTTCTAAGAACCGATTTAATTTATTTCGGTAACCCAACGAAGTATCACAATTAATCTAAGAACCGAATTACTTCGTTGGGTTAACACACTATTCTTTTTGGGGTTGTGGTCGATATTTAATCGCTTACGTCTACCTTAGCCGTATGAATTTGATTCGTCGTCGGAACAGCTTGGACGGCAGCTTGATGAAGAACACTCTTCGGTTACTTCGGAGCTAGTCGGACAACAGCCCAATCTACGTTAAGCATAAACTGAAAATGCTACTATAAGGGAATTGTTCAATAATAGAACTTGGTCACGCGTCATGCCGCGGACTTCGAATGTTGGCTCGGAAGTATGTCGCTTGAAGCTGGAAGGGGCGGACAGCCAGGTACTCCCCTCGTTCGCAACTGTGTTGGATAGGTTGCCCTAAACTTCGCGTATTATTGATTTGACCATATTTTTTTTATTGCATTTTACTACCTAAAGGTAGGAACCTAACCGGCTATAACCTACGGGTACTCGTTTCCGAGTATCGGGAATTATTCATTCAAGTGTTCACACGCGTACTGTAGCACGCGTCGAATTTCAGTGAGGACTTCGGCCGAATGCGAACCAGATATCGCAAACACGACGATATTATTGTATAAGGAAACCATTTGTATTGACGGGTTCGTCTCCAACGATTTTACAGCCTTCCTCACTATATCGCTGTCAGTTGGAAGGATTTTTTTTCGTGTATATTAGATCCAGATCGACGCCCTCGTCTCCAGACAGGGTAGTTGAGTTTAGAAATCCGAGGAAGTGTACTCTCGAGAAATCCGAGAGAGTGTACTCTCGACCGCCCTTTTTTTTAAAGGAGGGTGTTGGCATGCTAATGCATGCCAACACCATGGCCGCCCCCCCTTATGGAACTGTTGACGATATTCAACAGCACCACCCTTTCCGGTGTCGCTTATCGCATTCTTCAGTAAAGGGTGGTGAGATGTGTACAAGCCCAGCCACGAGCACCACACATCCTCCTCACCGTACGGACATGACATTGTTAGCTGACTCTCAGCTGCTTCCCTTCTCTCTCACTCTCTCAAAACCAGACTTTCTCTCAGTACTCTATCCACTTCCCGCCTGTAAACAACTACTGTGGTCAGTAGGGTGTCTGTAGAAAGCCCCGTGTACGTAAACATGCAGTATTTATGACGCATACAGGGGGTGTACGGTGCCTGCACAGTGCTAGCTCTGCTGCAGACCACATTAGTTCCCACTACTACTTAACAAATCTTATTGCGGAGATACTGCCCATATGACCTAACTCTATGTAAATATGACTCCGCTCAAGATTTGAACCTCAGACTCCACAAAACTCTTTTTGGTACTGCCTACCTTGTCCACCAAGCCATGCCCGCAGGCACTCTCGACCGCTCTGCGATGAACGAACTATGAGCACTCAACCACACCAAACGTTTATTGGCCCGGACAGATCTGTTGCCGCCTTTGTGTACTGAGGCATTCCATGGTGAACGGCACTCTACCATCTTCAAAAGATAACCGAAAAAGGCTCAAAGGTTTAGCTAGACCAGCAGCAGTAGCAGCAGCATGCGAGACCGAAAACGCCCGAAATCCCCCAGGGTCACAGCAGTGCTTTTTACCTAGAGCGCTCCAAACGCGTTGCAAGTAGCAACTTTCAACGCGACTTCCGATATATCAGTCTTATTCACATAATGAATGCTTCGTTGTGAACCAACAATAGCGAATGTAGATGACGATATTCGACCTGTTCCTTCGGGGTTTCTCAGTGTTCGCATAATTTCTATTTTTTAAGCTGACTCTCAGCTGTTCCTCTATGCGACAGGCCTCAGCATTCAACCTTCAGGTATTACTATGAAGACCTGTCGGGGCCACCTCTTGCTTACGACACTTTGTCCACGAGTAAAGAAGGCAAAGTGTTCGCATAATAGATTGGCATAAGCCAACGTATATGATATTAGCTATTGTTGTCGCTTAAACAGTGTTATCTCCTGCGAGAGCATCTGTAAGCACAGACGTACGTATACCGGTGTAATATATCGATTCATCTTGACGTAATCAACAAAATAACAAAAAGTCAGCCTCGAGAGATGATCGGCACCGTAAATTATTCAACGATCGACAGTCATGATCGAGGCTGACATATTTAAGTCGTAAAAATTACAAAATGGCTACAAAATTCGAGTGATACCGACAGAGATGTATCAGTAATTTTAAATTGTGCAGTTCAAGCGACGTACAGTTATAACTGTGGGAAAAATTATTTTACGGGACTGGCGAAGCACCAGTTCCATTTTTTTCCGTTGTTGATTCCGCGCAGTACTGATGCTCCCACAGCGAGGCCGAGGTCGGCTGCTCTCGAGGAAGCTGCGGCGGCAGCGGCTGCAGCGTCAACCCCATTTCGCTGTCTGCGGAGGACGGGCAGCACCAGAGTCTAAGAAGGGTGGTCAAGACGATAAGGAGCCTGAAGACACGATTCGTCGAGAACTACCCTTTCCAGTACTACAGAATCCGGCTCCTAACCCTGACGATGGCCGGGTTGCAATCCCTGCTGGGATTGCGCGCGTACGTCGGGTGGGTGTCGTTGGCCCACCGCCAAACGTTGAACAAATGCAAGTTCGGCTTAACGTGGAGGCAGGAGTAAATCGGGCAATGCCTGGTCCTCGCCGTCAACGCCGAAATCGGGCACGTCGAGTGGGCGTAGTGGTCCCACCAGACCTGGACGAACTGCGACGAATGGCCGATGAAGACAGGAATGACCAGGAGCAAGACGGTCGAGACCAGGAGCAAGACGGTCGAGACCAGGAATCCTGATGAACGAGCGAAAATCGCGAGATCGAAGAAATCTCGACCAAGTACTGCGTTACACCCTAAAAATGTGTCTCGACATCGAGACGAAATGTAGCCAACTACATCGGTACATCGCACTACTGCAGCAAAACCTAATAAATAAAGGCTAACTCGGGAAATTCTGTGCCTTGCAACGCAACCATCAAAGGTGACAATCAAGTCAAAATCGAACCGAATTCTAACGGCACGTCACACAAAAAAACAATTACTGCTTTGAGCCTTGCTTTGAACCTTGCCCCCTTTACTCTCGTTGCAATAAAGCTATACACGCCCTTGACTCTCGTTGCAATAAAGCTATACAATACACATTTTTGCATGCCTTTCACCAGTGCATATGTCTTCTCACACACGAATGCACCACGCCATCGAGCCCGACTCACGTAAGTCGTGAACGAGTGATCACACCTCTCTTCACAACAGTCCGCTTGGTCAGCCATTTGCAGTGCGGCCTTTCGGACGTCCACTCCACTTGCGCAGCATGACGCAGTTCTGCTGTTTCCTCACTCTCCCTGCCGATTCCAGTTTGCTCCATGCTGGCCTCGCGCGCCCTTACGGTGTTCCTTCCTTGATGACGGCGATCGTTCTTGTTAGTGTCAGTGGTGGAGTGGAGGCGTACGTCTTGCCGGCTAAGAGGCTGTCGAGCCGCCGGAGACGAGTTTCCTTAGACATTGAAGTCTCCCTTTCTCGAAATCTTCTCTTGAGAGGTCGATCGGTGGCGCGCGGCTGTCACCCGAGTTAATTACTGGAGCACACGAGAGTAGCTGGATCGTGCCGTTGATTGCGATCGCAGCTCCATCGCAGTCGGTGGACAGATCGGGCCTTCCCTCCAAGCTGGATGCTCATGTGAGTGCTTGTCGCCCACTTTTATAATGGACTGAATATAACTGACCCCATAGCATCTACCCAATCTCTCCTCATTCGAGCGTTCGAGAATTCCCTTCCTAGTAATTCGCGTGCCAGCTACTTAGTCAGTGTGTGTATTCCAAGATACAAGCAGGCAGCTTGATCTAGTTTTTCATCTTATTTTGCCGCAGTCCAGTGTGCACGCTTATACGACATTGCGTATTGCTCCGAATGCTTGTAGGCAGTAGTTGGCGATTACATGCCGCTGGGGTAAACGAAATTCATTTCCGCGACTTGTGACGATTTTCATACCCGTGTTTCCACTTGACACCGGCGGAGATCAATACTGTCAGACTAAGCATCTGTCAGTTCCCCTCATTCGACCTCGACATTGCGTTATTAGCAATGTTAGGCTCAACTTCGGCTGGCACTTCATGAGAAAACTGCTTGTTCCTGACCCTTCTCCATTAGACCTACCAAGCGCCTTGTACGCCCCTAACATATTCAATTAGTATTTTTTGGCGGCATTAAATGGCAATTGATTTTAATGGCAGTTACTCTTATTTCATATTATGTTGTGTCTAATATATACGATAGTCAGTGACGCAATCGGTAACAGGGTGCCAGGCCGAGGGCGCTGTTTTTGTTTTTACGAGGAAAGACGGAATATTTACCCCGCTTTCCACACGTCTCCCAAGTGGGAGGGAGCTCCCTGGAAAACCGCTGCGATCCGGCACACCCTCACGGAGGCCTTGAAAACTGGCTGTTCTTGTTGCTGCTTTTGTTTTTGTTTGTTGTAAACATAATATTTCACTAACGCATGGCTTATATACGAAGCTTTCCATTTGTGCTACCCATGTGGATGTCGTCTCATCGTTTTGCGATGGTGGCGGACGTGCTAACGGGTAATGAAAACATTAGGTAGTTCATGCGTTGTTCCTGGGCATGACGCTATTTGACACGCCCATTTTAATAAGCCGTTCGACCGTTCAATGGAGTTAAGTGTATAAGATACTCTACATTTAGCTAGATTCCGTAGATCGAGCAGGATACTCCTCTTCTAACGATTCTGTCACGCTGCCTAGTGTATCCGGCTGTATCTGTCTTCGCGTTATTAGACAAATAATGCCTATTTCACTGCCTGACTGCGCGAGGAGAACCGTTCTCGAGGGCAGGTTTTAGAGGCAGGAACTGCTCCGTTTCATAGGCCTTTCGTTATGTAGCTTGGTAAAGAGACTATCGATTCTTGCTGCAAGCCTCTGATAGTATAGCTAAACGTAGGCAATATTAGTTGCATCCTCCGTGCTTCGAACGTCCTTCCTCGTAGCACTGCTACTGCGCGTCATGTTTCACAGGCATAGCCAGTTGTGATGGTTTTTTTACATGAAAGCGCACCATCGTCGAGGATTACTGGAGAGACCTACATTCGCCGCTGGCTAGAAACATAAATGCAGTGGAGTTAAGGACCTTCAATAACGGACCCTAGTGTATACCATCATTCGGAGTCTACTTAGGATCCTCGTTTTTCATTGATGACGCTGGCTAGTTTCTATGCAAGCTTTAACGGCGATCTTCCGATCTAGTAATTTTGTCTGACTCCTACAGCTTGACTGCTACTCAAGATGATCTCGATTCGGTTAGGACAGTCTGTCCCAGTTTTTATCATCATTCACATGCTTGTGGTCTCGGACTCGGCCGAGATGACCACGGAATCCCTTCTGGACTTGCCCCCACCGATCGACGAGGCTCCACTCGAGGTGAGTACGTTCTCTGCAATCAAAGCCTACCATACGTTTCAGCATTGAGGTACAAAACATTACGAGCCGTCAGTGACCGCTATCATGAAACGCACACTACCCATTCTGCCATTCAATAGCACGTTTTTGCGCTAAAAGTAGTGACCTAGCTGTGCTACATTTGAAATCCAGCCCGTCTACGGGCTTCATGTGGGAGGCGAGTTTTCTAATTTTTATGATACAGTGTCGAGAGTAGAAAGATCCGAGCTCCAAAAGGTCGGCACAGTCGGCGAAGGAAAACACACACAAACACACAGAGAGCTCGCATTTTCTCCTGAGGAATAGTTTGTCTAGAATACGAATTCAAACTGAAAACACCGTTCACTTAAGCTACGAACCATAGGTTTCTTTGACACAAGGTGATCGGGTGGACCTGGGACGACCTCGCCGTGAAACTGAGCTTCGAAGGCGTCTGTGATTCGGTGAACCGATCTCCCGACAAGGTCGTCAAGGCTGTGCTAGACAATGGACGAACGCTCACACCATGCGGTATGTTACGTGAAACCTAGATTTGATACTTAGCTAGTGTTAAATCCGCATAGTGAGATTTCGTTTGCGATTCGGTTTCGCTGGTAACATATGGAGAGCCAACGCTGTGGAGAAGGTTTCTCCATTGGTAAGAATTAAAACCTAAATTCGTTGGCTCTTCGTACGCCGGCGAGTAGCACACGAAATTAACGTTTTCTATATATATATATATATATATATATATATATATATATATTCATCGTACCGTGCCTATGCATATCGTACTTTCAGCGATCCGAAGATGTTTTCTGTCATCGAAGGTAGCGTGCGTAGCGGAAACGAGATGTCGCTGAAAAACAGCCTCAAACTCACAAACCCATACAGTCGTTAAATCCGACTTCTCCCTACCGCCAGAGCTCGCTAATTGCTAGGTATTAACCACCTTCTTGATAGCATGAGAATTCTTTTGTTGTTTATCGACCTATTGTAGTCTCTACAAAGGCACCGAAGATCTCTCAAAAAACACCGCAAACGTAACAGTGAGGAGAAATCGAAAATGACCAATGAACTACGCTGAGTCGGAGGCGAGTCAGATCTCATCACGTAACCCCGCGCCGCCTCTAGCTACGAATCGAATGCGCAATAATTTAACGTGCGGCCCGACGCCGCATAATCTCTCTCAACAAAGAAGAGAACGAACAAGAACAGAATAGTCGTCGCGTAGTCGCTCCGTGTGCCTCGATACAGCGACAACAACTGAATGACCGAGACGATGGCTCCGCCTGTTCCGTTACAGAATACTTCCCGAAGGTGGGCAAACTCGTAACATGCCCGGTGTCATTGCGCATCGAAAACGCCACGTTGACGTGCGCGCTACTGGACGAGTCGGCTGGCGAGCGCGCATGCTCAGGTTTGTACTGGAGAAATGCTCATGCAAAATTGTCGATTTGATGCTGTCATCCACACGACGGGCGGGAGGACGACCAAGTCTTCCGGACATTCGGGGCGACACCCCCTCGTCTCAAAGATGTTCCCGTTTCAGCGTGTCCACAGTCTCCAGCGTATATACGTGAACGGATGCTAGGGACGGCATACATTAGTACAAGAGCAAATGCTATAAACAGAGAGAGAGAGAGAGAGAAAGAGAGGGAGATAGAGAGAGAGAAGGGAACAATTTTCGCAGCTCTATGAAACTATGACGACTATTTCGACCGGATGTTGGCTTCATGTTGTACCCTGTGTGTTTTCAGAGTGCTCCATCGTAATGAGTTCCGCTGAACTCATTTCCCGCAAGTTGAATACCGCCTTTGTCGTTGGAATGTCCTTATTGGCGATGGTTTGCGGTCGAAGGCAGATCCGTTAACGTGCCCGAAATCACGCATGCGGTTGCAGCAAAAAACGTCATGATCGAGGACAAACACACGTTTTCGAACACGTGCTTTGTTTAACAGCACTAATCGCCCAAGATCTACTGGAATCTACCAGGATTTGTTTCGCGTTAAGAAAATTTTTGTATAAGTAATCAGTAGTCGATGGCAGTAGATCTGAAGAAGCAACCTAAGCGAACTTCAATAAACTTTGATTCAAAGACCGTCAGCCGACACCAAATCGTATCGCAATCCGCAATTTTTCAAACGATCTTTTTGAACGCAGCAAGGTACTTCGGATCATACGCATATATATATATATATATATATATAGTCGATGCATGAGTGAAAATGTATTGGTCAATTAGTAGATTTTTTTACTCACGCATCGATTGAAAGCACGTTCTCTAAGTTAGCCCACTAGAATCCGCCAAAGTGTGTTTTGTTTACAGAATTAATCTTCAAAGGTGGCTCTCGTGTTCAATATTTGTAGATACCGCATTTGTCGTTTCGTCATTTCTCACTTTCTATTATACGAGATGTCTATTCAGGATCAGAATTTGATCAGTAGACCTTCAACACGGAGACTGATGGATGGCTTCAAGGATGCGTTTGAAAATAACCAAATTATGTCGCATGTGTTTTTTTGCAAAGGCAAATATATGAGCTCATTATCCCATTATTCTTTAGCCCCGATATATATATATATATATATATATATATATAGACATCCGGGCGTTTTTTTCCAGAACATATTGAACAGCGTAGTAATATCTATACCATTACTATTATTGGTAATATAATAGTCTATATATAACGATTCTATTCTATTCTAGTGGAAACAGTCCCCTCCCACTTCATCTACCTCTGACATTAGGTAAACAACATGTCGATGTTGCAAAGTGCTACAAGATGACGGTGCCCTGTTCCGAGCACCTAGACAAATATCACATAAAGTGTATATATCCTGCGCAGCAGTGCAAATTGCCAACACATAGGACATGTATTTCCGCCGTTATGCGCAGATGTGCTTGGTAAGAGATGGCTCGGCAAGGTCACGCTGCTAACAGGAGTTGCTGCGAGAAATTGCTGCCCTCTGTTTAGAGAGGACGCATGAATTGCCAGATCGACCACCACCATGTGTCGTTTGCTCGCGAGCGAGTCGGGGCGGTAACTCGAAGCAGAGTTCTAACAGCTGGAAGGTTTCTCGTTTATTTTCCCATTTTTTCCCATTTTGGCTTGGGTTGAACTCCCTCCCTGGTCCGAAGTTAATCTAAGGGCATATAATGGATGTGATGTTGGTTCCTGGTCGAAAAAGAAAAACGAAGAGAACGAGGAGCGCTACGATATATCGTGTCACTAATTACCATGCGTCAACTCATTGACAAAACCGCAAGAAAATAGCAACTCTGCATGCATGCAGAAAGCTGGGTGCGATGGGCGTTTGAAAGCGAGTAGATTCGAGCGGATGCCTTAGCAGGGTCTAGGTGCTTGTTGCATAATTAAATCGGCACCACGGAGGTATCGAGTGGCTCGTGGGTGATCTCACACCAGCGCTAGAGTAAATACGGCGTTTGTACGTACATAGATATCTATACTTTAGGGATATGGGACATGTCCCACCACCGGTTCATTTATCCAAGCTGTGTCCTCGATGCTGTTACTGAGCTACCTGACGGGGATTATCTCCAGGATATTCTCCGACGAAGACTGCATCATGGAGAGCAGGGTATCTGCAATGCTACTATGTGATTCTTGTCTGATGCAACGACAGACCTGCCGGCTAAAGGCAAGCCCGACTTAAGCTTAAACTCCCTGTCAGTCTAGTAAACTCTAGTGGTGTTTCGTCCTCGTCTATACGCTGGCTGGGATACATATGTCAAACTTCGTTCGTGCTCGAAGCGAGCGATCGAAGACCGTTGCTAAGAGCGGCATATCACTATCCACCGAGTGCGCGAGGCGGGTCTCTCTCCAAGCTGGCAACTCTCGGTGTCATTCCGGCTGCGTTTACTTTAAGAATTATCAAATAAAACACTTGAACGGTTGTGCTCTGGATCGGCTACGAGCTGACGAGCTTGATCAAGCCCCGCCCCATACTAGAGGGACAGTGGTGATGGGAGCCCACGTCTATATATATATATATATATAGGTATACATATAGGTATAAAATAATCTCGTTAGTATGCAAAGACCAGCAAGTCTGGAGCTATGTAAAGTGTGCTCATAGCCTCTTCATAGACTTCTCGTCCAATGTTTCGGACGCCGCCTTCGCGCCATCATCTTATGAACCAGCTGGATTTGCAGACTTCCTCGTCATATCCCCTTCGTCGCGGGCCGGTTGCAGCTTCGTTGCAGCTTCTACTCAGGATGCGTATGTAATGTTTGGGGGATT
Organism: Stratiolaelaps scimitus; assembly: GCA_019614645.1. Lineage (NCBI taxonomy): Eukaryota > Metazoa > Arthropoda > Arachnida > Mesostigmata > Laelapidae > Stratiolaelaps > Stratiolaelaps scimitus. The sequence goes on along the minus strand of JABWDB010000025.1, from coordinate 157,965 downwards.
TCTCCAAAGTGGAGTGCTTCAGGTGACCACAGCTGAGCGCATTGAGTCGGAACAGGCTCTTCTCTTGCCTATCAAGCTTGTTTATGAATTTAGAAGAGTTGGTACATTTGGCTAGAAGTACTGTACTACTAATGGCACTATGGAGCTAAATAATAATAATGATTCGTCGTAGTTCGACGACATATTACGCTACCGGCAAATAGGTAAAGCACAATGTGTAAAGAATTGAATGGAGGTAGGTATGCAAATATGTATGTATTCTAGTTGAGATTTTAAACTGATGTCGTTTGCCGCTAGGGTAGTAGATGTAGATTACCGGAGAACATTCGTATCAATGTATATGATGCAGTAAAGATACTCGGTGAACTAAGTGCTTTCAAATTTTGCAGTGCGGCCTTTTTAATAATAAAAACGACTGTACAACAGTGTTGATATGAGAAGGACCAAGGAAGTTTAATTACCGGAATTTGTACGTCACATAGCCCGTCCTCTGTAAAAAGCATGAGTAATATAGCGATGATATATACACAGCTAATACTACACTATAATATCTGGCAAACAAGCTGATCATATTCAAACTTGTAGCTAACTTCACGCAAGGGATGAACTGTGTGGAAGGACGGCTGCGGCCGTCCCAGCAGCAGGCCTTTTTCGATCCAAACAGCAGGCCTCAAAGACCTGCCCTGACTCGCTACTCGCACCGGGCCTCTTTAAACGAGGCGTCAAAGCGGTCTACGGTTCCTTTGACGGCTTTGCGTTCTGCTGCACCTTGAAAACTCGGCTCGCCTTTTGACGAAACTCACAGGCCGCTCTGCCGTTGGCGAGAATAGCGGAAGGCTGAACAGGCCAGTAGATCGAGAAAGAGAGTGGAGAGATGCTCACCCTGCAATGGGGTTAGAGCTTCCAGACCAACAGCATCGCCGGAATGGCAGGCGTTCCTCTATTCGACCCGGAGTCTACTACGTGGATGTTACTTTTAGCTCAGTGACGCCTCTTCCAACCCCCGCCTCCGCCACCCGCTGCCGAGGCGTTCCCACGCCAAAAGTCTCGAAGATCGCCATGAGCCAATGCCGCTTACATGCAGCTAGGTAGCCGGCTGGCTGGAAGTTGGCCCGTTACTGGTGTTTGCCTTTGGCCGTTGCTATCAGTATCTCTCGCCTCGGCCACTCCCTTATTTCCGCCAGCCGCTCCAACGCCCACAGCGTTTTCCAGGCTCGCTTTTCCACTGCTAGCACTGTCCCCATCTAGCTGGCCCCGTTCCGCGGGCACCAGGCCAAACTAACGCAGTGTCTTTCGGCGGGAGGCAAGCCTTCTCCCAGCCCCGAACTCCTGCAATCTCGAAACAGCTGCGGGGGAGGTGCGGTGTGGAGGCCGTTGAGTGCCTCCTCTACTGTTTCCAAAGGAGACCGACAGGACGTATATATATATATATATGTATATATATATATAGAGAGAGAGGGGCGTGCGCGTGAGTGTGTGTAGGTGATAGAGTAGGACATTCGGATATTGACGTCGCCTTCGTCGTTAGGACAGACGACCGCTGTGTCCGCCTCCGGCTACCCCACTGACTTCGCTGGGTGGCGGCCTCCGGACGCGGTAGAGTCTACCGCTACTCTGAGGCTGTCAGAGGCGCCTCGAGGCAGTCAGAAGTCAGACTGAGGCGCCTGAGATAAAGAGGGATAGGCTGTTGCTACCGCCTACTTGAATGAAATAGTTACGCCTTCCACCGCTGGCGGAAAGCAGCACCACAGTGCCCATACACCATTGCCTTCCCTTCGCGTTATACGCTTCGTCGTGCTTCAACCGTCACTTCTTGACTGTCGCGTCCGCTTGGTGGCGTGCCAATAGGGTCATCGGGCCGAGACGATGGTATGCACCCAACCACTACGTACAGACGCCTACACGGGCAGAAGGGTGAACCCGACCGGATGCGCCTCGACTGTAGCCGTAGGAGATGAGTTGACTGCAGCAGTTGCGACCACTGCTGCTGCTGCTGCTACAGAAGCAGATGACCTGAACGAAACAGCGAGACGCCTGAAGGCGGACCACCCAGCCAGCCTTAGGATTTAGGGGCGCCGCATGCCTGCCAGCGTAACCGGGGTCATCCTCCATCAGCGAAACAGCCCATTGACTTACTAACTACGTCGTGCGGCTGGCCCACAGCAAGGCAAGGAAGAAATGTGACATAATTTCGTAAATGGGCGAACGATGACCACCAGGAGAGATGCGGCAGGATGCGATGGTATTATATAATCGATGGCTGCCGAGGGCGTGGCTGACTCCCTACACCATTCGGTATCAAGGGCTGATGCCGACGCTTGTGGGCGAGCAAACGTTGCGTTGTTGTAGAGTTCTTTGGTTTTGTTGGTGTACCGGCAACCACTTGTTGTGGCATCGTGTGCATCTGCGTGTGTTAGGTTTGAAAATGCTGTGGTGCTCACTACTAATTAGGTACCCAGATTTATCCGGGCGATAGGATTGCCCTCCTGAGGAATCAGCCTGCCGGCAATGATAACAGCCGTGAATCCATCTTTTCATCAAGATTAAGGGTTAGCTACGAGTATCATGATGTAGAGAGGGTGAGACGTGTTAATGATCTAACAATATTATATCATTACTAATGGATATCACGTAATGCCTATTAACATCCTAAATGTTTGTGTTTTTGACAAATTTCTCTGGTATGGCTACTGTTTTTATATCCCATAGTATCTGCATTCACCACTACGGTTCCAATGCTATGTCGTTCACTAGAGGTTATAAGAAGGCGTCATATACAGAGTATGCTTAAGCCCGTAATTCCACACATATATATATATATCGGTTCGGTTTCATTTTACATGTGTACACAAGGGCTGGATGTGTTTTACAAGTAAAAAAAGGCTGTCTAACTTCTTTAACCATCTCAGAGTACTATCCGTTTTAATACAGTGTTTAGAATACTTTCAACCGATAACGACAATCAAGAAGGGAGATAATCTGCCTCAAGCTGCGGACAAGAGATCGATTGTAAGGAGCCTATTTCTTTGGAGAATACACACAAAACTCAGTCGAAATGTCATGATTACATGAATCGTAAATGGAGCGTATTCTACATAACCAATCAAGAGATAATATTTAATAAACCATTCGGATAACTAATGATAGATTGTTCAAATACCGATCTGTTCTATGTCTGTTATTTTCAAAATGTTGATTGTTTTCGAAAGAGGTCCTACCGAAATTTTCCCACAAAATCGGTAAAAAAAATTCTAAGAGTTCTAACGAGAATTGGCTGGCTGGCTGTCCTGAAATATTAATCGTTTAATGATAATCGCTAATAATAGTAATAATAATAGTAACAATAATTGGCAATAATCTCTTAATGAATCACGTTTGATAATCCCAATGAGGGCTACAATATGCTTTACAGTTATCTCTACTCCGATGATTCGTTTTATCATTCTACCAGCATTATTTAGTTTGGCAGCTGAATACAATATGAAAGGAAGCCCCAACCAATTGTACAATTAATCCATATGATCGTACCTCTCATCAGATGTACCCCGACGATCTCGAGAACTTCGCCTGGCCATTGATATGGGCTGGCGACTAGATGTGCCAAGCACCTTGCCGTCAGTGTGACACAGAGGTAAATTTTTCATCGAATCTGAGGCTGTGTTGTCGTTTTGGTTGAGAACAAAAGGCATAAAAATATAGCCCACGGCGGTGCCCGTTCATATTTCGCCGATCAGCATATGAGAGATATTGGGTGGACCGGAGGTTAATCACAATCGCCTCTCTGACGAGTGTCGGAGATCGTCGGCGTGAAACATCCGGCGACCCTAGAGCTCGTGGTCAGACCGCCGTTGAGATCGCCTGTCTCAACAGCGGTCCCCTGCGGTACAGAAAGGTATAATCGCCCCCGTGTGGAAAACATCATCAACCTTTAGCCTGAGAGGAATTAGCGAGAAATTTTCGTTTAGTCAAAAATACGTCTTGTATTAGCTATGCCGAGGTCACCGGATTGTATTATTATATTTATCTTCATCCTCTCCTGCTCAGCAAGTTTGCAACATATAAACTTTACTTGAAACGTTGGCTCCTCCGTCCTCCCAACGAGTAAAGGTGTTTATTCCTTGCATAGAACCGCGACGCCTACACCATAGCTGTCTTCGCTAGCGTGCTGTGGACAGCGAATATAATGTATAGGACCCGGTTGGGCAGGGCCCGAGTTGGGGGGGGGAGGCGTCAGAGTAGCGCGCGGAAGCATAAAGAAATATATAGAAGCAAGTGAGAGTCTCGCCCGTGAGCCGCAGTTCTCTATGGAACAATAGGTGAGGCCATCGCTCATCACTGAGGCTACGACAATAACCGCCCTTTCGTCCGGCCTCCGGCAGCGACGGGACTATTGGCTTCTCGCTACGACCTCGTTCTGTACCGCTTGCTTCTGCGTGGGGTTCAGCCACCGAGCTCACAAGACATTGCCTTTGCCCTCGACCTCAGCTGCGGGGGCGGCACTTTGCAGCAGTGGCTGCGGTGAGGTCGCGCGCTGTGGCTCGGCAGGGAACAGGGATAGATCTCTTCTGGGCCGGAGCCGCTCCTCGGCCCAACGAAAGGCCAAAAGGGGCCTCGACGCCTGCTGGTGTTTAGTGCATCCCCTGGTGTTATGAGCGTGCGTCGTCAGCCTCTTTAGTCCTAGGCTATTTATGGTCGTAGAGTCTTGTGTCGGCACAAGACTGGCTGCGATTGTCCACAGTGATGAAGATATTTTCGAGTCGTGCCAAGCAGTGCGGCCACAGATACGTACGTACGCCTATTGCAAGCTCGTGATAACTAGAATGGGGAAAGCATAAAGTTACAATAATAGCGCACACGCATTGATCTATTCCGGAAGAGCTACTGAGTAAAGCATGCCACGGAAGTTTGCGGTAACTGTCAACGTCCATCTCTCCGATCCAAAAACGAATGGGACTTGGTGAGTAGAATTTGCATGGCTGAGAGTGGACGGAGCCCAAAGAAGGGCGCCGTATTTTATAGCCAGATTATACTAACCGGGTTACGGTTGGTTGAAGAAGAAATGCTGTGCTCGAAGCTCTAGGAATCGGGTCCGTGCTTGCGGATTGTAGAGCAGATATGTACTGTAATTTTTGAAGACCAAATATGCCGATGATGCACCGGGATTTCGCTGAAAAAGAACGTGATAACGACAATTATTGATAATTGTAATAAGGTCGATAATGTCAATATTGCGTAAAAAGGCCAAATGCCAGCTGCGCCCTGTACTCACTGGACGCCCCTGCGTCAGAAGGGATTCGGACAACGAAATGAAATTATATATGAAATATTATGAATAAATCTATTATATGTAGAACCGATCGGAAACTTGTTGGATAATAAATAATAACTCTCAGCATGATGATGCTGAGACTGTCACACATTCAATACGTCTGTTTATTCTAGTAGCTATTGGGCGTGGAAGCATGTGCAGTTTCCGATCGTTCAGGTTTGTATAATGACGAACTTAGGAGTTGCACACCATTACAGTATATGAGATGTTCCGACATTTACCCCTTCACCGCCCTGTGTTATGGATTAGCACATAAAAAAAGATGTCTGATAACTCTCCAAAAGAACAGAGTAAGGAGTACTAAAAAAATGGCGTCGAAATATCCACGATTAGCAACTCGAGTATTATAGTCTATAGTTAGGGAATACCACAGGCATATATTATATATAACTGTGCCCAGAGTTGAGAAATATATTATTATTATAAAGCGATGCCAGTTGTGTATATCACTGAAATCCACGCGATCACTGAAATTTTTATATCACAAATATCTCAGTTTTTTTCTTTGCTTTGAACACGCAAACGACCTTTTTACAGCTCGACAAAGCACGAGGACAGCACTGTCAAGTATAATCGACAATACCAAATGAATCCCTATGGACGTTTTCCTTTCTATTATAATCCACCCTTAAGCTCCCCACAAGGACAGTAGATTGTGATGCGGTTTTGTGACGGGAGATAGGTCGTTATTATTAGTTACTATTATTATTATTATTATTAATTATTATAGTATTTATTCTATTTTGTGTCTCCAACGATATATTTGGGAGGCACGAACGTATATATGACAATGAAGTGCGACCTCCCATCCAAGAGCCAGACCACCCTTGAGGTTTACCAGCTACCATCACAAGCTACAACAGATCACCGCCACAAACCGTACGACGGGTGTTACAGTAATACTGACGAACAAAAACACAAATGCCTCTTAGCAAATTAATATTCAATATCATTCTCGACATAAATATTTAATAACACCGCCACAGTCGGCTGGCGCAGTTACTACCGCCCGTCATTTGCTCACACATTTCATGAACGACTAATTCGATTTCGCGACGCTCACCATGACGATTAGTCGCTGCTAGTCACTACCGTCGACGAGAGAACTTCGATCGGAAGTTCAAGTTCTATTATCGTTACATCATCACAACGATCAAAACCTATCTAGTAACAAGAAGGCCGAAAAGCAGAGCGCGAATGTAAATATAATCGCTGGTAGTCGTTGATCGGCGATATCTGTATCATATGCAGCATAGTCATTATAATGACAGCTGACCACCACCGTTGTTCCTGGCAGCCGCGTTGCGATGTTCGCATAAGCAATTGGTAGTAATGGCGTTGTTACGGGTAGCTCTTACTTTGTTCATTTAATGAGTCCCCTGGCACACCATCGCTCATGTTCGGCATAATCGAGTAAATGAATTAATTGCGACCCAATAAGCACATTAAGCACCACCATCATGTTGAAGAGTTGCATCGTCCACGTTGTCGTCGTCGTCGTCGTCTTTTACCAAAAAAAAAATTATGCGTAGATCATCCTCATCACTGATCTGCTTTTTCCTAATTAGCCCAATGGAAATGGATCACCATGATTAGAGTACTCAGATATACTTCTTATTACCATCATGTTGCAGCGACACAGTTGTGATAACAACAACAACACTCGTATTATCTAACCGAAAGATACATGGTATAACATAGTGGTATAAAGAGGGAAAAAAGCTACTTCGTTCGTGCTCAGCTTTATTAACTCGCCTGTGCCGTACGAGAGTGATTTTTGTCAATGGGTCCAGTGTTAGTTACTCTCTTTTTCGGGATATGACCCTCAGCATATTAGACATTTAACGGAAGCGATATTGCTTTTTACACCGCTTTATAAGAGTAAGTATGAGTTCACGCACATTACGCATGGTGAACCAGCTGACAGGATACGCGCCCCCAACAACCTATTCCGAACTGAGATTCATCATCGTTCGTCTGCGTGGTTTCTCTACCCAACTGCGTTCCGCGGGCCTTGCAAGCAACGTGTTTCGTCCGAACGCATCGCGTTGGTGGACAATGCATTCACGTGAAGCCACACCGATGGGTGGTTGCCCTTCTACTGAAGACATCCCCACCTCACGGCTATCATTAAACGTGCCCCCGTTAGTGAACAAGCAATTATAGTGCACTCCATCATACGAAGGAGTACGCCGGCATTCGTATTTCGGATAACGATGGTAATCGTCAACAACAAGCCCCAAAAAACGAAGAAAACGATCAATGAGTCACCAGGCGAAATAGGAGCTTAGCAAAACAGCGAAAGGCAATGAAACAACGGCAACACTGGGAAGGCCGGCCGGCCGTTGAGCGACGACTCACTGCTCGATTAGCTCAAACGGACATTAGCGGCCAAACACCCAGCGGTGTCCACGCAGGCGTGTGCGTATCACTGGCACGCATAGCAGCATGTGTTTTTCATGTATAATATATTGTGTCGTATTTACACAACGCTCCTTCCAATAGTACTATCTACATTATTATTATTATTATTATTATGTTTTGCCTTTCGATGCTAGCAGCTTTGAGCTACGATAATGCTCTATCACACCATGACTATTATCCCGATGACGAACGCGTTCCCTTCCGCCATGACAACACAACCAGCGATGACACCGCGCTCGCCAGTGGCTCATGGCGCGGCTCATTCGCGATGACGATGATAGCAATTTCGATTTGAAGACGCACCAGTAGCAACGCGCCAAAGCGCCAATATGCATATGTTCTTGTGTGTGCTGTGCTCGAGGGCGATGTGTTGATGTTCGAAAGCAATTAATGAGTGGCACCGCCGAGTGGAACGACGCGTTGCTTCGACGGATGAACAGAAGCTAGTTAGCTGGCTCGATGAGCGAGGGATGGTGAACTAAGAAGCAGGCTGACGCTGGACATTTATCACGACGCATGGGACACCGCCTTCACAGCAGTGTGGCTACGATGACCAGGTCGATCACTGACCACGTCGCTGGATAGATTCACACAGACGGATAGACGCATGCATGGATGGTTGTTCCGCTGAGGCGGGCAGTCGGGCCTGCCTGGCGATCGGGCGACATCGGCGTCGTCACAAGCCACTCTCACTCCCCCCGCTGCAGATCTGCCCGGTGTGATATCGAGCGCTGATATGCGTCTGCGTATGCATGTGCGTGAGTGCAACGTTCCCCTGTCGCGTGCAATGCTCCCTTACATAAGGGGGGGGGGGGGGTGCTGGCGTTAACTGGCCACGACACTTGCTCCCTCTGTACCGCCACCGCACTGTTCGCCGTCTGACGGAAAGCTCGTCCAGGCCACTGGTGGCCCGGTGTCGCTGATCGTCGCAGTGCTATGATACATCGGATGCACAGGCCTCTGAAGGGGCCACTACAGCTGCAGACGAATTGTCGCGTCAGAGAAGGGCGAACCGGGTGAACGCTCAGACTGCCCGGCGTCACCCGCGTCACCGTGCCCCGCCCCCCCCCTGACTACTACCGGCGTATTTCTCCTTGATCGAGAAACATTTTCTCTCCCCCTTCGACTTTTCTGCCTCTTGACGTCTTCTTCGTCTTGTTTTCGATGTTGACGCCCGCAGCCGACAGCGGAAGCAGATGCATCCTGGGGATGATATCTACCGCTGTCGAAGAAATGGTACCGCACCGAGGTGTGACCACGGGCCCGGCGATGTCATCGTTAACTTCGTATTTTATCATCAACATCATCGTCGTCGTACTAGCCATTGCTACCACCCAAAACATATCGACGACAGCAGCAGCAGCAGCAGCAACAACAACAACAGCAGCAGCAGCAATAACATCAGCAACAACTGCAAGAGGAGTAGTCTGTCCGTGTATCCTCAACGCCGTTTAACCGTGCGTCGTCTTCCGTACGTTTGGGGTCTGAGAAGAAGATCGACATCGTCAGGACCGAAGAAAAATGGGCCGGATGCATTTGTGTACGTTACGACGACGATTTGGCCAATTGGCGCAGTGAAGTACGAGATGGCTTCGGCGGGTTGACGTGTCGGGTGCCGTACACACGGCCTGCCGGATGGATGGGTGGCTTGATTCAGCCGTACGTTGGGGCACAGTGCGTGCCCACTGCCACCCGCTAGACCCTACCCGTCGATCTTCCTCCCGGGGGCAGGGTCCGGACGTTGACGCGGGCGATCTTGATATATTATAACAACATTATAACAAGTGAAATGTATTTTTTGGTTGAAGTGCTCTTTAGTATTATGGATATGTCACTTTGAGGATCCCGAGTCCGCGTTCTCCGGCTTTCTCCCGTCAGAGATTCCATCGTCCAACTTGCTACGCAAATGTGCTACCGTAACAACTGTATATATATATACATATATATATATATATATATATATTTATTTTTTTTTTCTTCTTTTGGGGATTACGGGGACGCATGATGCACATACGTGTTGTGCGCTTCATAACAACACTAGTGTGGGACTGTTTAAATATATATATATATATATATATATATATATATATATATATATATATATGAGTAGCGTGATTAAGAGTGATATTGTAAGGTCTATTTTTCTTACCACATACATGTTCGTGCTCTGGCCCGCGGTTATGCAATATATATCTACCACAACTACCACAGGGTTGGATTAAATTGCATCGAAGTACTTCAATGTCTACGGTACTCGCAATCTATTTCGTCCGGTGAAATATACACAGGGCCGTCTCGAACACATGTATACAAAATAAACAGTAATGGCCAAGAGTTCCAGGCTCGCATCGTAGTTCTATTATCGTTTCTGCATTTATCTACACATGCTCTCAAGCCCAGCAGTACACGTCGCGTTTTGGGTAAATGCTTCATTTAGAAGAGCCGACACTCGTCGCTTGCATAAGGGCATGCCCGCCCGGCGCAGACAGACGTGATTAACAAACAAAATAGACAAGCTCGTATGACAGGAGCTCTCGGAGCGCATCAAGTTTATGCGTTATCTGCCTGGTGGCTTAGAGTGACGCCGTGTGTTTGACACTGGCCAATCATTCGAAATCATAGGAACATAACACGGACGATCAGCCAAGAAGGGTTAAATTGTCATGGCGATATTTTTGGTAAAATCCAAAATGACGCAATGTATAACGATACGAAGAGTTCCTTCGAAAAAAAAAGCAAAACAACCCTTGCCGAAATTCAAATCGGTCGTTAATTCCATTGATCGGGCATGTTTTGCACATTTTAGAAAATGGTACATATATTATAGTAGCCATGGCAAGTTGTAGAAGTTGTGTTCCAGTGTGTCAATATAAACTAAGCTCTTTTTCTTAGGTCTGCTCTCAAATATGAACAGCCTTCACACAAATGTCGTACAAGACATGGAAAAGCCAAGAGTTCTGGTACCTGTGCGTTAGTATCGACAAAGCCTGGCAGAATCCATATATATATATATATATATATACGTCATCTTTTAGCACAACAACAGTAAGGTAATTTTTAACCGCAGCGTTCTGTAAACGGCTTCATGAAATGCCGTGTGTGTGTGTGTCTGCCAAGAAGAACCTCTATGTTCTCCGCTTTCCTCTTTGACGTTCGCGTTAATTACCCGATCACCATCATTAGCATTACGCTATTTGCATGTAAATCCCTTTGGTAATCAATGTTTAGAGTTATTGCAAACTAATAAAGCTACCGAGTAGACCTACACACGAAATGATTGGCTAGTGCCTAGTCAACTGTCGTTCAGGGCAGTGTATCGGTTTAGTACGGTGTCTTCATGTGTATATATTATTATGTTATGTATATATTTCATTGCATTTTTGCCGAAACAATTTCGTTAAACACAGACGTGAATCGAATTTCTGTTTGTTCTAGATTTGATGATCCGACGCCGTCCAGGTTGTTCTCGAACGCGGCCGAACCGGCCACACAAATTGGTTCGACGACATCTTGTCATACGCAACTGTCCAGCCTAAGGCAAGAATACAACGATCATTATAATACCATAATGGAGCATATTATGTATCTAAAATGACTCTCCATTTAATAGATACGCTTCTACTGGTGAACACTCTCTGGCGATTGACCAACACAATGACCACCCGCATTTCTGTTGATAGTCGTGCGGCGTTTTTACATGTGGTGCTGCTTTGCTGCGCGTTGCTTGCACGTATCCGGTAACTCGTATGTGATTACGTGTGACGTTTCGCTGCAGGTGCCGACGTTCGGAAAGCGCAACAAAGCGCACGCACACGTGAAAGCACACGCGGTCGAAGTGCCCGTGGCCTACGAAAGTATTATGAGGACACCAATGCCGCCTATGAGACATCTGTTGAGAGCCAAAGCCAACGATTGAACAAATCGTTGGAAATAAACCCTCCTGAACTCTTCGTTTCATTACAACGTGCCCGAGTCCCGAGTGGTTAGCGGTAGTCCTTGCCGCCATATGGACGGCGCATCGCGAGGGTCGATGGCTCAGCTAGTTTACGAGGGTTCGAGTCAAGGCAATCGATTTTATTTGCTCGGGTTAGCACGATCAGCGGGGTTTTCCTCATCGGCTGCCGATTCACTTCCCGTTAGCTATCTATATATCCAGCCCAAAAATATAGAAACGATAGTTGAACAAGAGATGTTCATTGAACAAAGGAGACACAGCCTCTCTGATGAGGGGCTGTGTCGAGGGGACTGTCTCCGACGTTTACCGATTTGTCCAGGCAGTCGATCCATTTACGTTTGCTTCTATTTGTCATTTGACTCGGCCATAGGCGTTCGGTCGCACAGAAGAACGTATCGACTCCATTGTCACAACCACAACGTCGGAGACAGCCACAGAATCATGCGCGAGCCAACTCAATCCGAATGATCAGCGAAATGGTGCGAGCGGCCGTCTGTTCGTGAGCAATCAAAGAAAAAATGATGCAAGGGAGCGGGACTCTCCAGGCCGACTGTTCCTTACATTTTCTCTCTCTGCAATATGTATTTGTGCAATATATGTATATATATATTTTTTTAATTTTTATATCAATATATATGTGTGCAATATAGATATATATATATATTTTTTTTTTTTTATATATCAATATATATGTGTGCAATATAGGTATATATATTTTTTCCAATTTTTTAATTTACCAGCAGTAGCTGTTGCCCATTACGGCTGCAATACGTTGACGCTGTGTCAGGCCAAGTATACCGGCCTTCCGTACGGCTACAGGACGAATCACGCGTGCGATATATGGTGTACCCGTTGCGATTGTCTGCTGACCCCGCCTTCCACAGACGTTGCTGGGTCACCCATCGTCGCTTCTCCCCGATTTCCCGTGCGCGGCGAACGAAAGTGAGAGCTAATGAGCGATCAATGCACACGTACAGCAACGACTCGTCCGTTAGAAGCTGCCGAGAAAAACGTATAAAAAAACGCAACGGTATTTAGCGTAACTGGTTGCTGTAGGTATTTGTGTGTGTGTGTGTGTGTGTATCTGGCCTCGAACAGTATGAGAGGGTCCTTATGTCGGCGGCTTGGCGCGTGTGCCGACCATCAACGTGTTCCCAAGGAGTAAATATTTCCTCGCCAATCTGCCAATAATATGCACTGATAATTCGTGCGCCCTGCTGTCGACGATCGACTTGCGTGGCTGTGCGATTATCTTCGATCGGCGGGTGCACGGATTATGGCTAAATATGCAAATGATCTATCGATCTCGTGTGATTAAAAACTCCTGTACTTCGGTCGCTTTTCGTGACGGAGATCCAGCGAAAGGCCTATCAGCGCAGTGGTCGACGTAATACCGTCGTCGTTTGAGGCTAAATTGGCTGGCATATATTTTGTTTGAAGCGATTAACTGTCGAGGGAAGAGTGAAAGGAAGAGAATGCATAGAGGAATTGCCTGTAGTAATCACAATGTTAGTATTTCCTATTGATTACGATAGCGCAAGCTGTCGGCGAAGCTAGGACCGGCACAGGGGTCGAACGAACGATACGAGCATTTTATAAACTGAAGCTTACAGATAGTATGCTTTAAGCATCGGATGCTCACTAATGAGAACGTCTTTACCTCTGCCGGACTCAGCATCGTAAGGTTTGCTTTTGCAAGATTTCAACGCTTCTCCACTCTCACTCAATGCTCATCTTAGACTAATTTAATTGATTAAGAACTTTCCACTTGGTGTCGACCACGAAAATCATACTCTCAAATATGCACAGTTGAGACAGTATGACACACGATGAGTTTCACCATTTTTCTTATAACCCCAACTTGCTTGACCCTGTCTCTCTGTCCGTGTCTCTCTCAGCGGATTTTTTCTACGACAAACACAAACTCCGCGTTTGACGAACCCATACTATATTTGACCGTCAAACCGGAACTGGCGCAAACGAGACGCGGTGGCGTTTGGTATAATGGACGAGTCATCACCTTCGTCACCGATGGATCATCCTGTTCAGCCTCCTCGTCATCCTGAACCTCTTCGTCCTTCAGTGCCCTTCCATAACATCCCATCCAGAACAGAAGTGCGTCAACAGGCCGACGGGTCGGTCGGTCTCGAAAGTTCCTCTAGTATGATCCATATAGTTGGGATGAGACGATTACTCGATAGGTCGAACGCTCGGTTTCAGTAGAAACGGCGAGATTGTATTTCCTCAAGAAGGGCTTAGACCACCCTCGTCGCACATTTGCCACACCTTTGCAAGTGCATATGCGGTTCTGTTCGTTTGTGGTGAGACTTGTTACTTTCTTTCTATAAGCTTCTCTGACGTTGTTGCCCTCGACATCCGCGCCGGCTCCTCGTCAGAAGGCCGAGCCTGCTGCAGCCTCCATCGTGCTACCGATCTCGTCGTCTATGGCAGGAATTGAATTTCTATGCCGACGACAGTCGAAGCACTGGTCGCCGAACGTAGTGGTGGTACATGATAGCGGTGCGAGGAGGGGGACGGCGGTCTCGTCAGACCTCGCTCGATAGACAGATGGAGAGGAAACAGAGAGAAAATCAAAATTGATTTCTTCTTTTTCGAGGGTCTGCCGCGCCAAGGATCGAATCAGTTCCAAGAGCAGAAGGATCGCTCCGAGCAATGGTCGACCAACGGGTGTCATCATTGAGTTACATTGTCAGAGACACAGAGATTACTGCAGTTGGCTACCAGCTCGCGTATCGTATCGCGTTTGTATCGGTTTCACCGTACGTTATCCATTCCTTTTGAACAAATCATACAGAATATCTTATCATGGACATAGGTCTTCCATGCTCTTCTCCCGCTCGCCGATGCAAATGCGTGTTGTAGAAACGACAAATAACGAGAACTGCAGACTTGAACGGCGGCGATATTTAGAGTGAGCTGTTTTGAACTTTCGACATTTTAACGAAACCGGCAGATAGAACACCATCAGTCTGTCAAAGGAACGGGAGTGACAGTATAGTTAGTTTTTAGCTGACCAAACGAATTAAAGCTATCTAGCTTACTAATTAACTTTTACAATTATATTGTATTTGCCTCGATTGTACGAGTATTATAATTGAAGGATGTCATTTCGTTATTGAATAACTGAGCGTTAACCATTTCAACGGCTTCTTCCAGAAGGCTTGTCTTCGTCGCCTTTGTGGATCACGCCTTCCGAACTCGCCATAGAACTAGCCGTTTTTGTCCTCGCTATTATCGTTGTAATGTACGTGGTGCGGGGACACTGCGGGGACGCTCAACTGTTCTTTTAAGAAGCAAAACATAGGTGGCCCCCTCTACGATGTCATAGTATGGATCAAGTTTTATTTTAAATGGTTTGTCTCATATACACACGCAGTCGTCATGTCGTTTACGAAGACTCGTCACTCGCCGCGGCGCGGAGATATGATACAAACATATTTCACCACACGCAAACTCGATTTCATAGCATACCCATCCTCGCGGAGGGCGCAGCAGGACAGAACAGACTCTCTTTGAAGTTGATCGAGACCCTGAATAGGCGTCAATCTATTCATACTGTGTGCTCCGGCTATTAGCATCACTGTGAAACGTTCCCTCAGAGACCTATTCAAGGTTGCATTCGGCATCGAACGAATTGAGAATGAGGCTTACTTTCATGCATATATGATTTGAAGCTTTTACATCAATTTGTAATAACCTTGCAGGACCTTGAACACTCACACACTTAGATGAAAACATGTATCGCAAACGCATTTCTATCTGAAAAGGACCAGCTCTTAATATTCAAATAGCTCATCTTCGCCGAGGTCGACGTCTGGAGTTATTGATGTCAGTCACTGGATGGAGTTGATGCCGCTTGCGACCTTCCGACTGAGAGCGCTACCACTATGTTCATGCTAGCTTTAGTTAAACGTAACTTTGCGAAATGCCGACCTGCAATAATTAGCTAAGTATCGGTAGCTTCTTTCCCGCAGAGCTGCCGAAGAGCTTCCGCTAATAGACAACGGAGGGAAGCATATATATATATATATATATATATATATCTATATATATATATATATATATATGTAACCAACGGGTGAGTGCTGCAAATGCGCTGTTTTCGATTGATTTGTTTAAGGCCAGATCGGGGTCCAATTTTAACATACGGTATTTAACATGTGCTAAAGCTACAAGTGTGTGTGGTAAGGCAGCATCGATTTAAAGTATACGGTAACTGGTCCAGCGCATACATAACTGAATAGTTGTTATGTTGAATCGCGATAGAGCGCCCGTTCTGCCGCGAGGAAACTCTGTGGCCGAGATAGCCAACGGCTCCCAGAATTCATCGGCTGGTACACGACGAACTCATCGTCTACCGCATTGATTGCCGCTGAGACGATCGTTGAACGCCGACTCGTGGCGTGGATACTCCTGGATATTTTTTGCAATATATTGAATATGGAGAAGAACGACGGCTTCTGCGAATCGCAGCGGGAACGCCAACGAGCTGGGCGTCATCGGTATAATGTAATCCGTTTGTTGTTCTGGATACATATCGTTCCTACAGATGAAACATGGTGGACGTGGATATTCGAAATAGGGCCCCTGTGCCATAGCTTCTGCTAAGAATGAACTCGATTACATCTGTTCCATTTAGTTCAATGGTGGCTTATGATTAGTGGTAGCACGCTTAATGGAAACCCCTGCCAGGCAAAGACCAGCTGAGGATCAGTTAAGAGAAAAGAATGAAGAATCAAAGCGTAATCTTAATAGACTATCTATCATATCGACCGACTTCCTCCGCCGAAAGGGACGATCACGTGAACACAACGATACGGCAGTCTTTAGTATTTGTTTGTATTTGGTACGAAACGTGCCCGTTGATAGAGCTGATTAAAACGAGCGGTTTCAACCCGCGGCCGGTCAGCCATTCAATTTCATCTCGGTAGGATATCGTACAGTGTTGATAGTTGGAGCAGAAGTCAAAGCAATAAGCAATGAAGCCCGCAAAGCGGACACCGACGCCTGCCATCGAGCCACGAATGCCAGCTGAGGGTCAGCCCTGGGGAAGCGTTTAGCAGAATGCAAATAGCAGATACCACTTCGTGTATTTGTCCCCGTAGGGAATACAAATCGTGCTCACTTGTCTCAGGAGAAGGGGCGAGCTTATTTCTTCAAGAACCCTGCCGTCGTTCCACCATAGAGCATGTGCAGTTTCGCGCATCTGGCCGTATGCATCCTCCAGCTAAACGGAAAATTCGTCAGATCAGCTGGACTGATCCCACTGATCAGTCTAGCGATGCCTAGGAATGCCTAAACGTGGGTAGGAGTCGCGTATCGGAGGCGGGCCAAAAGAAGGATCCCCTGACGCAAACGAACGTGCCCGCTAACAATTAGTCATGCCATTATCGCCGCCGTAGCCGTCAGCACCAGCAGATAATGGTAAATTGTCGTAAGATCGCCTAGACAGGCACATTGCCATCGTCGGCGACAGACGACGGGCAGGGGACAAGCGAATCCGCCGTGGCGACGCTGCTCTGCGGCGGCAGTGGTCACGGCGTCGGCGGGCGCTGCACATGAGCTTGAACGACGTGCTCGTTGCTGTTATCCCTCAGGGTAAACGCTCATTTACTGCCTCGGACGAACACACTTCGTATGCGAATCAGCGGATATACTCGCATATATCGCCAATCAAATAGTCTCCTTTATGCTAGCTATATGCAAAAGGCAGCACGTCACCACGCGAACAGCCGGAGTTAGATTCGTTCGGATTATTGGGAGGATCAGTTGAGGGGGTTAGGAGAGGAGGCTGAAGGAAATAGTAGTCTGGCCTGGATATCGTTTTTTTTTCTTTTTCTTTTTTTTTTTGTGTTCGAACCAACGAAAGAGTGAATCAACCAACCAACCAACCAACCGACGCGAACATAATAGTATATGACACTAATGCGCAAAGCGGTGCCACCACGGCGCTTGGTCATCGACATTGTAGTAGTTGTTTTATTGTTGTATGCGATCTTGGATTTGAAGCGCTGTTCTGCTGCGAGCGGACCATCTGGCAGACGAGCGAGCCTGACAGTCGAAGGAATCGGCTTAGCGTAACCTTTTCTATCTCGTCAATGAACACGGACTTAGCGCGCTGACTGGAAACTGAGGCCGCTGCCGCCGCCGCCGCCGTCGTTTGCCGAACACGAATCCTCGCCGAGAAATATGACAACAAGCCAATGATCGCGGACGAGCAACAAACGAAACGCAAATGTGTTGGATGAAAAATCTGAATCCGACGACTCTCGCGCCGATGGGGAGATCTTTCTTACCAGCGTCGTGTGTATAGTCCGACGCCATCTAAATCGTATGAACTGGTGTGTGTGTCGGCGTTCGTTAGTCTCGAGCGAAGCGGCCATTGAATCATGAGCCGAGTCAGTTTTCAGCAGTTGACATGGAGACCGTCTGGGGGTTCACAGCGTTCGGTGACGACTGTGTCTCCGGCGGGCTTACGCGGATGATGTATGATCACAGACACTGTCGTGTAGTTCAAAGACACGAGCTCGAGGGCTGCTCGGTTGAGTAACCGATTACTTGAATTTGAGAGAAAGATGAAGAGAGTGGAGAGAGGGGGGGGAGATAATTGAAACAGTATTTTCTGTTAAAGAAAACGGCTGAAATTTTCTCGTGGTTCTACACAGCTGACTTGGGGTTTAGTTGTGACTGTACAAAATCAGATCCCGGCTCGGTGTACACGTTTGCACTACAGCACCTTTTTTTGGAGGATACGACGCCAGAGCCTTTGGAGTTCTTTTAGAGGATAGTCACTCGACAATTGTTAAAGGGTTGTACTGGGTATCTTATAAAGGTTGTCGCCTTACGACTCTTGACATATGTATAACGTGATCAAGATTACCTATAGGATGACACGTAGTTATGCAGACCTAGAAGCCTCGGTATTGTAAATTCATTCGTCGTTTCTGTACGCTGTGGCAGTGCGGTACACACTATTACGGTGAAAAAAAAATAAAATCGCTAAGAAAAGCATCGTCCACGCCGCGACTTCGATGGGTCACAGTAGTTTGTGTAGCAGTCTGCTGATGCGGGTCGCTCAAGTTTGGGCTCCGTTTATATAATAATAGATGACACATATATATAAAACCGCTAAAAAGCTAATACGGCCGCACAAGTGAAAACTGGTACAAGGCATCCAACCAACTCAGGCTTTTTTGCAGCCAAATAACATCCATTCGTAGCAGCTTGATGGTTCTCTGTTGACGGGGGGGGGACTAATCTCTCGTCTTGATAGTCACTTTTGTCCGCGGCAGCATTCGTTCGATAATCTAATCTTCATTGAATTGTCTCCGTGTCTCAATCACATTTCTATTGGGCCATTACAACGGTTGAGGCCATAATGGGGCTCGCTGCTCATTCGCTCATGCCCATTTGACATGTTTCTCTGGCTCTCCGTTGTGCATCAACATTGGTTAGGGGCGACGTCCACACAAAAAAATTCAATGTTTAAGCACAGGGACAGCAACTAAGTATGAATCCGCCGCCGGACGACGGACGCTACGCATGACTTCTGTTCTTCGACTCCGGTCTCCAAGTCGCCACTGCTAGAAGCCCACCGAAGGAGTCGTGCCGAATGGTCGTCCCAAGAACGACGGCAGCAGCAGCAGCAGCAGATGAACCGTTATTGTTCGATACACAACATCGACTCACAACCGCTGCCGCCGCCGCCGTCTTCGACTTCGCCTTTGAAGAACAAGTTGACAGGGGGCGGTAGCCTGCAGCAGTGGGGCGGTTAACGAATCAAAGAGGCGCAGCAGCGAATAGGCAGTGCCAACTAAGTCAACTGCTGACAATTACGGTTATCCACGAGCCTCGCCGATGCGCGCTACACAGACAGAGAGAGAGAGTTCATGCTCATGTGTGAGCGTCTGAGTCCAGAACAGGAAATTTGACAGGAAATACAACACAATAGACGGCGGGGTTGCGGTGGCCGCGGCCGTAGAGATGCTGGCGGCTAGAGTCGCGACAGTAGCGGCAAGAAAAGCGGCATCAGTGAAAAAATAAAAACACCACAGGGGAAAGTGCGCGTGTCCGTTCGTTCTTCGTCACAAAAAAAAACTGAAAGACGAAGTCCGCCTGTTCATATCTCGCTGCGGATACCCCCCCCGCCATGTGCAGGGGTGTGTGAACACGTCTCTGTGTGTGCGTGTATATGCGCGAGTTGCTTTCGTTTTTCCTGCGAGTTTTTTTTCTCGCTCTCTCTCTCTCGCTCTCTCTCCGTGTCATAGGCTGCACGACAAAGTGTGTTTGCCGGCTCGTGCTCAGCTCGTGATGCTGGTGGTGGCGATGTGTGATGATGAAGGCGGTGAAAATGCTATTATAGGACGCATTCCCTATGGAATATATATATATATATATATATATAGTTGCATGAGGATGCTGGCGATCAAGAGGAAAAGAAGAATAGCCAGCATCGTTCAGTTCCGCATTTTGTCGCGGGGACGACAAGAACAATAAGAATAGCAACACCAATAACAGCAATAATAATAATAATAATAATAATATCAACAAAAACAGCAACAAAAGTAATGTCAACAACAGAAACAACAAGAACAACAATAACGATAGCTGATTTTCTATCAGGGCGGCATTCTTGCGACAGTAACTTCACCGTCAACAATATGAACAGCAGCTGCCAACCGCCACGACAACGACTATAATCTAACAGAGTCAGATATGGACGAACAAGAGCCTCGGTTGGTACAGCTGGTGAGTTCGAGCGTGAGTTGGTAAGAAGAGTTGAAAGGCGGGCATCTTACCAATTCGTTACCAATACTCGATTGGACAAGGTTTGTCATGTGTGTGCGTTAGTGCTTGTTTGTTAAATATTCCAGCGTAACTGCAACCTAGTGCAGACAGACAATAGCTCGCGATGGAAATAATGAAGATTCTACACAGTGGCAACAGGCTTAGTAGTAAAAAGC
The DNA here is from genome assembly GCA_019614645.1 of Stratiolaelaps scimitus. Taxonomy (NCBI): domain Eukaryota; kingdom Metazoa; phylum Arthropoda; class Arachnida; order Mesostigmata; family Laelapidae; genus Stratiolaelaps; species Stratiolaelaps scimitus. The sequence goes on along the minus strand of JABWDB010000025.1, from coordinate 137,273 downwards.
TATTTGTCATAGTTGCTCAGTTGACTCGTCATACTCGCTTGAAAAAGGCGGAGACTCTCACAACGAAGATCTCCCGGCGGGCAACCCTTGTCAGCCCCATGGACCAGCATCAGCCAAACGTGGCGTCGAGACGTCGACAAACAAAAAAAAACACAACACTCTCGTAAAGAATAAGCACGACTAAATATCAAAATAACAACACAAAACTTAACATAACCACTTTACATTTCTAACGTGACAATAGGGTCGAGAAGGACACCACAGCCGAAAATAGCGACAACAGCGTATCTCGTACGGTAATTTCCATCGATTATTTCCAATATTATATAATTCCACATACGCTGCTGCTGCTGCTGCCGCCGCTGTGACATGAATTTTCCTTCCTTTTTTCTAGAATTATTTTAATAATATTTGTTTCTTGCTGCTCATTTCGCCGAACGGCTGATCCATGAACGGCAATCGCAACGAGCCAAACGAAACTGTGCCAATATCAATAATAATCGTGTCAGGTCGAGCATAAGGACGCCTCGTCTGTCTCCTGCAGCATTTTAGTGTATCATAGGTCTATTTGCATAGTGTCGAATATGGGATTGCCTCCGCCACTGACTGCTCTGACTCGTATTTTATGTTATAAGTCAAAACTATCGACTCGGTTCAGACGTCTCAGCTTCGTCTGAGCGGACCCGCCTTATAATAATAATAATGATTATTATTATTATTAGTAGTAGTATTAGTATTATTAGTATTGTATGTGTCTGTGTCATCATTAAAACGACTACCTCGTTATCGTTTCCGGACCGCGCACGCCCGTTATGACGATGGCAGTGAACGTTAGTTACGTTGGCAAGCGGGGCACCGACGCCGGCGACCGCCACCAGCCGATTACCATCAGCTACATTAAGAGCTGTAGCGCCGCGCTGGCCCGACCAAAGTGCCGCTACTCGTCTGCGCCAGCGGCTGGCCGCTACTGCCACGATGGCATAAGTTCACCGACGTCGTCGTCGTCGTCGCCACCGCCATCGAGTTGTCAGCCGTAATTCGGCATAGGTACGGGCGGAGTGACTGACGGACGGGCGGACAGACGTATCCAAGTGTGGACCATGCATGCGGGACCTGAGCGGCGATTCCCCGGGCCGAAGGAAACACCGAGACAAAACACGAGTAGAGTGTAGAAGAAGATAAAGACGAACAAAGTTCGAGCGAAAGACGGCCACGACGCGGTGCTGCGTCGATGGATGCACGACCCAATCGAGGGTGGTGTGTCCCGCCACTGGCCTGGCTCGCCACGTTGGGGTCGACCGGGCGAAGAGAAAACCGAGCTCGAACGGGCGAGATCTCGAAGAAAATCGAATTAGCTAACGCTAGCTGCAACAATAATAATAATCGTAATAATGAATGGCCCGGGTAGAATGATAGCACACAGACGCTGTATTTGCTATGTATATCGGGTGCAATAGGGCCGCGCAATGCGACTCCCCAAACGAGAGCTATGAGTGGCTATGAACGACAAACACCAAATGGCCGCCACCACTGCGGCGTGAGCGCTGATCTGACGGCGAGCGCCATTGTCCTGTGGCGACTGATGATAATCCGACGATTGGCCGACCACGCAACGGCTGATAACGGCTTCGTTGAACGCAGTGAGATAAGAGATCGGGAGAGGGATGGCCAGCTTATCCGATGTGACATTTGATTACTTATTTTAAACAATTGTACGATTGCCAATAGATGTATAATAGATTCGATTGAAGTGAGCGTCTAGAGAGAATGAAGATGGCTTTATTATCAGAAGGAACTTCCCCTCGTCGATATGCTACTAATGAATGATATATTTTGGAGTGCTGCTGCGAATAAATGAAATACATTATGCGCATATATTTCTGTAATGGAATAGAAAGGGTGGCGTGCAGGCGTCGTGTTAATATGTGTTATGTATATGTTATATATATATATATATATATATATATATATATGTATACTATGTTAATAGCTGAAATTACTGTGCGGTTCTGTCTTTGGGGCGGTGCTTTGCCGGTGATGTTGGCAGTTCTACATTAGTGGCCGTGGGCAATGGTAGCATTGCAACTTGGTGGCAAAAGAGTGATTGTGCGGAGAATAGTGGATTTCACACGCTCGTCTTTTTTTTCTTTGGAAGAAACGCATACATGAGTAGATGGAGAAAAAACCTGCCACCTATACACTAATGATACTATGCGCGTCATCACACTAATAACATTGGGCTGTCTGATCAGTTTCGCCTGAGGGAACAGGTTCGACGATTTGATGCTTGGTGAAAATATATTCACCGATTGAAGCACAATTCCTAACAGAGAGACTTCTTACGCATAGCATACCTATACATGCTTCAAGTGGAGACACTTTCATTTAGGTTGTCCCGGTAGCGAACACACGAAGCTTGCCAGACGACACGTGTTAGTTAATCGAGCGTCTGACTGTTGATTGCCGATCAGATTAATCGAATTTAAAGCCCTTCTATCCATTTGTCTCTCTTTCTACTTGTTCAATTTGCTTTTTAGAAAATAACCGATAACCAAATATATATGTATATATATGTATGTATATATATATATATATATATATATTATGGAGTTTCTTGTGTAATATAAACGGCGACCGTGATGGCTATTGGCACCCACAGTTTTCACGGCCAGGTGGTGGTAATGCTAGTCGCCCTGTGGAGGATGTATCGGGCCTCATCGATAAGACCGTGTTCACAGCGAGAACGCACCGCGATATCCAATCGACGAAGTGCAATCGCATCGAACTGCAATCGATTCTTCCCACGATCGAACAACGATTAGTCTTGCTGCTCCCCATTGGCTACGTGTACATTCTACACGTATATGCACATACATGTAAGCGAAAACAACAACAAAAAAAAGAAAACGCGCCAATCTGTATGTATATGTATAAACAGATATTGTACATATTGTGCGAGCGGTGCGAAGTGCATGTGTATCTCGGTGCGATAATGTATTGCATAAAACATTCATGCCGCTGGATGCGCCATGAAAAGAAGAAGCATTGAAATGCAACAGCAGCAGCAGCAGCAAGAGCACACACACACACAAAATGAAAAAGCTCGCGAATCCGTGGCCCGTAGCAGAACCGTGGAATAGAGTGTGGACAGGGCTCGATCGATCGCTGGATCTGATCTATAGCCTGTGATGGAAGTAGTAGCAGTAGCAATAGTCTTATATTGCTAGTGGCTGTCGTAGCTGACGCAGTTTAACCGCAGCGGGATTTCATGACCGGTGTGCGGGCGAATTTCTGAATTGCGCGAACTAGTTGCTGCCCGCTGCCTCGGGTACAGGACGGGTCGGGCGCGATCCAGTTTGACGTGAAGTCGGGCCGGACGGGCGTTGGGCGTTCTTGTAGTGTCAGAGCTGGCGGCAGAATCGAGTTGCGCCCGAGGCAAACCGCCCGAGAATGCGCATAGCCGGCTGGTGAGTTCGAACCATCAAAAAGGGTGGAATATACTCATTTGAGTGAAAATATAGGAGGAGAACTAAAGAAGTCGCTGGCACAAATTTTCCCCGAGGCGGCGACGAAGGGGTTTCGGGGGAGGGCGGGGGGTGGTGGGGTGAGGAGACGCTAAACAACCCCAAGCTATAGAACGGCGACGGCAGAGGTCGAATCGTGCTCGAGAACTCAGGGCTTTATCACGACGGCCACCATAGCAGTTGGACCGCCATATATAGGGGAATCGTTGGCCTCGGCAGACCAACGGGAGTCTGCGCTCTGCCAGCACAGGATAGCGTGGATAGCGGAGTCAAATGTGGGTGGGGATGTTGACAGCATTTACTTGACGATGAGCAGAAGCACGACGGCTGATTTCGCCGGGTGTCTACTTCTTGTATCAACGTCCACTATTGACGGTGTCCAAAGACGTCTTCTGGGTGTTGTTATTTGCTTGTGGCGCTGTGCCGAACCTCTGTCAATGTTCGCTGTAACAGTTTGACAAGCACGTCAGTCCGCCGCGCAGATCAATGGACGCCAGTGGACGCTGGCTGGAGTCGAGAGAAATAAAATCCCCGCTGCCGTACCGAGCAGACTGTGCGTGTTCGTCTGTGCACTGTGAATGTTGATGAATAGCTTTTTCATGGGTGTTTTTTTTCGCGTTGGGCTCGACAACTAATACCGGCAACGGGTCCGGCCATGCTCGCGACGGGACAGATCTTCCAAATGGGGAGGTACATATATATATATATATATATATATATATATATAGATAGATAGATAGATAGATAGGAGATAAACGAGAGATTCCAGCAAGAAGCGGGCGAGCGATTTTATTTCTGCCTGAAAAACTGGACACAACTACAGCCGCCACGGAAACATTCTCGAGTCATTTCCCAGACGGCAACGACAGCAGCAGCCGAAGCAGCAGCGGCGGCTCCGAGTGCATCACGGTGCTCTTCATTCGAAGATCATATCATGTGCGGCTGTCCCACGGACGACGGCTACCGCTTCGCCTCGCAGTGAGTGATTTATTACTGGTCGCTGTATCAGCCTGGATGGCACCGTTGCTAGCTGAACATCTCTCATCGTTGATAGCCGATAGGATAAAAAGAAAAAAACGAAGTACGAAATAGAAAATTGGAGAATGAAGTTGACCGCTGAGCTAATTTTCGAACAACCTCGTGAAGAGAACAAGTTCGTCAGGAACTTCGACGTCTCGTTCGTGTGTTCTTGACACGAACAGCCGTGATGCGGCTGCTTTAAGGATAAGCCGACGAAGTCAAGACTTGACCGAAAGTGCCGCTGGTGAAGTTCCACGACCGAGTCGAGCTGAATTCACCCAATGGTCATTTGCGCAAACAGACGATGATGGTGATTCTGAAATGAATCAACGATAGGTGGCGCTCGTAAAAACGGAGGCGTGCAATCGATTTCGGGCGCCCGGGGCCGGGGAGGATGATCTATGCGGATGATTTAATGCTGTTGGTGTTACTCAATAATAAAATGATTATTACTGACAGGTTTGTGACACTGGTCTGGCGAGACTTCTGCAAGATGTTCTGGTGATCGTTGCGACATCTGGTGAGGGAGGGGGCGAACAGGGAGAACTCGAGCTAGTGATGCTATCGCTTGTTCGGTATCGACACGCGAATGACCAGCGCACGTAGGCAAGATCTTGGCGGCTAGCTGGCGAATCAGACGTCACAGTAGCACGGGTGACTGGCAGATTGTGGCAAGATTGCAAGATCGCGGCAACATGTATCTGACGTGATGCAATAAAGGGTATATGTCTCGCATACGCCTACATCGATCGATCGATCGCTCGAGCGAGCGGGCGATCTTCGCGAACCCGTAGCGGAATATTGAATGTCTCCAAATCTCTCTTCGTTTTAAATAGTTCCGGAGGCGGTACCGTAAGCAAAAACAAAGTTAACCACTGAAACGATTTAGACGCGCGGGGCTGACGTCGCACCTCATCCACCCGCTTGCGTTTACTGGCCGGCTACATTACGCCGTAGACATCTTCTGCCATAGCAAAGTTAACAGGGGGGGGGGGTACGGCGTTTCCAAATCGATTTCATCTTCGTCTTTGTCGCCAATTTCGTCGACGACGCGCGGCCGCCGCCGCCGCCGCCATCGGAGTGAGAGACGCTTTGGACGCACCCCGAATGCTTCCCTCAGCCGATTCGTTCCCCCTACTTCCTGGAGTCGCCGTCGTTGGCGGCGGCGGCGGCGGTGGCGTTCGCCGCGCGTCGAGGGCGAGGGCAGGGAAGGGTCCGCGCACCGGCAATCCTCTGCCCCTAACGCGACCCTCACATGGCAACTACATAACAGCATCGACGCGGGACCCGCGCCGCCAAAAGTGAAAGTTCCCCTCCGGGTTCAGGAGTACGACGCAGCGGTTGCCGTGCGACCGACGACACGACAACAGGCTATAGGGAGGCAGTCGTTGAAAATCGTTTCCACTCGCCGGGTTCAGTTAGCGAGTTCGCGTCACTTGGACAGTCACACACTTGTGTATTTGCTTGTGCGATTTGACCGCTGTTGCATTTTGTGGTCGTTGTTGTTGGTGTTGTTGTTGGTGGTGGTTGTGGTGTTGTTGTTTTTTCTTCCACTGGGAAAAATGATGAGGACCCAGCTAATTGCTGCGGTGTTCGTTGCCATCGCATGGTCGATTGAGGCTCAAGAATTCTCGACCACGATTCGCATACTGAAAAGCAGCGATAGAGTGAAAATTGGCGGTCGCTCGTACAAAGTGAAGCGTACGAAGGGCAATACGCTGGCTTCAGATCGAAATGGATCGTGTGTGTTTGATGGTCAGCTATTTCGACACGGTGGAAACGTTCAGCGAAAGGACGCGTGCGACAAGTGTATGTGCTTCAGTGGCGAGGTCCTCTGCTGGAAGACGCAATGCCCCCCAATGAAAGTGGCTAAAGGCTGTCGCGAGGTGCGCCGCGAAGGTGTTTGCTGTCCCCTGTTGGAGTGCGATCCCGAGGTTCCTCTGAAGAACCACAAACACCAGGGATTCTCCGCTAAGAAGCAGCGGCCATTTATTCCGCTGCCAAGTAAAGTGAATCGCTACAAGAACGTTGAGTGTGAACTTGACGGCCGCAAGTTCCTGTACGGGCAGATTGTGCCTCAGGCATCAGGCGCATGCATGGAGTGTCGCTGTGGTCTCGAGGGGCAGATGAAGTGCCGAACGCGGAGGTGCCATCTCACTGGCGCACTGGATCTAACAAAGGTTAGGCAAGGGAATAATAGGGGATGATCTTCGCCGAAAGCGTTCTCGTCCATTTGGCATAAATGCTGAAGGGTCTCAGTCGAAAAAACATTTCCTTCTTTCCTTGATTCCGCCCTAAGAATAACGAGCAGTGGTGCTAGAACCGCAGTTGTCTTCGTACTCGACTCGCTGAGTTGTTCCCGAGGGCAATACTGCTTCAACTCTCTTAACCAGCCTCAACATTCCCTATAAGTTGACGATCTAACGTTGCGTTTGGCGTTTTTGTACCTGCGTTTTGAGAAGATAACGAAGTATACATGATGACTGTCGGACAATCTGATTACCTGAGCATATACTGTGATATATGATATAACAGTTTATTACGCATTATCGATCATAAGATTCCTTTTTTTGAGCCCCTTTTTTTGCCAACTGCACTAGAACCTAAGATTATGATTGTCGCCGGTCCGCGATGTACGTCAATATTCAAACGTTTCAATGTCGGCAATAACTGTTTCCCAGGTGGCAAGGGTTACCCAGAATACGAAGCCGGCTTCGAAACCTGCCGTCATAATCCATCAACGAGACCCCAGCCGATCGTCCGCTTATTGAAAGCCTGCAACGATTATTGAGGAGCTTGCCAACCCGACGATTCACCTATAATCAAACGAATGCGTCGTCCGTCGCGTCCCATTGAAGGCCCAAATGTCCCGGGGGATTTCGGGCTCGCACATGCCTACCTATTCAGCTGAGGCTCGAATGAGATCTGGAGAAGTGTGGGTGGTCGTTCTGCGGCAGCGCGTTCTCGCGGTAAATAAGACAGAAGAAACGCAAAAAGGGAAAGGTTTCACCAAGCGTAAAAATGCGTCGATATTTATTTCTGCAGAAGAACGATTTTCGGTTTTCTACGTAGAGGAGACTTGGAAAGATCCAAATGTATTTATGTGGGAAAATAGATTTAGCATTATTATAATGATAATTATGACAATTATTATATTGTATTGAGTGAGCCCGAACTCGAATGAAAGCGACCGCCTGCGAGTGAGTAGAGCTGACGAATGATTGTGATGGTGTGATAATTACCGCTTTTGTGATGATTAATAAAATGTAGCGCTAATATTTAATCGAGTCGGCGTTCATTTTTTCATAGATAACTTTAGGGTTTCCCGAGTAGATTGACAATCGCGATACAGGTGGGTGTTCACTGCGGAATTATGAGAGAGATTATTAATGTTCTAGATTGCTTGGCTGTACTTGTCTGTCAGGTACACGGATCAATGTTTGTTCGTTGATATTCCAACATGTGAAATATAATATATGCAATATATAGGTAAAAATGACCTCAATGAAATCACTTGATGTTTCCTATTTCCGTTTGAATTTACACCAGCGAATGATGAAAACAAAGAATTCTACCCGAGTGGATAAATAAGCCTCGTTGAATGTATCTCCGTTGGTCTATAATCTCACCCTTCGCCAGGATCCTATAATAAAGCTTACTTCGTGAACCAAATTCGACATGTCACACCTTGGGGAAAACGGGCCATGTCGAGTTTCAGAACTGATTATCGCTAACTCATAGTGATATATGGGTTAAAGGGAGCCCTCACTGCACTACCTGCTCACTACGCATCTGATGAAATAATCTAGATATTTCGTTCAGTCTCGTTAATTGCTTCAGTGACCGTATAATGAGCTTTTTATAAGGGAGCTAGTCAGTCCCTATCAGGTAAAGTTGGCAAGGTATCCCAGAAGGGTGATGCCGTTATGTGATGATAAATAAGCATTGACTAAGAGAAGGATGAATGACCCCGCAATTATGTCCCCTGTTGAGGTTACAAGTCTGTGACAGACTCCTTCAAGTAGGTTGGTTGTGGGAAGGCCGGACAGGAGCCGCATAGGGTCTCCAAGAGGACTCGGTAGGTGAGTGAAGTTCAAATCATAAACATTCTCGCAGTTTCGCTTGCTCTGCTGGTGCAGTGATTGACGTGGGACGAGGCGAGCTAGAGTGTCTGTCTGTAAGTCGCCGTTTTGTTCCGTACAAGGCATCTTCGCCGGTGGTAAGGTATGGTTTGGTTGCGTTTTTACCTAAGCGTGTCCTCTAGCAAACAGACATCGATATATATATATATATGTATATATGAGAAACTAAGTTGAATATTGTAGTTATGGAGTTAACTGCAACAGTGGTTACCTAGTAAGTGATTAGGCTATTAAACATCTAACCTTAAGTTACTGTTGTTCGAAGAGGTAAAGATGATATTTGATCCGTTGGTGATGGACTTTAAACATCTTTGTGAGATGCATATTTCACTAAAATACATAAATATATATATATATATGCATAAGTTTTACTAATAGATAACTAGCACCAAGAACATACATACATATAGCATATATCAAGGTTTTCCATCCTTTAACATCTGATTCCATGCTCATTCTTCATTTTTTATATTATTTCAAGCTATATATTGTCACATATAAATATATGTCTACAGAGAACGAAAGAATAAAAACTTACAGAAGCTTACATTTAAAACCATCACAGTGGTTCGTTTATCACCCATAGGGTTGCATAACTGTCCAAACACCGTGTACATTTATAGCCCAGTGAAATTTTCGATATACTTCTTTTTCATCTCGTAAACATTGAATCAGCCGCTGTCACGACTGGCTGACAATCGCGTTTACGACAAAGCATCACGTGTTTCCCGATCTAGCTTGTGCCCCCCCCGGCTCCCCCCCCCCGCAAATCAAAGGAACCCCAACAATCACTGGAGACATCCCACCACAAACTTTCTCTCTTAAATCTGGGCCATTTCGAGGTAGCGTAGAATATAGACAGAACCCCTCTGTTCGATGAACCTTCGTGTTCGGCGACAAGCCGAAATATATGATTACAAAAACGCTTGGCATATCGACGAGTGACCCACTAGTAGTGTTCGCCTATTCGACATGTTATATTATAGGTATTATACATCGCCGTACTCGCCGATCCCGCGCGAGCAGAAACTGTTCCTGCTGCTGCTGCTGCTGCTGTTGCTGCTAGCTGGTGCCGAAATCCGAAATAAATCGTATGTGCGCACAGGCGTACAGACAGATGCACATACCCATTCGATTCGGTTGCTCCTTGTTCTGTCGCCGCTTCAGCCTCTGCTGTGTTGACCGATCAGAGCTTAGATCGCGCCTAATCGGTGTCGTCTGTTCTTGCGGCTACAACACTACTACTTGTTCTACTACTGCGACTACAATAGCGCCTACCTTGAGCCGGCTCTTGTTCCGCGGAGACCCCTATGTGGCGAATATCCGTTTTGGCGAGTATCGATTGCGCCACCACACACAGGGGTTGGCGGGTGGCTGGCTGCTCAGGATCATATGGCAATGTCGACAATCCGGCACGGTCTATCAATACCGCAACTGTCGTGATCACCTCTGCCCATCGTTTGCCTGGTGTCGTCTCGACGGTTCGGTTGTAGTCACTGCAGCTGCTGCTGCTGCTGCGGACGGCCGCGGCGGTATCGGCGACGCTGATGCCGGCAGAATAATTTGAGATGATGGTATCTTCCTCTCCCCGCCGTTCTTCCTGCAGCCCTTTCTAATTCACTTGATTTCGCCTGCTGACGTTCGCGTCAAGTGGCAGGTAAATTGAACGAGTACTACTATACTTTTACTACAGCTAGTAGTGTGGCGTATTATTATGATTATCTATTATATTTAGTGAATGAGTATGAAATGATTCGGAGACCCCCGGTCCCGCCGAAGGAAGAGCGGCGGTGGAACGGTTCTTTGGAGGCGAGCCGCACACCGTAGCGGAGCACCATACAAGCGTATACACGAAGCGTGCAATGCTATAAGGGTGGTTACGCGCGTCAGCAGCACCAGCAGCAGCAGCAAGACTGATAGTGGTACCGAGTGGTATGGGAGGAGGTCAACTACAGTAGCCGATGCCGATGTTCTGTCGGTCCGGGTCGATGCTGAACGCTTTGTTGTGCTATTCTAATGGTAGACAAGCATTCACTAGGAGGCAGTGGCGACCACGAACGATAACAAAAACAACAACGAGAGCGGCAGCTGGGGCTCGCGACCGCAACGTCAGATTGTCTTTGTGTGTGTGTGTGTGTGTATATGTGTGTATGTTCGCGGTTGCCGACAGCCGACGCCGCCATCGAACGGTGGCTGGCAATTGGCTGATGTCTGACAACTGTGCTGAAATCGTGACTTCCTTATCTTATCCCACTGACACCATCGTCATCATCGTCTCGTATTATTGTATTATAGATCGAGCTGGCCCGGACGTCTCTAACTCGAACGGGGATCATCGTTTACACGTGCGGTTCAGGTGGTGCTGGTAGCGCTGTTGGTGTCGGTAGCAATGTCGTAGCAGCCAGCCTTGCAAGTCATCCTTCAGCCTGATAGCAATATTTATTGTTGGCCGTTTATTAGGCCGCACAGCGTCGATATGTAATCGGTCTACCTGTTAGCCGTTCTGGTGTAATATATTGTCGTGTACTCTTTATACAATACAAGACAACATGTACAAGAGCTCTTTATTATAATATTGATATAAGCTGGCTTAAGGTTTATTTTCGGAACTGCAATTTCGCAATGATTAAGTTCTCCTTATAAAAATGTAAATAAGAGTAAAGTTATAAACAACATCGTCGGCTCAGCGGCCAATGTATATAAACATAATGAATGTGCCCAACAGCAAGTAGATAAAAAGAGGAGGAGGAACTATACGTTCTCCATCTCATTTTCTTCTCGGCTGAATTTCCTGCATTATAATACACAATACAGTCCATTAATTATAGCACTCCTCACCTCCGTGGGAAACACTTTTTGCTGGAGGAAGATATCGAATTTCGCGAGAGAGCGCCCTCCGCATGACAGCCAGGCAGTAGCCAACTGTGACAAGAGGCCTCGCAACCACGGGACGCCTTTCTTCCCGTGGGATAGATTGGAACAGAGATGTGGCCCGGTATTTTTCCCTTTACTATTTTGAAGGCAACGAGGGCTGTCTGAACTGTGCCGATTTCATCTGTACGAAAAGGGGGCCGAAACTATAGAAAACAACAGCAACGAAGTACCCGCGACGTCTCCCTGATCATATGATCGTTCGTTCTGCGCATTATTCCTTTGTAGCCGCTGCCCCAAATATTGATGCACTAACAAAGTACAGGTAACAGAAGTGATTTGTACATTATGAGCAGACCGGCGGTTGGCACTCTAATATCCTGGGAGAATCGAATCGGCGCAATGATAGCATAATACTTTTGGGTAACTTTACCCATGTGGTCTTCCGCCTGGAAGAGCCCTCCAACTTCAAGCCCAAACAATTAACCAATGGAGACAATGGAGACACTGGCTCTTGGACCCTTGTGAAGGGCCGCCTCAAGGGATACGGGCCACTGCAGCGGTCAGAAGAGTGTTACTCCCCCCTGTTTTGCCAGCGTGTATGTTCGGGCTGAAACACCGCAAAGACTGGATTGCATCCTCTATTCTATGAAGGGCAGATGCGAAACAGGAGCGAAGTGTCATCGGCATAGGCTATGATCTTGTAAAAATTACCAACAGAAACCTTTAGTAGAATAAGGTAGATCATTATGATAAACCTGAAGGGGCCTAACTTTAGCCCTGGGGTGCCACATTATTCACGATTTCCCATTTAGACTTCACCTGCCCAATCTTCCCGCCTTGTCTCCTATCAGAGATTTGCGAATGAAAACAGGCCACGACAGTAGGTTCGCATTCAACATGCTCCAGCATTTGGAGGGAGACCGTTCCAGTCTAGACAGTAGCAGGTTCTCCGTGACATTCGACAGAAAATAATCATCCAACCGACATCACTCCGGGCGACATCGGACTGGAGTTGGAAGCCGATATGCGACCACCCTTATTCTTAAACAACGGAATGACTCTGGCATTTCCTAGCTTACGTGGAAAACATCAAGTCCTCAGGGATTTGATTTATCAGGTGGTTCAGCGCTTGAACCGATGAAGTCTAGCCTAAGAAGTTTACTGGGAACCCCGTGACAACGACGGGGGTTCCACGAAGTCTTAGCAGATCCCACACGCCATCTAAATTTGAAGAGCATTGACTCGCGAAAAGCTAGCCAAATCGACTCCAGTGCGGAGCGAATGTGATCCGCCGGTTGGAAAGACAATGTGGTCTTCGTACTGACCGTTGCAAAGTGTAGACTCAGTTCATTGATAAAATCCTGTGGAGTGGAGATTCAGCCATAGCTGCCCTCAAGGATACATGGGAACAGACCTGTCCCGCTCTCCCTAACGCATGGAGTAATGATAAACTTCTACAGAAGATCCGTACAGCCCCGGACCTCATTGGGACGGTTTCCGTCGAAAGATGCCCCTACCAGCCTAAGTTCATGCGTCTATCTGCGCCGGCTGTGAGAGTATGTCCTGTTCAACTCTTGACAATCTGTACGTACCACTAATTCCATTGACCTATACTGCTTATGGACGTTTAGACGGAGCCAACGGAAAAACGAAATATATTTGGCTTTCGAGGCCCGACCCTTACGAAAGTGTTGAAGCACTCTTCGTAGGCCTAGATGCCTAGGCACTAAAAGCTCCGAAAGGCGCATCAGCATTCCCGACAGCTGATACACACCGCTCGATGGAACTCCCAGCATTATGGGTATCGTGTCACCTAACCAGCGAATGGAGGTCAAGGAGTGTGTCGAGGTGGGCACGGACCAGCTCATCAAGAGAACAACGTCAGGATAATGGTCCGAAAATCATCAACTTCGACAATTAGGACCCAAAAAATCAGTCGATGAAATGAGCAATGAGTTCCTAATTTCACGACGGAATAGCACAGCATTAATCTAACCACAGACGCTGTTATTCCTGTGTACGTGTGTCTCCGTTTGTGTGATTTCGGGGAAAAATTACGCGGTAATCAGGCGAGCTGACTTGTGTCGTCGAAATCTAGCTATTCTATTCACTAGTCGCTAAAACGGGAATACGCTTCGGGCCCAGATACCGCGGACAAAACAACCTTACAACGCATATTCTACGAAAGTCATATACATTAAGTTATTAGCGAAATGACACCCTTACTACCCGTACCTTTGATATTATACACTTTGGATAGAGGCAATATCTTTATCAGATCGAATTAGTCGCTAAGCGTTCGTTATACGGCCTCCCTCTCAATCAGCCTTGATCTCGGAGGCATAACTTGCTTACGTGGCTTCGAAATTATGCCTATGTGAAATCATGGTCTGTTTGACCATATGGCAAGTGACTGACCACAATGAGCCTCGAATTTCCAGAGTTCGAACTAAGGTCACTTGAGGTGATTTGTGTTTTCGTCCGCCGTTCATGAAGATATCCGCATGAAAAGTTCACCCTAATACATACATCAGGTTGTGGCTGTTAAAGGCGCGATATTATCTCCACTCGGATAAAATGGTTCTACCTAGATATGGACTGATGACTCTAGCTCTGTTAGTCGCCCAAGGATTCGCTGCAGGGATGCCTTCCTCCTTCGTTGGAAATGGTGGACGATACGCTCGAATCAGTGATGTGGATGTCGAGGTATGGAAATCGAAAAAAAAAACTCGATGTTCAATCATTTATAATTATTATCCAGATTTAGGCCACGCCATTGTGTCTAGCTTTAAGCCAATCAATAATTGAGTGTAAGATTTTAGCTGTTAGAACCCTGAATAAAAGGCAATTTCGTGTTATTAAGCTAGTCGTATTTCGTCAAATCCTCGAGATCTCAAGAGCATGCACATTTCGTCTGTCCGTAATATAGGTGAGGTATGAGTATCCAGGTATAAAACTTGGCTTCGGAAAAGCCTGCTCGGCGGTGGGAGACATAATAACGCAATTCGAAGGTCAAAAATCAAGCACACCGCTGATTACATGCCGTAAGTGTTCGACAACACAGCAATCATGTGTTTATTATCTGGAAATCACAAATCCTAATGACAGATGTGAACCATTTCATAATCGTAGATACAGCGCTAAACGCATGGGTAGGCAATGTCGAGCATATTGAGCAGTGAAATCCTTGATAACGACGAGACAGCATTCAAAAGCCATTTTGAAAGGGCAGGTACTCCTTCTCCTCGAGAACTGTCCTCCGGGCCACTGAGCATATTGCTCGGTACAATTGATTATATTCATTCTGCTAATACGTTTTTACCTTCTGTGAACTATATGTCGAATTCAACGTACTGCACACCGATTATATGATATAAACAAATTGCACATATTTATGAGAATTTGTTTTCAATTATTAGAAATTCCCTATTGGCATGGCCCTCCATGGCTCACCTGTAACTCCTCACACTATCGACAACCGTTGCCCACGGTCAAGAGCGCAAAAATTTCGTGCAAATGGGCACGAAATGAGCCGAAGGAACGACTATGTTCAGGTTTGTTAGCCTTCTCACGTAACTCACCGATTCATTATTATTATAATTGCTATGAAACGTCATACTAGCTATAAACGACCTCAGTAACGTCAAACGTGAAAACAGAGCTTAGGCCATATGTCGCATCGGTGGGCTTGAATGACCGGCCGCTGCCTTTGCAGCCAAAAGCCATAGGCGTCCGCCTGAGTCACACCACGACGACCGTATAGATTTATGATCACTTTAACTTTATAATATCTCTGACCATTCACAATCTGTGCACATCACACCTAAACATCCACTTAAGCTCTAGCCATTATAATGGTGGGGTGTTGCTTGCATAACTCACCTATTTTTCTCCTCGTTTCTACCGAACTTCTGCTACACAGTGTCCGTATGCTATCTCGACCAGTACCTGATTTCGTTTGCTTTCAGACTGCGTCATCATCTTGAGTTCGTCGGTGTCGAGGGTGTCCGAGTATCGTGGGTTACCGCTAGTGTTCGCGTGTCTAGCTGCGCTACTCTCGACTGCCAGAAGCACTGCATAAGTTGAAGCCTATTGCTGAGTAATACAGCGTGATGCGTCAATTATATAATGAACTATATGAGCCTATTTAGCTGATTTCCAGGCCAACATTTTGCCTTAATACGTTTCGCAAGGGTCGGCTACGTGTGAGCCTTATATGGTCGAACGTCGACACCGTAATTTTGCCCATTTAATTATTGATGGGCTCATACTTGAATGATTCATAATTGATTTCTATTACTATGTCTATCGCTATTCCAGTTCTGTAGTCTATGGGCTGTTAAAGCTAGCTATTCAACCAACTACTTCGAAGGTTTTACCCTATGAGTAATCTCTTCCAGTCGATGCCGAATGAATTAAACCTTCATTGAGGTCAATAAAAACGCAGGTACACATGCCAACTTTTCGAATATCGTCATTCTTCTATTGCCTTATTTAGGTAATGATAATACTAATTATTATATTGGCACATCTTCAGTTACAGGGCCACATCGACTCGTATGTGCTTCTCTTAAATGAAATTGATATCTCAATACCTGACCTTATCGTTACGATCTTTATTATATTATTTTTTATATAGGACCCATACACATAATAAAATCCCGGATATAAATATCAAGTTGCGCAGGACATCACGCTTGAATGTCACGACCTTTTCAAACCTTAGAGGTTCAATCATCCGTTTGTGAATCATGGCTTGCGGGTGCGTCATGCATAGTATGTCCTCCTCGTAGCTGGGAAGAATTCGCAGTAAGCATTCCGGTTCGTTTAAGGCAGCAACAATCACTATCACCCTTGAACAACTATTTGCTTTGTGTCATGGTAAAACAGCATCGGCTCCAGCTGCTTCTAAGAAAATCATCTGCGGAAGGATAGCAGCAAATCATTCTTAGCCTAAAAGCTTTACAAACGCTATATAGTAAAAATAACAATGCACAATAAGCTTGGGAGAAAGAAGCAGACACTCAGCAATATGAATGAAGGCGAATTTGCAGGTGCTATAGTGTTTTACCATAGGATGGTGAATGACTGAGGCCGTTGCCGTAAGTGCGATTTCCTTGCAACCATGATACAATAATATAATGGAGAGTGGGGGTGGATGGGTCGTGGATGAATTGTTCATTCATTAATTGATTCAGTTAGTTCTTTCTCATAATCGTAAGTCGTTAATTCGCACACATCATTTATGTTGAACTACCGGAACCGTCTGTGTCTGTCCTTGCCCTTATCCTGGGACTCTTTAGCCACCGATACATTTAGAAAGTTACGCATACGGACACACACACACACACACCCAGTAGCATATATGTATATAGTCAGCGCGGTGCCGACATTTGCTCTCAGATCAGCTTGTTTCATAGGCGATCGCACAGCTCTCTGGTTGAGGGCTTGCACAGAAGTGAGTAGTTCACGAAGAGACAGGAGAAATAATAATTTGAAATTGTGTTAATCTATAATAGCTAACATCTGGATGACAATGAACCGGTTGCAAAATATAATATGCAATCTTTCGAAACGACCTAAACTGTTCTTGTGATTTCATCATCTGTTCAACGACGAGGTGAGCTCGAGACGAAACGACCATGATTCTCCCTGGAGCCTTGCGGATTATTCTATCGTACCTCGCCGTTCAAGGACTTTTGGCAGAACTGCCTTCAGTTGTGGGCACTAGTGAAGACAACTCATCAGTCAAGGATCTGCAACTCGAGGTAGGAAATGAAAGAGCGTCTTTTCAACAATAACAAAAAACAAGAGAAAGGCCCTGAGTTTCAGGCTAATGCACAGTTTCAAAGGTTCAACAGCGGAACTGTCAACTGGCTAAGTGTAGCGTTGGGAAACTGTTTATGTAAGAACATTATCAAAAGCAGTTTTCATTTATCGTAACTTACGCCGAATACCTTGCGAAAATGTTTGAGATAATTTCGTTAATTTGATATCATTTTCGAATATTTGACATCTGCACATCAGCAAATTAGCTTGAGACATCAACCAATATTTGCAAAGACTTGCGCAATTTTTCAATCTTGTGGCCTTCATTCAGGTCATACACCAGCATGCAGTTCTGCAACTTGGTTATGGGGAAGCCTGCTCGAGCGTGTGGGTACCTCCGCGAACGCGGTTCGAAGACGACAAAGTTTCCTCTCTCATTATGTGCAGTACGTATTTCATGATATCGTATGGCTCTCCACAATATATATATATATATATATATGTATGTGTATATATGTATGTATATCGTATAGCCACAGGTAGCGTTCGCATGTCAAAGCGAAACGAGTTCTGTTTTTTAGCCAACTCATATAACGACTGCTTTACTTTCAACGATAGTTGAACGTCGCCCACAGTGGCTCGTGTGTGAGTCCACGTGGCCTCCGGATGCGCTGGTTTCGGTGAAGAGGGCGCGAATGTCTTGCGCACTAGTTCGACATATATCGGGACGACGTTTCTGCTCAGGTTGGTCCAGTTAAGCTGGAAAGTTCGCAAACTACTTGTGTTTATATTCGTTTTCATCAGACTGATAAATCACCCTATCGGCGAATAAGTTTAATATATATATATATAAATATATATAACATAGGTTGGGAGTTCTTTGAATAGTTTTAAGGTCAGCATGATTAGTTCATCGTTCACTTGCCTATTGCTTATGCTTTTTATCCTTCACTAATCATCTTATATTCGATTTCAGGTTGTGATATCACCTTTAGCTCGACGGCGATGAACGCCTACGGAAACCCGACTCTACTCCTGATCCTAACATGTTTGACTGTGGTGTTGTCGAGCGCAAAAGGCACCATGTATTAGTAGTGTACATTGGCCACGCCAAATTGACCTGATGTCCTATAATGCTGAATCGAGTGTTAAACGTCCAATGAAAATGCGACGTATCAATTTGCACATGCCTTGTCCTGTATATCAATCAATTATTTCAGCTTTGTTTAATTTCAGCTGTTAACCAAGACTGTTAACACTTGATATGAATCTAAAATGTTTAATTAATAAATAAATACATACATATACATACATACTGAATGTGTAAAATATGTCTACATCCACGCAGATACATAATCCATACAGGTACCGAACCGAGAATTCAGCATAGTTCGTGCCCGACTAAAGTCCCTCACTATTTGCTATACATTTTGATAGACAAGGTCCAAAAGCAGTCGTCTAGTAGATCCAGTGCCCGATAACTAACCATCTATAATAGTACTATACTACTTGGTGGGGGCAGATTCAGACGAAAACGTATGCTTAACAACCTAGAAATCATTCACAAACAAAACTCGAGTATGGCTCATTTGACGTTGACGCATGAGTGTGGCGTCTATATCGAGAAAGCGTAAGTTGACAGCGTAATTAATAGGGTCAGCGGTGGCCGAGTGTACGCGATCAGTTGCGATATGATATCGCCGGGGCGATGTTGCCCTGTTTTGTTTTGCGACTCACAATTAGCTTAAGGAGGAGATGTCGCTCTCGTTCTACAGTTAAAGGCCACGTCGACGACAAACACACACACACACACACAGACAAACGACTCATGTCGGGCAGAGATCAAATAGGAAGATTGTGATTGGATGCCATTTAATTGAGCGGTTGACATTAGCGCGACCGGTCACAGGCGCCCCCGCTGTTTGGCGTCTTCGGAACTTCGAGAGAAAGAAAGAGAGTAGGCGAAAGCCAGACATGCCCATACGAATTGGGCGAGATGACGAGACGTAGAACTTTGTACAGTGGCAACTAATGTCATTGTGAATACGGCGCGGCGAAACGACCCTCTGACTGTCTTGAATCGCTAATCCTGCTGCGGTCAAACTATGACAGGAACCCTGCTCGAAAATGATATTCCATGAAAATGCCTCATGTGTCTCGCTTGTTATCTTAACATCAGTCGTGCGCACACTCCAGACCCTGCGCTTCGTACATGACCAATCCCTGGATGACGGCAGTATAACCACTTCTATCAGCCTCGAGATAGAGGGCGCTTGAAGCAGCTAGGTGGTGTGTCTGCTAGTAATTCGAGATAGCTTGCTACAAGGTTATCAGCGCTAGTAACTGAACAGGCTGTGATATCTAAACGAATCTAGGCCAAACGATAATGGCTACTGAAGCGAGAACAGATTTGCGAACTGAAGCGTTGAACCGCAGCGGCAATCACTATTGACGCGAAGGCGAATCCCTATATTGTTTTATTTACTGTGACTTAACACTGAGAGCTTCGGGCATTTTACATTTGAATACAACGAAAGTTAAAAAGCAGAAAACAGTTGGCTAAGAATAAAAAAATGCTGGTCTGCACTTTTAGCTATTGCTTGTGGGACACTACACTTATCCCATCTATGAAGCTAAATAAATATTTGAACTGTAAACCTACTATTTATTCTACTCGAAGACCCGCGTTGTTCTTCCCACCCCCCACCCCCACTTCGCTATGTAATGGTCGATGACTAACTTTGGTTATCACAGGAGGAAGTCATTTTAACAAAGGTACCTGAAATGAATAGCTAACAACAGTTTCGGTTTTTAGTTAGAATGGAGCGGGCCACTTGCGTATATATATATATATATATATATATATATATATATATATATAGGCAATCGCTCGCTATCAGATCTTGCACTGTTCGACCCATGAGTTAAGATAAGGGCAACGCGAATATTATTCTATAGTTTCTCCTTGGATATCCGACAATACTAGGCAGGGCATCCGAGGAGCTTACAGATGTGAGTCAGTCTCGATGGATCTCAACTCGAAGATTAGCGTGGTTTAAGAGCACGGCACTATTCTCACCCTTTCAGATTGAATATTCTCTCAACACAAGGAGAGCACAAAGCTAAATTTCGACGGCACCGTCCAACGATCCTTGATATATTTATCAGATCGTTAACGTTAGATACTTAGTTGGTATTATTTTTTGTATGTATCATTCGAATCACCAAAACGTGTCACCGATCGTGGTAGACATGTGCTGGTAGTTGATGTTTCGGAAGAGATCAATGTCTCGATGTGTCATTGATCGCAGCGCTAAACGACTGACATACGAGCACTCAAATGTTGCAACTAACTCATTAAATCAAACCTGCGCCTCACGGATATTTTACGGGCGCAGCATGAGGGAGGGTCAAGTGATTTTTATTATTAAACTAGTGCAGCGTCACCATATACCAACAGATCTCTACGTATTTATTACGGGTTTATTGCAGCATGTATGAATTGCAGTCTGCGAAGCAACCGACCCACAGGGCAACTATAATTCAGTAGTATGTATCGCCTTCAATGCAATCTGAATCCACTTCGCTGTTCAACCCGTCTGGTTTGGTAGAGCTTAGCTCGTTGTTTGGTGATAGAAGATATGGAAAGTTGGGTCAAGGCCACGAATCGGTAGATACAGATATATTATAGCTATTAAGTAGCAGGTATGTTCGCTCGCTTCGAAAGAGCGAGTTCGTCACAATTGAGCATAGCTTTAGACAGCGGCAGTGTCGTGAAGAGTCGAGTCTACGCTATGAACCAGCTTTCGTACTTTTAAAGAGACTTTACGACTAGTACTACTACTGCTTGGCCCCTAGCGGGCCGCTCGACTCGTAGAACCGTCGACGATATTTAAGTATCTCGATAGGAGTCTGGTGCACTGTGTGCATTGTGAGCTTAATACAATATATTGAACCGCATATTGAGTCGGATTGACATTGAATAGAATAGAAACAACTATAGACACCCGGTTCGGCTCATTATATATATATATATATATATATATATGTATATGTCTGTGTGTGTGTGTTAGAAAAAGTGCGATATTTCCAAAGAGTAGTCAGAATTTATCAAATTGTTGAGAATTCAGTGAACGTCGTTGTCATTGAAGCCCGTTTATATTTCCATGTAGGTTTGGAATTACATATTATAATACCGCTACCCGGTGATCCACTCGAAGCCAATATAACTATGAGTACAAGATACATCTGTATTCTCTACTAGGGCTATCGGCCGACATCGATACCTACGAAACAGATCGGCACACTACAACAACGATCGACTTTGACCTCCTGCGGTTGACCGTTTCGACAGCCAATGAACGAATCGGTTCACAACTGACTCACACCGACGACTAGCCGATACCCACAACTGGGTATAGAATCCACAGTACCTATTAGCCAATGAGGCCGTCAGGGAGGACTCGGGCGGACTGGGTTGTCGTGGATGCACCAGAACACAGTTAGAACACTCGCAATATACTGTAGCCTAAATCCGAATGTCAATGTTAGTGCTTTATTTTTATGCATCGTCGACGATGATGATGATAATAATAATGATTTCATTTTAATTATAATTCTTTCAAGCTCATTTAAAAGTAGGGGGTTCAAGCCCCAGCATTATACACGCATCGTGAATGTACTCGAGTAAAGCTGAGCATCGGCGTGCCGGTTGCTCGCCTCGTTAGTGGACAGTCTCCGGTGAGAGCACACGCGCGAACGTGGCCGATGTGAAAGGCTCAACGCTCTCCAGCTGACGTAGCTGGCTCCGCCGAAACGTAGCCTAGCACAATACGTGTATATTGAGAGCGTGGCCAGAGATCACCGATAGCTGATGCTTAGAGGAGGGAGCGTGCTAAGCTTTTGTTGATCGATTCCATTGTGTCCAAGAACGGCGAGCTTGGCCCGTAACGCGCAAGGATCGTCTGCTACACAAATCACGGAAACTTCTACCCGCTGGTGTTGGTGCCGTTGCAAGTGCCGGACATGACTGTTATGTAAGGCATACTAGGGATTGCAGGTCGTTGGTGGGTGGGTGATCGTTGCTCGGCAAAAAACAAACTCTGTGAAGCCGATAGCAGCCGATCCCGTTTTGGCGATCTCGACGTTCTACTTACATATGCTGTACGTTCGGAGGGAACAACTGGCGCGTACAGATGACCAGAGTGGTTCTTCGAACTTGGCGGCCCGGCTAACTTGTTCAAGCTAACTGTGTTTAGACATCGAACGATTATGTAATTAGTACGTAATTGCTTCGCCGATTGAGAAAGTGGAGACCGCTTCTACGAGTGGAGACATTAAAGTGCGCTTGATACCATAGGCGTTGCCCCGGCACTAGTGCGCTTCAAGATATCTCCGCAATGGTTTCACCCACAAACATACGGATGATATGTCTCTATTTGATGGTGCGGTTAGCTTTAGTGAAGTCGTTTTCACTCAAGACATCTGACCAAAACCGTCTTGCCGAAGTCTATAGAACCTGTATAAAGGTGCGTGATCACTCGAGTAAAATAAAATGAAGATCGTCCAATAGATACATAGATAGATAGAAGGACCTCTCCGTTATCTCTGCTAATGGTTCCATTGAATTTTTGTCGGATGGTGCTCGTTCGAAATGTCGCTTATATAATGTGTTTTGCTTTCTTGTTTATCGTTAGCTGCTGGCTGTTGTTATAGGACAGGAAAAAAATCCACTCTATGTATTCTATAGGAGCAGCTCTTCGTGGGCACCCTGTCATGCTGTAAAGTTCTATCAATAGTGGCATCCAAACAAGTTTGTTCATCACGTTGGCGCGAATATTTGTTATTACTGTTAATATTGTTGATCTAATGAATAAATCCATGAAAATCAATAAGCACAAAACCGAATATAAAAGTATACCCTGAAATATTAGAACACAAACTACAGCCAGCCAGCATGTGTGTTATAAGCTAGTTATTCTATTCCTTGAGCCACCCTTAGCTGTCCCCCTTATGTAACTTCTTATTTGTGGGGTTAACGAGAATGCACGATGTACATGCACGATGTACTTCTGGCGGTACGCCTACGCCGGATTTGGCCATAGCCAATTATCTTATTGTAAGCTAATGAGTATAATCAATCCTCACAAATAAATAAAAAAAAAGTAATAATAATCAACCGCAACATAAACAGGATCGCTGCTAAAGGCATGAACTATTTTGCGTTCTCATCGTTTCAAGGTTCATCACAATAACGATAGTTCCCTGTTCATACCGTATAGCCACGTGTGTTACTTCAACGAACAGACTAAAGTGGAAGGGATGCCCTCAGTGTTCCAGGATGAAGAAAGCCCCTCATATTCAAATCGATGCTGTAAGCGATCTAACTCATTCGGATTCGGGTTTGATCACAGAACACTGTTCATATATATATATATATATATATTTTATGACGGAGAATGCTCTATTTATATATATATATATCTATATAATACACACGATGTTTAATTCTAGTAGTGTCATCCGAAACATAGTGTTTTACTGCTTTTTGCTTTCTACGAAAATAATCAATAATTAATGCTTGGTTCACCCACACTAGAAATTCATCAAGTCTACTTGAGAACCCAAGGAATAGTGTGCCGGGATCGAGCAAAGGTTTGCGCGATTTGCGCTTGTTAGAGCGCGAACGGCTGCTTTGCTAGTTGCCACCTGCCCGAGCGAATGGCACTTTCCGCACCAGCAGGAACAGAACATTACGCTAGGGAAGAAATAGACTCTCAGCAGAGGATGGTGGTTTTAGCAGGCAGAGGCGTTTTGTCATCCACGTCAACCCCCCGGCACTAGATCGGCCCACTTTCATGGAGATTGGAAGGTGTCTCTGGTGGTGTCCGTGGGTTTGAAGAAAATTTCCTCCTCTCAAAAAAAAAACAGGAACAGAACATTGTTAGTAACGAGGGTATTTCTTCGGCATCTATGCACCGAATCAACATTGACTGGCGTGCCTCACTATCCGCACAATCATAGACGAGCTGGCTGTCGACTCTCGCCGCCACACCAGCGTCTGTATCCGGCAGACTCAGCCAGTGGGTGTTACTTCATACGATGCAAATCCAATGAAACTAGCTCCAGAAGAAACAATCCCCCGAGAAGCTGCTATCGTACAACAGCATTGTCAATATCTTCTATTCATCATTAATTTCAGATATCCGCAGTGACTATCTAATGTGCCCACCGGATCCAGACAGATCGTTGAACATGGTCAAGCTCGCGAAGTTGGCGTGTTCCTTAACTGAGATGACGGAGCTTGGGCGTCGCTGTCACGGTCAGCAACAAATTTCAGTAATTCGCTCAGTGTTGTTGTTATACATGGTCGTTATACGCACTTACATAGGCAACGTCAAGGTATTTTGTAGCTTGTCGAATATTTCATTGATTGCTCGGTCTCGTCTGTCCACAGCCTGTTGTGGCCGTGCCGACCGTCGTAGTTGGCCTTTGATCAATCTTATACGTATTTTCATCTTGTGCTTCGCGATTTGCGCACCTTGACGACGCCTAGAACCGAACATCTGCTCTAACATAGGCGTTCGCTTAGACGGGTTACGTCCCCCGCCGCAAAACAGACCGGCTGAAATCCGTCGCTAGTTTGAGGTTCGTCAGTTGGGTATTGGACTAAAACGCGGATAATTATTGTACTTACTATCGATTATATATGATTTCGAATGAACGCAGTTCAGTTCACAGAATGAGGCAATATACCTTTATTCTAGCGCGTACAGAAGTCCTTTTGCATAGAAGAACTGTAGGGTCTTGAGCTGGATGTTTCACGGGTCTTCAATAATAGCAGGATCCTGGTGTTGTCCTCGTACTGTGCCACACGATCTGTAGATACAAGTATAGGTTCTCAATACCGGTAAACTCTTATTATTAATGATCGTAGCATATACCATAAAACCTCCACTGGATATATGATGGTATACGTTACGATCGAACACATTGCAGTATGCTTGAACGTTTGGTCGAAGGTTCGAATGCTCAATCGACCTCTTTTTTTTTAAATATTCTTCTCTCTAGATACCAACTTGGCATATCCATTCGAATTCTCTATATAGCGGGCTCTCCGCAGCGAATAATATTCTCGCATGTTATTTTAGCATAGATATCCAAACGTTTTCCGAAAGTAGGAATTAGCCAAATGCTCATAACACCGCGCCTGAGATTCGGAGTGCAGCCCGTATGATGCAAATATATATATATATATATATATATATAGATGTATATATATATATATATATATTGCCGGTCCTTGCAAGGCACTCATTGATGTACTACTTTTGACAGTCCCGGTCAGTGCCTCAAGTCAAACCGGTTCTGGGTTTAGTCAGTAAGGGTCTGATACTACCAGGTCTTAGTACCTTAGTTGTGAACCCTGGTGTCTATGCAGGATTCACCCTTAACCTCTATTAAAAAAAATTTATATATACAGAGAGACGTTTCTTCATCGCAATACCTCAGTGGTTACTGATGTTCCTGAGTGAAACAGGTTGTGTCTGTTTGCTTCGGATTTCGGTTGCAGGATGCATCGTCGTATTTAGCTCATCGGCACGTGTGCATGCTAACTGGATTCTGCCTCTCTTCGGGACGCTTGTTGCCATAATGATCGCCCCACTCAAACTCATCTGATGGGTGGAATTATGAGGCTGGTACCCGCCTAGTACCCGCTATTCTTGTTGAACTTCGGTGTGTATAGACACACCGGCAATATATCGGAATTGAATATTCCGATTGTTTACACCTGTTGATATAGACGAATTGCATTATACTCACAATTGTTGATTGTGGACGATCATGTTGTTGTCGTATTTAAGAATCATTGTGGATCAATTTCTTTAGAACCCAAAGCATTATGAAATGATGGAATTAATTGAGCGCTTTGGATTTGAGCTGATTACGGCTAACTCCACATTAACTGTGATATATCGACGATAGCAATCTATATTTAGATCAATGGTGCATATCGAAATAAATATGGAGATGTTTTCAAGAAAACTTGCCTGGTGTCCTATGCGTGGCTAGCGGACGTTCGCATTTGATTTGCTCTTGTATGTATTGATGTCTATCGCGTGCCCTGCGGTATAATCCAGTGACTTTGAACAGTATATATAATACTATTTGCCTCTCTGCCACAGGAACCTAGAATACCTCCATTTTGTTGTGGGCAATTGAAATTGATCATTTTATCTATCCCTAACGAATGATCCATGTTCCCGTTTTCATTTAATGAAGGTCCGCCTTTAATTTAATCATATCACCGTTATTTAGGCGTTTCGGCCACTTCAGTAACAACATGGTACTCACGTAGAACAACTGTATATTATATTTTATATAAGAATATCTTATATTTTCTTTGATATTGTTTGCTATACTGGGAGGCGTTGCCTTGACCCGGAACTCACTCGAGTCGTCATGCAATGAGATGTAATGCGCACAGTAGAGCCGTGCTAAAGGAGTTCTGAAATCACCGTTTGGGTGTAGCCGGTTTTCCCGGGACAATGACGCGTGGGCCACCAGAGAAGAACGCCGTTGTGCAACATACTAATATATATATATATTTACAGTGTAAAAGAATGGCTATTCCGTTTAGTGCTGATTCGCCATTCGTTTCCCTTATGGTTGTTTGGATGCGTCAAAAGTATGCTCGACTGAGTCGTGCCTGATCCGTAGAATATCCCTCCTTGAGCGGGCAAGCATCGTAGACGTTGTCACAACATATTCATGTCCTCAATGTACAGCGATAGACGATGCGAGAATACGACAAGTTGAATGGAGAACTAGTGTTCTGGAAATGTCCCGGTGCTCACCGAAATCGAAGTTTTTCGAAGCCACATCTGTGTTTCTGCCTCGGCTGAAGTATGGTGTCCCCCACGTTCAGCCGAATCGTTCCCACCTCCGTGACAATACAGGTATTACTTCTAACGTCGGTTGGCGCGAGCGCATCGGAACATGGTGAGCCATATCAGGATCAGGCAGGATCAATCGACACGCGATACAATGTAACAGATTCAATGGTTATTAATGAGCTTCCAATGCACTTTCATTCGGTGAGTAAGCAATATTCTCCATGCTGTGCCTCCACATGCTCTCCGCTTGAGCTGTTTCGTATCTATGAGAATACGCATCATCAGCATATCTGATGACAAAAAAAAAGTTGAACTCTCAATTCAATAAATTTGTCTGTGTCTAATCGAGTTTGATGAATTCGTTTGCTACAGTGCCGTGTTATGATTCGCGAGAGCCAATCGCACAGACTCACGGATGTTGGAGTGCACAAGTTGATTTAGAAACAAAGATCTGATTGAGGAAAATATGACTTTTAATAACATATTCTATTCGTAATTATACAGCGCAAAGCAACTTGTTCCAAGCTTTTGGAAGGAAATCAATTATATATATATATACATATATATCCTCATCAGTCAGTTCATGTGTCGGCTTTTCTCATATTGACATTGTCAATTCGACCAACAAAATTGTGAACCAGCGCAAAACGATGATTTGTGATTCAATGTTAATGGTCGGACTTGGTTGTTTAGAGTGTAGCATGAAATGTATCAGAAAAGAGGTCGCAATGCATAGGCCATGGTAATGAAGGCTGCAATATATATATATATAACGCTCCGTTTTAAATCTGCTCGAATAAAAAATTTGCACAGGCTTATATCTTATACCTAAGATACGGGACAGCCTGTAACGTCATCGTGGAGCCACTGGAAGTGAGGTTTGAGCACGAGGGCTTCAACCATCCCAATATTCATTGCGGTAAGCAAGCTATCTTAAACAAGCTACGTTATCTTCGTTGAAAATACGTTCCTATAAACATTCTCAGTCACGCTGATATGCATGTATCAAAATCGTGTATGATGTGTTATCCTTAGGCGTTACCCATTGAGAGCCTTGAAAACTTAGGAAAGAAATGCTCCGATACGTTCTGTTCGGATAAATTGGTTTTCGGAGATCTCGCTTGTTTGATCTGAATTTGAGTTGTCGAAGGTCTAAATCTTCCACCCGTCAACTTAATACACTTTGTTTTCTTCTCCACTTAAAGGCTTATTTCACCTATTATAATAAACTATTGGTTAACACTTTAGTAACTATTCATAACATCGAAACACTGGGAAGAGGCCACCCTCTTCTTATGTTCTGGGGTCCCTCCTTGAAAGAGTGGGAATATGACATGATCACTCATTTTCACTAGGTAAAACTCCGTCACAAGACGAACTATGTTTGCGGATGAAGATCATGTTTTAAAGTGATAACAGTTCGAGTTCGCTGACTTTGAGGAAAGACTGAAGATGCAATACGAAGGTATAATTAGCACAAATCCTCTCTTGTTCTAGCACCTGCCTCTGGCATAACATGGCTCCATTGCACGCCGACGCAGGGGAACGACTCAATCGACTACATCACCTACGCCAGTATGTCTTGCGCAAACGTGACTAATCTATCGCCGGAAAATCGCATCTGTTCAGGTTTGTTGTTATATGTAGAAATGGCCACAATGGAGTTGTCGGGCTGTTTCATCAAAGGCATATCACATCGCTGACCTGATACGGTTGCACCTTAGAGATGATCTTGAAATATTGGGTTGCTGACCGAAGTGGAAATGACTTCTGTGGCTCAAAACGCAGCAGCTTATAAGAACAAAATGGTCATCGTCTAGAATTGATCTTGGGACCACCTTACTGGTGGCCGACTGTGTTGACTCCGTTCTTTTTTTAGTTCCTAGGTGCAGGCATTTCTTGCTGCACCATTTTTTGCTTCGCGTCGTGCGTTAACACAAGGTCAAAGTAACAAAAATCCAACAAACTGACTCTTAGCTGTGGTACTCTGCCGTGATCAATTTTGCAATCTATGTATTGGTAAATTCGGGTTAATTAGATGAACGTCATTGCACATTCGCAGGGGTTCGTCGTACGAAGCATTGCAAGAGAAATATCGGGTACATTAAATGTTGCTGAGAGTCAGACCGAAAACATTTAGATTAACATGCGAATACGGACGATTATATTATGGGCGATTCCTGTTTATTTCATGAAAACTGTGTCAGTGACAAAAGAGTCGTCTCTATCCATTGAACGTGTGCAATTGGTTCTAGTATAAATAATAACAAAGTAGGTGTATTGCGGTGTTTGTGCGTGTTCTCTGATGAGAACCGCTTGAGAAGCTGCGCTGTAGGCCACACAGCACGACCGAGGCTCCTATGGAAAGACAGTTGAGGGTCAACAATGAAAATCGACGGTAGTCGGTGTAACGGCAACAAGCTCTATCTATTATAGAGTGTGGAAAGAGCTCATGATTGTCAACTATGGAAATTGTTTTTCTGCAGATGATAGGCTACCATGGCTCACTGTGGTCGGTGACTATTGAACCACATGGCCAAGTTCCAGCTACCCCCCGTCCCGTGGATAGGTTAGGTTAACCACCTCCCGACTCGAACAGAGTCGGGTGTACAAGGTGCATCGGTGTTTTCCGTAGAACATAGGATTCCGGGGGGAACTTGTCACAGCATTTATGAGTCCCACCTGACTTTCTTTGTTTTGGTCATGTTGTCGCTTTCAGATTGCACAATTACATTTGGCTCTCCGATGGAAGGGTACCCGCTATATCTCGTGATTGGGAGTGTCGCCTGTTTGGTTTTCGTTGTTCTTCTGGTTCTTTATTTATTAAAGAGAATAATATGCAAAAAAGACAAGAGATTTGTATAGCATATATGTATATATATATATATCTATATATTACTTACACGTGTCTATACAGCCGTTCTTGAAAGATATAACTATCGACGGCGTTACCCTAAGGAGGGTGTGCTGTTGTATGTTCCGTGCGATGAAATGTACACCACGGGTTGCACTGAAGCAAATGTTCTAGAAGAAGACGCCTTAGGTCGGGAATATATTCACTTGTGCCTATAGGATTCATCATTAACTTAACTGTCGCTAATAAACCAACTTCACATATTGATGTAAGTGCGTACTGCTGTGAACTTATTTCAGAGAAAGCACCTGGACTAAATGCAGAAGCAAACATTAATCACACTATATATATATATAGTATATATATATATATGGTTAACACTTAATTGAGTGTAAATAAAATGACAGTGGCGTTTTTTTATAACTTTTAACATAATAATATTATAAAATTAACTCCAATATATTAAGCTATCAAAGCTTACATTTAATTATCTAACTTGGAAGAATGCTTGCGTTCTGCTAATTACGAGATCAGACTTCGTTTAATCTATTATATGTCGTGTTGTACAGGCTGGAAATACTCAGCAACGATATAAGTGTCAACTTATAGGCAGAAACTTATAGCGTTTCCTTTGTTGAATTATGAATCGCACCTATTATTTCACGAGCATCGTCAACAATTAAAGCGTCCGAGTGCGGGGCGCCCATGTGGCGGCTGTCTCGTTGACCATTAAAGTAGAATTCCCGCCACCGGGACCAGTGACAATAACAGACTAGCAAAGATTGTGTGTTATGCCCGCACGATCCTACGACAAGAAGAGCATGCAAGCTTTAGCAGTAAGCTTCATTTCGTCTCTCAGAGAAGCGCCGGGTAAATCAGAACTTGTCTATAAATACAACTATGGTGATCTTCAGCACACGTTGAGGAGGTAGATTACACCGAGACCTTACTGCGAGGTCTGTGCTATTCTATCGACAGCTGCAGTTCCGACATTTGATTGTCAAAGCGAATGCCTGCCGAAATCATAACGGCTGAGCTTGTTGCTGCCCAAACATGCGAAGATGAACGGTGACGCAATTAAGACAACGAAAATCGCCACTTTACAAGTTCGTGTTTATATGTTCGATGTTCGACTACACGCCGTCAATCATTTATTCTATATGCACTTATTCAAGATACGAACATTCGCTCGTGTTCAACGAAATATGATTTGTGTAGCAGCAACAACAACAAACAAACAGATATACATCGTTTACGGTTAGCAAGATGATTCGACTTACCTTTGCAATATTTTTATCTGACAGAACTATAATTGGCTGGGACCAGTACTAGATATATGTGTATCTGCTCTGACTGATAGATTCAGTAGTAGATTCTACGGTAGATTCAATGGTAAATATATGTCATTAAAGCTGTGACCAACAGGACGATCGGATGAATCTATGTTATCTATCTGATGTAATGAATAATACATGTCATCGAACGAGACTGACGATACAAGTGCAGACGTTTCTTATATTTGTGCAAAAAATTAGTACTAACCGACCGTTTTAGAGAAAGAAAAAAATAAGACGTCGAGCCGTTTTTTGAAAGATTTTCACTCGGATCGAATTTTCTTCATTCATGAACTCAACATCACTTTGTCTTTTTAAATTGGAAAATCCTATTTTCCACTTCTCGAAATGTAAACCGTAGAAAGCGGGCCAATCGTGAAGGGGTTACGTTTGTTAGTCAGAATTAAGTAGTAGACGTCGCGATATATAGCTGGTATATAGGTAACTTAACTATATGTCGTAATGGCGCAATACCAATTCTGCCGGCACATAAATGTAGCCGTTTTCTCAAGGATATTGAAGCTACAAAATCACGCTAGCTGCGGATCTTAGTATTAGGAATTTCCATAGAGGAAGCACATAATTATGACTCATCTCTCTCACATCCCGTCATAGTGTACCTGCTCATAGACCAAGCAGTGCCAACAAATGAATCATGATCGGTGCATCCAGAGGTTCATACAGTCATTTCTGATAGCTAACTACCTTGACTACATTAACGAGCACGGGCATAAATACATGATGATAATACGGCGCACCGTGAATTTATGGTGGTTTATAAGCGGCCTCTATCAAATGAATGGACGCCGGAATCGGCTGAAGGCTAAAGGGCGAGAAAAATCGGTCGAACGTCAAACTTTGCAACCGCCTCTCGGGAAGTTAAATCGCTTCCCCCCGACCCTCTCTCTCTGCGTATCCAACAATTGCGTCGCAGACTGGACAACAATTTCGCAACGATCGCTCGCCGTTAGCCGACATTTCCACCGTTCTAGGTAGTCTTTGTGTGGCGGTCAGTAGGTGGCCCACTGCTCTGTCTTCGCTCGTAGCCACCACAATGTCTACTTCCGCTCTCATCGCTTTTTTGATGCTAAGCGCTGCTGCTGCTAGTGTTTCTGCTCAAGCGGAGGATAACTGCTTCGTACGAGACGACACGAATGGAACTGTCTGTGAAGTTGACCAAATCCCCAAGTCTGTCTGCAAGGACGAAGACGAGATAGACAGCAACACAGTATGCGTCAAGTGTGGAGATCTACGGCCGACGTTCGGTACGTAGATCTATATATATATATATTTATATATCGTATATAAGTGTACGATTTTGATTATACTTTCCCAATATCTCTTCGGGGTCTGCCTCACTCCTTTTTTATGATTCGTACGTTCATAGTGCATTGAATTAATAAATAAATGAATGAATAGATCGATAAATAGGTAAAGAAAACATTTCGATTTTTAGTTCGCCAGCCATTGCCTTTGCGTTGTATTAAACAAGCGCACAACTGAGCTTTGGTTGTTGTTGTATCAGATTTCCTACACGTTTATAATATGGAAAATCGATTGACCTCCCAATGTGCAATACTATGATAAAACCATTCTAAGTTAATTACCATATGAGCATTTGTTTTGTTTTTAGCTGCTGATGGTGGCGAATCCATACTACTATGGGATCAGCCGGTACCTGTGGAGTCTGCGGCACTCACTTGCAAGGATGATGTATGCGGTACGTTCCGTCAACACACACTCTATCATACATAGCCTTAGCTGAGAGTCGGCGTTGCTAAAATTAATCATTATCATGTATCGGCTGTATTGAGTTAGGCACCAGGCTACATATGGGCGTCCCAATACTCAATGTCGTTGTAAAAATTCTACAGCACGCTAGAGAAAACGCAACGGCCTTACCTTAATGTCTCTGGTAACAATCATATGCGTCATTTGTGTTTGATCATCATTCATTTTCTTGAGTACAGTGACGATTTGTGCAGTAGCTTTGAACGGAGCACCCGCCAAATGCACTGTCGAATTGTGTGTTCCACATGAAATGTAATATATTCATCATAGACAGCATGCATAAGCCATCGGTAGATATTCGAACAGTTTTGAGAACGTGTATCAGGACGTAACGCCAGCTGGTTCACCCAGATCCATCCACCTAAAAATTGGCAATCATTGAATCTGGTCGCATATCCAGTTTAAAGCAATACAATTGATAGGCAGTGCTTGTAACGGGTCTGAAGCACGATTCGAGCATCCGCTGAAACAAATGTGATTGGTGCTATATTTGTACGCCTACTTCGAGCGTTTTTTTAATTATGAATAACTCATGTTGAGGTGCGATAATGAATCCATTTGATCGGCGACATTATCTGAGCACAATGACAGGGATAACAGTTGGTCTGTTTCGGGGAATTACGTTACGATAAGCGCCGATCAGAAAGCCGTTGTGTGGTTGGCCAATCGACCGACGTGAGTAGATTTTCGTGCGCACTTTAAATTCATCTGTGTACCTAATCAACCATTTGTTTTAGCTGCTGCTGCAGCCTGCGCCAAACTGGTGTAGAGTCCAACAGGCTACAATTAGTAGAACCATTCGCTTGAGCCTTGAGGGGTGCAGACAGTGCTCATCCCGTTATGCGGTCTCGTTTCAATAGGCCGTAATACTGCGGCAGCCGCCGATTCTCATTTGCATTTAAAGGGTCCATTCTATGAAGCAACCTGAAAGCGGTTTCATGTACGCTAATGTTGGCTGAGAGTCAGCCCGGAATACTCTAGCCCCTCGTACATTTCGCATTTTCGGGAGTGACTAGAGAAGATTCACGTTTTTTTTCTTATCTCAATCTTGACGACCACCCGCTTAAGATTTACCAAGTACCTTAACCATAATCGTTCTCCTCTGACTGGCTTCGGTGTAATTTTTGAATTTCAATTCTTCGCCTTGCTCGTCGCATTGATGATTCGCAATTATATATATATATATATTTGTTGTGCGCGTGTCGCAGAGTGCGATCTCACGTTGACCTTGAAAGAGGAGGACAACCAAATGGGGACCTGCCGAATGGACTACAATTCAACAGAGTGTTCCCTGACGAAACACTCTGGCTGTAATATTGAGGCCGGCACCCACTTCCACGTCGGCTCACTGCCCCTTGATTGTGGTAAGTCGCGTACACGTTATTTACGCCACGGTCCCGGTCAGCATTTTGTCATCAAGACGAAGCTAGTACATTGTATCTACGTAGATAATGCGGGTCATATCTTCTATTGCCTAGCGTTCACTTATTGTTACATGCTACTGCATGTATAACATTGTTATTGGGCAAAGAGAGAAACGGATATTCATATATATATATATATATATATAAATATACATATTTTATATATATATATATATATATATCTTATGGACTTACAATTGCGAAAACGTCAAAAGGGTATCTAATGAAAAAATATACGCAAATCTATAAGTGGCCAAGTTAAAATATGTTTCGATACTCAAGATATATAGTGGTCTGAAGTAAACATAAGCACACGCAATCTATCGATTAGCTGCGTATCTGACCCTATATATACATATATATAAAAATGACGAATTTGTATGTTTATGACTTCAATTCACGGTGGCGCTCATTTCAGGGAAAAGTCAGTCTGATCCGGCCCAATGCACGACGGATAAGACAGGGTTCATTAAGTTCGTCACCGCGGAATGTGTCCCGGAGAAGCTCGGCAAGAAGGCTTGTATAGGTAATTTTTAGCTAAAGATGTTCTTCATATTTTCTCATATTGTTATATATGAATGATATAACCTATTATACGGCTCACTTCGTGAGCCAAGTCAACGTGTCACCCAAGGGGAAAACGAGCCTTGTTAATTTTCAGAACTGATTATCGCTAACTCATAGTGATATATGGGTTAATGAAAGCACCCACTGCACTACCTGCTCACTACGCATCTGATGAAATAATCTAGATATTTCGTTCTGTCTCGTTAATTGCTCCAGTGATCGTACTATGAGCTCTTTATAAGGGAGCTAGTCAGTCTCTATCAGGTAAAGTTGGCAAGGTATCCCAGAAGGGTGATGCCGTTATGTGATGACAAATAAGCATTGACTAAGAGAAGGATGAATGACCCCGAAATTATGTCCCCTGTTGAGGTTACAAGTCTGTGACAGACTCCTTCAAGTAGGTTGGCTGTAGGAAGGCCGGACAGGAGCCGCATAGGGTCTCCAAGAGGACTCAGTAGGTGAGTGAAGTTCAAATCACAAACATTCCCTCAGTTCCGTTTGCTCTGCTGGTGAGCGCCTCAGATTCTGGGCTTGCTGGACATCCGGCACCGGCAACCGATCCAATGTTACTGATGCTTTCTCGACACATCTGTCGAGGAGTGGGCGGATGTCCTCGTATGTGAGGTGACAGACACGCGAACTTGATAAGTGCTTATTTTGTCGTATGGTCTATAACGTTCTGCGTTGATTTATTGTTTAGACTGTAACCTCCACCTAGGTCTCGGCAGAGCTCAAAGCTGTAACTTTGGCCAAGATTCGCAGACGTGTACGGTGGCAACTCCCGATGACCTCTGCGCCATCGACGGAAATCTGGTAGCAAATGTGGCCTGTTTGTACGGGTCCTGTGGCGACAGTGGTGTCAACTACAATGCGACGTGTCGTAAGATAATTCTCTTTCTATCTACTAGGAATTTCTGTGGTATATGTATATATTTTTTTTTATGACGGAGAATGCTCATGCAGACCACCTGCCTGATGTAGTGGCCCCACTTAGACTTCATTCTGGTCTGGGTCTTCAGAATGAACAGTACTAAGGAGCATATATATATATAGCGAAAATTCAGTTTGCGGTTTAATGTAATTGATCAACCGTATCATTTTCATCAGCCTCAGGCACAAAATTTGACGAAACCATTTGGCCGCGTTGTTATTGATGGCCAAAACTGTTCATCTCCATACCCACGATCGTACAAAGTTCCGAAACGCATGAAATCTAGACTTTGTGAAAATCACTCACTGTCAACAGACAGCAGGCAGACAGATTGCAGAAAGGGCAACTTTTCCATACGCATAATTATTTATCATGCTTTAAGTATCTCCAAGCTCCATTTAAAATCTCTCAAGATGAACGCAAGTAACCATAGCCAGATTGTATGATTGCCTTTTAGACAAAACTGCCGAGAACATCGAATGCAAGACGAATACACCCGTTAAGAGACAAATCCTCAGCAGTTCGCTCGAATGTACCTTAGTAGATGAGAAGACCTGCGAAGGTGAGATCAAACTAAATTCGGTATCTAAGATAGGAGCTCTGGTGTCACTAAACTTAACGTAGGATAACATAAGCAATTTCAATTATAAATTATAATCATATATTTATCATATATGACTCTCGTCATCCACATATTTGTGTGTCGCATACAAAGCTATTCCTATTGCCTATATCTGGTTCAGTGCTACTTAATTTACTTACTTTTAATTAGCTTTAATTAATGATACCCAACGTTATAAGCAAAATTCACCCAATATAATCATATTTAAGAGTGAGACTGTTACCGAAGTACCTTTACGAATAGAGATGCACATTTCACAGCCTATTTTGAATGAATCAGAAACTCGGATCGTAATCGCTCAGCGGGAGCAATATAATTAAAAAACAAAGTCACCTCCATTGTCCCTCCATTTATAAAAAGAACGTACCGGTCTTCTTTTCGGGCGGCATCCTGCTCTGTTTTTCGATACATCTATTGTAGCCTGCACCCTGTCGATAACGGCGTCAGCGGTAAGGACTCAAGCGGCCTTCGTCATCTATATCCTCCCACTGCTCTTGATTTCGGCCTGTACCCGCTAGAACCGAAGGTCTGATCAATCAAGCCCTAGCGAAGATGGCTGCTAGCGGTTCTGGTGCGGATCAACGAACATGAAGGGGACAACACGATCGTTAGTTCTGCTTGAAAGGCCGAGCGAACAGCAGTTCATTAGACCGGAGTGCGATCCTGTATACGTCGTTTTAATTAACGCCATGGTATATGTGTCATATAATAATCATATAATCGAAGAAGAAGAACAACAACAACAACGCGGGGCACGTGTTTGCTACCACCAAAATGGTTGATGTTGGGTCTTTCAGCCCGTGACGTAACGTTCACGCTTAACCTACTTATTGATGATGGGATACTTGTGAAATTTTACAAAATAAAATTTAACCTGATGATTCGCAATATGACGGTGTCGTATCGATTATAAATGTCGAATAGAGGCAATTCGTCAGTTTCACAGAGCACGTAGTATTCGACAGTGTTAGGGCAGTGTTGAGAAACGAAACAGGATCGTGCAGGAAATATCATATACAGAAATCATATACAGATCCAGCCAGGAAATATCATACACGGCCTACACAACGAAAACCCTTGTGTGCATAGACTGGTAGAATCCTATCTCAGGTAATACATGCAAACGACTACTATCTTTTGGTGAATTCAACGGTAGTTCGTCTGCGGAGAATTAGTTGTAGTTTTCTATGTAATGGCGGACCTCTCCAATGCTCTCCTGTGCCTCAACCATCCCGGAACGGAGAGCCAATCATCACTGCTTGTTGCTCCAGTGTCGATTTTGTTTATATATTATATATTAGACATCCACAAATTATGGTTTGTATTGAATAGTTAAAAATATATGCGTCTATATATTCACAGCATCCGAACTTGTTTCTGTGTCATCTCGATCTAAATCGTGCCGTCGCGATCTTTCCTCCAAAAGTTGCGGCCAATTGAATTAGACGATCCAGGAAATGTATAGTCGAACGAAGTGGAAGATCATTTTCATATAAGACAATCCAAAAAAATACACAAGCTAGCTATCTATTCTGAATTGATGCTGGCAGTTGATGGGAGGTGTTCACGTGACTACAATAGCAACGTTCGCATGACGAACGAGGCATGCTTTTTAAGCAAGACCGACAGACGAACATATTGATGAGCCCAGCAATAAATAAGTGAAAGCATTTAGAAACGAGTATAAGGAACAGCAATCGACTCAGAATAGCCCGCGCTTGCTGCGACTCTGCTGAGAACCGGATGGGGGCAATTAGCATGTTGAGTGGCGACGTCCGGGTGACTGTTTTATTAAACGGCGTTGACATGCTAGTCTTAAGAATTTCAGCTATCACGACCGGCTCCGCCTAAGCTCCTTTTAGTTAGTTCCATTACCATAAGGAGAAATGCACTACAGGTTGAAAGGTCGGAGCTCTTTGGTTACCTTGAGGGCACTCTGAGCACGACATAACGTTTGCGACTCGTAGTGATATACCACTATTCGTGGGGCGGAGATTGTCGAGGAACACGTAAATGGGCTTGTCGTTGCACCCAATACGGGCGAGCCTTTACAGGTTATTCGTTCCACTGGAACTAACGGAAGTGGTAGAGAGTGATTTCGATTATGATATTACGGCCGATGCGCGTAACTCACCAACCAAAACTGCAGGAACAGGAGGTTCGTTTTTACGAAATTGGAAGTTTGAACATTCGGTGGCCTACTTCGCTGTGCTAAATCCCTGTATGACTACTTATCCAGCTAAAATAAATGGCTAGATTACGAGCTCCGGTTCGTCAGTCAGCCGGGCTCGGGTGGTACATGAAACTTATTAAGTTCGCTGGAGAAACCCATAGGCCGCAGATTCGAATCCCGTGAAACCATCCTTCCTTTTAAATAGAGTGACTATATAGACTAAAACGGAGGCAATTTTGTTGGGGTACTGACAACTGTAACTCGACAATTGTCCACTTACGATCACCTCATATTAGGCTGTATTCGTATCGGCATATATTTCCAGGTGATCCCTGTTGACTTATCAACATAATCTACGAGGTATCGTTTGTCTTATGGCCCTTATAGAGCATCCACGTTGCTTCAATAACACGGATTCGTAAGGTTTTAAAAATGACGACTAACATTTTTGGACCTTGATAGCTTCAGGTCATGGTCTGCGGATACCTGACCTACCTTTCATGCAGCGTAAAGGATCTTGGTTGTGTAGTGTGCCCGTAAATGCAGCCGCGTTGGCTCTCTTTAAGTTCAGCAATAGTGTTTGTAGTAAATCCTCCCTAGCTTTGCGGCCGTGAGGCCCGTCTTGTGACCGCGTGCGAATGTCATTGAGTCACTTCTTAGTCAAAGGGTCTGGTGATTCGACGGTATCAAACGCGTCGAAAACACATGCGATTAGGTGTCCAGATGCCCAGATTTTTGCAGATCTGGGCCGCTTTAACATTTCGCCTTTCGACTCAGAGGCCCCACGATGGACACTTACGGAATCAACATAAGAGGGTGCAAGGCACTTGCGAGTTCCAAGCGTTTTTCCACCAATCAATTTCTTAGGCCCGGAATTACATATTAGATGCAGACGACTCGAAGCAAAATGGTGCTCACACCAACAAGGGTAGTGAAAGAGTTCCGGCTTTTCGGATGCTTATAGGAAAATCACTTCTGTACAACCAAAGCTAACAGACAATTATAAAAATAAGAAAAGAAGATGATTTCAAGATATTCGCAATCGGACACAAAACGTCCCGATATCGGAATCCACGGCGGGGCCAACTTAATCACTTGAGAAAGAGTTCAAGAACTGTACTGGTGCGATAAAATAATGGCCTTCTCCCTATATCAATTCCGTTGCGAAGCCTCGAGAACGAAGACAATTTACTACTCATATATTAATTGTGCAATAATTGAGAACGCATATATGTAACGTGAGAAACAACACCCTGAACGTGTATTAATAATTAAAGAGAGTATCGCATTCATCAAAATTTAAGCCCCCTCGTAACTGACGCTGTATCGCCCCAGTCTCTTAAGCGTATCCAAAATAGTGGTTACGCTGCCTCTATGTATACCCATCAATAATCTTTACATTAGATTATTGATTCTCTTGTAACAGGCGGTAACGTCTATCTATATGAATGTCAAATATTCGCAGACTGTACTCCTGGACCTCGTAGAGTGTCGAAGGCTACAGCTTTGGAGTAATTCTCTTGCGCAAATAAAACTTAATTAACTAGCTAAGTTGATTTTCTTCAGTATAAATGACCAGCCGGCACGATTCGTGTTGTGGATAGATGCGCATTCACCTGCGAACAATTTGCGGCTAATCCCATAACAATTCAACCAGTCGCTGGTGTCTGGTTGAATTGTTATGGGATTCAACAAATCTCATCTTCTGCGGAGGCTATTTTCACGTGTCTCGAACTGTTTTACTGCGCGAGCAATTCGAGACCAAATCGCCAGAGCTCATAGAACGCCACATGAACCTCAAGCATGTTATTCCGCGCACTCATTGTCGCAAAATTTGTGCTGGCACCGAAGTACTGTTTGCATGGTAAATGATTAGAGAGAATGTCCGCAAATAAAACGGTTTCGGTTATCATAACAACGCTACGTGGAGCTGTAGACATCGCTAAAGGCCTAAACCTTTTTTGATCGAATGTCAAAATTTTGTAAAAGTTGAAACGAATCTCTCTGACGCAGTCCCCTTTGTGGTTGTAATCCCTCAGCGCTAACTTTCAAGGTGTGTTGGCCACATATCTGCAGTGAGCGGGCCACGTACAAGCTTGGGCGATCAATTACAGCATTTCGAAATAGGTAAGGTTGTTATGAGTCACCTTATGAGCCCTCTCATGATAAGTCTTTATATTACCCAAACGTGAACAATTCGGACTCGCAACCGAGCAGGCGGGCAAGGTTATATATTAGTTTATGCATGGAGAGTGTGGACATAAAAACTCGAGGAATATTACTGTTGCCTGACGCAAGGCAATGTATCGTCGCCTACTCTCGATGCCAGCCTTGGAGGCTCGACAGCGGAACTAACACCACATGCATTCTATCTTTTATCCTTATCGCGTAACTAAAATAGTTTGCTTTCCAGGTACGTTGGCTCCAAGGGACTCTCCCCAGCTAAAATATACCGACGTTTGTAATCATTGCCACCATGTGACGACATGGAGCACGACGTACAATTCATCCAAGTTTTACCCTTGGACGACGATTCACTGACTGGAAGACCTTTAACGGTCCAACCATACGAACGTTGGCACCACTCTTGACGATTCTGAACAAATCATTGGCTAATTAGCGTCACCGTCACTCGAGTATATCACATTGGCAAATAAAATCCGTTGGGAAACATTCTCCGAGGCTACTTTATAGTCGTCTCTGCACAGGACACTTAGTTTCATAGCGAACTGTGTTGGTCGCGTAAACGGCTCTCGCAACCACGTGGCTTACGCACCAAATTACAACGAAGAGTGATTCTAAAAATTCTAATGAATTCACATTTCTGTAATAAACAAAAAGACGACAAGAAAGCACAAAGGCATAGAATCATGATGATTCCACAATTCAACACAAATCGATTTAATTTTAACAGCGTAATCTCTTCTTGTAACGATTTTGCGTCGTCAGTTGTCGATGTAATGTACCTATAAACTATCCTCTCTGTCTTGACATTGCCGAACGATAAAGGTCTCCATCTATTGGAATAGGCTCGGCAACTCAAACAGAGCTATGTCAATCTGCTTCAAACTGATGAGCTGATTCTATTCGCGAAATAACACAAGGCTGCTGCCTTGAAAGGTGGCAGCTACAAATCGCCGTAACCGCGAAAGGAATACGACATTGCTGGCCTAAGGGAAATTACCTTAGCTTGCTATAACTGATCTACTCCTCTCTAAGCTATCCGGCCTTTTTCAAAGTCCTCCTCGGACTTTGAAAAAGGCCGGATAGACTTGACTTTGACTCGATCAGCATCGATCGATAGATTTAATAATCCTGTTAACTCTGCGGGACGTTCGATGCTATGATTTCAGCAATAGCTTCAGATGCGTGAGCGTTGGTCCTTAGTACAATGCGCAAGCAGTTTCCAGCGACCTTTGCCTAGACCAACGCAGTATGACTCGAAGGCTCTACAGCTACCGTAGCTGAACATATCAAGAGTCTAACATCTTCGATGGTATTGGTTTTCCGAGAAACTGGAAAATCATACTATCTCTGACAGATGACGATGACGAGGCCCTGACCTGAATAAGACTCAGAGGAGCTGCGTGGTTTCTAGTTAGACGGATGGTGAGCCTGGATGTACGACCTTAACCCATGTCCAGGTAGAATTAGGGTTTCGAGGCAAAAAGGTATTTTTCCCTATAACTATGGCAATTGAGGTCGGCTATGATTTTTAAAGCGCATAAGGGGTACATTTAATCACTTATTTTATACAAATGATGCGAGCAAATGATATTCACAATTTGTAGTGGCGGATTTATCGGCGACTTATTCATGCCTCGACAGTCTCGCCAGTGGGTTTTAGCTAACAAGACTCAGCTGCATCTAAATATAAAAATCTTGAGTGCAGACATCGCTCGTTTATAGTCTCTATCTTGTATTTCGTTGTTAAATTAGTTGCCGCTATATGTTAACTGGGCGTTCGCAAAATAATGTTGAATTGTGGGACAATGTGTACACTACACTTGATCATCAAATTAAATTACAAATTGCGGTAACTAAGTACTCTTTGAAGATGCCCAGCAGTAGAGCACGAGATGTCCAACAGTACGTGCTCAGCTGTTCGTGATAGTATATTGTATCCAACTGTACATACGCTACTCTGTTATATGGGCCAGCATTTTTTTCTGATTAGATGTGCACCCTGCTGAAGCTTCGGTGCGTCACTCGACGCCATATCATATATACAGCGGTGATCGCAGGTCTGTCTGTACTAAGCAGATTCAAGATCCAGGAATTTGATCCGGTACAAGCTATATCGAAATGTATGAACGAGGGCCAACTAACACCATAACCAGTAAGCAGCGGCAATTCGTTGAATGAGTCGTCCTCCAGATCCCTGGGCCACCTTGTGACGCTGGAACCAGTATTCTCGAATCGTGCTGCATACGAGCAACATGTTAGGCATAGTACTGCAAGCGAATCTCAAGTACCCTGATAGGTTTACGCTACGATACGCTCGTAACGCTGTCATCGGTCTATTCGCAATTCGGTTACACTGTGAGATCCATAAAATGTAAGGCTTGTTTTACTTGAGGAGGAAACAGTTTTAACGATTCTAGATAACACGATTTGACGATGCGCGTCTACAGTTTATAGGTATGTTTCTCTTACCA
Source organism: Stratiolaelaps scimitus (assembly GCA_019614645.1). NCBI lineage: Eukaryota > Metazoa > Arthropoda > Arachnida > Mesostigmata > Laelapidae > Stratiolaelaps > Stratiolaelaps scimitus. The sequence goes on along the minus strand of JABWDB010000025.1, from coordinate 93,694 downwards.
AGACGAGTGGTCGAGGCCTGTAGCCTCAAAAGGGCAAAAAGGGACCATTCCACAATTCACCTCGCGACCACGGTGACAGACATCGGGTCGTTGTCGAGTCTTCAACACAGTGGTGGTCTGCTGTCGAACAGCATCGGGATACTCTGACCGATTAGTGCAAGAGTTCCATGTGATCTGCAGCTAGCATAAGTGTCTGGAAGTATTCGATCGGCACGAGCGGACGACACCATGAGACTCCTTGTAGTGGCAGTCCTTCTATTGGCTGGCTGGACTGGAACGATGAGGGCGAATTCAGTAAATGATGGCGACTGCATCGATGACGGTACAAATATGATATGTACTTTCAATGTCGATAGTCCGTGTGAGGCTGAAACGCTTGCAACGGACAAATCCAAACCACCGTGTTCCGCTTGCGGAGACCCATATCCAACGCTCTCCGGTACGTTCGGTTGCTATGGTTCTAGTTATGAGTTTGACCCATGTGCTGTCAATGGGCCGAATTATTATAACAGCCCTAAGGATGTGAAAATAATCTGAGGGGAAATGGCGAAGTCGACGAGCGCATACAGTAGTTTCAGTTGCACATTTGAATGTGGGGAACAATTCGCTTCAATGACACTGCAACTTCTCTGAATCATGCGAAACAGCGCGCGCGTGTTGTATGTGAGTGCTTTCTCTAAGCCCGGGCATCCGTTGCCTTCGTTAAGCCCTTGTGGCGGTGTAGATTTTTGTATTTTTGTCAATCATAGACGCCGGACTACTCGGGTTCAGGGGAGAATTTATTGTTTATCACTTTTGAAATAATAGGAGATGCTTTTGCCAGATCAGGCGGTATGGCAATTACGTAGTTGATTGTAGAGCTTCCTACAGTAATTCGTGTTTCTCTTTTTACAGGTGACGACACTGAAAAGAAGTTGAATGCCACTTGGGCCAGCGGAATTCCGCTCGACACAGCAAAACTAAGCTGCACGAATGACAAAGACGGGAAGTGCAAAGGTAAGTATTTTGATTGATTTTGTTATCACTAAGCTATCGTTGCTCTGGGGCCCTCCTGGAGTATCAACGCCAACTTCAACCCCCGTAAGCAATATAGGTGTTCACAGTAAAGAAATGACGCACCCGTTTGTTTCTCAGTGTGAGGCCCAGACAACGACGCTTTTCCCGACGAGACATCGCCCCCTTGAACGCTCAGTATTTGGCTGAACGTTTGTCCCCCACTCATGGACCTTGTAACCTGTTTTCTGCCGACCATCTCTTCACATCCGTTGAAATCGTTCCCTTTGTATAGAGTTATAGCACGCATGGTAATGAACTTTTATATAAAGGTAACAACAACGACTTGGCTGAGCCGAGAATCTAGACCAATCTTTCATGAGCATAATACTAAATACTAATACAGTTTCAGTGTCGTACCACCAGCGTCGCGGCAGCTTGACGAACTAGATTTCTCGTTTTGAACTCAAAGCCAAATGCGCCAGACGCTTCCTATTGGGCATTGCACTATTTGTGATTGATATGGTTTTTCATGAAACAACAAGGGTACCCAATACCGATACTGGATGTGTAACATAAATTTCGCCAGGATCGTGTTTCATCTGCTCGTTACTCATTATGTTGAAACTCAACTAGTATTTCTTTAGCTAACCGCCCTAATACACGTCTCGTATGGTTCATCGCGTTGGTTCAGAACGAAATTGACGATAGGATATACAGTTTTGTCGATCTGTGGGAGACCCCCATAATCCCGCGAGGTGCCTATATTAATAAAGAATAACCAAAATATGTCCACACGCACAAGGCTTTGCGAACACCTTTGAGTGAAACTCTATAGTAAATGAACATACATATATATATATATATATATATATGTAACAGAGTCTCAAAGGATCCAATGTATACTCCAATCTAAAAAGGAACGATTATTATCTCTTTGTATATTGCAGGTTGCACACTGGACCTCACCTTGAAAAAAGCCGATGTTGAGTGCGAGCTTGCAAAGAATGGAGCTTCATGCACCATGTCCATGAAGTCACCTCACTGCACATCCATTGAGAGCTTTGAACAACCCGCAGGGCTCACTTGCGGTAACACAGCATATTCATTTCGGTGGCCGACTACAGGGCCTATCAAGGGCAGTCAAGGGCCATTTTTTAGTAGACATGATGTAATTTATCGAGGTGCACCACGTTGATGGCCGACTAAATTAGACGCGGTGTTTCAAGGGTTGGAGCAAATAGAATCTTGTTAGGGGTGCAGAGGTCAAGGAAAAACATATCTTTGTTGCAGTCGTGCTTACTTTGCTGAGGTCTACAGTGGCATAAAGCATTTGAGTTTGAAATGCCCTATATAATAGATACGACGATGTGATACACGGCCGCGAGGACAATCATATCATCGTTCGAGTTGATACCCAAGCTGCTCAATACACAGGACATTAAGGTTGCGCTCTGAGCTTCGAGAGAAGTGCCCCCCACCGACGTCGGTTACTAACCGTCCGTGGTTTGCCTTTCAGAGAAGTCCGGCAAGTGCGATATAGTGACCGCGGGCGAGTTCCAGAGCATCAGTGCGAAATGTTCTCGGGCGAATCTTTTTGGAAAATGTGAAGGTTGTTTGCTTGAACATATACGACCATATTGAATTAGCTCACACCGTGTCAGTATCTTGTTGTGAATCTGCGATAAGGCTATATTCATTCGGATATTTGTAGAGAATCTCTTTATTATTACTCACAATAACGAACGCTGTATATATATATATATATATATATATATATATTATATGTATATATATATATGTATATATATATATATGAAAATTATTCACAATCTGAGCGTGCACCTATGCTTTTAGATCAAAACCCTCTCCTTGAGTTTGTTGCCGTCATGTCAAACATCGAGTCAGTCGTATCACTGTTTTTCATTGTAAGGGTGAGCTGCTTCATATCGACAGGCTTCATTAGTTGTTCAATTCAAACCCTGAACACGCGCCACCTCGCATCTAAATTCAACTTTGCGCAGTTGAAATCTTAGATGAATCTTTACGCAGTTCTTTGTATTCTGTCGAGGACTGATAAGTTGGATGTTAAACCTGACGTCCAAAAACTCGCAGTGCGATAATGTGAGCTTCATATAGTTTGATATCTAGATTCACATATTTGACAAAATATGCATCGCTTCGTTTCGTTTGTCTGTGCAGCAAAATGAAGGGTTACCTTGGTTTTCGTGCAACCAAGCCTTCTTTTTCGGAGTGCTTAGTTTGGTCATTATCTTGCCTCATAGAGAATATGTCCGTACATTTGACATCTGAACTCCAACTGTATTACACCACATTTGTGCGCGGTTAGTTTCGAGTCGATATGTTTTGACCATATCAACAAGTCGCCTAGGTGCTTCTTCGAGTAATTTTCTCACTTGCTATTTGTGTGTATATCTTCATCCATATAATTTACATATATCACTACAACTTTTACTGGATTAGGTACAATGTGCTTTATTTCATCTAAAAACAGCGTCGATAGAAGATTTTCTATGACTGTTCCCTGTAGGCACTCCGTTGAAACGCTTTCCGACCTCGAAAACCCGTTTGCCACTTCAACAGTGAGACGTCGATTTCTTGGGAAGTCAGAGATCCGCTAAATCATTTTTAAGCTGACCCCCCTCGAGTCTCGCACTGCCAGCAGCAGGTCATGGGGCATGGTTTCGAAGACGCTTTTAAGATAGCTCTTAAATACCACAGTATTCAATGTAAACAGGGAAGCCGGGTTGGTCCATAGGATTTTTGCCGTTGAAGAAACCTACGAGGGAGTTCATTGTACTGCTTTTCTTCCTGTAGCATATTGTCGTTGCCATTCCAGTTTGGGATTTAACATCTTACTAAATGGCAACAACAATATGCTACAGGAAGAAAAGCAGTACAATTAACTGTCAGGTAGTTATACCCAACGGCATCGTAGTTATCCCCTTCTCGCCCTGGGACTGGAACTGGCCAAGACTGAGGCTGTGGCGCTCAACGGACGGAAACGTCTGCCGAACATCGAGCTCACCATAGCCGGCCATAGTTTCAAGCCAACGAAGACGGCCAATTACTTTGGGGGTTATTCTCGACAGCGGCCTAACGGGGTCGCCGCATGCAAATTACGCATCCGAGAAGGCGGAGCGAGCCGTCACGGAACTCGCAGGGATCCTCCCACGCACACACGGAGCTACGGATGAGGTCAGAAGGCTGCTGGCCAAGGTGGCGGAGAGCATTGCCCTCTATGCCTCCCCCCTTTGGGGGGCACGCAGCCAAGAAGAAGACGATTGCCCGGATGCTCGACAGTCGTCAGAGGACTATGGCGATCAGGGTCACGAAATCCCACAGAACGATGGCGACCACGGCACTACAGGTTCTGGCCCGCCAGATCCCGTGGTCGCTGAGGATCGCCGAGTCTACGAGGGATGAGGAGCATAGCCGCGAGACGGAAGGGGGCACGCCTTCAAGCCAGGACGGTCCGATTGATCGGTGGGTGGACAAGTAATCCTCCATCCAGCCCGGGCAACCGGGGCACTGGACGAGGTCACTGTTGCCGCCGGACCTCCGGGCCTGGTTAGCGGCCTGTCACGAGTCCCTTTCCTACCCGCTGGCCCAACTTCTCACCGGCCACGGACAATTCCAGCAGTACCGTCACAAGATCGGCAAGGCGGCGTTCCCAAAGTGTACGCTATGCACCTTGGGAGTCGATGACACGGCGCGGCACACCTTCGAGGCATGCCCTCGTCTCGAAAACCACCGGCGAGACCTCGCGGCCAGAGTTGCACGGCCCCTCCCAATTTCATGTGAGGATATGGCCGCCATAATGATGAGAGACAGAGAGGGATGGGCCAATATCCGAAGATACGCCGAGGCGGTGCTCAAGGACAAGCAAGAACTAGAGCGGCAGAGCGGAAGGGGGGTGACGATCTCTAAGGGTGTCAAACGTTGGGGGTAGGGACAGGAATATTTCAGGGCCTCCGTGAGGGTATGCCGGATTGCTGCGGTTTTCCAGGGGGCTCCCTCCCACTTGGGAGGCGTGGGAAAAGCGGGGTAGGCATTCCGTTTTTCCTCGTAAATAAACAAAAAAGAAAATAAAAATCCCCAACGGCATAATCTAATGGACCAACTCGACTATCCCTGAGCTAACCGTCCTGCAGCCCAACGCAACCTTAATCACAACTGCTACGCGATAGTACTGTTAGCGCGTACAATTTTACGGACGGCTAAGTCTCAAGCTGCAAAAGGCCGGAGTCCGCTTTTTCGGGTCCCGCGGCCTGGTGACATCCATAAGAGAACTCAAGCATTGCAACAATTGCAGTTTCTTTAACAAACCAATAAACCTTTACCTTGACCTGTTCTTGCTGTGCGAAATTCCCCAATTCTTTGTCCCTATGCGTAAGGAGCACCTTTCCATAGTCATGCGAACTACACCGCCAACACGGACGCCTAACCCGTGCCTAACTTCGACGATACGTTATTTGCAGAATGCAAAATGTCAGTAGTCCCGAGTCAAGTGAGTTCCTCATGTACACCAAATAGCGATGGGACGATGTGTTCAGCACCAGGGGGGGAATGGAGTGAGAAGTGTTCGTTGTGGCCTGGAACAAAGTTCACCTGCGAAAACTGCACGGACCAGAAGCCCGTGGGCTGCGGTTAGTAGAATCTTTTCTAACTAAATCCCAATTGAAAACCATTTGTGCTTGCTTGCTATATTACAATATTAGATAGTTGTATTGTAGTGTTGCCTCGATTCGAAGATTCCGGAACATTGAAATAGATACATGCACTGTGTGTACGTTAATATGACAATGACAGTAACAATAGTTGGTAACTGCCCATGGATAGATACAAACGAATGATAAAATATCAGGCAGACAGGAAGAGCCACAGCATAGATAGAACTGCTTATACATATATGATGATTAGTTGATTTTTATACATAAAACCTCCACTTACGGTGACAGCTATGTGACAGCTCGCTCTGAGTCTATCGTATAATATATATATATATATATATATATATATATATATTGAAATCAGCATTCTGACTAATTTTGCTATAATGATAGAATTAGTTTCGTTTTTAGTGATTACTCGGAATAGCTTTTAACGCTCAGTCGTTACTCTAATACGAAAGGTCGTACGAAGTGAGCAGGTTTTACTAGATTTTGATCATCAATTTACTAGAATGTCATTAATACTCGGACGAGGCTTAGTTTTGTAATTCGATAAGTCCAGTAAGTACTGGAACTTTAAGATTGATTGGGTGATTGGCTGATTTTTTAATTTTGAGGATGTCAGTCAGCAAATATTCCCCCTTTGACTATAATAGAGTCCAGAACACCATTAACTGACGACGTCCATTTTCGGAAAATTGGAGAATATTAGTATTTGGAATTATTTTTTTATTGGCAAAAAACGACGAGCTTGTCCTGCTTTAGCTTAGTATTATATAGCTATACTAATAACGTGATCGTCAAAGGGTTTACCTACTGCATTGATGAGCATTCCACTCATGTCAGGCTATGCACAAAGGTCTAATTCCTTATCGTTTAACTGCTATATTGTTTCGATTATATCATACGTTGAACTTGATTCATAAATTTCTTTCTGTTTTTCACACAGTGCGCAATAGTAGGATCTGTCGCATCATCATCGTATGCAGTTCCTTTAAATTCATCAATAAAGCTTTACCTCCATCTTTATCATGCAACCAGTGACGGTTGGCTATTTTCAACAAGAGATGATCGGCCATGCTGACAATGATAACAACCTGACGCAGTGGCAGATGTAAAATCTACCTTTTTGTAAAGCGTTACAAGAAAACGTATCTCAGTTGTAATTCTCTCTCTCTCTCTCATATATATATATAGGTCAGGCCTTGATATAGGTTATGAGGATATGTGATACTGATGTAGTGTGTCACACATATGTTTATTGTACTTTCAGCCTCGAACGACGACAAATCCACCATTGAATGCTGGCCGATCCCGGAGAAATTTGACACAGTCAATATTACCTGCGATAATCTGTTGGTAAAGCCAACCGACAACTGTACAGGTGAGGCAAAACAATCGTAGTTGATCCTCTAAGTTCCATGTTGACACAGATTCGCCGCCCCGATTTGAAGTTCAATTCGTTCGGATTTGTGGATTTTTCTCTGCGCCGATCCAGGTTCAACCCGAGCTCGTCTTGTAGATTGTTACCACCTCGAAGGACCTCTGTTTGTCAACGCATACATACATATATCACTACATAGATCTCTCGGTCGCCTAGCACAATGTACAATTACAAGATACAAGCACCAGGTGACTAGGACAGAAATCTAGCGGAAGTCGAACGCTCTGGCTGATACTCTCATTGTTAGTCCTGCGCTTTTCGATTCTGCTGTATGAGGATGCCTTACATGGTAACGAATCTTTTTGTACCGCGTGATATGCACACAGCTGCCTCTCACTAAATATCAGCTGTAGCCCCGATTATTTAGCCTTGCTAAATCATATATTTAGTAGGACAAACTTGATGCTACCTAGGTGCGTTAACAATCTCAATTTACAGATTGCTACGTTACTTCTACGCAGAAGCTGGACCCCGTCAGCACTAGCTGTACGTTCCCATCTGGTGACAACGCGTTCTGTAAAGTAGCCCAAGATTACGACTTTTGCAAAATCACCACCAGGTTTTCCCCGCAATTTCCTCACTGTGGCAGCGAAACCGCGACATGTGGTAAGGAGAAGAAGGAAAAGTCCACAATCTCTGGCTAATTTAGCATAGCGTACAAATGTGTAGACATTAACTACGATTTTATTCGACCGAGTGTCTTCGAAACAATAAGCGGCTCGTCGGCTAAAAAAACAAACCACTCGCACAGTGTCCGCGCACCTCTATGATATACGTACGTAATATCTCAGAAGGCCTTACCCGAAGACACTTATAGTAAATATATGGCAAAATCGCAAGGAGTCTACTAGCTATCATATACATGCTTCGGAAACAGAAAATCACATTTTCTAAGAGTAAAATATCGATTTACAATGATAAAATATAATGGAGAATAGAGAATTGAGGGGAGGAGGAGGACAGAGTGGAAGACAATGAAAATATATTCAATGTCTTATACTTTTCTTTTTTTGGTAAATGGGGGTGATATGTGTGAACTCACAACTGCGTAACGATTCGAACGCTGCCGCGTCGCGCTGTTTATGGCGGGGGCTGCATTTTTTCGATCGAATTATTTAATTTCTCCATGTCGTCTCCATTGAAGTTTGTCACCACCTACGATCAATGCGAATACATGAAAATCTCTACGTTTGGAGCATGCCAAAAACCTGTAAATAGAAAAAAATTGTAGATTTATCAATTCAAAAGCACAAACATCTTCGATATATCAAACAATAGTTGCATTCATGTCAGGATATAGTCACGGGAGATAAATTCTAGTTCTTATCCTTGAAGAGCAAGTCCGACCAAGTGGGTTTGTTAACTTATTCCCCAAGATTTAACACTCGGCACTCGTGAGTATGTGTGACATGAAAATGTCCACTCCTGCTAACTGAAATTTTTAATCGATCTGCTGGCACCGCCATATGGGGATTTAGCTGTTGTGTTGTCGTTGATAAGAAGGTGACCTTTTTATTAGACAGCAAAATAGTAATAAAAAAAAAATACGTCACGTTCCCGTAGAGCCAGCAACGAAGGGAGCCAACTGCACGTTTTCGCCAGCGATTCACGAGACCATTGGTGGCAAGAATATCGCGAAATTGACCTGTGACCAAAGACAAATTGGAAAGGAGAGGATATGCACAGGTTGGTGAAATTTTGTTAAATTTCTAAAATTGTAATACCTGTTGCAGAAAGTGGTCTGGACTGCGAAACATTTAAAGGCGATTTACTTTGAATGCATATTTGAACGTAGTTTTCTTTCCTGGCAGCTACAGGATGATCCAAATTACACGTGCACGCGTCCTGGTTGATGACTGGTGCAGCCCGCGATGATTTTCGATATCTAAATCGACAAGGGCGGTAAAGGCAGATTCAAGTCAAAAAAATATTCCGCTAGTAGTCGTTAAACGTGCGTTGATAGGAAATGATGACCAACACGTGCTTGCTTTTAACACACGCAACTTAGGCGTTCCCTGTGGGGCGAATTGGGCACCTGCCGAGCTCAGTTGACTACAATCTAGAGAGAAGAAAATTATATTTATGCAATTAAAAAATAGTACTTCTTTCACTTGCACAAGCCTACGTAAATACCTAACAATATGCCAATTACTAGGCTCCACTGAAATGGCTGTGAAGAAGACGATAAATGTGATTACATTTAATCACAATATAAAGATAACACAGTTAGAAAAAAACCTGTTTCTGAATAACAGCCACAGTTATTGATTACTGCTCCGACACAGTGATCGGGCGTACCAAGTTGCCGCTTTGCCATCTCGAAGGCCTTCTGCTGACGACATTCATTAGTTCATGATGCTGTCGAAGAATACATATATGACACTTATGATACTTGTAAGACTCACTGCCGCTGCCTATTTATTACCAATGAAGTGATATGTAACAGCAGAAATTGGCGCCACTGCAGGAATGGCGCTGTATATATATATATATATATATATATATATATATATAACTAAGTCCCACTAAGTCACCATGCGGTGACTTAACAAGCTAGAGGCTGCACGTTCGAGCTCCGTCAGGTGAGATATCCTTTGAAACAAAAGGTGTTCTTGTTATATCGTGTATAGGAGAATGTCATTTTCCGCGTTTTCATTAATGTCAACGTAAAACCACTTCGTTTTGTTGGTCGCGCTGGGTTAGCTACTGCCTGCAGCATAATGGGACGTAACTGCTGTACACAATCTAATATCACACTTGTATCGCCTTTTAGTGTCAGCCTGTCACCTGTACGTTGACTTTTACAAGGATCGACCTTGCCCGTTTGGCAAGAGCAGAACGCACTGCACTGTGTCATCTGCCAATTACCTCTGTAACATTGACGCGCGTCTAGATGTGAATGTGAAATGCGATGGTGAGGGATGTGGTGGCGCCGCCTCGTACAGTGCATCATGCAGTGAGTATTCGTTTTTTTCCTTGGGTTTGAGCTTATTACCTTGAGATTTATATTACGTCGATTGGACAATTTTGTCATGTCAAGGCATACCTACTAGGCACATTCGTATCAATGGATGCTTTATTATTTACAAGAAACCCCCCGATAGATTTACTGGGAGAGCTCCCAGCAAGCTATGAAGCCCGAGCATATATCGCGGTCACCTCTAAGTGAAAGAACAAAAAAATGTGTTCACGCGTAGTCCAAACTGACATCCACGAACAAAAGCAATGCCGATGTACAAATCCAAATCGAAGCCAGAGAACTAAGGTAATGCAATGATCGGCAAAAAAGAGTGGACATCTAGCTGCGTAGAAAATTGCTCGATATCAGACGACAAATTGTCACCACCGGGTATATCATTCCCTATTCGGGTGCTGTTGTACCATTTGGTTAATGCCTCGGAAATCGCTAAGGGAGGACGCATGGCATAAGGTTAGAGTTCGTACTGGCATAGGGCCTCATAGAAAATTGGTTCTCTAACCGAGCATGAAGTATACTATTATGACAAAGTCATCTCGTGTCACTCAGCTTCTATTGTACATCATTTGTTACGTTTATATATATATATATATATAGGCTTGATCGTAATGTTACCAACAAGTACATTTGTGGTGAAATGCAGACAATGTTTTGCATTGTTTGCACCCACCGTTATTTTGTAACATGTTTGTGCGCACGCGCCGGACATCATCATTTTATGATTGATGCTTTAAAAAATATAATAATAATAATAATAATAATAATAAAGCATTAATTCGTATTTCGTTCGCCAGACGGAACCTCGGCCGGCATTGAATGTATGATGAATAACGATATCGAGAAACGCATCACCAACTCCGTTCTCGGGTGTTCGGCGGATCAGGAAGACCTTTGTTACGGTAGGGTCATTATAGAACGTAGTTGACGATCATAGTGGTAACTTTAGCTTGCACAGGATATAGGCCTGTCAGTGTCAGGCCTAGCAAGGCCCATATCCACCGGTCATGATTTACCGACTCATCAGATCAAATAATAACGAAAAATATTGACATACTTACAGATATCAATCTCCCTTAGCTTTCTCTACGCAATGCTGTTTACATTAGATGAATTCAACCGTATCCATCGAAACAAACACGTCTGGTTTCTGGAACCTATCAGATGATAAATTTCTACATAATTAGCCATTAGTTATTTTTATTGATGAATCGTGGTTCATCATTACTATCGTCACCATCGTCATCATCATCATCGTTTAATGTCAAACTTTCTCGATCATGTGTGTCCCTTGAACAAAATATAAAATACAATCTATAGATCTAAAAAAAAAAACAGCCTCATTCGCAGTCAAATTCGAGTTTCAATATATGTTTTCGTGTTGTTTCGATGAAAATTCAGATTGCACGTTGACGGTAACGACTGATTTCGCCGTCAGGGTCCAGCCAATCGTCGCAGCTCTTCTCCTGCCGTTAATTCTATTGTTCATCCACGGTCTATAAGGGCAAACATCAGGTTACAGCGAGCCGTTTGAGCTGGCCAGGTGGAACGCCGCTGGGTGGCCGCTTCGCCTCCTAGGTGGTCCCTAGCCAACCACTGTAAATATTTCTAGCTAGAATGCTAAAAAAACAAATAATAATTATGATAATAATAATCATAAGCTATATCAAGTCGTCAAGTTCATATTCGAGCGATCAATCAGCATTTTACTAAGTTAATACACTGAACGTGTCATTCTGTAACGTATCGAAAGAGCGCTCACAGCTGTTTGACATTGTTTGCTCTCAGGAGAGCTGTCATTGTTAGAAAAGAGGCCATTATATTTATCGGAACCGAAAATGGCAGATTGTTTGCGCGTGCGTTAGAAGCACTCAGCTGAGATGCAAAAATTTCTACGTACGTAAATCGAATATTCTAGATAGGATGCAGTAGGCAAAACCGCAAGCTGATCATATCTCACATGCGGACGCATGTATTTATGATGAAAAACACAAAAAAAATAGATGGAAGAGACTTCATTGTCTGGAGATCCTTAATTACGGTAGAAGATGATTCTACGTATGTAGGTCGACTGTTATCTACGCAATAGGCGTAATAGGCTAAACCGCAAGCTGATCATATCTCACATGCGGACGCATGTATTTATGATGAAAAACACAAAAAAAAAATAGATGGAAGAGACTTCATTGTCTGGAGATCGTTAAATATAGTAGGAGATGGAATAGTTGTATTCTAGATAGATGTATTCTTGGAGCAGACATGTGCATTGCCATTGAATTCACTTAGGTGGATTTTCGTGATTTTTTTATTCTTGCCCAATAAATTTCATGATACATAGAACATTTGCATGCAAATTACGCGTTGTCATTAGCAATGCCGGGATATATATATATATATATACTTTAATCTGTACAGTGGGTAATCCCAATAGTAAGCGAGGGAAGACTTCGGTACTTGAAGAAATTTCTGTCGAATTCAAACTTTAGTGAACTTAAGGAACTAGAATAGCGGCTGGAGCTCCCAGTCTTAGACAACTGAAGCCTTCAAAATATTGGTATTGTTCTGGAAGAGTCCTCGAAAAAGCCTTTTTCGTGCAGAATAACGAGACCCAGCCTTCCCTTTGCGATTAATTCTATTTATTTGAAATTTCCAAAAACTCCTTGTCCTTTCTTTTAAGTAGCTAAGTAACTGACCGCGCAGTCTAACCTATCTATGTATATGTATGTTGGACGGACGTATATGGCAACGATATATGGATGTATACCGTAATGGAACTCGTCATTACGCTCGACATTTCTGCATATGGTTATTATATATCATAGTGGACGGTGTCATCATACCAGCTGATATCAAATTTTTTTCGGTGAACCGCTTGTAACAGGCGGCAATAACTTGCTCAGCGAGCGAGTTATTGCCATTGACTCTAACAAGGAAATGGAAAAACCATAACTAAGGGACGGCGGGAGCAGGGTGTTATAAAGCAGGAGCAAGCCCCCGGTGGGGTGTGCCCAGGTCCTTGCGACGTCCAATCGATGAGATGACAGTATAGCATTTTGGAGAGGGAACTGCGAAGTGATCCCGCCATCTGAGCGCATGGTGGAACGTTACACCAAGGCTTTCTCCTGAAGGTGACAGCGGTAGCTCAACTCCACAGAGGTGAACCGGACCAGGACCTGCATGTTTATGAGGTGAGCGGAATAGCATGACACCTTCTTTGTTGGCATTGATTGGCAAACCTTGAACGTATTTACGGCTCGTCCTCCACCGCCACAAGAGCCGCATGTATGCCCCGTCGGATTTCGATAGAATTGATACGAAATTGTAACGACGTATGGTCGGCGTAAGCAACTACCTTAGAAGACTTCCTGGAAGAGATATCGCTAAGTATGAGCCATCGAACACTTTTCTGAGATTGCGACGACGACGACCGCGTGGTGATCTGAGAACAACGGGGTGCGCCATGTCACCGGAGACACGTCTATGAAGTTCTCACAGTTAGCAACTTCAATGTGGTCCAAACACGTGCTAGATACAGGCCGAGTGACACCACCTCGTATGTGACACATGTTTCTTGAGGAGAAAAACGCCGAAGCTGTTTCGCTGAAAGAAGCCGGGGACAAGTTAACGTTCGGGTCGCCCAGGGGGATACAGGGCAGAGAAGTGTCCTTCAGACGAATATCATTAAGGACGGGGAGAAGCGTATCCCTATGGAAGGAGTGACTCGAATAGAAGCCAATGATTGTACCATCCAAACGCGGCTTTCTTCGATTCCACCCAATAACTTGGACATAGCCATCCTCGCTGCTTTTGGCTGTGATAGAAGCAATAGTGCAGGTAGATCAAACATACATGCCTACCCCCCGTGTCTGTCGTACTCCCGGCCCGAACACACGAGGGTAACAACTATTTTTAACCACGACTCTTTTATCAGAACCGCATCCAGACCAAAGCACTCTCCCTCAAGGAGGTCAGCCAGAATTTCGAGTTGTCCCGATTTCCGACACAGGTATCGCCGGGAAGACAGCAACCCGCAATGGCCAACCAAGTCCTTGAAGGAAGCTCTTGCATCCTCGAAATTGATTTCGGAGCACTTTATCAGGAAATAACTAGATGCCTGTTCCTGGAAAGCCACCTGATCTAATTTCTCAGTGATCAAGCACACCTTGTCCACAGGGGATCGCTCGCGTGGCTGGCGCATGTTATGTTGCTTATCCGGCACCTCAGCACCTGTTCAGGTCTATCTATATAAACCACCACCGATAACAGATACAATAGAAAAGTATTTTTATTCAAAGCGGATAATTGTATTCATCTTGAGCCGACCCGGGAGTCCCCTGGAGACTGCGTTATCTGAGTGTGAGCGATTTCAAATGAACAGACTGTTACGCTTCGACGAAGAGTCCTGTTCCTCTGTTCAAACATATTGCGCTCTAAGTGCAAAGCACACGCATTTTTATACTAATTTCTCTCTCTCTCTCCCTCCCTCCCTGTACTTATATTAAACTCTTTTATCTACGAGAAAATGCAACTCCGAAGTATGTGGAGTATTAATGGGATCGCGAGGAACAGTGTGCCACGTTGTAACTTTCCTTAAAAGTTGCCACGAACTTTCTCAAGTGCAGTAACATCCTTCGCCATACGGGGGGGGGGATCGCACAGGACAGCAGCAGATCAGTTTGGATGCAACGAGGCTACTGTCCATAGGAGTTTGATGTAAAACTCACTTCCTTTTACCTATAATAGCGCGAGGAAGGACACGCTGGGATTCCTCTGGGATGGGAACGTAAGAGGTGAATCTACAGAGCGGAGAATTCAGATATTTCGCTTTATCGACTTTTGATAAATTTAATTTTAACGGAAACACTTCTATCCATGATCGCCCTGCGCACAACACAGACGTCATCCCGAACAGTCACGCACCATGGTCGTCCCACGTGGTCCACATTGACTCGTTGTTTGTATTTGAGCCAGAATATCCTTATGTTCAAGCAGTGCTCTTATGAATGTCGAGCTGTTCGCCTCTTTCTTGAAACGTGAAACCTGTTTCACGACAATGTATTATTGCCCCAGGCGAATTTCCAGAGGGATTCCAGTTGTCTATTTCACCGTGATTTTGCTTCGATACTATCTCTCTACAAATGATAAGTATACCTATATAGTCTGAGACCAATATATTTCAGCATTGAAATTGACGAATACACGCTCGCTTATGACATGTTTACTTAAACTGTCACATTCACACCTATCTGATACCATTGTACGCATAACACAGGACGCGTAACAAGACGAAATACATTTTAAGGAAAGCATATTAGAACATTGTATAATATCGAACCAAATACTGTTTCTCTACTTATCACGACATGTTTCTGTCGCCATTGAATAAATACGACACGATCTCAATTCTCAATGTACAAGTTTCAATGCCGAATTCAGCGAAAATTACCCCCCTTCATCTAGCGAAAAATGTAATATTAGAAAGCATTTCAAAATGTTAAACCTCATTGATTAAACAATAAACCTCAGACCAATAGTCTCGAGCACAAATGTATGCGATCGATAAGTTGGTGCCAAAATGTTGCTTGAAACGTTCTCCGGTACAAATTCATGCGGGGGGGAGTGTATTTAAAAAATGCACATGTTCATTATACATCGATTTCAGGCCGAGCAAATCGATATTGTGCAATTATATTAAGCCAATCGAGCATTTCGAACATATAATAGTTATGCAAATAGTTTGCCCTGCCCTCATATGTGGTCACAGGCAAATGAAGATAAGTAATAAAGAAATAAAGAAGAATGCTTTAAATATAATCTACTACAGTTTAGCTAAATGCTAATATATTCATGACATTCCAATTACAAATGAGATGTGGCCCTCGAGCATTGTGTTCAAGTATATAATTTCGCGATACGTTCTGTCAACAGACTGAAAAGACTGCGCAAATCTGCTGTATCAGTTTACGACGTAGATTTATGAAGGTACCAGCTAACGCAGCCGCGAAAACCCGCCCATGATCTATAAAGAAAAAACGCATTTGTTCTATGAGAAGGAGATGGTTTTCTTTTGCAGAGAAAAAAAACGGCCATTTAGTTATTGCCACAAGTTCAACATATGATCGTCAGGTGGCGCCACAGCCGTCATATTGTTTAAGTGTGCTCGCCACATCGGTTTGTCTGTCTCGTCTGGTTGGGCATTAATAATACGTTTTATACACGAAGCTTTTGCTCTGTCGAAGTTTAGTTTACTAAGTTCTCTACGAGTGTAATTGATTTAATTCGCCACTGAGCGTGAAATGCGTTTCCTTCAATGGCGCCGAAGCTGGCGACGGGAATTTCAAATCTGACGAGAGGTTTCTTCTACTCGACTCCTCTGACTCCAGCCCCTGGCGTCGAATTTGGGAAGCAGGTTTTTCCTGGCCCCCTAGTTTAACGTAGGCAATAAAGTGAATTCTTTATTTAAGCATTCAATTTTCGGATTGAAATTTAATTTTCCAATGATAATAATAATAGTAACGGACTGTTATTGGGATGCGTCGTAGAAAGAAGGCTTTTCGATCAGTTCATTTTTATACAAAAATCTGTTCAATTACGGGAGACTATCCAATGCCAATGCTGACGAAAACCTGTGACAATATCTATTTTCGACACAGCTGCGACAAGCAATTTCTCTATATGGATCGCATTTTTTGAACATATGTAATGCATTATTTTTGTTTTTGTTGTTTATCTTATAAATCATTTTAGGTAGTAGCGTTTAAGTGAACAGTTATTAAATCAGGTCAGATCGTTGTGGCATATCCGTTATTTGTGGTTAGGCTTCGCGTCAGATCTTCCCGACATTAACGCACTTCGTTTTTCTAATTGACACTCAGCTTTGGTTACCTCAGCCCTCAGCTGTTCCCCTATCTGACAGGCTTCAATTCTTAACGTTATTGCACTTGAACAGCGATTAGAATCGTTTTTCTCTCGAGCGCAGTGTAGGTTTAAATCTTTAAGAGGCATCGAAATTTGAAATTTTGATTTTGTAAAATAAATAGGAGTATACATTTATTATTTATACAATAATTATGCTAATTACATTGTACGATTAGCGAACTCGCCGTTGGCGTCATTGTATCGATGTTTAGTCATTAAGCCGCGGCTGCGGCGTGTTGCCGAAGATGCGTTGCCCTCTCCTTCTGACATAGTGGCGTTTGCTATATTCGTTTCAATGAGTAGAGAGAATCCGGCTCAAGTTCACCCTTTAAGCGATAGTTACGGTCTATCTACCAATTTATAGAGTCTGGGTCAAAAACCATTGCCGAATCTAGACGTCTACCCATACGTAATTGTAATATATTAACGGCGTTAAAGGTTAGCATATGGTTAGGGTTATACAAAAAACAAGGTGAGGGCCGGTGTTGCCAACAGCGAATCTCTCCAAGCTAACCGCCATAATTTCTCAAAAAAAATGTATGCATTATCAAATATGTAGAAAACGCACTTCTTATTGAGGATATAAGTTTGATACTAGAAAAGGTCGCCCACCGCTTTTGACATTGAACACATCCTAATTGTAGATTCCTTTTAGTTGGAAATATTTAGCTTAATTCAACGGGCCAATCCGAAATATTCCATTCGTGCCTAATTCTAACAAAGCAGTAAACATGTGACACCTGCCTTACCTACGTATTGGCTACATGTGTTGCCGATTACATGTGTCGCTTGCTCCTCAACTGTTAAGGCCATTCCAACGCTAATGGTGTTATTTCAATAAAAAAAAACTCAACATTTAGAGTATTATAATACATATGATTTGAAAGACACCATGCATGTTTTTGCAAACATTTGCTTACGTTCTTAATTGAATCTAAATCATTTTTACACTCCTCGTAGGATCGAGAAACTTATTAGTCCAACATGAGATTATTCCACTGCGTTTTTTCCAGCCTCAAACATTCCCTTCTCGCTATTTAGCGGATGCTACACTGTGCGCCGGACAACGGCGCCACAGTCGTTTGCGCACCGCCGATTATACAACAAAACCTTAACGAAAATATGTGCTCATTAATAAGTATGAGCTCCTCAGACCAGCTAATCACCCATCCGCCTACAGAGGACAAAAGGATACTTGATTTCTCGTTCTTCATGCCGTTTCCTCAAGTAAGTAGTGCCAGTAGTAGTTGTAGTTGTAATTGGAGAATCCATATCACGATCAAAATCCATCGATATTTTTATCGCCCATATGCACCCGTGG
This sequence comes from Stratiolaelaps scimitus, assembly GCA_019614645.1. Classification (NCBI taxonomy): domain Eukaryota; kingdom Metazoa; phylum Arthropoda; class Arachnida; order Mesostigmata; family Laelapidae; genus Stratiolaelaps; species Stratiolaelaps scimitus. The sequence goes on along the minus strand of JABWDB010000025.1, from coordinate 75,350 downwards.
TATATAGTACGATTCAGAATTCATACCTGAAATCATACACAGATTGTGTAAATAGAGAATTTTAAACACAGGATGACTGATGACTGGCAGGCGGCATGTCGACAGACCGAACAAGCAGGGAATCGCCATTAGAGTCTAGGGACAATACGTTCAAGAACGAATATATTTCGAAACATTGTGGTTGTGTTCGATCCGGTGAGCAACGATGACACATTGCCAGACAGGTTACAGGAACGGGCTAAAATTGCGTTATGATCCGTGCGTGATACGCGATTATATATGATGGTGACGATGGCGATACACTTGAACTTAATTTCAGTTTCCACCCGCTGGATCGAGCAGATGCCCATAGGCGGTGGCTATCGCCGTAATAAGAACAACACAACGCATGCGTGAGTGTATTCTCATTGCTTTCAGCCAGCGATACGAGGTCGTTTAACTGCCACAGGTAAAGTGAGACAGTATCGGAGTTGAGCCTGTTCAATGTGGGACATCGCACATCTCAAATCGACAACAATAGCCTCGCACCGACTCAGGTATATGTCATACCTTGTCCGCGGTTTCGGTGACAGCACCTACCACCGATCTGACACGTAAACATCCCTATGCAGCGATCCCACCCCGTTGAAAACATCTCGCGCGCTCCTGCGTCGCGTCCCAACTGGTCCCATATGTCATGTGTCGTTGACGTAGTCTGTCATTCCGCAGTCACAATAGCTCGTCGCGGGCTGGCCCATCGCCGCTTCGGCGACCTTCACTTCTGCCGGCCAAGCGAACTAAGCGCGCGGCAAGCCTGTGCCGAGGAAGGGGAGGAAGGTATGAAGTGCAGCAATGAAGTCGTTCCACAGAACTTCTGCGCAGCATTAGGTTAGCGCCTCCGCGAATGAATAGCTTGCTCGACAGTCTGGCTTACTACACAGCTCGCACCGGTGCCGCACTGACTGACTTCATTTCGGGGTGACAAACGGGAGCAGCTTTGCCGAGCTTGTACTGGAGGAGATTTGCCTTTTGCTGTTTGTGCCTTTGAATATCTGCGCGTATATGTCGTTCGCTGTTTTGTCGTAGTGGTAACTGGCGAACAGTTCAGGGAGCTGATTTAAGACGTTGTGCGTTGGTTGCGCGGCTTACCGATCGCAGTGGTCCGCCCGGGGACAGTGGCGAATTAATCAAGTTCACGGAGCCCGTTTATCTTCGTTCGATTTGAGGGCGTTGCAGCTTGCATCCGCCTGCGTGTCCTCTTGCCTCACCTCGCTAAGTACTGCTCAAGCACTCGATCGCCCGAAGCAATCACAGCGAATCATCAATCGGCCAGGTCCCGCAATGAAGTTCTCTTTGTTTCTGCTTGTAAGCTCAATGCTTTCAGCGACCTGTCTCTCATACGAGTTGGTCTTCCAGTCACGCCTCGACGTTGGTGAACCAGACCTCAATCAAGCCCGCAGTTGTAAAAATATCGAAATGGGAGAATATCTGCCAGGAGATGATGATGTGCTGCTTTTCTACAATCAGAGTACGAGGAATCCGATAACGAAGTTGCGCAGTCTCAACTGCACGTCCGGATGCAGCGACGACCCACCGATTCGGCGAATGGAATACGTGTTGTGCCGCAAACGATGTACGTATCAAATAGCAGAATTGATTCGATCTGAGGGGACCATTCATTGAACATGGGAGATATTACGGCTTGTGAGTAACTCTGGAGTCCCAAGCTCAAATTGTTGTTATTGGATGTGCAACATCTATCGGGTGCATACTGTAGATCCCTTACTCATTTTGCTCGTGAATTTAAATACAAGTCATTTATCTCATAAATAGAATCACTTCGAAGTGCAAGCCTGCATCGGGCCCGCCCTCCCCGATGGACCTGTGCCGTGTGGGGCTGCTAGCGAACATTCGATGATGTCAAATCCCCGACGAAACCCGCGTGTGCCAATCCGCGGAACAGATGTTTAAATAGCAAACTTATGTTGATGGCCTGCAAGGGATATTGCGAGAAAAGTAGTTGTGGAATCAATTCATGCAGCTTTCACGTAGTTCATTAACTTAGTAATAACACACTTCGTAAAATGGTCAGGCCTACATGATCAAGCTCTCTATACAGAGTGAACCAAGGTCGAGATGAAGCAATTACTTATAGGACTCTATCGTTTTTAACATACATTATGCTGGTAACATAACCAATGTTTGCATATATTATTTACTAATAATGTAGAGCATTTTGACCCACCACTATCAAATCACTGCGTTCGTCTCTAACTTCACTGTGCTCTATCGTAATAGTCCTGAGGCCGAGCACGACCGAGGTGATCTTCTGGTGCGAATCTCATCTGACCAGCAGCAATGCGCGCCTTACGTCAGCCAATGTGACTTGCGACTTCATCCCAAAGATCCGCGGATGCATTCGGGGTGAGATCTCAATTTCTTCAACTGACTGGCTTGCCGCAATCAACAATCGTCGCTATTGTCGGGTGTATCGTGCAACGTTCATAATTTCCCCAATCATATTTGTTTATTCTATAATCAACTAATATTGTGGTTGTTGTTGTCATTATTACCATCATCTAATTAAGCATATCTTTTGCATCTCATATTCGCCAGATAATTCCACCTGCCGAATCGACTACGCCCTGAGCTCAGCCCTGTCCAGATACCTAACCGGCTATCACATGTGGATCACACTCTCGTCAAGTATTTTCTTCGCCTTCTTCCTCAGCTCGTGGCTTCAGCAATAGAAAAGAACGCTCCCTCTCCAGCTGTGACTGGCAAACAGCAACATCGACGGCAAGGGTGACTGGAACGACTACCAGGGCAATCCTGAGTCCCTATGTGGTTGCAATCGTGAGGGCAAGATAATCACGGTTGACGTACTGATAGCACAAATCTGTTTGGCACTGAGACACGAAAGCGGTAGTCGGATTAACTTAGTGAGGTCTGATGAAACGCAGGAAATCGTGTGAAATTTTCGCAAGCAGCTATTATATATACACCATTACAAGGTCTGTACTCGATGAAATCTCAGATCGTTATCAGCACGAGCGCTAACTGGACGCCTTGAACGGTTCATGTCTATTTGAACTGTTCCCTTCAACAATTCTAAGCCTGCTCATAGTCGGCTTACATTGTTTCACAGCATTGGCTGCATGACTGTTAGATAGACAGTATCAACGTAAGTGTATCCAGAATCGGAACGCCGAAATAATACAGATTGAAACCCAATGACAGCAAGAAGGTATATATATATATATGTATATATTCCTAAAATGGCGAACAGCACAAAAAACACTGAGTAAAACATGATCTACGAGGATATATATAAAAATGTGTGCAAATTACTAAAACACGTAAATACAGAAACTAAAGGGTGAGTTATAGCGTAGCGTCGCGGCTAAAGTCAGATAACTCACAGACATTTCGAGTACGTGTTCTGGTCCCGAGACAGGGGCGAGAGGTTATGGAGAACTTGGGGGTGCGGTATGTTGTGCACATACCGCACGCCCAAGTTGTATCGCAATTTTGTACTTCAACGCTGTCGTTCTACGTTCTCTATATTACATTTACAATGAGCTCTCCGGAACTCAAGCCCACCTGCTACTTTCACACTGTCGAAATTACCAAAATACCTAACGATTCACAAATAAAGCAATGGTGCTGTACGGATAGATAACGGTCTAACTTTATATTTGACCTTATTGATAAAAGTGTGTAAAAACAAAAATAGAATCTGTGTTGTGTTGTGAGTAATTATTATCGTACACCTTTGGGATGATTGCAAAAAAAAATCTTCGATGTTTGAAACAAGAATCCTCAGAAAACATGTGTCAGGGAACACTCTCAGGCAATTTCAATTTCTATTTACTTGAACAAAATGCTTTCTTGCTCAATGCGGGCCGTTCTTACGACAATTGTTTCTTTTCTTGATTGACGAGGTTAATTTTGAGTGGTTTATTAGAACATAATTAGCTATAAATAAGAAAAAGACGTAAACGAGTTTATGTGAAACTGTCTCTGATGTTATTTCAGCAAGACCTATCTCACTTATGTTAGTAATGAAGCTTACGTTAATGGGCATATACACTTACATTTTAGCCAGAAATGAAAGATCGGATATCAACACTAATATGGCACTAGATTTGTTTTTCATTAACACAATATGTATTGTTTGAATCTAAATAAAGTACAGCTATAAAGTTATTATCTTATGATTGTTCTTTATAACGAGCTAACCATAATTAAAAAAACACGCTGTAAATAACTAATTTAAGTCTTTCGATAAGCGTTTTGCCTCCTCGTCGCTTTATAAAGGTTTGGTTGAGGGATTTTTAGCCTAGATAACGTGAGAATTCTCCGAGTGATTTACATATCTACATATTTCGCATTTTATCTATCCGACACAGCAACCGGTGCGACTACCTCCCAGCTGTCCAGGTGTACCTCACGTTACTGGAATTCACCTATTAGTATAAAACATTGCGTGTATTATTGTACAACACAACATACTAGGTATTGTATTAATAACATAAAAAAATTATAGCCAATCCGTAATCATGCTCAACGCGATTCCGATCTCCACAATCAGCTTCTTCAGACAGTATCCGAGAAAGTAACGCATCTCTATGCATATTCCGCCCATCCGGCATCACACAGCCCGTATTCACCGACGACGACAGATTTCCTTGAAACACGCCCATGGCAAACGCTGTCTCGTTCTCACCGGACCTGAGCGCGCAATTTGAAATCCCCCCCCTGCCTTATGCGACAAGTTATAAAAGGACAGATTGGCCAAATATTTCTCACACTGCTACTGCTGTCGTTGTAATTTTGCTGTCGCCGAGACTCGCCGGGCACTGCAGGCTAGCTGGGCCAGCTGGTTCCCGGGACCGGGCCCGGCATCAAAGTCGGGCTGGACGTAAACTGGCCCGTCAGCTCTGCGAGCGTCTCTGGAGACGCCCCCGCTAACTGCGCCACTCGTGAGCGGCGTTGGCCGGAAGTTTCGCCAAAAAGGCGCACTTCCGAGCGTTGTTTGTGTTTTGCCAGCCCGACACTCGGACGTTGGACTTCGCGAAGGCGTGCCAGTTCCACGGCCTGCCACGAAGCTCTGACAACGAGGATCTGACGTAGAAACACGAGCAGTCGACGGAGGCGAAAAGGGCAATTTCGGGGCGCCGGCGGACGGTGAGGAGTAATGTTTGTTCAGGGAGCTTGAAAAAGTTGCTTCGCTGTACGGTGCGCTAGGGGACGTCGCTTGGATGCGTCTAACTGAAATTGTGTTTTTGGCCGGGAGTGTCGGTGTAGACCAAGGCAATGACATAACGCGAGAGGAGTAGCGTGAAACGTCGGCGAATGCAACTAAAAACTTTGGCGAAATGTACGGACACCTGGTGCGTCATTAAGGTCGTGCGATATATATATATACAGGATCGGCGTGAACACTCATATGCATGAGCGTACTTTTCATTTCCGCAGATCATATCGATTGTGCGCGAGCCCAGCGTAGGCGATGAAATGACGCTATGAGAATTAACAGCTTGTGCCGAATTTCCCATCATTTCAAATAGGCGAAGCAGGTGCATTTATGCAAATATGTATGTATTGTATGCTGAAGCTCGATATCTATCAATTATGCTATTCGTAGAAGAGTCTAGATATCAAATTTTGTAACGAATGTTTTATAAGCTGGCGACAGTGAGGCTGCTCGGTACTTGAGCGGTACAGTTAAATGATATTTCATGTACAACTACTCGCTGAATTGTCACGCATCATAGATAACATTATACGCTCTTTAACCAATCTATTGTCAAAGACAAGCTCTTTTTTTTTTCAAAGACAAGCTCTTACCGGCATATTAACTAAAGGATATCGTTTTACAGAATGGGACATTTCAGACACAGACAGCATAACGATAATCTACCCCCCGAAGAAAAAATGTTGTTCATGTATTGTACTTCGTAATATGTATAATAATATGTAATAATTTTTCCTCTACAAGAGCTGTATGCAAACGGTGCATAATGTTTCCTCGTAATTCCTATAACATATACTCCTAGGGCTGCTAGTGCAGTACGACGAGTATGGATTTGGTATACTTGGTCGAGGGTATCTACATACATACATTCCAAGATATATGATATTCCTCGATCATATTTAGCGGAATACCAATAGATCCTCGTGTCGTATCCCATCCCTTAAACGAGATGCCCCATAGACGCTTGCGGTCAAAGCACCAAGTCGCGGGCAAGAAGGATCGACGTTGACAGCTACTGCAGATCATCAGGGACCTTGCTCGGTCGGGCGATATCTCGCTTGCGCGTTCGTACGCACATTTATCACTGGCTCTCTACCTCGAGCAGTTCTTCCCGCTTTCTCCGAAGTGGAATCGACCTGCGACGCCCACTCTTTCCCACCTACACATGGGTCATGCCTCCACTCGCTACGCGACGTGGAATAACGTCGTCGAACGAACCAATAAGAAGGTCCAATGGTCCAATATACCGCTTGGCAGCGCCGTGGAACTAGACACGAGGTATGCCCCACGACCTCGCCCGTTCCAATACCCCCCCCCACTGGCGCACTTCGTCTATCGTAGACGGGTAGTGAAGGGCTCCTTGGATGTATGACTCCTACCGAACTATTCCTTACCACCGTTTCTTCCTCGCAGCGGGAGCAGGCGATCACTCCATTTTTCGTGTCACCGCCCCAGTCCGTCCCATTGGAGCCAAGCAATGCAAGCGAGCGATCTGTCTGCACTCAGCCTCAGCAACAAAGGGACTGACCGCCGCACTAGATGCTGTCTATTGAACTTTATAAGGTGATGTGCGAGTTTGTTTCAGCGCTCGGGTGCACCACGATGGCACTGGCTATACCGGAGACTTTTCGTACGACAACAATAAGGATGGGGGTCAAGGTGGCACCAAGGCCAGTGGGACCCGATCGACGGGAGAGAGAGAGAGAGAGGAAACCAGGCTTAAGATAGAGCAAGTAGGATAAAGCATCGCTCGCTTATTTTTTTGAGTGAGTGTATGCTGACTGAATATTGTACTTCGTCGGATTGCTCCCATTGTCGTTTACATAGGAGCACCATAATACCTATTGTGCTGTGTCCGAGTGGCGGGAATGCTTGGGGTGTCAGAGGCCAGACAGCCTCTCCCTGTCCTCTCCCTTTTTTTAGTAGCAAGACCCTCTTTTGTCGTCCTCGGCCCACAGGCCACCAGACCTCTGCTCCTTCGTCGGCCCATTCGGACACACCAAGACTCGAGACAGACCACTAGTGGTGCTACGGGTCGTACCACTTGCCGCGAGGACAAGCCAGACAGAATTGTAGTGGATGCGCCTGCTTTGATACGAGAACTTAAGCATGTATATAGCAGTTCCGTCAATAAACATTTGTTTGAATTTGAATTTGAGTAAAGGATGTTTGTGGGCCATCCCGTTTCTGAGCTCTCTCCTTCCTTATTTATTTTTTCTCTCTCTCTCTCTTCTCTCTGCCGGCCAGCGGACCAGCCAATGGTCAGGCAACCGACGGTATGAGATGGCCAAGCGGGGTATATCGAGATGATCCCGGGTCGCGGGGGAGGTGACAGGGGAGTTGAAATAACATTGTGCACCGTGCGCGAGTAAACATCATATTGTATATATATATATGTATATATATGGGTGTGTCTGTTGTCATTGCTTTCGGCTGCACTGCTCCTTGGCCCCAAACCCCCGATTTCAAGACAGCACGCACTACCCTTGCTGGCTCTAGCCAATAATACACAGGACGGGCTCGCAGTCTGAGTCCTATCAGGACAACAGACGCGAGGAAGACTGATGGTACTCATCATCTCCGCTCGCCAGTTTCAGGTCCTGCAAGCGGCGGGGGCTGGGTCTCGTCCTGGTCCATGTCCGCAGCTAGTGCGTGGACAGTAGCTTCAGGGCAGGACGGCTGAATGCCCAATGTCCCCCTGCACAAAACATGAAATTTCCGATATCAGCAGGCCGATTGAGGCGGACTGCTTGCTCCTGCACACTCTGCGTGACGAGGCCATAGCCACTATCCGCTACCTACTTACACCAGGTCTTTTCTTGCTACCACTCACCAGTAAAATTCCGAGTGTGGAAGCATCCGTCTCGGTTCCCTCATCGCAGTTGACAAACATCCGTTCGTTTTGTAGAGACCAGCAACTCCACGCTCCACAGTAACACATACACATGTGAGTGTGTGCTGCACCCGTAGCATATGCAGCTGGGTGGGTAAACAAACAAGACACTCGAATGCCGGGGACGAACATCGTTGGCGAGTGAATGGGTGAGCCTTGGCTCCCGCCAGTGGGCTCACGAGACGCTGTCCAGTGGGCAGGGAAATAGAACTGTGAAACCTTCGAGGTAATAGGCCAGTGCCACCATCTCCTTTGGATAAGGACACCAGCGTTCTAATCATTGCTGTTGATATTCCGCCCCACAGTACCAGGGCTGGAATATCATGGGACGTCCTTTGCTGGTCTCGATTTTCAAAAAAAAACGAGCCGACCAATGCGACGGTCACGCAAAGCTTGCCCGGCCAACTGGGAATAGAGTTGCCGTTCAATGATGATGATAGAAGGTATTAGATCGCGTACACCGGTTTGATGAATCGTTGGCGATGTTCGCGTCGCTCGGTGACGCAGGACAACAATAGAAGCCGAACGATTCCGTTAGATCCGGGAAGATACGTAAAGATGTCGGTAAAATTGCGGTTAGTTTAGTTACGTTGAGGTGAACCTATGTGCGTTAAACTTTGATCTCGAACAAGTTTACCCTTAAAAGCTATCCAAATCGTCCAAGCACAGTTTGTATCCAATCGATCGTATTTTATTCCCATATCCTCTGACCTTTATACACAACTATGTAAAGTTGAACATTTCCAATGGTCGATTCCGTCAGCGGGTTCAAGCGGCCTTTTGAGACTTGCATTAACAAAAAATATGATCGCTAAAAACACTACGACTGTTTCGATTACTACAACCACTACCACTGGTCCAGAACGTTTGAATGCATAGCTCGTGGCAGGCTGAACGCCTCGATATGCACGCTGCTGTTGGCACTCGGCACCGCCCGATGCCTTTTTTCAGCTCAGCAGCCGGGCGACCATCACGTAGACCTTTGCAGGTCCACCGGCTCCTTTCATTCTCTAGTCCCAGACGCTCCTTCGGCTGGAAGATCCACCCTGTTGTCTGCACCACCGAGTCGGCTCGTTGACGCCTCGCTCACGGGTCGATGATCCCGTTGTTCGCAGCATCGCAGCCTGCGTAGCTTTACGCAACCCACGCTGGCGTCTTTCCACCGCTACGATGCTGACGATGCATGAACGCATGGATAGGGGACCGGCATCGCCGACAGCCGCCGAGAAAGCGGTGTAGAAGGGCTGCATCGAATGCGCGAAGCAGAGAGCGATTCCTCGGCTTTGGTCTTGGGTGGACGGGCAGGGGAGGTGCAAGAAAGGGGTTTGGACGACGCTTTCATTCGTTGCGCTCTAGGGCATCTACCCTAAGTAGGATCGCATGATGCTGTGGCTGCCGGGCCGACGTCTGCATGTGCGACCGGCCGGCTAATAAAGTGCGCCGCTTTGGTCCTGGTGCTTAAACCTGATGAATCTCGATGTCACCAACCTCCCATGGCTATGCCGTGTCCCTTCCTCTTAGGCGACGAGAGACGCGGCCAAGGTCCGCTTTCTGCATGAATATTCCTCTCGTCGCTTTTCCCGATCTCTTCTTGGCACAGCAGTGGCCATGATTCTTCCGTGCATTCTTATAACGATGATGCTGATGGCGGTGATAATAATAATAATAGTAATATTCTCCTCTGAGGATAGGTCATCTATCCCGTGCCCATCGGACCGCTCCTGAATCCACTCTGCTGTTCGCCTTCTGACGTCTCCTCTTCTTGTTGTTCCCTGACTTCTGCGAAGACGGGGGCCACCCAGCTCAATGTGCTATGTATTATATAGTCTTCGCACCTCTTGTGGGATCGTTCCGCTTAAGCTCCACCCTTCAGGTGGAGTGCGAGAGCATGGACGCGCTCTTACACACGAACACACAAAGACGCGACTCATAGCTTTCCGGCAAACGGCGAAGTCGCGAGGACCGAGTTCAGTTCAGTTTGGTGGTACGACCAAGAAACGCCGGCCGCTGACTGCAAGTGGAATTGTTGCCTGGTCCACCCCCAGTTCTCGCGTCGTCCCCGCGCAGATTCCTCGACGAAAATCAACTCCGGAAACTCAACGTCGATTGAGCTAAGGCATACAACCTTCCACGACCGGAAGCCGGAGTATCCCCCTGCGCTGCATCCCCACGACACCGCTGGTGTTGGACACTTAATTAAATCGCTATTATCATCAAGTACACCGGCAGCTTTCGCTGTGGCGGCGGCAGCAACTAGATGCGGAGGAGACGCTTCATCATAATGAGATCATCATCGTCACCGTTCTATCAACATCAACAGCGGAGTAGCAAGAGTATCTGATCACCCTTGCTACCTCAGGTGCGTCTGCCTCCCCATACCCACCCCTCAGATATTAATAATAACAGGGATAATAATAATTATAATAATTATAGTCAAGCCGGCCGAGTTTGTAGCTAGGACCCCGCGCTAGTCTGAGCGGGCAAGTAACACTACACCACATGAGAGGCTCGTCTTGGGCCCACTGAATCGCAGGATGGAATGAACAATGCATGCATGAACGTCATTTTCTCTCCCTCTGTCTCTCTCTCTCTCTGTCCGTAACGTCCACGGGCTGGGGACAGTTTCCTTCACCGCAGCGAACTCAAGGGCAGAGGAAACTACAGCCGAGAAGAGGGGAAAAGTTCTGACGCTGGTTGAGTTGCGCAGCGTTCCTCACAGTTCGCCAATTGGCCAGGGAGGGATGGATGGATGCAGTCGTGGTCGTTGCACAACGGTGTTTCGTTCGAACTTTCGCTCCGCCCTTTCGGCCTGTCCAGAACGAAGCGAAGCAGGACGTCAACGCCTTGTGAAGATTCAATGAGTGGTTTGTGAACCTGTTCATTGGCTGATGGGAATCCTTGGAAAACGCGTGACATGGAAGTGGAAAAGGCGACGAACCAGCAATACGTTGGTGTGTAATCAGTCGAAGTCAAAATGACTGCCGTAAGATTAAAGCTAGAATGTCTTTGATTGATCCTAATATTGATATTATAATATTAAAATTGACCAGCTAATACTGTTTGTTCCACCGCTAGCTCTTTCTCACATAGCATGAAATTACAGGCAACCTCTATACGGAATATATTTATTTCGTTTCGTTTTTCTTGACATTGCTTGCTGGTAATATAATAATATTAACTGACAAATGACTAATTAGCCCATAATATATATTATGGGCTAATTAGTCCCTGCCTGTGAGATAACTTCATACAACATAGCAAATCGAACCCTAACTTCCAAGAGCTCTTGGTGGCGCTGCGAATCGCAGTCGGCTCGAGATTATGGATTCGCATTGCATATGAATCTGTTTCCCAGGAGGCGATAGCGTTCACTGCAGACCAACACTGTAATCGTCAAGAAAGCTGCCCATATTTGAAGTCACGCGCCACTCAATCACGCGTACTCTGCAAGCGCTTTGAATCAAACCTGAGACGATTCGGTGTGAAAACGCAAACACTGCTTAGTTCTCCATGACGAGGAGTCTATGTCCGGATCATCCCAGTTAATGCCAGCCCCAGTTAATTAACGACTGCGCCCGACAAACTCGTACTGACTGGGTCTGTCTTGATCGGTGCCTGGATCTGGAGCCGCTGACGCCGTCTGTGCTGCCTTGAACTCGTTAAATCGTTCGTTGATTCGCGATAATCTTCGGCTGGAAAATGCGTTCCCGGAGGAGATGAGAGAGACGCGTCCTCCTTTACTTAGGAGTCGCTTTCGACCCTGTGGAAAGTCCGTCCTTATCGTGCGTTCAACATCGTTTCTCTCTGTTGCAGGCTTTACAAAATCTCCATTCCGGCAAAAGCAACCAGAGGCTTTGCCAGAGAACGACAGCACACGGATCTTCGGGATCAGAAGCGAGTTCACAATTCGAGTGACTTGGTTGCTTTTTTTATACTTTTTTTTTATAACAAATCCAGCCTAGTGCAAGTGCTGCACGAAGGCAGAACAACGAGACGTTAATATAAGCGAAGAGTGGGATAGCATGCATTCCTGGTGGGTGCACGTGGGTCGTGCTGAACAATCTCTCTTGGAGAACAATTCATTTTCTGCGTATGTTCGTCACGTGCAGCGCTAAAGTGCTTGCGCATTCATCGGTTGACACAACGTCATATTTTTGCCCCGCGATCATTTACTTTCCCGTTTTAGGACAATCCCAAAGTGAAAAACTAGTTACGACATATTGTACAACCCACCTATTGTAGGATGACTCCGTGACGAGGACTCGGACAAGCGCCGACAACATACGAACGGCCGAGCCGTCGTGGTGACCTCTATCTCCGCTAGTGTAATAATAATTCGTACAAACTGACGGGAGTACACTTCGGCGAAAGGCCAAGCACAATGACATCGAGCGCGGCGACGAGCTCGCAAAAGCGATCGTTTGAGAGAGCTAAATGCTATGAGCGACCGTTGTCTGTTCTGGAACAAGAGAGAAAAGCAGAGGGACAGATACGCTGGCGAGTCAGAAGCTAGCTAGCTAGACAGATACATAGATAGATATAATAGATAGATAGATGGAGCTTGCGAGCGAGCAGGCAGGGAACACAAGCGCTGCAGTTGGAGGAGTTGGGCGCCTTTAAGCGTGCAGTGCGCTGGGCTTTGGGGTGAGGCAAATGACGTTTTAAAGCGAGCCAGTCAGCCAATGCAGGCCAGAGCAGAAGGGGCACTGGAAAAGGGTGGGGGAGGTAGTATCGAATCAGGGATTGGCGCATGATTCTGCTGAGACGAGAAAGCAGACGACCCCGCTGGGCGGCAAATGTGTTCTGCACAGAGCCATTGCCCCTAAGCGATGTCGTCGGCTTTTCGGGCCCTTGGCCGTGGGCCCTCGTTGTTCGCGCATTAAGGGCCCCCGTTCTCGTTCGACCCGCGACGACCCCCGGCCACCTTCCGCATACACGCGTTCGGAAGGCAGCTCAGCGCCGTGGCGCACCAACGGACGAAACACATTCAGCCTCTCGAGCCTCCGCTCAACTAACGGAACTCTTCCGTTCCGAGGATAGGGGGCACAAGACTCGACGCGCTGGGGGGGGGGGAGGCGGAAGCCGTTCGTTTGGTGAAGGGTACGAGGATCTGGGCGGAAAGACAAAAGTCCCGAAAAAAGGTCGCGGCCTCTATTCCGGCTTCATCCCAGCCGGTTTTGCCGCTCTAGGGCGTGATGACAACCAACGACAGATGGTGGCTGAGGGCAGGCGGGACGAATGAGTAGGAACCTACAGACGAAACTAGCAGAAGAGCTAGTGCCCGTATGCGGCGGTCGGCTCCTCTGCTCCCCGTTTTTTTGGATAGGTAGACCATGAATGGAGGGTTCTTGACAACAAGCTGGCGGATCACCTCGACGACACACCACCCGACGTAACCACCGTCATGGCTGATCCGTAGTGTCCTCTTCCGCTATGACTCTCAGTACACAGTTCTGCGTATACGGAAGAACGCCGACAGCATGGCTCTCGTCACAGGCGCTCCAGTTTCAGGCGCCGGCTGGGTAGGGTCGCCCACAAGGGTTCGGCCAGATTTTCGCGAATGTGCTTGTCGTGTTTACAATGTTGCCGGGACCCGACTAGTGTCGTGTTAGACAGCAAGGAGAGACGTTTGAAATTATACGCAAGCACATTTTGACAGCTAAGGGAGGCGACGAGTACCCATAGTTGGACTAATTGTCGTTTTGTGGAAACGGGCTGTGAAGATGACTAATGACAATGACAGGAGTGAATAGGGGAAAAGAGGATGCCGGCTGTTAGGAGAAGGTTCAAGCAATCACTTTTGGCTCTTCCCGTTTCCAGTATGTACTTGTGTGGATGTACAAAACATGGTCACTTTAGGCGCCGTTTTTATGCGTTTAAATCTAGCAAATGCTTAACTTTAGGTGGATACGTTCCACGTTCGTCATCACTCGTGTACAATGGATAGAAGGGGAACACTGTTCGACTATGTTATAGGAGAATAAATGGATCATTCCCTTATTTCTACTCTCGCTGGAAACTGTAACACTCATACACACACCTATTGTAAATTCAAAATAAGGGGCAGCTCAAACAGTCCGATGCTGACGTAATAGTCCATTACGTCACAATTTGAATTCGCCGCCTCGTAGAGAATTGAACGGTAACTCTCACACGAACTGCTTAGGTTGTTAGAGATTCGTTTTGGTGCATGCATATACTTATGGCTTTAAACTACATAGATATGACTTATATCTATTTGAAGAAAAAAAGACAAAAAACAATTACACATAAAAACTGTGTTAAAAGTACTACTTATATCTAGAAATTGTCTAGAAATCAAATAGATCGAGTGTTCGAGTTCAACACAGCACGATTTCACCAATTTGCGCAAATCGTCATCTGCATTAATTTATAAAATGATCCAGAATGTTTGGGCTGCAATTCGAGGCTCCAACGGCTTTTGCAGTGGAGAGACCCACGCCACGCCACCCCACCAGCCTGGCATACCACACAGCTTCAACTGAGACACCGAGGGACCCGTGGCCGCTGGACGCACCCCGCTTCGGGCGTGAATAGCATTAAAATATCATCATTATTTCTCTCCCGTCCACTCCATCGGTGGAGCCTCATCGGTCGGTCCCTCTCGGTAAACCTCACCCGCGCGTCCACCGCCAGGCCCGAAGGCACCCCGCGCAACAGCCTGCCATGTCATACGATAATAATCTAACTTGATAATCTCGAATGATCACCATCGTCAACATCAACAGAAACATGAGCAGCGCCTTGGCCCTCATGATCATTAGCATTATCAACATGGTAATAACACCATTATTATTCTTATGATAATTATTATATCAGCTCAAAACCGCTACCGCCGCTATCACCCGCAGCGAGTTCGAGGATGAACGAGAGTTGGGAAGAGGTTGCTGTGGGCTCGAGTGCCCGACCCCACAAATGGATGTGTACATGGATGTGGTCAGACGGACAGCCGTTAACAGAGGGTCCACGACCATGGTCCATACGGACCATCGTATATTCATATTGTGGTTGGTACACAACAAGCCTAGCATCCAACTCGGCGTCTCCGCAGGCGGCGCGGAAGGAGGAGGACTTTCGGCACTGCCATTTTGTTTCGGTGTCATTGAAGAAACGTTGTCCAGGGTCTAAGTCGTAAGTGAGAAGCCCTGTCGTACAAGCCTAGATGTAATGGCGAGCTTGACTTAGCTGTTGCATATAGAGCGAGATAGAGGGCACTGGTGAACCTGCAGCCATAAGCAAACGTGTACTGTGGGGCGGTTCGGCCGACAACGCGATGTTATATAATAGCATAACGATTTTGTATTAAACTGCTTCACGAACGGAAGTCTAAAGAACCTATGGAGGTCTTACAATGGTCTACTGCGTACATAAAGTATACATGAACAAAGTATCTCTACATCATCCAGAGCTTACGCAGGTCGTTAGGCGTCTACCTCTGCTTCTGATCAAACTGATCGCGCTCCAGGTGACAAGGCGTTGTCAAGCGGGTACAAATCACACCAAAATCGACGGCCAGCGAGCTCACCAGCTCTGCCGGACGGTGCTCACATGAATCCCTTCGTCACACTAGTATTGCGTGCTCCACGTTCATTTGGTAGTCGGCCAAATCGACAATGAAGTGATGTATATAATAATTACAAATGCACGGTATCGCCTTCCCGCCAGCCTTGCTACCGCCCTAGGCTATGCATATTGCAGGCCTGAAGACGAAAGCTCAATACCACCACAAGCATTAGCTGGACGATCGTAAAAACGAACTCGACAAACACGTACACGCACATCCACTCTCATGCAGACAGGCGTAGCATACACTGCTCTAGTAACCTGTTCGCCTGGAAATCGTTCGCCTGTTGTCCTGAACACAAAGAGACTGTCGAAGAAGTGGATGAAGAGGTCCAACGAAGTGACCGTACTCTACATAGCGTCGAGATGCAACACGTTGCGCATATACTCGGGTCTGTCTTCTCCGACCACGGTCCACTGACACAGCCCCCGAATCCCCAAAAGGGCCCAATCTATCCCCTCGCCTTCTTCTTTGCAACCCTCATATATCGTGAGCAAATGCGATATCGTGCGCCGAGACAGACAGGCGTCAGACGGTGCGAGAATATTCGTGGGGGCGGGGCGGGACGGGCGCAAGATGAGATAAAACATCCCGAGTGTGCTACGGCATCACCAGGGCTATTGACGAGCCCTCGGACCATCGAATCACATCGATGATGGTGCGTTCACTCGAGTGGTGTGTTGACGGGATCGTCGGGTGCAACCCGGGCTCGCCGGTTTGTCTGTCTGCTTGTCAGTCGGTGGTACAGCAACACGCGACCAATACGCATCAGTAACAGTAGCAGCAGCAGCAGGAGACAGGGGGAACCCGGACAAAGCAATGTTATGCTGTACCTAACTTGCTTGGAGAGGAATCGTCTCGATCGCGATGCTGCAGCCGTCGTTGTGCGGTGAGCTAGAGAGTGATTTTTTCCCGCTTGACGTCGTACCGCTGCGCCTGCCGAGATCATCAGGAAGCAGTCTAGTGTCTTTTATCCAGTCGCATTCGTTTAGGTGGCGTCGGGTGGGGTGGTGCCAGACAGAGCGCGATAGGTCGTAGGGGTTCACAGGGAGCGAGAAGCGACCGTCGTCGATCGCTGAGCTGGCTGTTGTGGACGAGTGTTGGAGGGGGTGCATATGTAACAGCGATTCATGCCTCCGGAGCGGAGAAGCAGAGACCAATTGACAGCGGAAGCTAGCGACGTTGTCATCCAATTGTCGATCGTTGGTTGTCGTTGTTGTTGTTGTTAATATTTCTTATAAGTAGGGTATGATGCGCAGGGCTCTGCCAGCAGCTGTGTCACTAACGAATGCAGCTGTATCTAACGAAGCTGTATAGTACATATGTCTTGCACGCAGCTCTGAGAGGGACGTTGACGCGAAGGCGAGCTAGACTGTAACGGTGGTGGGCGACTATGAGGCTCCTGCCTTTTGGTTATTGCTCTTATTATTATTATTATTATTATTATTGTCACATCTATGGCCAAAGGCGATCTTGAACAGTTCGGTTGTCTGTCGAGCCGCGGTGAGTTCGGTCAAATGAAGCTAAGCATGCACATTGCCAATAAGATTAAGATGCCAGGACTAGAGAAAATGCGTATACTCACGAGTATAATTTAGATTCGATAAAACTCATGCTGCCGTATGAGAAAGCAAGCGACTAGCAAGCGATCTATTACACTCCCCTGTGAAGAAGGCTGTTGTAGTCACAGGAGAAGGAGGTTCGCAGAACAGATCTCACTGGATCGTCACATGTATGAGAGAAATTCATCTTTCGCATCTCGCATTTTCCGGACGATCGATCATTGCTTTTTTGTTCCCAATTACGCATTTCGCTTCTGGCTGTCCATGCTAGGCTGTTTATCGAATGCGATTGCCTATCGTACACTTTCAATTCGATGTATTTTCACTTTCTTGCTCCCAACGACTACCGACCACTACAGCCAACTCGAAACTAAAGCGACATAAAGCAAAATTGTATTTGTTCGTCTCTCTCCGACACCTTCGACATCCGGCGTGGCTTCAGCTTCAACGAGCAGCCGCCGAGTTTGGTGAGTGGCCCCACCATCAGCTGGCCCACTGTGCTCACTGTTTGCTCTTCAAACAACGAACGCGCCACGGCTACCAGTCTGACCGCTGGTAGCCGTGCCCCCGTTGCCCCCGCCTTCATGCGACCCACCTACTACCTCAGTTCTACGGTCGTTTCTACCCCGTCTTCCCCAGGGGTTCAACTAACTGTCGAGCATCGGCTGTGGCGACGGTTGCTGGCTCAGTTCCCTACCTCCCTCCCTCCCTCTCTCACGATTTGCCCTGCTGCTGAAGGACCAACTGGCGCGCAGTCGATTCACTTCTCATACCCGTCGTGGCAGCGGTCATCCACTAGCGTTCCGAAGTTCCCTGGCCGTCTCTTACAGTGTGCGGGGCCACTTCTGTAATTGACACCCGGATGGCCTAAACGGCCCCGGGTGGTTGAGCGGATGGGTAGCCGGAAAGAGCCGCAGACTAGCCCCGGGAAGCAGCCGACAAAGCGGCCGCTTCGATCCTTTATTTCGTTTGCCCTCATCCCCGAGGTCTACGGACACCCACCGTGTCCACCAGCGGCCCCCCCCCCTTGTCGCGTGGCTGCGTTTCGTACATTGAGGCGAGAATTGAGATAGTTTCAAGTTGTTGATGGTTGCCTGTCGAATCGTTCGCCAGTGGTACCAGCAGTACGATTATATGAAGCAGCACCGTCGACGATGCAGCGGACCTCGGTAGAAACCGTGCGAGCGACAGAGAAGGCGCAGGAGGCAGAGAGAGAGAGAGAGATTCACTAAGCTGAGGACTCGTTCGTCGTGAGAGAAGAAGAGGATGGAGAAAGCCGAAAAATTTTGGGGAAATTTAGGGCGAATCCTGGTGGAAATGTGAACGGGGGAGCGCTGGTCGTTTAATGTGGGACACTGCTCGTACGGAGAAAGTCCAATGGGGGTTCACTAGCGAATGGACGGGGCTATCCAGGAGCGATGTTGGTTGGGGCCGGCCGATGTGTCTCGTCAGAGGAAGGAGAAACAGCAGCGGTAAGTGATGTCGATGGCGCAAGATATCGCCAGCGACGGAAACAGAGGCCGAAACTATGGAAAGAACATGGGCACATAGCCGAACACACACACACACCTAGCTGCTTCAACGGCTTCACTGACGAGAGGGAAACTGGCGAGCTGAGGCGGCAGGTGGGGACGTGCAGAAAATTTATTGAGGTAACATTACACTCAGGAACAGTACGGTAGCATTTTTGAGGCTGCTTTGTTGCTATTGGGGCTTGTCAATGCGGTAGCTTCGTGATGCTTTCCCCTATTTTTTTATATCTCCGACTTTCCACGCAGAGGTGAACACCTCAAACCAGCTGGCGGAATGGGGGAAATCCTTTTCAATTCTTCTCAATATTGGTGGTGGACACGTGTTGTCGTGCCGCGGACTTCGTGTGTGGCAGGCAAAGCGACGACCGCGACCTCTGTGCTCCATTGCTGAAAAACAACGTCCACCTAGCGATGTACCCGCTCTGCTTGAGTTCCCTAAGGATTGGTGTCCGCTGCGAGCGCGCGCACGGTAGTAGGGAGGCCAGTGGTAATGTCGGAGAGGCCGAAGTGGCTCGAAAATGTAGTTTTGAAACGGGCTAGTTGGGGCTTTGGCGGAGTCAAAGGAGCTCCAAAGTAAAGCGGTGGATCGGGCAGCGGTAATGCCTTATATAAGGCACACAAAACGCGACGTGAGCTGCGTTCATCACTCCGCGGCTGAGTTTGTTAGCGACGCGGTCTGTACAGTGGTAAGTGATGTCTTCGTAACCGACTACACTTCGTACAACCGCTGTCGTAGCCGCAGCGGCTTTCACAGAGCTGCTCGGAAGCCACTCAGAATTTCGTGCTGCCGACAATTCTATTGACTGACGGAGCCGCGGAGCTCGGTCGATAGAAGCAATAATGCTACCACCATCGTTTGGCCGGCCGTTGCTAATGACAAAGGGGGCAGCACACTTGTTGACAACGAATCAACAACAACGTGAAAACACGCTCCCCACGTGCAATAAAGAGTTGCGGTGGACCCACTAGGGAACTGTGAGAACGCCTAACTTAATGGCTTGTCCGATAGATCATCTTCTCAGAAATATTCCTCTCGAAATAACCACGCACCTTTAACGTCACTGTACTGGTGGTGCTTTCGTGATCGCGAAGGGCACAACGACGAAGTCGGCACAGAGCAGCCCATCCGCTGAGAATTATCTTTGAGTGAGATGTTATTTGCACGCTGGATCGGCAGAATATCTAGGAATCCCATAAACATGTAGTGCAAACTCGACGACAAGTTTCTATCGTACGAAGTTAAACAGTCCAATCATCACGACTTTGTGCATTTAGCAGAGCAAAGTTCCGAGTTTCAAAAACGGACGTAACGCCTTCCAGCGTTCGCACGTGACAGTTCTTCATCGTATTCTGCTCTACAGCGAGATGAAACAACAATGAAGCAACAAATAGCCAGTGTTGTCTTTAAAGAATGATTCCCAGGCCCTCCCCTAAATCCAAACGACTGCGAAGCTCGGCTTAATAAACTGTCGTAATAGAGATGACCAAACAACTTGAAACAAGGATTTGCCAACTCGCGGTCGACCACGCGACATAAGCAGGTCACCGAGAGGGTTTACTGCTGAATATATAACAGGTGTAAAAAACGGGCCGCTATAATCATTTACGATACATTAGTACATATCTATGACGCTACGCAACATTATACTCAGGCGCCAGTGCTATATTTAATAGTCTCAGGATCGCAAATAATTCCATGGCGGCATCAAAGATGGAGCGTTGAGCGCACGCGTGCATGTGTTTATTACAGCCTGGTCGAAACAAATAACGGTCATTGCCATCTGTGGAAAAAAAAACCTCCAGTTCCTACCCTTCGCCCTCCGTTTGAATACGATGTTCGTCTGCTTTTACGGCTGGTGGTCGTCCTTGGTGGTAGCTGAGTCAGCGGAGATGGTTGTGGTAAGCGTCCGTTGTAGAAGCCGACTGGACTCACCCGCTTAGCCATCGCTTCGAGCCCGACAGCTTGCGCGTTCGGCTCGGCTCTCGCCTGCCATTTTGCCCCGACCAAACCGAGTGGGTACCCGCCGGCCCGGCGACTGAAGCTGCTTGAGCCTCTACCCCAACAGCACTCCAAAAAAAAGCGAGGAGCAGAAGGGAAGCGGCCAAGAAGTGGCCGACAGGCCACTGGGCTATAAAATATTAATATTATAATAATATTAATATTATTATTAACTATATTCTGGAGTGGATATAAACTACCCGTGCCCTTCGTGGTCACGTCCGCAACGACGGTGCTACCACTGTTAGCCGTAGGTGCCTGCTCGGCTTTTTCTTTTTGCCTCTTACCTTCTCTCCATTTCTCTGGCTCTCTGTTTACTGTGGCTAGCCGGTACCGGCAGACGAGGCAGCACTTGGGCCTTTCCTCGGCGTTCTCCAGCTCGTTGAGTCGCCTGGCCGTAGTGCCTTCTGCAAAGAGGTCGCTTCCGACGTAAGTCGGGTCGTCGGTTGCGTCGGCGACGACGGATGAAAACCTCGGGCGGGGGTCTGAGGTCTGTACACAGCGGGTTTTCAGCGACGATGTGTGGAGCCCTTCAGTGAGCCAGCTTCCTGCGAAGGACTCCGTGAGTAGCTCTTGGTGCCGGGGTTGCCGCTGGCTCGTGGTGTCCGAACAGGATCCACTACTCTGTCTTCACTCTCTTTTACGTGCGTGGGCAGATCTGTACGAAAGGCCGGACTAGTGTACGAGCCTGCGGTGCTCGGGAGGCGCGGGTAGCCGGATGGGAGAAAAATTGCACTACAAGAAGGAGGAGAGAACTATAAAAGCGTGGCAGGGCGGTGCAGATCCCCTAGCGGCCCCGAACACGACCGATCCTGAGGATGAGTGTACCGTGGAAGCAGAGAGAGAGAGAGAGGAAGACCGCAGGATCTATAATAGTTGAACAGAAGGCTGGAGGGGTTCGAATGACGTGGTGTCGACAGCCACTCTGCTACAACTGCTACTAAGGAGGCTGTCCGCGGTGATATACAGGGTACAGAGGGTCCGCTTAGAGAGGTGTACAAGAGGCCAGATGTCTGTCTAGCCCCCTAGTTAGACTCGAGCAGCAAGGGCCTCGGGGTTCTGAAATTTGCTAACGGAAAAAATACGCCTAGAACGGAATGAGCAACAGAATGAGAAAGCGAAAGCCGCTAGAGTAGCTATAATATCGTACTACGAACGAATAGCGCGCTATCAGCAGGGGAGTGGAGAAAGTGGAGTCCCACGTGAGGTAAAGCCAGCGCCTTGGACAGCGGTAGCACGGGACGAAAGGGATTGGACGACGGTGGCTCGCACAAGCAGTGGTAGCTGCTTCGAGAGAGCAAGGCAGATACAGGGAGAAAGTGGCCGAGTGTCCTTAGGGAATTTTTAGCAATCACATAAAAGGCTTCTTCTCCTCTTCTCGTACTTCATCGCCGTCCGCCCGATGGGGCACAGGGCACTTTCGACAAGGACTGTGTAGAAGCCGCTTCGAAGCTGACGGCGACGAAAAACGGAACAACGAACGACAAATTTGAAGAAATTGTCTTCACTAGCTACTGCTGCCGGATGAGAGAAGGACATAATTGAAGGACATGAGAAACGAGGTCGGCCGGATAGCCGGGGCCGTCGCGCAGGACTGCCTGGGCCGAATCCACTACGGCGAATAGCGGACGGATCCTTCTCGTGGTGTCGCTTTCAATACGCAATGTGGCGCCTGGCGTTAGCTGATGTCACAAAAACACGATGATGAGGGCACCGTTGTGGAATACAGATCATTATTGGATACGTTGTGGTACGATATATTCGAGGATACTATCGCAGTGTCGGTTTTACAATGCATATGTGCACAATGTGATCGGCTTAGTATGGAGGTTCATTTTGAGAACAGGCAAACATTTACTACGCTCGGCTATCGTAGAAGGATTCCACCTTTGCCTGTTGTGGTAAAAAAATTGGATCCGAAGCTTCGGACATTCACACTCGCACCAAGATTGTGTTTCGTATAACACTATATCTAAATTTGACCTTTGCTGCACAGCGAATTATTATTAGAGGGACAATGGGGTCATTATCCGTTTTCGCGCACAGCTAACGGGCAGCTCGTACGAGTGTTTATCGGAGTGACTGTCTCATTGTGGATGACATTGAGGGGAATGACGATATTAATTACAGAATGAATCGTGTTACAATTATTGCTTGAATGATAGCAGTCTGGCATACATACACGGCGGATATACCAGTGGAGATCGTGATCTATTAGCAGCTGTACTAATGAATTTTGGCATACGAATATATTATATTTGTGCGGTATACATTGTGGGTATCTCTCACGTACCTTTCAAGCGGGGAATTACAGATTATTATTATACTTCAATCGACATCTGTAATTATATCCAATTATAGATTTGTTTTTTTACCCGTGCGCCATATTTATTTAAATGAACGCCATTTTGAATGTTCGATTATAATTTAATGATATAAGGTAATTCAAATATTCAGTTGAAAAAAAATCTAATTAAAACACTCAGCAAATGACTGTCTTATTGAATAATTAGCTGTGGCGCAAAACATTAAGATGTCTCAGTCCTTACTCTCTTGGGCTAGCAGCTGCGACGTTTTTGTGTCAGTCTATTAAGTTGTTCCTTATGTTCGGTGTTCGCTTATATCGACAAAAGTGTATGCTGAGTGATTCGATGAATTTCAGGAACACGTATGCTTCTATACAGAACCTGTATAAACAAACACACCTCACATACGGCGTACATGGTTTCAGGTCGTTGCCTAATTGCAAGTACTAAAAACCTCCGATACAGTAATCACCACACTCGCGCTCGTCTATTAACTGCCTCCTGATCTCAGTGTTCGCACAAGTATTCGCCTTCCCTGTGCATAACGCGATACAAGAGAAGGGATCATTCGGGGTCAACAAAAGCGTTGTTCCTGCTCGACGTCTGGTGGTGACCCGCAGCGTCCGTGAGCCGCCAGCGCCCGACCGTATTTGAGTCGACAACGTATAAGTTGGCGGCTTGCTGAATTCATTAGCCTGGCGCACTTCTTAGACAAGTTACCTTATCGGGTCCGTTAGATCTCGTCAGCCTTCTTTCGCCTCGTGGCCCGTCAGTCTAGGGGGCCGAGGATTCCCCGTTGCTAACTTCGAAACGTAGTCGCTGAGACAGAGCAAAAACCCCGGGACTCGACAGCCAAACATACACCCACCCACCCAACCAACCAACTACCCACAAGTACGCCTCTCTCCGTCCCGTGTCTTGCTTGTCGTGCTTTCGATTTCAACGAAGCCCACCCCGAGCCGCACCAAGCGAAACGAGCACAGCGTCCTGCGCTATCGGCATGTAGCTCTCTCGACTTCGCAGTTACACCCCTTTCATGAGTGAAGGCTAGAGTGACTAGAGGTGACGCTGGGGAGTCGGTTTTACCTAGGAAGGTTTGGAAGGCGAAGTCGCTGCCCCCCCGTCCCCTGCGCCCATTTGACGATGCGCGCCGAACCCCTGGGGATTCCATATTCTTGAGAGGACTGAGGCTGCCCCGATCCGACCAGCCCATTCCGCCACCTCAGCTCAAGAACTCGTCAGAGTTTGCTTGAGTTGCCTCGTTTATCAAGCAAGCACGATCCCCTTCTATTGCGAGAGGCAAAATGAACTTTACTTCGAGTAGGCCTGGCTATGTCTCTCTCTCTCTCTCTGGCTGCGCTAAGGACGTGAATGCAAGCAAGTGTACGAGGCAGGCCGAAATCATGCTAATACGCATATTTACTCATATACATGAGGGTCAGAAAGGGGAAAATCCAAGATCCGGAAGAAAGTTTGACCGCCGCGCAATATGAAGATTTCAACAGGAATATACTTATATATAGAGTACAGGTTGTTCTTGAATTGTAAATGTTATAGACATATGACAAAGACTGATTTAAGTAAACACGGTATAATATTAAAAAAAAAGTTAAGAATGAAAACCATTTTTCGAGATTTGACAAAGATGAAAGGATTTCACGACCTGTGCTAGCGATACATAAAAATGATCCTCCGATAATTTGCTTTCTATAATAAGAATAATCCCACATTTCGAAACGCACCCTGTTTACTAGTGCGGCACACCCACAATACTCTCCCCACCTATGACAGTTTAGCTAACCACAACAGAGCACACCGGTATTCGCTTCCTGGCGATCTCCACCTTGCAGCCTCACTATCTCGCTCCCGTCAACAACAAGAGGATCACCGTCAACTGACTCTTTTCAGGTCGATGAACCTTAGCGATGAGCCGTGCTCTAAACAAAGCATGCTCGGTTCGATCGTTTTCACTGCGCTGCCCTATCAGCTGTAAGTGTCTATATACACATATATATATATATATACATGTGTGTGTGTGTTGTGGTTCGGGACACACGTTTCACATGCTCCGACGAGCAATCCCTTCTCCTTCCCCGATCCGACCCGACGTCCCGCAAAGCAAACGCGATTAACAAAAGGACCACCAGTGAGAAAGCAAAGCGCATCTTGCCGCCGCCGCCGCTGCTGCTGGGTCGGCGTCGACGTCCGCGTGTGCTGTTGTTTGCACCGTATACCATGTCACTATAACTAACACAATGGTAGGCAACGCCATCACCCCGTGCGCGTGTAGCACCCGAGAGTGTGATTGACAGCGGCACCGCCAACTCGGACAGAACTGACGACGGCGTTTCCTTAAGGGGACGCACAATCATGGCTAGATAGATGCCCTCATGGATGGATGTCTTCCTCCGCCCGGTTCCTTTTGTTCGTCTTGCACACGAGTCAGCCAACCCGAGCTACCCGAGATCGGGGACTGTGGACGACGGCTATGGGGAACACAAATGACTGAGGCAACTCCGACGGAGTTAAGAACCGCTGCGCGCCGAACGCTGCTACCATATAGCCCTGCACTAGTCCCGAGGTTACCTCAGCGAACGGCGCATGCGGATCGTTTTGTTGGCGCTGGCGTTGCTAGGCGAAGGTTGTGAGGTGCAATAAACTTGCCCCGGGGGGTAGAGCGCGCCACTGTCTCTTTTCCAGGGAGCGTCGAGGAGGGCCAAGAGGCAGTGAGGACCAGCAAGATCGCTTCAGTGTGCCACGCGAATTCGGCTGGCCGAAGTGAGCCCAGCGTGCTTCCTGCTCGCTGGTTCGGCTCCAGGCCGCAGGTTTCAGGCCGCGAACGCGGCGGCGACACTGGTCCTGCTTACTCAGTATGTGCAGCGGAGGGCTGGGGGCTGGGCACGGGGCAAACGCAGGGACCAAGGTGGAAAAAGTGCACTAGAGAAGGACTATGACTGAAGTAATGTGCTAGAATGTGTCCCCGTTGGGGCATCTTCGACAGCAGCCGTTCTGCTGCATGAGGAGAACGGCTTCGCCAGCACTGCCGTAATGGTGGTGGTGGTGGTGGTGCTGCTGCTAGTACTACAATGACAGTAAGCCTGCAACAAGCCTGCTCTCACAAGCGGCAGAGAGGCGCATTCAGGCCAGTTAGGATGGAGAACGCTGGGTGTATGTGTGCCTGCGTACACGTGTGTCGGCGGGATAGTACGCCCATAGTGAGATACTTACTGGCGGCGGCGGCGGCAGGACCCAGTTGCTCCGATCCCGCGAGCTACCACTACCATTGCGATTCGGGGCGAGCTTGGGGTGCTCGGTGCTCCCAGAGGCGGCTGGGGCCATGGAAGACAAGAACCGTTGAAGGAAGCAGCTACTGCCCCTGCGGCTGGTGCCGCCGTTCGCTGCTGCTGTGGAGTGCTTTAAAATAATGAACAACATTATTACCCCCGGAGGAGCTACAGAATGTGAGCGAACGACGAACCACGAACGGACCAACGGTCGGCGGTGCCTCGGCCTGTCGGGCGAGCTGCTGGTCGCGAGCCCGCAATCGAGCGGCCCTGAGCGACTCAAACGGTGGGCCCGGGACAGTTTTTGTCTTTGTGAAGGCCTCGTCTCGGCCAAGTCAGGCCAAGCCAGGGCAATGGCGGCAGGCCCGCCCGGGATCAGAGCCTCCTACTGCTGGAGCCGCGAGCGAGCATTCCCTTCCTGGCACTGTCTTCGTGTCTTGCATGAACTCATACAGTCGCTGCCATACACCCCTTGTCTCTGCGCTGTACAAGCGTCATGTTGTTCACTACTTCCCGATTAAGGGATCCTCATATGGATACACAGAACACATTCCCGTGCCTGTATACGACATGTTCACATACATACACACACACACACATGTACACGCTTCGTTGCAATGTCCCCGGACGGAGCTATTTCTATAATACAAAGAAAAACGCGTTCAGACTGATGCAGTCTATATTCGTCCCTGTTTGTGTCGTGGTTCAGTTATCGCTGTGCTCCGTACAGAGGTAGGATGAAGTGGGCTTGTTCCCTGGATACAGGTTGAGACATGATTATAACTACAGTACATATACAACGTGTTATGCAACCATAATGCCTTTCACCTTGAAACAGACTGCCCTATTGAGACTGTTTAGCAGATGTCCAAGTGTGAACGTGTGACCTCCGCTAACAGGTGCGGCCATCAACGATGACTGATGCGTTAGCGTACTTAGGTTACTTTAGTAAACCTCATATGCCATAATGCCACCTCAAATGAAACAACTATGGCTTATTTCACAAGCTGGGTGTGGCGGAGTGTATCTTTCTATCGATGCACTTGCTGCTCGTACCGAGAACTTAATTAATTTGAGTGTCTGGTCTTACAGCAATTGCAGTCAAGAAGGTGCGAGGTACCAAACGATAAAAAGCCATGTAAATTTACATATTGGACCTCCGGTGAGACACAGACGTATGACGTGCCCGAGTGTCTGTCGACTTCTTCTGCTAGACTGATTCAATAGGCTTGTGTGATTGTTTGATGAGCAGTTATCTAGCTGGCCGACTTGTACGCCTGTGTTGATTGCTCGTTACAACAGAGCTCCAGCTATCTCCTCACCTTCCACGATTAGATGAACGATGACACGCGACGAGTCAGCACCTGTTTGGCAACTAGGCCGCACGACCTTATCTGTCGATCGGACAGAATCAGGACGAGGGTCACGACCTCGACCTTGCAACCAGGGTCGACGGCTCCGCTTTCTCTGACGAAACTTCACTTCCCCTTCAGTAAACGGGAGCTGGAACAAGGGTAAAGTGCAAACAACGTCGCAACAAGCAAACGGCAGCGGCAGGGACCTTAAAGATGGAAAGACGCTGTGAGCAGACAAGAAAAAGGACGCTCTAAAGGTACAAGTTCCACAAACGACGTTAGAGTAGGCTGGCCAACTCAGCGCCCAGCCTCTGGATTTGCCTTAGAGAAAATGATCTCCTGAACAGAAGATGAGGCGCTAAGTTAGTCAGGGTGAGGGGGCGGATTGACGCTCCAGTGGACAGCGTGAGGTATTGCCAACGCACTACTCGATAGTTAGTTACTTAGGGAAGTGAGGCCTTTCAATATTTCTACATACGTTTATGTTCTTTCTTGTTTGGACATTGTGTTCTTTTGTAATACATTTTTTCTGGCCTTACCCTCTTCGGCTTCTCCCTTTTGAAAGGACCCAGAAGCTCCCCTCATTACGCGCTCTCGTTGGCTGCCACATGTTTACTGTTTGTTTCCAATCCCTGGCAAAGGGTTTGAACACGATGCGGCTCGACTCGGCCGAACAGTGTCGTGAATGCTAGAGGCCCACCTCCTCTTTTCCATCGAGCAAAACAAGGGCAAAAAGGGGTCCGAGACCACGGAACCTTCGGGAAGAGCCCCAACAATCGGGCAATTCTGTAAGAATGCAGTATTGACATATGATATACAGAGCGGATAGTTGAAAATAGTATTTTTGATGCTCCGCCAAACACTAGTCATTTAATTTTTGCAACTTGGGACAGATGGAGAGCTGGACCCATATCCGCGACCTGATCCTCAGATCAGGCTGAGGGAAGCCTGCGAAGAATGATATATTCTTCATATCCGATGATATATTACCGTGTCGTTTAGGTCGCTTGAATATCTGTTTCCTCTTTGTGTTTTATATTTACATACGATTTAAAACAGTGCTAGCGTACCTAGATCGATTAGGATATACGAGCTCGACAACACACACGTCAGGCTTGAGCCGGCGAGCGGATGATTAGTGCTGGTCGATCATACATAGCGAAAGTCAGAGACAACCTCGATAGAGTCGTCCGTGGGCTCGCAAATCTCAACGCCAGATTTTCGATAGCACCTCCCGTTCCGTTCCTGGTTTCCCGTACGGACCGCAGACTGACCACGAGGTCCGCGAATTGGTAGAGTCAAATTGGCACCGCAAAATTAAGACCCCCAAGGCGGCGAGGTGTTTGTCCACTGGCACCCCCACCCCCCTCCGCGTTGTAGCTAATTTATCATCGGGCACCACCATAGTCGTCGTCTAATGGCGCGGAACAACGAACTTGCAAACCTGGCCTGTGCGAGCGCAAAGGGGATGACGCACGAGAAAGAAGCTCACGGTTTACTCGCGTCGGTCGGTCGGGCGCTCGGCCGGGTGTCGCATCGCACACACAGGTGACCGCTCGGAGGCCTCCGAGCGGTGAACTCGCATTCATGTCACAGGTCCAGCACTGCTCACGGCTGGCGCAATGCCCCACCAGCGGTGCCGGCGCTACCTAGCTACCTGCCTGGCTGTCTGCCGCGCGAAATATAATGAATGTATCAAAACTAATGAAAAATTCGGCGAGTTCATGATGGTCGCGGATCAGGCGAAGCGGGGCGCGTCGCGGCGAGGCGTAAGGCTGCCTCTGGAGCGCGACTGGCAGCACCGGCCTTCCACGACGCTCGAATCATTATTAAACAACTTCTAGCTAAAGCAGAGAGAGAGAGAGAAACAGGAGAGACAGACAGTGCGCGCTGGTATATGCGAGGGGCAGCACGACATCCCCGCGTCGTAGGCACATCGTGGCGCGTACGCAGCCACATCGACTCTCCGGAGCCGTACCGCGGGCGACACGGTGCGGACAATAGCAAGCGGCGGTTTCGGGGGCGCTCCATCCACCTCGCTCTGTCGGTGGTCTGGTGGGTGCGTTTGTACCTGTGAGCGAGTGTCCACGATGTCCGTATAGCTCAGGAAGCCCGGTCACTCTCTCAGCCTCTTTCACTCGTGAGGCTTTTGCGGTCGACGGGTGATCGGGCGAGCTCGAGGAACACAATCAATTACGGCTGGATGGCTCTCGTCCGCAGAGCAGATCGGGGGCAGAGCGGGCCGGAGTATAGCGCACGAGGCTGTGAAGAGATTGCGTTGCGTCAGTCGTATAAATGAATTGAAATACCGGCATATCGAAGCGGGTTGTACCGACTTCCGGCTAGCGCGGTGATTGCTTAGTGTCCTGCCCACTGAACAGATAGAGAGAGTGAAATGGGGAGAGATAGAGAGAGAGATGGATCGTAGATGCGCCTTTTCGATGTTGCAGAGGAAACTCTACGGATTCATATAGGTTGATTATTCGTATATGTTCTAGGACGGGCGCATATGTGTGCGTGCGTATGGGGCTGACTATCAATAGAGCGGCGAATGCGTTTGTTGTTTTTGTATCGACCCCATAGTCACGCCTCGAAGGAACCCTCGGTTCGTCATGATCGTCGTTTATGACTCCCGAGCAGAACGGACAACGCGTTCGGCTCCGGCCGGATCCCATGCGGGCCGGAACAGATATGCCTGTGCTTCCCGACAAGGACTCACCTTACTCACTGACTGACCGCATCCCCTGTACCAGTCATCATATGCCTCTCGCCAGACCCCACCGTGCTCATTCGGCTAGCCTTAGCGCAAAGCTACATCGATTGAGTTGGTAAGGGAGCTCCAACTGCCACGGAGCTCCGAGCGGGCGAGTCGTCATCGAATTTCACCGTCGCGTGGCGTTCACTCAGAGCGAATCGAGTCGGGCCAGGAGCAGGAAGGGACGACAGTAAATTCGAAGCGGGCGTCTCCGATATGGACGATTTCTCATGGACTCACCCCTACACATATCTGCTCTGTAAGAGCCAGCATTTCGTTTCTGTCTTCGTCCGTTCAAAGGTATAATAGTAATCATACCCGCATAACGGGAACCGTAAGCGGATGAACTCCGAAGCGACCACCCAGAGAGCCGCGAGTATACCGGCGTCAATAGTAAATTCACTCCTGGAACTCTTGGCCGCCGCTCCCATTGCCAATGCAATGTAAACGAGGAAGCCGCGAGGACACCTCGTATGGACGAACTGGTTCCTCGTCATGCACCTCCCCCTATAGGCTGCAGCAAATGGGAGCTGTTCGCCGACCGCGAAGCGCTCGGATGACTTCCGAACAGGAGCCGACAACGGGGGATGCGTTCCGGGTCGGGCGGTAACGAGCGGAGGGCCGAGTCAAGAATGAGCTTTGTCGTACGAGCGTACGATGCGGGGTGTATACAATGTTGAAAAAAAGCACCAAGTTAAAAAGTTCCAATTTGAGCGACTTAATGGTGTCCAATGGCGTTTTTATAATCGGCTTCTACGATTCTTTGTTAATGAGTCGAACGGGACTCACCCTAGCGTCCACCTCTCGCTCGGCTGAGCAGCAATCGATGTTTTGAGTCGTTTCGCCTTTCCGTCTGGCGTTGTGCTGCAGCTATGCAAAAGAATCTTTATGAATGCCTTTTTGTGAACAAACCCCCTCCCCCGTAGTTTTTGTTCTGCTTTGAGTAGTAGCAGTATCGCTGCGGGGTGCGCTGAGGCGTCAGGACACGGATAGAGATTGCTGCGCGTTGCGTTTTTGCGTCGCGTCGATGATACTCGTAGTGCAAAGTGTTGAGGAGTTGAGAAAGCCGTACAATTGTCTTGTTTCGTCATAACTGCTGGAACGCTGATGGAGCTAGAATAATTGTGCAGGTCGCTTGTGGGATCGTGCTGATCACATACGCGTGCTGCTGATGGGGGGTCCAGGTGTCGCTGATATTATAAGTACTTGCTGTGAGGTAATGTCGCTTGGGTGAACTCGAGTTGCGTGGACTCGATGGCGAATGCTAGCTTGAAGCTGGGGCAATTTTTACTAGTGCACTATCAGTTATGGTTGACTTTCAACCACTTTGTCGAATCTTGGCAATAGTTTTTCAGTTAAACAAAAAGTAAATATTCAAGAATTTCGGGACCCTGTCAGGCCGAACCCGTCAGAGATTTTCATAGAATATGTTTATTGCAAAAAAAAAACTGCAGTTCTGTTGATAAACCAAAACTTTGCACTGTATTGTATAGCTACTGATTGAAATTAATTTTGGGATTACCACCGAAAGTTGCGAACACCCAACGGACCACAAAGCACGAATGGCAGAGTCGGCTAGATTTTCATATATAATACATAGGATAATCTTGATGAAAGAATATCTTCAGGCCAACTTTTTGAAACGTCAATTACCCACTTAATCCACGTTCATGTAATCGTTTGCGAAGAGATTATTAAGTATGATAATTAATAACCAACAGTGAAGAATATTATAGCAAAAATTCATATGACCGCCAGATAACACAACGGTGCATATCCGTTGTGAAATAGTTGTATAGCAAAGCAAGCATGCTTCAGGATCCACCACTGAGCAAGAAGTTAGTTGGATTCAGCGAAATGGCTAGGCCGACATCCTCATAACGTATGCGCGAGATTCATTTTCAGGGGAGCAGATGTGAAGATTTATTGGTTTTCTTAAAGGAACTACAATTTTTATAGTGCTTAAGTTCACTTATTATATGTTCTCACCAGGTCATCGCGGGACTCGAACCCATGGACTCCAGCTTTTTACAGTCAGGCAGACTTAGCAAATCCAAGCCACCGCGCTAACTAATCTGTCCGAACACATGGATTACATCGAATACCGCATATGTCACCCACGCCTAGGGCTCGATAAGCAATTTGTACAGTGTACGCACAAATCAAAACCCGTCCAGTCTCGAAGGCAGTCTAGACAACACGCTTTCAAATGAGCTCAGTTCTACGTGGCGGCAGCACGGTATCGCACCGAACCATTACGAATCACTAAAAAAACCTGCAACCGACCAATCTAGACCCGAGCAGACGATGAGTTCAGCGCCGATCCCTCAGGAGTGGCGTTCACTGAGGCGAAGGCAAGTGTTCGTGTACGAAGTTGCCGAGGCGCTTCTG
Organism: Stratiolaelaps scimitus; assembly: GCA_019614645.1. Lineage (NCBI taxonomy): Eukaryota > Metazoa > Arthropoda > Arachnida > Mesostigmata > Laelapidae > Stratiolaelaps > Stratiolaelaps scimitus. Next base: position 42,449 of record JABWDB010000025.1, on the reverse strand, counting down.
CGAAAATTTACTCGTGCGTGCCCTGATTAGTTTCTCGGAGCTCGGCGAAATTGTTTAAGAGGAACGCAACGTTCAAAATGGAGAATTCTGAAAGGAAGAGATCGCGCCTGCGTGGATAGTAGCGTGAAATAGAGATTGCGTGAGTGACACAACAATGGCATTGTAAATTTCATTGTCATGTATAGGGTCAGATGACAGCCCATACTCAGGCAAGACAATACATCGGCCCGTGTGGTTTTTACTGCCGCACCTTTACGCAGCCCGCATCTCGGAGCTATTTCGCTCCGCGTTTCATGTTCGTTTGGGATTTTTGTAGTTAAGTAAGGCGATAAAGTTTTTCATTTATATATTTGTGGTTGCTCTCATTGGCAGGGCGAACTTCGCACCACCGAGTCAACCGAGTCGATTTCTCCTACACGTGTAAGTGAAGAAAATCATTGCTGTGCAACGATATCATGTGGAACATGCTATGTGATAAAAAAAACAAGGGTACAAATCTATGTTGTTGTTCCCGGTGGGCAACGATGGCACGGTGGGTTAAAATTGTCCTTATAACTAAACCTTAATATTCCTTTGATTTTCTTTATTTTGGTGTTTTAATGGGGGCCGAGGGGAGCTATCGTGTGACTGTGTGACTCAAGCCAATGGTTGACATGTCTAATTGTTGTCAAAGGGCTTTCAATACAAGATGTGTTAATTTTTGCGTACACCAATGCTGTTTACTGATAGACCTCTAACAGGACCTCTACTGCGGAACGCAGATACAACCCTGCTATTTATTGTTTGCATGTCCACGAGAAACAGTATATATATTAAGCCCAAAAAGAAAACATCCCAATCCCTTATGATTAATCCTGTTTCTAGTTGGAGGTGGTTGTTTGGTTGAACATAACAAGTTCCTTCATGATGTCACCTTAACAGCTGGGAACGTGCTCATGTTATACAGCGATAATAGAACGCGCCATTGATGATGACATGAATGTTCAGACGTCACAACACGGCCCTCGGATGATCGGTACTATATAAACAGAGAGAACATTCCCATAAAGTCGTGGAGCAGGGCAGTTGGACGAAGTCCATCTTATGTGTAGTCCCCCACACATATGCGCTGCCAATACAAAACAATTGAGAACCGACAAGGGACTTATTATGAATAGCACTGACTGACCGAAACTCATTAATGATCTGGCTTGAAAAAAATATTATTGTTTGAATTACATTTTCATAGCTCAGAACGTCCAGTGGATCTACGGTTTGGGCTTATGCGTGTTCACAGTCACGATGGTCGCCCACGGGTGCAAAGGTGTAATATGCGTAATATGAGTCTGTCTTGAAATGTGCGGATTTAGCACAACCGGATGCCGTTGGAGCAGGACACGTTCTGGGCATATCGATCCTGTTGTGTATCAGCAGTCTCGTAGCCGTGTCAAGATGTGCGAGTACGAGAAATTCAGCTCCCGTCAACGTCACCGAGTCTGCCGAGCTCTCTCGAACGGCCAGCGACATATAGTGCATATAAAGTTTACGCTTAGGCCATTTACTTGTTTGTCTATGTGAACCACGTAGAGCTTTCTGTTTGGGCCTCATTGCGCCGTTACTGTCATCGCTAATGCTACTATCGTCTGGCGTTGTCCTCCTGCCATCGTCGCCCTGCAGAGATCGCTCGATCGAGATGTGGCGCAGTCCGTCTCCGACCTACGCAGTTACGACCCAGGGACTCAGTTACTGTTGCTGATGATACCGTGGCTACAAGCGGTCTCTCTTCTTCACGATGAAAAACGATACCGCCCGTCGGTGCCTGAGGCGATGCTCAACAACGTCCTCGTGGAAGTAGCAAAGGCCACAGATGTACAAGTGTTGCACGTTCACAAAGCACGCATTGGTTATAATATACGAACGAAAACTAGCGACAGCGAGGCTGGCGCGATTGGCCCCGCTAGACCAATAGGAAAACAGGCCGAAAGCTACATCTCCTCACATGTAATTAGCTTAAACGGTACTACTCATATTGTACTTAGTCAATTGAACACACATGGCCGGCTGGCGACAGACTCTAGACTGGGCTGTGAAGTATTCTCGGTCGTTTGGATTACCATCTCATTTGCAACGATGGTAACACCTTCAATCAACATAAGCGTTCTGTTAAAAAAAAAGGGGGCATTTCCAGTCATCTTCGAACATCTTCATACAGTTCCTGTATTCTCATTCGTTACTGACTTCATCTTGAGGCGTTTGAGAATGCCGTTTTAGATTGGGAGCTCGAAAGACATCTAATAAATGTCTGTGCTTGAAATTATTTGTAAGTACATAAGTGATATGGTGAAGGCTAAAAGCCGAGGTCCTTCTATTGCTATGAGTTCAATTGTAGTGGTTGGTAGACGCTTTAAGCATAAGTGACACGAAAATATAATGAGTAGATAAAGTGACGTTGTAGTGTTACTAACTAACTAATATTTTCCAGGCTGACTCACAGCCAACATAGTGTTACTATTGATATTAGTAGTAGAATAATTATTATCAATAATATATATTATTATAAATATTATGTATTATTATTGAGATACTAACAATAGTTTATTATTACTAATATATAATATATTAAAAAATTATATATATATATATTACTAATAATAAAATATTATTAGTATCTCAACTGGGTAATTAAATAAAGGAAGTATTAAGATAGATAAACGTAATTGCAAACACCTTGCAGTTGTTACGTTAAACAGAACCACAACACAACTGCTGTGTCAGTCAGTTGGCTTGCATTACGTACGATTGTGTTAAGTCCCACGGATCTCACACTGTGCTGCTGCCTGACCGCAATGTGTTGAAATTTGACAAAAAAAAATCTATCGAAATAAGACAACGAGTATTTTCCACTTTTCATCGCCACCAGGCATACGGCACCATCTCCCCCCCAAGGAACGTTTTCCAACGTGCGATCAGAGCAATTGCCATAGGCAATTCGCTAAACAGCGGACAGAACTACATACATACACATGTATCTTTTTACCTTCGCTGTCTCTCTCTCACTCTCTGCTGAGATAACGCCGGATGCCAGTTGGCTGGGGCTTCGATGGTGTCCTGCGCGAACTCGGAAGAAAGCATCAGGCCAGTCAGGGAGTCTGGAAAGCGAGTAACGGAAACACCGGCGTTGGCTGCCCATTGCGGTAGTGACCTCTTAGGGTGCGGGCGAGCGAGTTAGCTGCTGACGAGTGGCCTGACCGGGGCCGGGCGGGCGTTGTTCGTTCCTTGTCTGTATGTCTATGTGTCTGACGGCTCGGGTGTGCTGGCCAGTTCGGGCCTGCTTACCCTAGCGTGGCATAGCGTTGACTCGCGGATGGGTTCGCTAGATGGAGGGCGGTTGCAGCAGGCTGAGTGCTGCTGTATAAAAACGCATTCCAGGCCGACCCATAGGCCGTTCGTCGGTACCCAACAGCTACGACCTGGCCATATTGGGGTCATCGTCAGGCTGAGCGCCCACTGGGCCTGTTTGTTGTGCCCCGATACTTTTGGGTCGCTGTCCTCGGCGTGTTCCACCGGGCTCGATTTCTGTCGAAAGCTGGTGGGAGCTTGCTTGGGCGTTACCGTCCACAGAAAGTCGGCAGCGTTCGTACGCATGTTTGTCTGTGTGGTGGCTAGCGCGTCGCTTGCGCAGCTACGGTCTCAGCATTGCTCGTCTCATCGCTAATCGCCTGATGACGATTATGATGACTTTTGTTGCTAAACGCAGTTTTTCTCGAAGAGTAGAATTCTACGATGGCAGAATTGCGCTCAATGAGGACACATGGAAATGAAAAACCGGGTGAATTTCTCCGAAATCAACCGCTTGATTTTCCTTCTATTGTTATTGTCTCCTGTGAGCCACCTGTACATTGGGGTCATCGCAAATTCTCGCGTTTGTCCAGAGTTTATAGAATCCTTATTGAAGTGTCAGTACCGTTGGTGAAGACGTGACAATTGGCAACGTGGCAATTGGCAATATAGGGGAATGAGAGGGCGTTATTAGCAGAGCTATGGCTACACGGTCCTGCGTCGAAACATGTCGCATTTTCTTGTAGGCGTTTACCTTTAGTGGAAGAAAGGGAATTCGGAATAGCCGGGCTTAGCCGGGATAGCGAGTTCGTATAACCTGTGCAGATAAGGACATTGCGAAAGGACATATATTTTTTCGGAACAACAAACGTATGGTGAATTTTTTAAAAGCGACCAAAACTAGTTTGTAGTTATCACCCTCTAATGCTAGCAAACTCAATTAATCGCTATTGATACTCAAGCGTGTATTATGGCACCTGTCAACTGAAAGCGATCTCTAATTATAGGCCCTCTGTTTTAACGAAACGTCAACGTTACGACACTAGCCAACTCTCGATTGTGGCTGATTGTTGTTTACTCCGACGCTCTGGCCCAAACTGGCGCAGTGACTCCTATATGCTCATTAATTATAGCGTCGTAGAAGACACATTATGCCTTTAACCACAGCAAGCTAACCTATTGAGTCGACAAAACACTTCGGCGTGCTTGTTCTCCTACAATTGTATGCTCGTCAATTCTTCTTTTCTAGACCAATTGCCATAGTGAATTGGCCCAGTAGTTATTATTGGTACTAACAAGGCTCTTACACTTAACAACGCAGTGCTAATGTACCTACATATTTATATAGATATATAGGCTTCTGCGGTTGCGGCTGCTGCTGCCGTCGTTGACGTCGGCCACTGGCAAGCTGCTACCATGTATGTGACGACCAGCCTTTGACCAAGGGGCCGCTCGCGTCCAGACTTGCGTCGACCATCGCTGCTTATCGCCCATGCCGAGTTTCGCTACCTCTACGGTGCTCGACCGGACTCGAACGGTGGAAGATGCGGTCATGACTCGGTAGAACGTGTGGTCTTCTCGGTTGACGAGCTCGTACGCCTCGCCGATAGACATACATAGCCTGTTGCGGACCGCATCCCCCGCTTAAACTGCCCAAACGTTGTTGGCGGCGGCGGCGGCTACTGCTGCGGCCGCACGGCGACCACGACGTTTCAGTAAGTAGCAAACACTCGCTCGGCGGCTGTCATTTTAGTAGTCATCATTTTCCAGCAGCGAGTCAGACCCGTGCGAGCGGACAGTGAACAGCCCTCGACACGGCCGCCGCCAGAACCGCCACCGCCGCCGCGTAGATTGGGGATGGGTCACCAGTCTAACCTGCGTCTTTCTGACGTTCTTCGTCCAACTGTCTAGTGCTGTGCCGCGGCTATCGCTGTGGTGGCGGTGGCGGTGGCCGTGGTGTTGGCATCATCAGCTCTCGTCGTCTCTCTGCTAGCTCACGTTTGCTTCGCCAGATGTAACACCCGTTTACTACGATGGCCGATTTGCCGACCACCAAGCCAGCCACGATGCCAGCTATCAGCGCACCTAAAGTGGCTAAAAGCATCTGCTGCAACGATTTCTCTGCGCGTATGGTCAGATCGCTTCTGCGTTCTCTCTCTCTCGCTCCCTCCCTCTGGGTATCTTACGCTGGGTGCAGATTCTCCACACTTCGCACTGAGATGATAGCGGTGTCTGACCGCGATAGCTAGCGTTTCCTTCAACGCCATGACGTTCTGGCGAACATCGACTCCCCGAGTTCTGTTACTCTTGCCTTGCGCGTCGTTGTTGGACAGGCTCATCGACAGGGCTCTCGTGGTGTGAACATCCGGAAATGGTTGAAGCTTGAAGCTTGCCGAGTCAACGCAATGGGTGTATCTCTCTGTCTGAGCCGGTTAACAATGTTGCACACCGTTCGATATCGTTGCGAGGAGCACACATCGTCAACAAAACGAGATCCCCACCGCATATTAGCTCCTTAATGCACTCGTGTGCTGGTTGCTACGGCTGCTGCCATAAGTTTATTTTTAGTGTGGGCGTCCAATAGGGGGCGCCGTAGGAGACAGCAGTAACGCCGGCAGTCGACCGGTTCTAGTTGGGTGCTGACTATGGCACCACTCATAGATCAGTCAGCCAGTCCATCCAGGAAACGAAATTGACCATCTGCGGCAGACCGGACGTGCCATTGCTGTATCCGCAGCAACAAACAGCCTCCCTCCCTGCCTGCCTGTTAACTCCCGGCAAACAGCATGAAATATCGTAGATAGCACAGCTTGCTCAGTGGTCTAGGATGTACCCTGAGAAACGCCACTAACTGTCAAACAGCTCACAGCGTCTCACCGACGTGCTGGCCAATGGCAAGGGACAGACGGCTTATGTCTAGGCTCAAGCGGCTGCGTGGGTACGTCTGTGTGGAGGGTGTACATCGATTCATACTGTTGCTGCTGCTGCTACGGGCGCTTCTGCCGCCGCCGTTCCTGCAACCAGAACCAGCCTACGTTTACTGGTCAACCACCAGCTGCTCTGCCCATCGTTGCGTTTAAGAGGAAGTAAGCTATAAGCCAATATATGGTGTTTCCAAATCTCTACGAGCCAGAGGAAGGGCTGCCTTTCGAAAGCTCGCTAGAGTCGACCGGGAGTCCGTTTAAGAGACGAGGCTGGCAGCTGATGAGGGTAGCGCGTAAGGTAACGGGTCCGTGCGTGGTAAGCCAGAATACCCGGCAGTGGTCGTTGGCGACTGCCGGTTGAGTCGAGTTGGCGGCGGCGGTGGCGTGCATGAACCGCCTGAGCGATGTCGACCGTTCTGAGTTAGGAAAAAGAGACAAGGTCGAACGCCTCAAGGGACGGAAGGCCGCTCTGGCCAAGATCGCTACTCATGTTTGATATTGGCTGGCATATAGTAGAAACGAGACGCGACCGCGGTTGGGGCGGTGGCGAGTTAGGCTAAGACGACGGTAGAAAGGTGGTTGTTGCAGAAGAAGCGCGAGGTCTCCTTCCAGGATGCTGCTGTTGCTGCTGCCGCACCGAGATCTAGCCGCTTCCTGGGCTGTCTCCGTTCGGCAAGTTGGCCCACGAGCCGGGTTGAGCCAAACAACCATCTTCATCTACTACGCTCTATCTCACCAGTGGGCAGCTAGCTATGTGATGTGGCAATACCCACCGCTAGTATCACCATCACCAGCGCTATCCCGCCATCTCTTGCGGGTGTGTGCTAAGCAGCCAGCTGAATAGTGGTCGCAGCAGAAGACTAGTGCCCTCCTGGTTTAGGCACTGCTGCTGCTGCTGCTGTTCACAACGACCGACGATGATGATGTTGATGTATACGACTTTTCGAGCTGACGCCGTTGATGCCGCCGCCGCCGACGCTTGATCAAGCGGGTAGTGGTGTGCATGTATGTGTGTACAGGGAAACGAGCGGGCGGCTTTGGTAGACTGGGTCCGAAGAGGCAGGCGTCCGCCTCTGAGCCGGTTGTTGGCGGCTGGTTGCGAGTTGGCGGCGCTGCACTGCTGCTGGGTCCGGCTGAGAGCCGTGCTGGCGTTGCAGAGATTCTCACTCTGCCACCGAGTGCTTCTTCTAAGTTTGGCAAGGCGTCGGTCGCGGCGGCCGATGGTTAGCGGTTCGCGCCCGCCCAACCGGCGACTCAGCCCGTTGATGCAGTCCGTTAGGCTTGGTGGTGAGTACTGCTGGCGGCGGTGGTGGTGGTGGTGCCACCGTCGCCGCCGCCGCGGCTGGTCTCTGTGGCAGTTTTTGTCAGGGGCCTGCCAAACCTAGCATCCGCAGCAGCTTCCTACGTTGCTAGGCTGGCGTCATCCGTTCTCTCGCCACCAGCTGCCGACGCTGCCCCGCCCTCCTGCGAGTCCGCTTTCCCACGGTGGCCTGAAGGGTCCTGCATCGCGTCAGGCCCCCGGTGAGCCAGTGTCCGTTGCGGTGCCATCCGTCGAGCAGCACTCTCCGAGGCCAGTCAGCCAACTCTGCTTGTAGCACGCCGAGTACGTGAAAACAACAGGAGCCATGCCGTTCGTACCCCAGGAGCAGGCTAAGTGCCCGAAATGCAGCAAGTCGGTGTACGCCGCCGAGGAGATGCTGGCTGCCGGCAACAAGTGGCACAAGTCGTGCTTCAAGTGCGGCCTGTGCAACAAGAAATTGGACTCGACCAACGTCGGTGAGCACGCCGGTGAGATCTTCTGCAAGCAGTGCTACGGCCGCAAGTACGGACCTAAGGGATACGGCTTCGGCGGCGGCGCTGGATGCCTGTCCATGGACAAGGGCGAGCACCTCGGCAACAAGGACACCGCCATGAGCAACAAGCCCCTTGACGGCACCTACAACTAGGCCGCTGACCATCAACTTAATCACCATCTAGACCTCTAGTCAATACGCGACGTGCCCTTGTCGTTGTCGTTGGCGTCGTGCGCGCGCAAGAAAACCTACCGCCCATCGTACCGACGTCCAGCCGCCGCGCGTACTGGCTAGCGTCTGCCAGCCCATCTTTCCATCGGCCGGTGTTTGTTATTGTGACCCCTCTTCGGACGGACTCCCTTCATCGCGATACGACGCTCAGTGTGTGTGTGTCAAGATGATGGACGAACGACTGAAGTGGGCAAGCAGCTCCATTTGCCGGCCTCCCTTGTCACGAACAGAGCTTCGTCCGCCTGCGTCACGGTTCGGTGTCTTGCACCGAACTTCGGGTTCGCCGGTTCGGGCGAAAGCTGTCGCGTGACGAGTTGCATCCCCATCGATCCAGTGCATGCATCAACAAGTTGGATAATAAATGTGACCGATCTTTCGTATCCACAAATCGCTCCCATTGTGTCTTACTTGGAATCGCCTTACTGGCGATTACGTACGCCTTACTGGCGATACTTGTGTCTTACTGGTTGTTGGTATCGTTGTCGCTGTTGTCAAGCTAGGGTCGAGTTGACGGCCTTCCGTCAAGCAAACTTACGGCTCATTTTCGGTTTCACCGTCAGGTGGCACCACGGCCATGGCATCAGAGTCGCGACCCGCATCGCGGCCATCGTGTCAGTTAGCAGCAAATAACAGATGATGGTACAGAGTCTCACTCTTCTTGAGTTCCGTCACCCCTATGCACCTGCTTGCTGCAGTGCTCTTTTCGCGCGTGAGCGTCATACATTTGTGTTGTTCGCCATAGTGTGCGCTATGGCGGTGATACATTGGTGATGTTACGTTCGTCTTTGTAGGCGATTACTAGAACCATTGGAGAAGGTTGCTAGAGCGATATAGGAGAGTACCGATGATGAAAACTGAGGATCACAGATGAGAGCGATGTTAGCTGTTCGTTCGAACTGTTGGAAATAGATACACTCGACATTGCGGGGGACAAAGCCCAATTACAATAATGATGATCAATTTTTCATGCAGGATGAGATATCAACATCTTGTTCCAGCGGTTCAGATGTTCTTTTGGGAAGTCCTTTGAACGTTGAAAAACAATGCGAAACCATGCTGATAGGCCACTTAGGTGTATTGGTCACACGTTGTACATAACGTGAATTTTAAAATGTGCAAAAGTTAAATCGTTTCTTTCTCTGCTAATCACTCGATGGGACTCTGTCAGCTATATAGCCATTCTTCTGTAGAAAACAAAAAATAGAAACTCTTTGACGAGTTCGAGCGTCAAAGTCCACGTTGGTGAAAATGCTCACAGCCGTTACCTTAGCTCAACCCTTACTCTATACTATTCTAAGCTCAAAGCATCGACAGAGCCAGCCAACGTATTCTTCAGCATCTGCAGATTTGTGGACCCGCTTGGGGTCTTCCAATATGGTCAGAACCCAGATCTACTGCATATCGAAGGCGTTATGTATGTTGACTCTCCTCAAAGAACTCCTCAAAAAGTCTCTTCTTCAGAGCTGAACCGCAAGAACAGCCGGGACGCACTCCCAGCTCTATGCGTCATTCGATCATCTTGAGGCTAGGAGACAAAGGCTACACTACAACTACGTATGCACAGTAGGCTCTCCGGACGTTGATTCGATTGCGATCAGATCAGAGCTGGTCTGACAGGCAAAACATGGTCGGACACAATTGTCACTCACACGCTTGTCATTTCTCTTGATTTCACTTAACGATTCATGGAGACAATTAACACATAGAGAGACGCAAACTATTATACAATAGCTTTTGCGAACGCGACCAATATGCTACGCCATGCAACTGAGAGCATACTCTACATGTTCATATGATCGATTCATTCATAGTAATATATTCATGAATATAATATTTGTGACCATCGACGCTACAAACCGAAACGTAGTTAAAGATCCCTGCCACGCATTATTGTCATGAACAACGACATCTCAATATTATACTGTCCATGGCGGAAGTTCACGGCGCCTAATAACATCAGCATCTGTTGCATGTTGCACTCCCTGCAAAACCCGCTTGACTTATTGTTGCTGCTCTCGTTGCTATTGTTACTATCGTTGTTGTCTCGCTTGTTTTCCGGCCCCTGATACGGGCATCCTTGAAACGACCAGTGGTTGAAACGATCCCATTTCGCGTCGGGTCTCCCCGCAGGTTTAGTGACTCTGTCATCCGTTAAGCGAATGATGGAGGAGACTTCCTCGTCAGCTTCGTTTTAGCCTTCGCTCTAGTCTACGTAATCTCTGCCGCTGCCCGCCGCCTTATTTGTCGTAAGCAATGAGGTTCACCAGCGTGCCTAGCTACGGATGTTACGAGGAGTCACCCGAAGCTTAGTCATCTCTTGCCCTGACTCGGGCGCCATGACGCACTGGACCAGATGCATGCATGCATGTACCGTCCGAGTCGGCACGTTCGAAGGGCACTACCACAGCCCACGACCCGCTAGCCGGTGTCTCGGGCAATATCGTTTGAGAGTGGCAGGCGACCGACAGCCCGTCCGGATGGCAGAGGGCGCCCGACAAGCGTTAGCCGGGCGATCGCGCACCCTCCGCGGTTGCTTTCTTCACTACGGGCATCTACCCGTAGACAGAACTGGAAGGCGCATTTCGCGTGAACAGTCTCTGTGCCTCTATGCGGTAGCTTGCTCTGGCGGCTTCTTGAGCTGCTGCGGGCTTCTCTTGAAGGTTTCGTGAAGGCCGGAGGTGGCCCCGGCACTAGTGGCGGCCCGGCCTGGCCACGCCAGCCAAGGAAGGTAGAAATGATCTGCTACCCTCCGCCTACTGTAGTCCTGTTGCCTTTGAAGCTTGAAGGTGGTTTGTGTAGGGTAAGCCGTTGTTGTTGTTGCTGCTGCTGCTGCCGCTGGCGCTGCTGTTGTACAGTCCACAACAGCGGTCGGCCGTGGAAAGTCCGCGCAGCGCCGAGTCGAGCCTTCGCGGGTAGAGCTTGAAGCTGCTGCTGTTGTTACTACGTTGATTCGTTGCCAACTCACTCAGATGGGTGGGAGGACCGTTTCCCGGACCCTCGGCACGCACGTCTCGGGCCCAGCGTTCCGAAACATTCGCTATAGGGCCGAAAGGCTAGCGTCTCGGTACACCATCGCTGCATGGTGGGACCGCATCGTGGTTTCTGCGAGATAGTCCAACTGCGTTTGCTGGTTGCGAACGCTTGTTTCTTGTGGGAAGACACTGCAGCGCTCGAAGACACGCACCTCCGGGTTACGAGGCGTTCGGGCGTGGCGGCAATCGCGCACCCGCCACCTTCGAGTTAAGGTTCGGCAGGTAGTAGTAATGTGAGTGGTGTTGACGACAAGGGAAGGTTGCTTCGGCAGTCAGGTAGGCGGGTGCGCTCGCATTACCTCAAACAGGGTATAGTCGAAAATAAAGCTAATAAGCCAGCATGTAGTTCTTAAGGGACTTTTGCTTTGGGGCGTATTTTTTTCGCGCCTGAATGACGAGGCCAAGGAACGAAATAGCGCACGCCCGAATTCTCCAATGTGTATGGAGAATGGACGGGCGTGTCTCCCGATTAGGCAGACTGAGAACTGGTATCACGCTCAATAACATAGAAAGTTAAGGATTTTCTTTGACAAAACTTAATCGGGAGCTTAATTGCGTTTATTTTTAGAACCAACGCAAGCCATGGACCGGCGGCCATTCTGCTCCCAATGGAAATGATATAAGTTTTAGCCTTAAGTTATTGAATTTGTGACGCAGTCCTCCAACTTGTTGTGTCAACGTGCATTTCTTTGATTGCGGTTACCATGGAAACCACAAAAAGTAACATCAGTATTTGTGGTCGCCGGTTCGATCCCCAGAAATCGCAGTTTGGCCGGGATATGGTTAACATTGCTTTGAAGTGATATAGGTCTATTGCAGGAAGTCCAGGTAAGTCTGATATGGCCGCTGACAGGACGGGTCATCGAAGCGAGGTCCAAACTGAGACCATGCTCTAATCGAGCCTCCGACATCATTCTTCTCAGACATACGCGTTGAGCGATTTAGAGCTGCCATTGAAAGCTGAACCATTGATTTCATTATTTACATTTATCTATATGTGATAAAATAAGTTCATTGATTCTTAATCCTGTACGCTAACACTCTGTCTAAGCTAAACTATAGTCTGGACGGAGAGCTGGAACTTAGCTGGAGATACCCATAGTCGATTTCCTGTGACCAGTTCTCCCGCTGGCACGCTACAGAATTAAAGAATTGTTCCGCAAGTTTCTGAAGTTTTCTAGAGTGACCCGCGGGCGTCATCCCGCGATACCCGTCTTTGCTTTGCGGTTATTCTAAAATGCTCATACACTTTTGCACGAAACCTGCTTTGAGCAAAGTTTAGCACACATCGTTGTGAATACGAGGCAAGGCTAACATGTTAGAAGGGCAAGGAACTGACGGCAAATGGACAGCAGTGAACGATGCTCAAGGCCAAAAGGTTGAGGTAAAAAGTGACTGAGACCGAAGCAAAAATAGAATAGACGTATTCATCTGGGAAGCCAACAAGCTTCTTGTATTTGCATCCTACTAAACCACTCGAGCCGATAGACTGAGAGGGAAAAAATTCAAGCGGCAGGGGTGAGATTGAGAACCGGCATGGGGAAGGAAATCCTCCTGGTACGTTGAGTAGAACAAACGAAGTACTGTGTATACGCTAAATCAAAGGGATCAGGTGTTCTTGCAGATTGTATGGTAGGTGTTCTAATTAAGAAAACGACGACAACGAAAAGCCACAAGATGGAAGACCGTAGCTTTTGAGGTGACGAATGCGAAAAATGTAAGATGTTGAGACAGGGGCCACGTAGAGAAGCAAGAAGAAACATATATATATATATATATATATATATATATATATATATATATATATATATATATATATATATATATATATATATATATATATATATATATATATATATATATATATATATATATATATACGTAACTAAATCGAGCAGATTTCAAAGAAAAAATATTTACTAAAATAGCGATTTGAATCAACTAGCTGCGTTTCATTCTGTTCAATGACCTTCCGCCATCCGTCAATGAGCATCATTATCCCTCGTTGATAGAAGTCCAGAGATCTGCAGGCAAAGAAATCATCCAAGCACTGAAGGTTTAATTATTCAAACTACTCTCTAGGAGTAGTTTGAACTAACCTCTCTTAACCTTCTCTTAACCTGCGCCGTTAGATTGTCACTCTAACGAGTGACAATCTGAAGGCGCAGGTTAAGAGACACCGATGCCTCGCGACAATAAAGAGTCCTCATCGTAGATTATACGAGTTCTTGTCTCCGTCCCCCTCTTTACTGGGAAATTGGTAAGCAAGTTAGCTGCAGCAAGAAAAGATCAATGTTTACGGCTCTGTGATGATGAGGACGGTATCACTAAGCCGATTATTGGTAAGCCCCGCGTCTATTGTGTTTAATCCGGGCCATTCATAGCTTTTACGACCATTTGCACCCAACCGATCAGCATAGAATCGCTGCTGTTTTGAGTTGCGCTTCGTGTTTGCGCGCGTCGACATGGTGCGATAATGGTGCGCTCCTGCTGCGCGAAATATGTATCAGCTATGCTTTGGGCTCAGACGCGCAGCCATAGGCATTTACAGCGACGTGTAGAATAACAAAGAACTTGATAAAAAAACACCTTTTGAGTGGTTGCTCGAGCGATCTTCGCGAAGGACGACCTCACGTATGGTGCAACTGTACTTGTTACATATGACTTAAACAGAATTGCTGTTCATATACTGACAACATGAGCGTAGCAAAAGTGGCGTTTTGTATTCGGCGCCAATACACTCGTGTCAGCAAAAGCCCATGATGTCGTCTCCGGTGAGGTAAGAATGTGAAGTTGTACTTGGGCTCAAGAGCGGACAGATGCATCGACATTTTCAATATATATATATATATATATATAATCTATGTATAATCTCAACCATATGCGTGTAGGTCTAAAACGAAAGTTTCGAACAAGAGATTAATTTGAGTCTGCAAGAGAGACTCTATCGAATAGAATACGGTGATAACGGTCACAGATGCAGCGAACCATCCCACATTCCTATATCCAATTAGCTAATTAAAGGAGCGATCGCATGCGGTACTGAACAAGAGGCAATTTCTGATCGTCCATGTTACGAAGAGGCGAAAAGCCTGCCACGCGACTGACTCGTTCGTTTGCCTTCAAATGCTAACTTGTTCCATAACTATGCCTGTATTCAGCCATCCACTGTATCCAATCTATCAGACTCACCAATTGTACTCTTAATTGTTCTCCATCTTCGCACTTAACCTGAGTAGAGGCGCCATTTCGCTACCGTCAATTGCAATATTGGCGCGTAGGCCGCACCAAGAATCTATCATTTTTCTAGGGGACGAGTTTAATATCGACGACATGTCCTTGATCTCTAAGTCGTGTGCTATCTCGTCTCGAGTCTCTGCGAGGGGGGTGTGGTCCCGTATATGCCCCCCTTCCTCCTATACATAAGAGGGAATGGCGCGCTTGGCCATCGTCCCATCCTAGAGCACACTCAGCCTTCGTCAGATCGTCGCGAATGGGCGATCGAGCTATCCGAAGCACTCATCTCGACAGGCAAGCAAGCCGGACGATGTCATGCAAGTCGCGCCGGAGCTAACGCTACCAGGATCAATGAGAAGTGGGCGATCAGTTAACATCTTCGAGCGAATCTTTGAGCTCCGAACCCCTCTCCAGCTCTCCCGGAGCTAGTCTGCGCTAGCAACAAATCGATCTGGGAAACCAATCTAGAAAACGCGATTGTGAAGGATCGATCTTTCCTCTCTCGCTAGGAGATATCAGCGCAGCGTACTTGAACGCCAAGTGTGTGTGTGTGTGTGCGCGTGTGTTTATTGCAGGCCTATCCGAATCGAGACCTCCGAAGCATCTGATTGATGAGGTTTCCTTCATGCGATGCTAAAGATGGCTGGGCGGCCGGTCAGTATTAGTAGCAGGACAAAAAACTCGACCGAGAAATCCGACGATGAACGAAGATGAGTGTACGGCCGAGTACAGCATAGCGGGCGAAAAAGAGATCTATATATATATATATATATATTGAGGTAGAGAGAGAGAGAGACCATCTGTCGCGTTTGGGCAAAGAATTAAATATATGTCATAGTTGTTTTGTTTCCTAGAGGACAGGGAAGGGCTCCAAGTGGTTGTTAGATTATTAGTTAGATTAGTTTGTCGGCATGGAATTACATTAAACGATTAATAGAACAGCATAATGTTAATGATGCGCTTACATGGCACATGATGTGGGTGCTACTTAGGTACTAATGAAATTGATGTGTATACAGACATCTATTCAAAAAGCTGAACATTCACAGCTCTAGGAAATACTAGCAATTTCTGGAATCACTGATCATAGCATTGTGTTTGGTGACCGCTAACGACGGCGCCACCCTACTCTAGGCAGAGGAACGTGAAAGATGAATATTATTAGCTTAAATATTTGTTATGGTATAAAAACATTGATATTGGCTTAAACATTTACTCTCAGTACCGCTTTACCGCGTATTTCTAAATAAATGTATAATATATATTATACAGCACAAACACTCCCTTTTCGTATCCAAGGGTGGCAAAACAGCTTCAGTATTTAATATAGTCTAGACAAACTCGCCAACCTTGCGATTCGACTCCCGCAACCGGAAGAAATGCAACCCAGTTGCGTTACACCTTTTGTACAGGTGACTTAAAAGGTAAAGATAAAGCTATACTTATTTATTAAAGGAACTGCATACAATGCTTATGTTCTCTTATATGTCATGCCGCGAGATTCGAACCTGCGGGCTCTGGCTTTTTACAGGTACAAAATAAGTGTAAATTTTTCGGCCTAACTTGCAGCCAACCTGAAGGCTCTATTTCTTCCACAACTAATGAAAGGATGACGATCCTCAAGGAACTACCTTGACCTATTCCCCCATCTCCAGGTGGAGGAAGAGGTCGCCTTAGATTAAACTGTTTTACTAAATGAGTGACCATTATCCGAGCGCCGACCTATGTAGGTTCTGTCAGCACCCTTCGTTGGTCTTCCCACTTGGGTCCAGTACCTCACGGACATTTAGCTTTAATCCAGCAGTGACCTTGCTGGCTAATTTCCACCGTTTCCTAGATTCCCGTTGGTACAGATCGGTGTCAGTCGTTGCTTCCAATAGCCATTTCGATTGCCGGTTGCACTATATGCAGCCAACAGCAGCCGCACCATCACTGGCGCGGCCATCTCTATATATGTAGCTGTTTGTGAGGACCTGCCTCCATATGTCTCCCCTGTATTGTCAAATAGAAGTGAGCGATGAGGAACCGCCGGGTGTGAACAAGCAGGCCGAAGCAATTTGATGTCTGGTAGGACATCCTTGTTTCACATACATGTGAAAATGAAAAATGCCCCTCGACCAACTGAGACTGAAGGACAGCGCCTCCTAGCGATCTTCTCCTTTAGAGACGGCTTCCAGGATCAGTCAGAGAGCCTTTATGGCACGCGTCGGACGGAAGACGTTAGAGACATGATTGTTTTCCAGACGTGTTCCAGCGTTTTCTGCCACCTCCCTGACAGGTCCGAGGAAGAAAGCAATGCTAGAAAGAGGTACCGAGGCCTGCCATAGAAGGAAACCGTCTATTTGAGGGTCAGCTAGAAAATAGTTTGTGGTAGGGTCAGACTATCTGCTACAGTATGGCGCAACGCTGTCTCATGCTGCTGGAAGATGACGAAGAGACCCAAGAAGGGTCACCAGTTATGGCCATATGGTACGCCAGTGTTTTCATATCATGACCCCCTGTATTGCTGTCTGCATTTCGTCTTTAAAAGCAACTCCAAGGCCGAAATCGCTAGTCGACGCTTACTGTATAGGCAGACTCCCGTTGCATTCATCGTGACGTGGTCATCGGGACGTCATAGCGATGCCGTTCACACTGTGTAATAGCATACTGAAGTATCATTGACAGAAACCAAGTGGTTCAACTTATTGAAAGACCCTTTAGAAATCGAGAAGCAGTCTCTAGCGATTGTGGTGCAAAGTGAACAGTTGTTTTCGTTATGATCGCATCTTTCAAATTTAGCATTGTCACTGTTAGCAACGACATCAATCCAATATCGATTCTAACTCGATTTGGCCATCAATAACTATAATAGATCATCATTTAGGCACTCGCGAACGAGAAACGAACCGTTCAAAAAATATCTATGCAAGCTTTTGAATCGTATACAATATTTCCACAGCTATATGCAGCGTGAATTGACACACTTCCGAGCGCTACATTGTCGAGAGCACTTTAGTCAACGGTTTGTTTGTCCATTCATGATCAATTGATGTGGCAACAGACGTTCCTTCAGATTATTATGTTTACCACAGATGAACCTCGGATCAAAACCCTTTCGACGCGTTTTTCTATTTCACTGCGGATGAATACTTCCACAGAGGGAAATGCCACGTGGCCCATAACACGTGACCTCGGACATACCGGAGTCCAAAGCAATCGAGGCCAGCCAGGCGCCTTATCCATTAGACGTGCCAATATAGCTCGCCCAGGCTACGTTCTCATTTCTACATATTATACAAGCCACGATGACCACTGCGATCGTTGCACAACGTTACAGTGGGAGGGTCCGCGACAATTCTCAACGGAGACTAGCGACCCTTCTAAGCAAGAGAATTTGGTGTGGAAATTCCGTTTCGTTCCTTGGAACCCCGGGGCGTTCATAGCGGCTCTAGCTACCGGCTCCCTAACTGAAATGGGAGATACGTACGCAGGAGAGATCTTCTCGCTGACTGACTCTGATGCCGTGGTGCGGACGCTGACTGGGGGTTGGGGGGGTCGGCTCATGAGCACTGAAAGGATAGCGGGTTACGCCTGGTAGTAGTAATAGTAGAAGTAGCTCCGGAGCCTCGCCGATTCCCCAGAGGGGCGCTGGATATTTGGGAACTTTCCGTAAGGTCGTATAGAGTGCGTTAGAAGGCTTGAGGAGAATCGGCAGGAGAAGCCTGCCGTAGATAGGAGAGAGAGAAGATGGCATAGGTGTAACGGTGCAAAAATTACCACAATTTACTAACGTCGTCCTCTATCTGGGTTCTGCTCGTTTCCTTCAGCTCGGTCGGTCGGTGGGACCTCGGCGTCACACCACGTTGAGAAAAGGTCGCAAGACGAGGAGGCGACCAGGAACGAGCGAGATATGACTGCTGTGACTTGCTTCTTCCCAGCATAGATTTTATTGTTTAAGATCCTCTAGGAGCCTATCACTATCTCTCTTTATTCCTGGTGTCTGCCTTCTCGCTCATGCTCCGGTTGAATGTAAAGACACCACCGACGGTGCCTTTCTTGAGCGGCCCAAGCAGGTAGGACAGGGCCACCCGGTTTGCAGCCACAGCGGAGTGGCGATGGTAAATATGGAGAACTCTGTTCTCTTTGTCGGCGCTGTACTTCGTATGGCAGCACGAGGTAGGACAATCCATTACGACAACTCGATAAATACAACAGGAAATCAATAGTGGTAGAAAGACAAGCCGCTTTCTATTTGGCCAACACAGCGAATATGATTGTGAACATAAGCATAATCATAGTATTATCACATTGGATCTTCAAACGAATCAAGCGAACGAGGAGTAACACTTACTATATTAGATGACGTTGATAATGATCGTCATAAAGCTCACTTGCTCCATGGCAGTAGTTCCCCTAAATGTCGCACATCCAAGCGCTGCCGTTTATAATATAATAGTCATATACTAGTAGAGTTGGGCACTTTTGAATCACACCCTTAGATAGCCGGTTGCTTGCCTTTTCAGCCTGCTCTCCCTCTCCGTTTTTATATACATGGACCTCTTTGCCATGTGCGAATTTTTGGACTCTAACTGTACAATTCGTCGGGGACTGTTGCTGCTGCTACTGCTGCTTTCTGCACTTGTAATCATTTTCGCCTAGGATGATCAACAGGTTACGTACTTAGGGGCTCTTTATTTTTTTCATGTGTCTTAGAACTGCTTGAGCCATAGTACTGTTTTATGCTGGGCAGTACGGTTTGTTTGGGATAAAAAAATCGAGTAAATAGACAAGTTAAGTAATGATATATATATATATATATATATATACAGTACATACAGGGAAAATAAGGGAGTGGAGCAAGAGAAGGCGCAGTGAATCTGGAAGCCATCTTTCTTCTGACCGCCTCGTCGACCGCTACAACAAATTGGAACGGCGCAGATACGCATGAGGCAGCTGCCTATTATATAACACAATGCAGGACCTGTGGCCGGGACTTTAGCTGGACTACGGGGGACTGCACCAGCACCTCGAACAGTTGAGTCACCACATTACTTCTTTTCTACTTTGGCTAGAAAGACTCGGAGTTTTTGAAGTGTGTGTGTGTGTGTGCATCTCTTAGCGTGCTACTGTTTTCGTAGGCGATTGCTGCTCCTGAATAACTACCAATGCTAACGTGATATGTCAATCTTCTCATATGATAACGTCACACCATAGCTAGTAGATTGTTAAAATTCAAAGTATGCTCACATAGCAAAACAACGTAGACACTAAATGGTGTCTCCGTAAATAAGAGATCGTGTTCTTTCTTTCGCAGCACGGACGTATCGAGTCGACCAGACAGAAGCTCTAGCAGGAGTCGCAAGTCCTTGGCAAGGGATTACTCGTTGAATTTCGGAGCGGCCCCCACCGACAGATGTACGCCGTGCTGACAGATTCGCCCAAGCACATGTGCGCACATCAGCCAGCAGCGCGTGTCTACCGACATGCCTTGATCAGAGACACTCGCTGCGCAATCGGAACCGAAACGAGAGAGAGAGAGAAATATACAGATAGATAGAGGAGGAATAGTCAACGGGGATGTGCGGCGTCCTTCGTTGAGCCATAGTCCCAAACTGAATCTGAGAGGTGGGCGCGACTTGGCCCGGGTATATTACAGCAAGCAGTCACCTCCGAGCTCTGTTGGTGGCGTGATGGAAGCCAGAACCTGACTCGCATGGGCCATATTGAACATGAAGCATACAGATCACTCTCTCGCTATGGACGATGAGGCTATATCATATGCCCTGCTAGCTGGCACGTAAAATCGAATGTGTGCCTGCAAATCCGTAGCACACTCGGATACATCGACAATAACAACAATGAAGCGTAGCTTGAAATTCTATTGTATTATATTACACTAATATAATAAAATATAGTTTATATCTTCACATTATATTTGAACGAGTAGGTTAGGGAAAAGACTTTCCTGTCTGACGGACGAATTTGATTTGGACTTGAAAGCTATTATGAAACTACTATAGCTGGGCGAAATTATGCGATTAAGTTCAACTGCCATGCTCCTCAACGGGAGGCAGTTTTTTTAGCGTTATTCCAATGGTTGTGGTCCAATACTGTAATCGATATATATATATATATATATATACTACTAACCATACGCGATAAGTGATTTTTAGCGAAAAATAACGACTTGAGCTGTGGATTAATATACCGATTTTCCAGTGTTTACTTTGCGGATATATGTGTATATGTAATATCTCCAACAGCGCTGCGTATATCCAAATCTAAAAAGGTCCCACAAAGCAATGTTATTTTAAATAGATATGCCACCGGAGTGATTCTAGGAATCAGAACCGTTGCTCGAGTCGTACTCACGAGTATTGAGATTATTCGTGCTGTTGTTATTAATGCGTTTCCTGGCACAAAAATTTGCTTGGCGTATTTTTATTACAGGGTTTGTAAATATTATAGAAAAATAGCCAACTGGACTCAATTCGGCAAAATGTTTTTGTTTGTTGTCGAAATGAAGAATGATAAATAACAGGTGACTTCGCGGCAGAATCGACAAAGCCATGGTTACTCCTGTAGCACCAGAGAAGCACTTGGCTTTCCCTCGGCCTCGCTGGTAAATGTCTAGTACGATATGGTATGATATATCTAATAATATTATAGTAATAATAATAAAGACTATTCCCCTATAAAGATTATTCCCCTATCGCTAAATTAATTCTCGTTTTCTTGTACTAATCAGTACCGTGTGGCCCCGCCCTTGCTAATTATAAAGTCAAAGATTCGGTTTGGCATACTATCAACGATATTTAGCAAGATCTGGTCGCCGACGACAACAACGCCTCTTTTAGTGTTTCCACGGACGTATACTGTCGATTCGACGCATATTCTCGTCGGACAAGAATGCCCCAGAGGTTCTCTATCGACTTGAGATCTAGAGAACATGCGGGCCACTCTGGGGTTTTAATGTGTCAATGCCGTCCTAACCACGCACGTGTCTTAGCGCTGACGGGAATTGAAGCGTTATCTTGTTGGAAGACAATTGGCAGTCGATGAAATCTGCTACTAAACGGTGGTAAGTTGTTGGTCAACATTTGCTGATAGTCCTCGCTATTCATTCGAGTTGAGATCAATGCGAGTGGGAGTCTGTCAAGAGAGGTGAAAGCTCCCCAAACCATGACGGTCCCGCTACCGAAGTTGCGCGTCGAGAAGTACCGCGGCTCTTTACGTACATCATGGTAATACCCGTTAAATCCATCTGGTCCGTCCAAATTGAACTTCTTTTCGTCACTGAAGATGATCTGAAACAACACAGTACCCTTGTTCACCCACAAGACTCTTTAAAAAATGTTGCCTTAATACTCACCAATTTCTAGTCTCTGGCCATATTGTTGCGGACGAAGTTTAGTCGGGGAGTTGAATCATTTGTGCCCGTTTGATATGTGGATAAAGCTTAATTGTCCTTAAAACTGTTGATCTATGAACCCGAAGGTTTAACTCTTGCCTGATTGCTTCACAACTCATGATCGAATTCGAGGTCAATCGACAGATGTGCATGGCAGTTCGCTGGCTAATCTTTCGTGAACGTCCTTTAGACTTATTAGTACGTCGACGGACTGCGTAAATAATTTTACACTACGCGACGACTTCATTTCATTTCATTAGTCGTTTATTTTCGGAACTGCAGTTTCACAATGCTTAAGTTCTCGCAAAAAAAAAAAATTTTGAATAAAAGGTGTATATACAACAACGTCAGAATAATCTGACTTATAAAACGGTCAGGACAATCTGACAACGTGGTCAGGATAGTCTAAGACATATCGTAACCAGGATCTGAAATATACAATTGTAATTATATTCACATTTTAAACCCTCCCCGCAAGGAACTTTTTTGCCTCACTTGCAAACTTTTTAGCTGAAGTGAGGGAACGAAGCTCACGAGGGAGCGAGCCCCAGACGACCGGTAGACGGTAAGCGAGAGCTTGACGGCTGGACTCTTTGACAGTAAATGGCACCTCAAAGGTGGTTGGGCGACGGGTCGAACGCTTCCTCACCATCGTGATAGGGAAGGAAATGTCGGCTGGTATCTTACCACTGCATGTTTTGAATGCAAGGAGAGCAGTCTGAAAGGTGCATACGAGTGGCTTTCGACAGTTCGAAATCTTCTCTGTAGCAGGGCTCCTATTAGGCAACCAGGTCTCGAAAGATTGATTTCGATATAGACCCCGATGGATGATGAAGAACTAATAGTTGACAGATACACGGTTTTCTTCATTTAGCGAGCGGTAACCATGTATTGAAGGAAGCATATCTTGAGAGCTGTTAAAGTCGAATAACTCTATTAAGAAATCTGCATGCGTAAGCGGTCTCCCGCATTGACGACTTATGCTGTCTCCCACGAGTCTCACTTATAATAAACAGGAACATGTTTTATTAGGCGTTGTGGCGTTTACGCATTTCCCATAGGAGCAAGGCGAATGCACTGATTTTCATATGCTGGAAACAACGCCTTTTTAATTTTTCTTAAACTACATTTTTTTAACCTTTTGTGAGCTGAATACGTGCACCGTCGTTATTACGAATGTATTATGTTCGAATCGAGTTACTCGCCAACACGTTTGCGACAAGCTATTCGATTACATAATGTTGTATTTATGGTTAGGAAAATTATTGCATATTGCGTCGACCATCGAATCGCATGACTAAGATGACATCAAGCTTGCTAGATAAGCATTCATGTATCGCTGTTCTTTTAAGTCCGCTTTCTTGTCGAGCAATCTCCCATCGATTCCGGGTGTCGATGGCGCAGTAACTAAGTCCAACTGAAACAACGGATGGCAGACAGTAGCAGAGTGATGAAGAGTGTCGAAATGGATCAGTACCGTTCATACAAAACGGCTCACTCTTCATACTCCTTGTGGATCTGAAATAACACACTTCCGAGTGCGCGTTCTATGAAGCCTGGAACTTCCCTGCAATGGAAGCCTCCAGCTCGGCTCACCTTACCACCGCTCGTCTTTGCACTCCATAACGAGGGAGGGAGCAACCACTCACTTAAACCGAGACCAGATGATTGGACGAAGATTGGCCTAGTCGAAACGAGCCTTAGGACCATACGCACTATGCGTATCGAAGCAGACAGCACCAGGCTGGTGAAGAGAGGGCCAGTGGCCGCCACCATGCAACGGGCGGCGCCAGGCGGGGCTGGCTGTGCGTACAGATAGCCTGGCAACGCAGCTGTGGCAAGCAGAGAAACGGCGCGGCAAGCACGCATGCCCATGATAGATAAAGGTGCTGTGCAGAGGCGCCGCCTGCTTCTGAGCAGTGCAGTGTTCAAAAGTGATGGTACATTGCTGGCGTACAACGGGAGAATAAGCGAGTGACGAGCCCTCGGCGGGTACCGCGTCGCTAGTGCAGAGAAATAAGAGAGAGAGAGAAGTACATCCGTTCTCATCGTACATGTCTCTCTATCTGCATCTATTACACATATCTCTCTGCGTTCAGTCTCCGCTTCGAAAGCGCCTCGCTATCTCACTCTTAGCGAGAATCTCGCACCAGGGAGTTTTCCCTACAACGCGGTGGCGGCGGAGTTCTCGGCGGGTCGGTCGGCTGGTTGGATCGGCCACTCGGCCATGGTGGCACTAGGCCAGCTTGGTAGTACTACTAGCATCAGTAGAAGCACCAGTGGGAGCAGTAGCCATAGGCAAGACCGCCTATGGCGATACGATCAGTTGGCCGATAACGGATGGCGTGGCTCTGGCTGGCGATGGAGCAGCGTAGGCCGACCGGACGAAACGGGCGTACGAATCGTGTCTGATCTGCTTTGCGTCACGACGGTAGGAGAACGGCGAGGCATTGGACGGAGAACACGGTTTGGGGGGCGAAGGGGGGGGGCTGCGAGTACGGCGAAGACCCCCGGCTCGGGTCGGATAACGGGGCATACCTCGAGGTGTTGCCCATGGGGCTGCCGTGGGCTGGACCTACGAGACATTGCTGGGGGTCGGGGATTCAGGCCTAGAGACGAGGCTGGAATGAGGCCCCGGGAAGAGAGTCCGGGACAAGAAGGAGTGGCCACTCATAAGTTCAGAGTCAGGAAATCCCCCACCCACCCACCCCCCACTCTCGATGGTCCGTTTCTCGCCAGCAGACAGCGCCTGGACGAGACGGAAAAAGCGAGACTGGCCAACCGGGATGCTTCCATCTATGGGGATGCGTATCATGGATAGTGGGGGTGTGTGTGTGTGTGTCGGAGAAAGCGCGCATGGCACCACTGACGCAAGACAGTGCTCAGATGTCGAGAGCATTTGCTCTCGACATTGCTCCTCTGGGCCATTGCTCCTCCCCAGAGGATGGGCCATTGCTCCTCTTCGACGCCGCTGGCCATCGGTAAAATATGAGACAGGATGGCCACGTGTGGTGCTTGTTGCGAGGCTCGTTTGGTTTTTGTGTATCCAATGCTTAGAATGTGCTCACAATTAATTATATCCAGCTACAGCGTTGTGTTTTTATACAAAAATCAAAACTGAGAGGCATATTGCTAAAGTATTAGGCTACTGTGGACATTCCCATTCAGCCAAGTATTTATTGTAATAACATGCTTCTATAAGAGCAAAACCCGATTTCATGTTGATTCTCTAGCTGTCTGTCTGTTCCATGCGGACCGTCTACAGAGGTCGCATTTTCGAACTGATTTTTGTGCCGGCAAGCCAAGTTTCATTCGGAGCATGCCTCAATGTACTCAATGTT
This sequence comes from Stratiolaelaps scimitus, assembly GCA_019614645.1. Lineage (NCBI taxonomy): Eukaryota > Metazoa > Arthropoda > Arachnida > Mesostigmata > Laelapidae > Stratiolaelaps > Stratiolaelaps scimitus. The sequence goes on along the minus strand of JABWDB010000025.1, from coordinate 17,180 downwards.
TGACAACTTCAGTCGAACACTGTTTCTACAAGGGCGGGGGCACTCTCTTTATTTTCGACATCACTCTCGTTTATTTAGTTGGATCGAGTAGCGGGAAGCTGGGGTAATGCCGTCATCCTATCTACATGGCCCAGAAAACATGCATAGATATTCTATACAACATAAGTTTATACACAGCAGTCGGTTTTATGCCAGCTAATAAATGGCTAATGTCTTTCAATCGTTGATTAAAATGTAGCTGTACCGATATCCAGTTCAGCTGTATCAAATCACTTTCAGTAGTAAAAAAAAGAAAGAGAAAAACAGCCTGAGGGCGAATCTGGCGTTTTTGTGCAAATGGTTAAGGATTGATGTAAGATCTGGGTCGATGTAGTGACACCTGTGTATAGGACAGATTGCAATAGGAGAATACTTAAGTTGCGCAAAGATGAAGGAGTCTCGATGTTTTATTCATTTGGGAGTAGGGTCTCGATTCGTTCACCTGCGTAACCGAATAGGTGGGTTACGCGAAATGATCTTCTGAACTATAGTTTACGCTGAACGCTGGAATCATGGGCGTTTGACTACTTATGGACGTGCCAATAGGCTGGTTAACTAAGTGAGTAAGACTGACGACTGAAAATCAACTCAGTGTATCTGGCAAAGCTAAAGATCGGCGTTTGCGCAATTGCTACTAATTGTTATATAAACAAGACCAACCGCAAAACTAAACAGCATCGACTAATATTCATATCTCAGTTGATCGTTACACGGCAACCGGGTGGCGTACTGGCTATCTGTATGCTCCCTAGCGTATGGGTTGACACAGCTACTGAGTCGAGTAATCCGACAACAAGGCTTAATGATGCTACAGCATCTGAAGATCATGTACTCATAACGATACATTCCCCTATCGTAATTTCCAAATATCACGTTCGTTGGGTCTGCCCGAAGTAACATATCTAGTGTTGACACTTACAAATGCATTATCCGTATATGCGACTTCGTTCAGCCTCTTGAAGGGTGAGCAACATTGACCGGTTGCCGCAGCGTGCAACTCTCAACTTCTCAGCAACTTGACGTTTGCAGTGCCTTGCGTTCAGGAAACGCACAGACTGCAGTGGGCACTTGGCAATCTTCGTCTCATGTTCCAATGGAAGGCGGAACTGCAGGCAGAACCATGTCGCGGCCGCGGCCCCACTGTTCTCAGAGCAACTGAAATCATCTGTGAGGAAGTAGAGCGAACCGGCTTTGGCCGCAGTCGGCGTAAGCAACCAAGTGTACGTACGCAAGGGGTCAGAGGACGAAACGGTTTCGCCCGATTTAGCGCCGCCTATCCAACGGCGGCGGCGGCGATTTCGACTCTGCCAGCCCCCTCTCCTCGACGAGCCAAGTTGCATCGAGCGGTCCAGGAAGCTTTGGTGGCTGGCTTCTTTGTTGCCATGAGCTTCGTTGCTGGACACGCGTTTCGCCCTTAGGTGGCGGCCCTATGCGTAGCGGATAACCACGCCGAGATACCTGCTTTCTCGAAGTTTGCTTCACTTGGTTCGCTGCCCTTTTGCGATCGTTCCAGTCTCCTCTCCGCTGGACTGCTCCTCTCGGGGATGGCCGAAAACGGCATTGGCTATTATCGCTGCTACCGCGCGAGCGCACAGTGTTGAAGCCCGGCTAGCGAAAAGCGGTCTATGAAATGCTCAATAACACACACACACATATACACAGACGCACACCTACACATATATCACTGAGAAAACCTGGTGGCAAACGCCACAGGGCAGAAGCACCCGATGAAAAATGACAAGTATCAAGGAATTCTACAACGGGGCTTCATACTTCACGGAGAACGGCTAAGTGCAGAGAGATTGAGTGAGGGGAAGGTGTATACTCATTTTATGACGAGCAAAGAGAACGAGGGAGCCGATCGAAGAGAAAACGAGAAAATCTTGAGAAAACACGAAGTTCGTGTCGGCTGGGGAGGGGTCAGATCCACCACTGCCGACTAGCTTATTTTCGGCAGAGGTTCCGAATGAAGGGAGTAATGATACTCAGCCTCGTAACCGCCACAAATATGAGCGCACCTTCCTGACAATGTTGCTTTCTCTGAGCTTCCTCGTCTTCATTGCCTGTATTGACCCCTGGGAAGCATGGGACTGCTGTTATCCGGCACAACACAGAGCGAATTCTGCGACGTGTGAACGTTGAGCCAAGGTTTTTCATAATCGCGATTCTATCATAGGGTCAGGTATTCCATTCATTGGTAGGTCTCCTCTCAGAGAAACCATAGCTCTATTCGGGGCTAGATATCTAAACAGCTTTCGTTACTTCTTCTCGTATCGTCTTCGTCTACTGGTGCTCACTGCGCGAGAAGACTGCCTGTGCGGTGGCACTGGCTTGCCCTAAAATCACTTTGGCCTAGGCTGTGTAGAATATCCCGATCAAGTCCATGGGTGTCTTCTTACGATATGATGTGCTATAGTGTGTCACTCTAGTAGAGCATACTACGTGTAACCTTCCGAGCCGTATTTCGTTTCTAAAGTGTCCTCGGGACATGCACAAGGACGCAACGAGATGAGAGTAACTTGCCCCGTCGGAGTTCCCTATGCATCTTTTCCCGTGGTCGAGGGACTCTCCTCGAATGGGAATCTCATCCAACTGAGTTCTACTCCTCCGTCTCGGAGCAGTTTCCGAAGTCACTCAACTTTGCCGGCCATGCCTCCCATTCCTACCTGTACGCTGACCCCATCCAGAGTCCCGCTCAGACGCCAGTACGACTGCACCTTCGACTTGACATTCGCTGCCTCCCGTTTTCTCAGGGAGCGCCTTCGAGAAGTCGCACACGTGCCCAGGCCCAGCCCAGGACGGCTTCTATTCCACCGCAATTCGACCGATAAGAAAAGCTTGTTTATAATAGAAAAAAAATCGAAAGCAATTTCTGTGCGGAGCTGGACGGAGCAGGAAAATAAGGCTGACGGTATGTACTGCGATTGGGACTATGCCCCCATCAGGGGTCGGGTTCGCGGAGGGAGAACCTCTGGATAGAGGCGGAAGATGGAGACGACGATGGAGGCGGGGGGCGAGAGCGAAGGGCTGTGCTACAGCAAGAAAACGACGCGGGACAAGTCCGAGAAAGGCCGTCAACTCCTGGACGACAACTCAATTCGAACTGAGAAATGAACAGAGGAATCTAGTGTCTGAATCCGTCTGTACCCATCTAAGTTTGCTCCTAAAGAAGGCGTGGGGGTTCTTGCGGCGATCCGCGAAATTACTCGGAACTCGTACATGAAATAAATCAATTGGAATTCAAAAAGGATTGTTTTCGTCCGGTAGATTGCGTCACGTTGTAACGTATAACACCGGTGGCATTTGTGCCGTGCCACGCTGTCACAGGCTGGTTTTCTGGGCGAGAGAGGCAACTGAGTTAACAAGTGAGAAAAATTTGAAGAAAGTAACTTCAAATCAGTAAATTTGTTTAGAAAAACCCGGTTTTCTAGATTTTCAGGTGCACAGACTAGTCGACCTAATAGAGATAGCAGGGAGGCTCTACAATGGTTAGCGGATGGCAATACGCACAGGGAATCCCGATATGGACGCTTTTTAGTGATATTAGTTTGTACCACAGGGCATCCTGTCGCGCTCCCTAGTATGACAGTGGACGAACCGGAGGTGCATGTACTATACAAAAAGAGATTAACTTGCAACAGTAAACGCGCCGATTCCACAGAGCCGATTTAGCGGTAAAGACATTCCCTTCAAGTAAGCTGACTGATTTAGCAAAAACGGCAATACGAGCCTGATCATCACTTAGGAATTTTTTATACATTGATATGACGAGCATCGTTGGCGCCGAATACGTTGCGAATACGTGGCGTCGAATACTTTGCAACCCCCTATATATAATACTCTATTAATAGCTTGAGTCACTCCCCCTGATTATTCCCCTCCCATTCGTAAACGGCGCGATATCATTCTTTCCCTTGAACTACGTGTCGTTCCTGCCAGATCAACCAGTCCAATGTAGGTGCCACGTAGTTCTCTCCCATTTATATTGAAGATAGTACTATGGAAGGTTGCCTTATTGGGTTTGGCTATATTCCACCAACGTGGAACACCGCAGTCCCCTGAAACGTATTAATGTTGTCAGGTAAACTATCGTAGGTTCATATATATACACATACACACATACATATTGGGAAATGACATTTGCCGTAAGATTCCCACTCCCCTGTTAAACCATTAGAGAGGCATATGCGCGCTCCCATGGCAGTACTATTCAATTCAATGTGAGAGTCCTTCAATTGGTTCCAAGCGAACACGGCCGAATACTCGTCAAAAGTTAGGCACACCAATGCGAGAAGGGGGGAGATCGAGAGAGAGGCTTATTTGCTAATAAAATAAGTCGTTTTTAAGGATGAGGATTAAGGGTGAGTAAACTAACAGTTGAAAACAGATTCTAAAAAAAAAACTGCAAATCCACATGATCGCGTATGGCCAAGTGTAAATTCTCCCCTACATATTGTACAGACAAGTGATAGGACTTGTATTATATCCACAACACGTTATGCAGGTCAAGTTTCACGTTCGAGAGGACGAGAGGATTCCCTATTCAGTTGTATGAGTCCATTGAGCGAGTGAAACCCCTTTAATGGAAAAACATCAGGACTGACAGGACTATCCCAGGAAGAAGCAGGGTAGCTGTGTTTTTATTCTTGGCAGCTGTGCTTGTCTTCTGGACCGGCTCAACAATGTCGATGAGGGCCACGCAATCTGCAATCGGTCAAAGCACAGTTATCGTGATGTTGTCGAAAATCATTATTGATTGATTCTAATTATTATAGATATAAAATAATGATGGTTGTCAACCAACCAAATGCAACCGAATTCTCTGTTAAAAAGATGTCTAATCTTTAATACAGCTAAATTTCTAATTTAGGCACGCTCAGGGAGAAGTGGGGAAGAGGGCCTTTTCTTGCCTAATATTCCTTGAAGGGTATATGGAGGAGGTTCCTCTGAAATAGATTAACGTTAGGGTTTTTCATTAAAATTTTTACACCCTTACGAGATACAATTGTCGCCCAACTTTAACCAAATGTATGTTAACTATGGTATTTTCCATCGGTGGCACATTTCAAGGACTTCAGGTAATGTGCTCTTCACAGGAGTTGGCCTCTTCCGCGTCTCAAGACTAGACGAATGCTGATTAAAAAACCAACCCGTGCAGGACGGCGTTTTTGCTGATGCGCTGTCGTCTGTAAGGCAGAATATAGAGCCCACATCTATGACTTCGGTCGCTTTTCGAAGATACTTTGGGATTTTACACCGTATTGACCTCGCTGCTTGATTAATGTCTGAATAGAGAAAGATACAATAGTATTTATGTGAAACTGTTTCCTTGCGTATGTATCGAAGAAAAGGATTATTTAAGTTATGAAATCGCCTCTGATTAATAACGGATTCAACGCTTCTGACGGTGCATTTTCCTTAATAAGTAAAGAAAGGATCTAAGTTTACTACCAAAAACCTAGATTCTAATAAAGCGGCGAGGATGAACGCCGTATCGAGAACAAGGGCGGTAGTTCTGATAGGCAATTAAAATTTCCATGTGTGTGCACTTATGTATAGGCTAGATTTCGATCAGCACTATGTTATAGACAATCCCGTTAGGACCGGAAAATCGTACGAATTGTATGCAACTATTTGTGAACACTTGCTTTAAATAGGCGAGATCCGCGTCATACGTCTATCGATGTTACAATATAGAACCATTTACCTTAATTTCATCAATAACGAGACACAACATGGAATAATCGTACAAAAGTAATATATTTTGAGTAAAGCTCGATGCAGTACAGCCGGACTCACTCGGAGTGGTGGGGAAGGGGCAACCTTATGAAAATAAAGGTAAATGTATCATCCATAGTAAGGCAATGTATGTATCCAGATAAAATTAAGTTCAATATCTGAGTCGAAAATCTCCGCTTTATGTGAAGTCTCATTGCTGATGGCTAGGCTTTCCCGAATTGTGGTATATCACAACAACATTGGTTCTTCTTTACGTTCGAATTTATGCAGCCGGATGATTCACTTATAGAGAATGTGGTGCTTCATTTAGATTAGTAGGGCAGTCTTACAAGTGTAAATAGCAGGCACACGAACTTCTGAGTTTATTCTTTTCAAACAGGTGATCTACAAAAAAAACGGCTCGCGAAACATGTGTTACTGAAAAAAATTAGTGAGCATTTTCTCTCATTACGTCACATTCGTACGGGATCCTGCTGTTGTTGTTGCGCAATAGCTTCGCTCCCTACCATGGACCAACTGTACAGCTTTTCATCTGAGGTGATGTATATATATATATTTGGGATGATATATATACCACCTCAAAGGAATCATTCATTGAGTCATCATTATATATTAACCTGAACTCGTAGCGGCACGGCACTTACCACAAAATGCAATCTCGGCTGCGGCGCGATTGACTAAATCCCTCACAAACAAACTCGCATTTATGACTGAACTGCAGAGAGTTGAGTACGAAATATTCACGTAGCGACCGTCATGTATTATCTGGATAACAGAAAAACTCGTTAGAAACGTGACCGTTATGAGAGGGCACGATTTAATTGTGCCTGGGGTAGTGTTGCCTGGTGTTTTGATAGACAGTTTCATTGCGGCTGTAGCTGCTGCAGCCCGCGCTCGCAACAGTGTGAACAGCAAGGGTACACAAAGACATTACTGTATGAGAAAGAAGAATGAAGACAGGCTAGCTTGGTTAGCTGTTGCTTACAACTCGTTCCTGTGTTTAGGAAGGATGAGTTCACCTCTTGTCACGTAGGCTGGAACCGCAATAATTGTCGAAGGGAAGGGGTCCGAATAGTTCTTGCCATTGTTTTATGGGAACCGCTTTTATTCATCCCCGATTAAAAGGCTCATAATAGTCGTAATGAGTTGAATGAGCTGTGTAAGGGCATTGGCTCAATGACTATGTCAATCATGGCCAGACTCACGTGGTACTACCCGAACACGAATCTGCTCGATCGGTGACATGGATGTTAGAAACAAGCGATATGCGAGTATTATCTGTAATAATAATAATGATAATAACAATAATTGTATAACGGAGAAGAAAAAATTCATACGGGAACACTGCCATCAAAAGGTGGTTCATCATCGTCGCCGGATGTAACAGGTAACTGCACTGCAATGACGACTAGATGCACAACGAGGTAGATAGGAATTGCCCGCCTTCGAATTGTTGATATGCTCCTCATCAACATCCGGGCAAAATGGGTGAAACCGATAAATACAACAGCGGCGTCCTTCTAGATATTCTTAGCCTTGCGTGAAATTCTGTAAACTATGAACTCGCTACGCGTTTATAAAAGGTCAGATCGGCTCAGTTGTGCACGAACGAGATTCATTGACTAAACAACTACCTTCGTTTTCCATAGACATCAAGAATATCTCTTGTGCTATCGATTCGCTTATAGGACTATCGTCATTATAGCAATACTCGGCCCCATAACCAAATTTCGTAAACGGCGCGATATCATTCGTTCCCTTGAACTACGTATCGTTCCTGTGAGATCAACTAGTCCAATGTAGGTGCCACGTAGTTCCCTTCCCATTTATATTGAAGATAGTACTATGGAAGGTTGCCTTATTGGGTTTGGCTATATTCCACCAACGTGGAACACCGCAGTCCCCTGAAGCAGCTTAACGTTGTCAGGTAAACTATCGTAGGTTCATATATATACACATACACACATACATATTGGGAAATGACATTTGCCGTAACATTCCCACTCCCCTGTTAAACCATTAGAGAGGCATAGGCACGCTCCCATGGCAGTACTATTCAATTCAATGTGAGCCTGAGTCCTTCAATTAGTTTCAAGCGAACACGGCCAAATACTCGTTAAAAGTTAGGCACACCAATGCGAGAAGGGGGGAGAGAGAGAGAGGCTTATTTACTAATAAAATAAGTGTTTTTTAAGGATGAGGATTAAGGGTAAGTAGACTAACAGTTGAAAACAGATTCTAAAAAAAAATGCAAATCCGCATGATCGCGTATGGCCAAGTGTAAATGCTCCCCTATATATTGTACATACAAGTGATAGGACTTGTATTATATACACAACACGTTATGAACGTCAAGTTTCACGTTCCGAGAGGATTCCCCATTCAGTTGTGACCCCCTTTTCCTGGCCTGCTGGAAACAACAGGTCAATAAGAGCTACGTATTTTACAATACATGTACTGGCATAACATGATGAGCTCCAGAGCTCTTCCGCATTAGTCAAAACACCTGTTGGGGTGTTTAAACCAAAGATAGTTTTGAACAAAACAATTTTTGGTTCAAACAGGTACTTAAATACTAAGCTATTGTATATTTTATTCTATCGTCAACTTAGAGAATCAGTGTTTACATAGCACACCTTGTCTACTATGCTTACGGTGTCTGTGCGCAATTCCTCGATGGGATTGACGCCGAAGGTGCCCCTCATAAAGTATGTCTTTATACAAATGCGCCCTTGTTCGCGTAATTTAAACAACACATAAGAAAAAGAAGGAAATAATTTCCAAAAGAAAAACACCAGTGCGCAGAGTCCATTGAGCGAGTGAAACCCCTTTAATGGAAAAACATCAGGATTGACAGGACTATCCCAGGAAGAAGCAGGGTAGCTGTGTTTTTATTCTTGGCAGCTGTGTTTTTGTAGGCTTCTTGGTTTCCGGCAGGCTCAACAATGAAGGCGATGACCAAACAAACTGCAATCGGTCAAACCACAGTCATCGTGATGTTGACAAGAGTTAAGAAGGGGACTGACTAATAAAAATCGAAAATCATTATTGATTGATCCTAATTATCATAGATATAAGATAATTATGGTAGTCGACCAACCAAGTGCAAGCAAATTCTTGGTGAAAAGATGTCTAATCTTTAATATAGCTAAATTTCTAATTTAGGCACACTCAGGGAGAAGTGGGGAAGAGGGCCTTTTCTTGCCTAATATTCCTTGAAGGGTATATGGAGGAGGTTCCTCTGAAATAGATTAACGTTAGAGTTTTTCATTAATATTTTTACACCCTCACGAGATACAATTGTCGCCCAACTTTAACCAAATGTATGTTAACTATGGTATTTTCCATCGGTGGCACATTTCAAGGACTTCAGGTAATGTGCTCTTCACAGGAGTTGGCCTCTTCCGCGTCTCAAGACTAGACGAATGCTGATTAAAAAACCAACCCGTGCAGGACGCCGCTTTTGCTGATGCGCTGTCGTCTGGACGGCAGGCTAAGGTGCCCCCAAATATGATTTCGGCCGTTTTCCGAAGATACTTTGGGATTTTACACCGTATTGACCTCGCTGCTTGATTAATGTCTGAATAGAGAAAGATACAATAAAATAGTATTCATGTGAAACCGTTTCCTTGCGTAGGTATCGAAGAAAAGGATGATTTAAGTTATGAAATCGCCTCTGATTAATAACGGATTCGGAACGCTTCAGACGGTGCATTTTCCTTAATAAGTAAAGAAAGGATCTAAGTTTGCCACCAAAAACCTAGATTCTAATAAAGCGGCCAGGATGGACGCTGTATCGATAACAAGAGCAATAGTTCCGATAGGCAACTAAAATTTCCATGTGTGTGCACTTATGTATAGGCTAGATTTCGATCAGCACGATTTTATAGGCAATCCCCATAGGACAGGAAAATCGTACGAAGTGTATGCAACTATTTGTGAACACTTGCTTTAAATAGGCGAGAGCCGCGTCATACGTCTATCGATGTTACAATATAGAATCATTCACGTTAATTTCATCAATAACGAGATATTTCACAACATGGAATAATCGTACAAAAGTAATATATTTTGAGTAAAGCTCGATGCAGTACAGCCGGACTCACTCGGAGTGGTGGGGAAGGGGCAACCTTATGAAAATAAAGGCAAATTTATGTATCCAGATAAAATTTATAAAGAATTGTTAAACATACAATTAGGTTTTTCTATCAGTCTGAGGACTCTCGTCAGGATCGGTCTCTGACCAAAGAAGGAACCTGATAGTACGGTCGTGACCGTAGCACACTCGATATCCATATTTGTCCATGATGAGTCATTGGAAGATTCCGCTTCGAGAACATTCGAGAGTGGAAAGACACCACATGCTCCAGACACAAGCCCAGTAATATACGAGGCCTGTACTACCCAGAATAAACACTTGGTTCTCAACTCTTCTCTGTAACAACTTGTGTTCATTGAGCGGACAAGCGGTCCACTGGTCTCCACCCGGCTGAACTAGTGAACCTAAAAGTGAAACGACGAATCTGCGATCTTCTCTTAATTCCACAAAATTAAGTTCAACATCTGAGTCGAAAATCTCCGCTTTATATGAAGTCTCATTGGTGATGGCTAGGTTTTCCCGAATTGTGGTATATCACAACAACATTGGTTCTTCTTTCCGTTCGAATTTATGCAGCCGGATGATTCACTTATAGAGAATATGGTGACTCATTTAGATTAGTAGGGCAGTCTTCCAAGTGTAAATAACAGGCACACGAACTTTGAGTTTATTCTTTTCAAACAGGTACTTGATCTACAAAAAAAACGGCTCGCGAAACATGTGTTACTGAAAAAAATTAGTGAGCATTTTCTCTCATTACGTCACATTCGTACGGGATCCTGCTGTTATTGTTGCGCAATAGCTTCGCTCCCTACCATGGACCAACTGTACAGCTTTTCATCTGAGGTGATGTATGTATGTATATTTGGGATGATATATATACCACCTCAAAGGAATCATTCATTGAGTCATCATTATATATTAACCCGAACTCGCAGCAGCACATCACTCACCACATAATTTAATCGTGGTCGTGGCTTTATTGAGTTCATCCCTCATGGACAAAGACGCTTTTTCGACTGAACTGCAGATAGTTGAGTACGAAATATTCAGGTAGCGACCGTCATGTATTATCTGGATAACAGAAAAACTCGTTAGAAACGTGACCGTTATGAGAGGGCACGATTTAATTGTGCCTGGGGTAGTGTTGCCTGGTGTTTTGATAGACAGTTTCATTGCGGCTGTAGCTGCTGCAGCCCGCGCTCGCAACAGTGTGAACAGCAAAGTTTCACAAAGACATTACTGTATAAGAAAGAAGAATGAAGACAGGCTAGCTTGGTTAGCTGTTGCTTACAACTCGTTCCTGTGTTTAGGAAGGATGAGTTCACCTCTTGTCACGTAGGCTGGAACCGCAATAATTGTCGAAGGGAAGGGGTCCGAATAGTTCTTGCCATTGTTTTATGGGAACCGCTTTTATTCATCCCCGATTAAAAGGCTCATAATAGTCGTAATGAGTTGAATGAGCTGTGTAAGGGCATTGGCTCAATGACTATTATGTCCATCATGGCCAGACTCACGTGGTACTACCCGAACACGAATCTGCTCGATCGGTGACATGGATGTTTTTTTTTTTTTTTTTTTGTTTTCGAGCTGACCCTCAGCTGTTCCCCTATCTGACAGGCCTCAGCTCTTAACCTTTAGGTATCACTATGAGGACCTGTCGGGGCCACCTTTGCTTATTCTCTTCCTTACTCTGGTGACATGGATGTTAACAGGTATTACCTATAATAATAATAATAATTGTAGAAAGGTGTAACTGAGAAGAAAAATCTCATACGGAAACTGTGTTATTAACGATTGGTGGACGACTAGATGTAACAGGTAACTGCACTGCAATGATGACAAGATGCACAACGAGGTAGATAGGAATCGCCGCCCTTCGAATCGTTGATATGCTCCACATCAACATCCGGACAAGATGGGTGAAAGTGGTGGGTGAAGTAAATACAACAGCGGCGTCCTTCTAGATATTCTCAGCCTTGCGTGAAATTCTGTAAACTACGAACTCGCTACGCCTTTTTATAGAAGGTCAGATCGGCTAAGTTGTGGAAGAACGAGATTCATTGACTAAACAACGACCTTCGTTTTCCATAGACATCAATAATATCTCTTGTGCTATCGATTCGCTTATAGGAGTATCGTCATTATAGCAACACTCGGCCCCATAACCAAATTTCGTAAACGGCGCGATATCATTCGTTCCCTTGAACTACGTATCGTTCCTGTGAGATCAACTAGTCCAGTGTAGGTGCCACGTAGATCCCTTCCCATTTATATTGAAGACAGTACTATGGAAGGTTGGCTTGTTGAGTTCGACTATATTCCACCAACGTGGAACACCGCGAAATTCTGAAGCAGATTAACGTTGTCAGGTAAAGCATCGTAGGTTCATATATATACACATACTCGCATTGGTGTGCGTAACTTTTGACGAGAGGCACATGTGTGCTCCCATGGAATTACTATTAAATTCAAGGTGAGCCTGCGTCCTTCAATCCGTTTCAAAAGAACACGGCCGAATACTCGTCAAAAGTTACGCACACTAATGCGAGAAGGGGGGAGAGAGAGAGAGAGAGGCTTACTTATTAATAAAAGAAATTGATTTTAAGGATGAGGCTTAAGAGGAAGTAGACTAACTATGGCCGTGTGTAATGCTCCCCTACATATTGTAAAAGGTAAACGTATTCTATTCTATGTATTCTATGCACAACATCGGCATTCTGTGCCTAACCTCCAAAACCCCGCCACACTTTGGTCAAAAAGACCCTTTTTATTCCTATTCTTCTTTAAACAGAGGACTAACTAATAAAATGTACGTTATGCACGTCAAGTTTCACGTTCGAGTAGATTCCCCATTTAGTTGTATGACCCCCTTTTCCTGGAAACAACAGATCAATAAGAGCTACGTATTTTACGCATAATTTGATGAGCTCCAGAGCTTCTCCGCATTAGTCAAAACATTTGTTGGGGTGTTTAAACCTAAAATTGTTTTGAATAAAACAATTTTTGGTTCAAACAGGAAGACAAAGCTATACGGGCGGCGGCCAACTATAGTCCCGTCGCGATATATTAGTTGATGCATGTTTGAAAATTTAAGAGTTAAGATTCGGGGCTTCCTGAGGTGTCAGTTGGATAAGTGTGAGAGACACAGTGTCTCTCTTCACATCGATTCCAACCCGGAGTCTTCAGTTTTCACCTAATATTCACTTTCGATCTTTACCCCTCCCGTTAGCCCCATAGAACGCCATGTTAAAAAAAACCCAAAAAAATCACGGAAAATGCGATTCTAGCCTCATGAGACCTCATGGTAGATAATGCCCCCCACCCCCCAGACGGACGGACGAACACCATTACGTAAATAATACTAAGCTATTGTATCTTTTATATTATCGTCAACTTAGAGAACAGTTTTTACCTATTATACCTCGCCTCCTATGATCACGGTGTCTGTGCGCAATTCCTGGATGGGATTGACGCCGAAGATGCCCCGCATATAGCATGTCTTTATACAAATGTCTACTTGTTCGCCTGATTTAAACAACGCGTAAGAAGGCAAAGAACAAGGAAATAATTCCCAAAAGAAAAACACCAGTGCGCAGAGTCCATTAAGCGGGTGAAACCCCTTTAATGGAAAAACATCAGGATTGACAGGACTATCCCAGGAAGAAGCAGGGTAGCTGTGTTTTTATTGTTGGCAGCTGTGTCTTTGTAGGCTTCTTGGTTTCCGGTAGGCTCAACAATATTGACGAGGGCACCACAATCTGCAATCAGTCAAAGCACAGTCACCGCGATGTTGACAAGAGTTAAGAATGGGAACTGACTAATAAAACTCGAAAATCATTATTGATTGATTCTAATTATTATAAATTTAAAATAATTACGGTAGTCGACCAAGCAAGTGCAACCAAATTCTTGGTGAAAGGATGTTTAATCTTTAATGCAGCTAAATTCCTAATTTAGGTACGCTCAGGGAGAAGTGGGGAAGAGGGGCCTTCTCCTTGTGAATATTCCTTGAAGGATATATGGAGGAGTTTCTTCTCAAATTGATGAACATTGAGGTTTAATGAAAAACCAATATTTTTACACCCTCATGAGATACAATTGTCGCCCAACTTTAACCAAATGTATGTTAATTATGGTATTTTCCATCGGTGGCATATTTCAAGGACTTAATAAGTAATGTGCTCTACACCGGATTTGACCTTGTCCGCGCCTCAAGACTAGACGAATGCTGATTAAAAAAACCAACCCAAGCAGGACGGCGTCTTTGCTGATGTGCTATCTTCTGAAGGGCAGGATAAAGTGCCGTTCTTTACGATTTCGACCGCTCTTCGAAGATAGTTTGGGAGTTTACACTGTATTGACTTCGCTTCTTGATTAATTCCTGAATAGAGAAAGATAATAGAATAGTATTCATTTGGAACTGTTACTGTTGCGTAGGTATCGAAGAAAAGGATGATTTAAATTATGAAATCACCTCTGAATAATAATAATGGATTTAACGTTTCAGACGGTACATTGTTCTTAAGAGAAAATAAAAGTAAGGATCTCAGTTTACTACCAAAAACCTAGATTCTAATAAAGCGGCGAGGATGAACGCCGTATCGAGAACAAGGGCGGTAGTTCTGATAGGCAATTAAAATTTCCATTTGTGTACATATATGTAAAGACCAGGTCTGAAAGCGTAGAAGTCTCGATCAGCACTATTTTATAGACAATCCCGATAGGACAGGAAAATCGGAAGAATTGAATGCAACTATTTGTGAACACTTGCTTTCAATAGTACAGCCGGACTCACGAGTGGTGGGGTGGCGGCAACCTTATGAAAATAAAGGCAAATTTATGTATCCAGATAAAATTAAGTTCAATATCTGAGTCGAAAATCTCCGCTTTATGTGAAGTCTCATTGGTGATGGCTAGGTTTTCCCGAATTGTGGTATATCACAACAATATGAATTATTCTTTCCATGCGGATTTATGCAGCCGGATGATTCACTTATAGAGAATGTGGTGCTTCATTTAGATTAGTTAGGCAGTCTTCCAAGTGTAAATAGCAGGCACACGAACTTCTAAGTTTATTCTTTTTAAACAGGGAATTCATCTGTAAAAAAACCGGCTCGCGAAACATGTGTTACTGGAAAAATAAGTAGTGAGCATTTTTTCGCATTACGTCACGTTCGTACGGGATCCTGCTGTTGTTGTTGCGCAATAGCTTCGCTCCCTACCATGGACCAACTGTACAGCTGTTCATCTCAGGTGATATATAATATATATTTTTGAGGTGATATATATGTATATATATACCACCTGATCAAATGAATCATTCGTTGAGTCATCATTATATATTAACCTGAACTCGTACCGGCACAGCACTCACCACAATATGCAATCCAGACCGAGACGCGATTGATTGTGTCATTCACCGTCAAACTCGCCTGTTGGACTGAACTGCAGAGAGTTGAGTACCGAATATTCAAGATGCGGCCGTCATGTCCTAGCTGGATAACAGAAAAACCCGTTAGAAGCATGACCGTTATGAGAGGGCACGATTTAATTGTGCCTGGGGTACTGTTGCCTGGTGTTTTAATAAACAGTTCCATTGCGGCTGTAACTGCGTAGTCTGCAACCGCAATAACTGTCGAAGGGAAGGGGTCTGAATTGTTCTTGCCATTGTATATTTTTTATGGGAACCGCTTCTATGCATCCCCGATTAAACGGCACCGTACGTTGGTAACGGTAACGTACACCTAATCCGTTGACCATAACTAACCCTTAGCTCATTCTCCGTGACGGAAAAGCTTCGGTACAGCTGTGTAACAGGCTCAATGACTGATGTCAATCATGGCCAGACTCACGTGGTATCACCCTGACACGAATCTGCTCGATCGGTGACATGGATGTTAGAAACAGGTATTACCTATAATAATAATTGTAGAAAGGCGTAACGGAGAAGAAAAATCTCATACGGAAACTGTGCCATTAACGAATGGTGGACGACTAGATGTAACAGGTAACTGCACTGCAATGATGACAAGATGCACAACGAGGTAGATAGGAATCGCCGCCCTTCGAATCGTTGATATGCTCCACATCCAGACAAGATGAATGAAAGTGGTAGGTGAAGTAAATACAACAGCGGCGTCCTTCTAGATATTCTCAGCCTTGCGTGAAATTCTGTAAACTACGAACTCGCTACGCGTTTTTATAGAAGGTCAGATCGGCTCAGTTGTGGAAGAACGAGATTCATTGACTAAACAACGACCTTCGTTTTCCATAGACATCAAGAATATCTCTTGCGCTATCTCTTCGCTCATAGGACTATCGTCATTATAGCAATGCTCGGTCGCATAAGCAAATTTCGTAAACGGCGCGATATCATTCGTTCCCTTGAACTACGTATCGTTCCTGTGAGATCAACCAGTCCAATGTAAGTGCCTACGTAGTTCCCCTCCCATTTATATTGAAGGTTGGCTTGTTGAGTTTGGCCATATTCCACCAACGTGGAACACCACAGTGTTCTGAAGCAGATAAACGTTGTCAGGTAAAATATCGTAGGTTCATATATACATACATATTGCAAAATGACATTTGTAGTAACATTCTCACTCCCGTCTTAAGCCGTTAACCAGACACATGTGCACTCCCATGGCAGTACTATTCAATTCAAGACGAGCCGAAGTCCTTCAATCGGTCTCTAGATGACACGGCCCCAATGCGAGAGGAGAGAGAGGCCTACTTAAAAAAAAGACGCTTTTTATTCTTATTCTTCTTTGCACGGAGTGATAAAACGCACCTTACTTAAGTCAAGTTTCACGTTCGAGTGGATTCCCCATTCAGTTGTATGACCCCTTTTTCCTGGCCTGCTGAAAACAACAGGTCAACAACAGTTACGCACTGTACGGGTATGGGCGTAATATGATGAGCGCCGAAGCTCCTCCGCATTAGTCAAAGCACGTGTAGGGTGTTTAAGCCCAAAATGGTTTTATTCAGGTACGTAAATACTAAGCCATTATATCTTTTATATTATCGTTAATTTAGAGAACAGCGTTTGCCTGGAGAACACGTGAATAGAATATTGTAGATACAACTATAAATATTCACTAATTAGAGAATTAGTGTTTACATAGCACACCTTGTCTACGATGCTTACGGTGTCTGTGCGCAATTTCTCGATGGGATTGACGCCGAAGGTGCCACTGATAAAGCATGCCTTTCTACAAATGGCTACTTGTTCGCCCAACTTAAACAACACATAAGAAAAGGAAGAAGGAAATAATTTCCAAAAGAAAAACACCAGTGCGCA